>CM022297.1:179876683-180571683 GCA_011799875.1 Thinopyrum elongatum | reverse complement strand
ACCGAACTGTCTCATCACCCTATGAAGAGCCATCTCCTCAATCGTCACGTCGAACACCAACTTGGTCTTGGTTATCCAATAGTGCCGATCTCTAGTGCACAATCCAGAAATCCCAACTGGGCACCTGGATAATATAGCCTGATGCGAGTATGGCTCCCAGATAACTTGATCCTCATGCAAACTATCAAACTGCGTCGTGAAGGACGGGTAGCAGCCCCTCACCTGGCTATGCGCAAACTGTCTCTGTGCATGACAACAAATAAGCATTAGTAATACTATTGAATGGCAAGAAATAATTGAATTAATTGTTACTTAGTATGAAAGTACCTCTCTCCGTGCCCAAACAGATCCCATAGTAGGTAAGTCGCCGATAGAAGGCACATAAGCCCCAGCTATGTCCTCCAAACCAAAAGGTTTATCAATGTAGACATAGGGTCGTCCAATAGGGAATCTCTCGTATGACCAGAGCTGCAACAATAATGGACATCGAACAAGACCTGATTTTCTAGACTTCAACAAGCAAGCTTTGCACAGGCCTCTGTACGTAGCGGCTAACACAGCAGAACCAAAACTCCTCTGTAGAATGTCGCTAGGGCAACGTGCGTCAGCTATCTCTCGTGCAATACCGATGAGTCGTGCATCGACAGTGGTCATGTGGTTCTCCGTGAACATCGTCTTGCCGAATAGCCAAAGAATATATGTTGGGGAACGTAGTAATAATTCAAAAATTTCCTACGTGTCACCAAGATCAATCTAGGAGATGCTAGCAACAAGTGAGAGGGAGTGCATCTTCATACCCTTGAAGATCGCTAAGCGGAAGCATTACAAGAACGCGGTTGATGGAGTCGTACTCACGGTGATTCAAATCACGGAAGATCCGATTCAAGCGCCGAACGGACGGCGCCTCCGCGTTCAACACACGTACAGCCCGGGGACGTCTCCTCCTTCTTGATCCAGCAAGGGGAGAGGAGAAGTTGAGGGAGAGCTCCGGCAGCACGATGGCGTGGTGGTGGAGCTTGCGGTTCTCCGGCAGTGCTTCGCCAAGCACTACGGAGGAGGAGGAGGAGTTGGAGGGGGGAAGGGTTGCGCCAGGGGAAGGGTGCAGCTCCCATGCACCTCCCCACTATATATAGGGGTGGAGGGGGCTGGTTTCTTGCCCTCCAAGTCCATTGGGGCGTTGGCAAAGGTGGGAGGAAAGAAATCCCATCCTTTCCCTTCGCCACCGATTGTTATCCCCCCCCCCTTTTAGGGATCTTGATCTTATCCCTTCGGGATATGATCTTATTTCTTCTAAGGGGGGATCTTGGTGTGCCTTGACCAGGGGTGTGGGGCCTTGCCCCCACTACCCACGTTCATGTGGGTCCCCCATGCAGGTGGGCCCCACTTCGGAACCTTCTAGAACCTTCCCGGTACAATACCGAAAAATCCCGAACATTTTCCGGTGGCCAAAATAGGACTTCCCATATATAAATCTTTACCTCCGGACCATTCCGGAACTCCTCGTGATGCTCGGGATCTCATCCGAGACTCCGAACAACTTTCGGTAACCACATACAATTCCCATTACAACTCTAGCGTCACCGAACCTTAAGTGTGTAGACCCTACGGGTTCGGGAACCATGCAGACATGACCGAGACACCTCTCCGGCCAATAACCAATAGCGGGATCTGGATATCTATACTGGCTCCCACATGTTCCATGATGATTTCATCGGATGAACCATGATGTTGGGGATTCAATCAATCCCGTATACAATTACCTTTGTCCATCGGTATGTTACTTGCCCGAGATTTGATCGTCGGTATCCCTATACCTTGTTCAATCTCGTTGCCGGCAAGTCTCTTTACTCGTTCCGTAACGCATGATCCCGTGGCTAACTCCTTAGTCACATTGAGCTCATTATGATGATGCATTACCGAGTGGGCCCAGAGATACCTCTCCGTCATACGGAGTGACAAATCCCAGTATTGATTTGTGCCAACCCAACAGACACTTTCGGAGATACCTGTAGTGCACCTTTATGGTCACCCAGTTACGTTGTGACATTTGATACACCCAAAGAATTCCTACGGTATCCGGGAGTTGCACAATCTCATGGTCTAAGGAAATGATACTTGACATTAGAAAAGCTCTAGCAAACGAACTACACGATCTTGTGATATGCTTAGGATTGGGTCTTGTCCATCACATCATTCTCCTAATGATGTGATCCCGTTATCAACGACATCCAATGTCCATGGTCAGGAAACCACAACCATCTATTGATCAACGAGCTAGTCAACTAGAGGCTCACTAGGGACATGCTGTGGTCTATGTATTCACACATGTATTACGGTTTGCTGTTAATACAATTATAGCATGAACAATAGACAATTATCATGAACAAGGAAATATAATAATAACCATTTTATTATTGCCTCTAGGGCATATTTCCAACAGTCTCCCACTTGCACTAGAGTTAATAATCTAGTTACATTGTGATGAATCAAACACCCATAGAGTTCTGGTGCTGATCATGTTTTGCTCGTGGAAGAGGTTTAGTCAACGGATCTGTGACATTCAGATCTGTATGTACTTTACAAATATCTATGTCTCCATCTTGAATATATTCACGAATGGAGTTGAAGCGGTGCTTGATGTGCTTGGTCTTCCTGTGAAACCTGGGCTCCTTGGCAATGCCAATAGCTCCAGTGTTGTCACAAAAGAGAGTCATCGGGCCCGACGCATTGGGAATCACTCCTAGGTCGGTGATAAACTCCTTCATCCAGACTCCTTCCTGAGCTGCTTCCGAAGCAGCTATGTACTCCACTTCACATGTAGATCCCGCCACGACGCTTTGCTTGCAACTGCACCAGCTGACTGCCCCACCATTCAAAATGTACACGTATCCGGTTTGTGACTTGGAGTCATCCAGATCTGTGTCAAAGCTAGCATCAACGTAACCCTTTACGACGAGCTCTTCGGCACCTCCATAAACGAGAAACATATCCTTAGTCCTTTTTAGGTACTTCAGGATATTCTTGACCGTTATCCCGTGTTCCATTCCGGGATCACTTTGGTACCTCCCTACCAAACTTATGGCAAGGTTCACATCAGGTCTGGTACACAGCATGGCATACATAATAGAGCCTATGGCTGAGGCATAGGGGATGACACTCATCTTTTCTCTTTCTTCTGCCGAGGTCAGGTGTTGAGCTGTGCTCAATCTCACACCTTGCAATACAGGCAAGAACCCCTTCTTGGATTGATCCATATTGAACTTCTTCAATATCTTGTCAAGGTATGTGCTTTGTGAAAGACCAATGAGGCGTCTCGATCTATCTCTATAGATCTTGATGCCTAATATGTAAGCAGCTTCTCCAAGGTCCTTCATTGAAAAACACTTATTCAAGTAGGCCTTTATGCTTTCCAAAAGTTCTATATCATTTCCCATCAACAGTATGTCATCCACATATAATATGAGAAATGCTACAGAGCTCCCACTCACTTTCTTGTAAATACAGGCTTCTCCATAAGTCTGTATAAACCCAAACGCTTTGATCATTTCATCAAAGCGAATGTTCCAACTCCGAGATGCTTGCACCAGCCCATAGATGGAGCGCTGGAGCTTGCATACTTTGTCAGCATTCTTAGGATCGACAAAACCTTCCAGCTGCATCATATACAATTCTTCCTTAAGGAAACCGTTAAGGAATGCCATTTTGACGTCCATTTGCCAGATCTTATAATCATAGAATGCGGCAATTGCTAACATGATTCGGGCGGACTTCAGCTTTGCTACGGGTGAGAAGGTCTCATCGTAGTCAACCCCTTGAACTTGTCGATAACCCTTAGCGACAAGCCGAGCCTTATAGACGGTCACATTACCATCCGTGTCAGTCTTCTTCTTAAAGATCCACTTATTCTCTATGGCTTTCCGATCATTGGGCAAGTCCGTCAAAGTCCATACTTTGTTTTCATACATGGATCCTATCTCGGATTTCATGGCTTCAAGCCATTTGTTGGAATCTAGGCCCGCCATCGCTTCTTCATAGTTCGAAGGTTCACCGTTGTCTAACAACATGATTTCCAGGATAGGGTTGCCGTACAACTCTGGTGCGGAACGTGTCCTCGTGGACCTACGAAGTTCAGTAGCAACTTGACCCGAACTTTCATGATCATCATCATTAACTTCCTCTCTAGTCGGCGCAGGCACCACAGAAACATCTTCCTGAGCTGCGCTACTCTCCGGTTCAAGAGGGGGTACCTCGTCAAGTTCTACTTTCCTCCCACTTACTTCTTTTGAGAGAAACTCTTTCTCCAGAAAGGATCCATTCTTGGCAACAAAGATCTTGCCTTCGGATCTGAGGTAGAAGGTATACCCAATAGTTTCCTTAGGGTATCCTATGAAGACGCATTTTTCCGATTTGGGTTCGAGCTTTTCAGGTTGAAGTTTCTTGACATAAGCATCGCATCCCCAAACTTTCAGAAATGATAGCTTAGGTTTCTTCCCAAACCATAATTCATACGGTGTCGTCTCAACGGATTTAGATGGTTGTTCTATTTAAAGTGAATGCGGCAGTCTCTAAAGCATAACCCCAAAATGATAGCGGTAGATCGGTAAGAGACATCATAGATCGCACCATATCCAATACAGTGCGATTACGACGTTCGGACACACCATTAGGCTGAGGTGTTCCAGGCGGCGTGAGTTGTGAAACAATTCCACATTTCCTTAAGTGTGTGCCAAACTCGTGACTCAAGTATTCTCCTCCACGATCTGATCGTAAGAACTTTATTTTCCTGTCACGTTGATTCTCTACCTCGCTCTGAAATTCCTTGAACTTTTCACAGGTCTCAGACTTGTGTTTCATTAAGTCAACATACCCATATCTACTTAAGTCATCAGTGAGGGTGAGAACATAACGATAGCCACCGCGAGCCTCAATGCTCATTGGACCGCATACATCAGTATGTATTGTTTCCAACAAGTTGGTTGCTCGCTCCATTGTTCCGGAGAACGGAGTCTTGGTCATTTTGCCCATGAGGCATGGTTCGCACGTGTCAAATGATTCATAATCAAGAGACTCCAAAAGTCCATCTGCATGGAGTTTCTTCATGCGTTTGACACCAATGTGACCAAGGCGGCAGTGCCACAAGTATGTGGGACTATCATTATCAACCTTACATCTTTTGGCATTCACACTATGAATATGTGTAACATCATGTTCGAGATTCAATAAAAATAAACCATTGACTAGCGAGGCATGGCCATAAAACATATCTCTCATATAAATAGAACAACCATTATTCTCGAATTTAAATGAGTAGCCATCTCACATTAAACGAGATCCAGATACAATGTTCATGCTCAAAGATGGCACTAAATAACAATTATTGAGGTTTAAAACTAATCCCGAAGGTAAATGTAGAGGTAGCGTGCCGACGGCGATAACATCGATCTTGGAACCATTCCCAACGCGCATCGTCACCTCGTCCTTCGCCAGTCTCTGCTTATTCCGCAGCTCCTGTTTTGAGTTACAAATGTGAGCAACCGCACCGGTATCAAATACCCAGGAGCTACTACGAGCGCTGGTAAGGTACACATCAATAACATGTATATCATATATACCTTTGGCGTTGCCAGCCTTCTTATCCGCTAAGTACTTGGGGCAGTTCCACTTCCAGTGACCATTTCCCTTGCAATAAAAGCACTCAGTCTCAGGCTTGGGTCCATTCTTTGGCTTCTTCCTGGCAACTGACTTACCGGGCGCGGCAACTCCCTTGCTGTCCTTCTTGAAGTTCTTCTTACCCTTGCCTTTCTTGAAACTAGTGGTCTTATTCACCATCAACACTTGATGTTCCTTTTTTATCTCCACCTCCGCTAATTTCAGCATTGAATATAACTCAGGAATGACTTCTCCATCCCTTGCATATTGTAGTTCATCACAAAGCTCTTGTAGCTAGGTGGAAGCGACTGGAGGATCCTGTCAATGACCGAGTCATCTGGAAGATTAACTCCCAGCTGAGACAAGCGGTTGTGCAACCCAGACATTTTGAGCATATGCTCGCTGACAGAGCTGTTTTCCTCCATCTTACAACTGTAGAACTTGTCGAAGACTTCATATCTCTCGACCCGGGCATGAGCTTGGAAAACCATTTTCAGCTATTGGAATATCTCATATGCTCCGTGTTGCTCAAAACGCTTTTGGAGCCCCGGTTCTAAGCTGTAAAGCATGCCGCACTGAACCAGGGAGTAATCATCACTACGCGACTGCCAGGCGTTCATAACGTCTTGAGTTGCTGGGAAAATGAGTGCGTCACCTAGCTGTGTTTCAAGGACATATGCTTTCTTGGCAGCTATGAGGATGATCCTCAAGTTACGGACCCAGTCCATATAGTTGCCACCATCGTCTTTCAGCTTGGTTTTCTCTAGGAACGCGTTGAAGTTGAGGGCAACATTAGCGTGGGCCATTGGATCTACAAGATAGATTGTAAAGACAAGTTTAGACTAAGTTCATGATAATTAAGTTCATCTAATCAAATTATTTAATGAACTCCCACTCAGATAGACATCCCTCTAGTCATCTAAGTGATACATGATCCATATCGACTAGGCCGTGTCCGATCATCACGTGAGACGGACTAGTCATCAATGGTGAACATCTCCATGTTGATCGCATCTACTATACGACTCATGTTTGACCTTTCAGTCTCTCGTGTTCCAAGGCCATGTCTGTACATGCTAGGCTCGTCAAGTCAACCTAAGTGTTTCGCATGTGTAAATCTGGCTTACACCCGTTGTATGCGAACGTTAGAATCTATCACACCCGATTATCACGGGTGCTTCGAAACAACGATCCTTCGCAACGGTGCACACTTAGGGGGAACACATTTCTTAAAATTTTAGTGAGGGATCATCTTATTTATGCTACCGTCGTTCTAAGCAAATAAGATGTAAACATGATAAACATCACATGCAAATCATAAAGTGACATGATATGGCCAATATCATCTTGCGCTTTTGATCTCCATCTTCGAGGCGCGGCATGATCACCATCGTCACCGGCATGACACCATGATCTCCATCATCGTGTCTTCATGAAGTTGTCTCGCCAACTATTACTTCTACTACTATAGCTAACGGTTAGCAATAAAGTAAAGTAATTACATGGCGTTTTCATTGACACGCAGGTCATACAATAAATTAAGACAACTCCTATGGCTCCTGCCGGTTGTCATACTCATCGACATGCAAGTCGTGATTCCTATTACAAGAACATGATCAATCTCATACATCACATATATAATTCATCACATCCTTTTGGCCATATCACATCACATAGCATACCCTGCAAAAACAAGTTAGACATCCTCTAATTGTTGTTGCATGTTTTACGTGGCTGCTATGGGTTTCTAGCAAGAACGTTTCTTACCTACACAAAAGCCACAACGGTGATATGCCAATTGCTATTTACCCTTCATAAGGACCCTCTTCATCGAATCCGATCCGACTAAAGTGGGAGAGACAGACACCCGCTAGCCACCTTATGCAACAAGTGCATGTCAGTCGGTGGAACCTGTCTCACGTAAGCATACGTGTAAGGTCGGTCCGGGCCGCTTCATCCCACAATGCCACCGAATCAAGATAGGACAAGTAACGGTAAGCAAATTGAACAAATCATCGCCCACAACTACTTGTGTTCTACTCGTGCATAGAATCTACGCATAGACCTAGCTCATGATGCCACTGTTGGGGAACGTAGTAATAATTCAAAAATTTCCTACATGTCACCAAGATCAATCTAGGAGATGCTAGCAACAGGTGAGAGGGAGTTCATCTTCATACCCTTGAAGATCGCTAAGCGGAAGCATTACAAGAATGCGGTTGATGGAGTCGTACTCGCGGCGATTCAAATCGCAGAAGATCCGATTCAAGCGCCGAACGGACGGCGCCTCCGCGTTCAACACACGTACAGCCCGGGGACGACTCCTCCTTCTTGATCCAGCAAGGGGAGAGGAGAAGTTGAGGGAGAGCTCCGGCAGCACGACGGCGTGGTGGTGGAGCTTGCGGTTCTCCGGCAGGGCTTCGCCAAGCACTACGGAGGAGGAGGAGGAGTTGGAGGGGGAAGGGCTGCGCCAGGGGAAGGGTGCAGCTCCCATGCACCTCCCCACTATATATAGGGGTGGAGGGGGCCGGTTTCTTGCCCTCCAAGTCCATTGGGGCGTTGGCAAAGGTGGGAGGAAAGAAATCCCATCCTTTCCCTTCCCCACCGATTGTTATCCCCCCTTTTAGGGATCTTAATCTTATCCCTTCGGGATATGATCTTATTCCTTCTAAGGGGGGATCATGGTGCGCCTTGACCAGGGGTGTGGGGCCTTGCCCCCACTACCCACGTTCATGTGGGTCCCCCATGCAGGTGGGCCCCACTCTGGAACCTTCTAGAACCTTCCTGGTACAATACCGAAAAATCCCGAACATTTTTCGGTGGCCAAAATAGGACTTCCCATATATAAATCTTTACCTCCGGACCATTCCGGAACTCCTCATGACATCCGGGATCTCATCCGAGACTCCGAACAACTTTCGGTAACCACATACAATTCCCATTACAACTCTAGTGTCACCGAACCTTAAGTGTGTAGACCCTACGGGTTCAGGAACCATGCAGACATGACCGAGACACCTCTCCGGCCAATAACCAATAGCGGGATCTGGATACCCATATTGGCTCCCACATGTTCCACGATGATCTCATCGGATGAACCACGATGTCGGGGATTCAATCAATCCCGTATACAATTCCCTTTGTCCATCGGTATGTTACTTGCCCGAGATTCGATCGTCGGTATCCCTATACCTTGTTCAATCTCATTACCGGCAAGTCTCTTTACTCGTTCCATAACGCATGATCTCGTGGCTAACTCCTTAGTCACATTGAGCTCATTATGATGATGCATTACCGAGTGGGCCCAGAGATACCTCTCCGTCATACGGAGTGACAAATCCCAGTCTCGATTCGTGCCAACCCAACAGACACTTTCGGAGATACCTGTAGCGCACCTTTATGGTCACCCAGTTACGTTGTGACATTTTATACACCCAAAGCATTCCTACGGTATCCGGGAGTTGCACAATCTCATGGTCTAAGGAAATGATACTTGACATTAGAAAAGCTCTAGCAAACGAACTACACGATCTTGTGCTATGCTTAGGATTGGGTCTTGTCCATCACATCATTCTCCTAATGATGTGATCCCGTTATCAACGACATCCAATGTCCATGGTCAGGAAACCACAACCATCTATTGATCAACGAGCTAGTCAACTAGAGGCTCACTAGGGACATGCTGTGGTCTATGTATTCACACATGTATTACGGTTTCCGGTTAATACAATTATAGCATGAACAATAGACAATTATCATGAACAAGGAAATATAATAATAACCATTTTATTATTGCCTCTAGTGCATATTTCCAACAATATATGCCTCTAGGGATCGGTCAATCTGTGCCTCTGACAACTGAACATTGGAATATCCTAACGAGACAATCTACATAGAAACGAAATGATTGTATGAACATCGGGCAACTATAAAAACAACATTTGTTTAAGTGGCCGTGAAGGTTACCTGAAACTGGCTCAACCATCTAAAAAGAGGCCCGTGAGGATCTTTGTCTATGCCCATAGCAGTTGGCACCACAGCCAAAAAACAGGTCTGCATTGATGCTAGCCAACCAGGTTCTGCCTCTAAAGGACCTATGGCAGCACCGGCCAGAGGTAATCCCAACAAGTAAGACACATCCTATAAAGTAGGCGCCATCTCTCCCTAGGGAAAGTGAAACGTATGTGTCTCTGGTCTCCATCTATCTACTAAGCAGGTAAGGAGTGACTTGTCGTAAGAGAAACATTTCACTTGCCTCTTGCGTAACTGCATTGGCTCACCTGCCTCATCTAAGTCCGGACCATCGACCCACTCATCTAGTGTACTCTCAACCAGCCGTGCCAAGGGTAGAAGTCCAGCCCAACTTAACCTACAAAATAAAGAGAATGTAGCATACTGTTAGCGGCTATCAAAAGTATGTCAAACATAGTAAGTCATTATATGGATTCCATTATATGCACACATACCTATTAACCCATAAAGGGTGTATCATCCAGTTACACTTTGGGGTGCGAGTAACCAACACGTCTAAGTTCTTGCCCGCTTCCATAAGGGCGGCCCGGTGCCCTCTATCGATATTACCATTAAGCAACGGATACAAAGACATATCTGCAATTCAAACAACAAATCTCATGTGCAAATAAAACATAGTACAAACATATTACAAAGTAAAACATAGTTCAGGCATATTACTGATTCAAACATAGTCCAGACATATTACAACATAGTCCAGACATATTACAAATTAAAACATAGTCCAGACATATTACAAATTAAAACATACCAGACATATTACAAATTAAAACATAGTCCAACATATTACGAATAAAAACATAGTCCAGACATATTACAAATTAAAACATAGTCCAACATATTACGAATAAAAACATAGTACGACACATTATATAGCTTGTGAGTTATTTCTTCCTCGTCCGCCCCTTTGGCCTTGACTGCCACGACCACGTCTGCCTCTTGCTCCTGTTGTCGCAGTCGTCGATGTGGAAGCACTTGTCGATGTGGAAGCATCGTCTTTGTTCAGGTCGGGACAATATTCATCCTATGCCCATAAGCTGCGCATAACAAACATTGTCTGGTTGCTCCACCAGCTTCAGATTGGTCCATATCATTTCGGATGCGATGGGCCTTTTGTCTGCCCCTACTTGTTCGGCGAAGTTACGGATCCGGGATGTATACTCTCTCATAGTCCTTTACCTAGTTGAAATTGCCGACGACTCTAAACCCTGTCATCTCACCTGTCCATGTGTTGAGTACTGCCTCTTTTAAATAGTATGGGGACACGAAGGAGATAGCATCCAACTCAATCTGGCCACAGGCAGCCAACACATGTGAGCAAGGTAGGTGCAACAACTTCGGTTTGTTGCATGTACACTCACACGTTGGATAAAATTCCGTTCCAATTTTTACCTTGCGTCTTCACCTCATTTGCAGAACCAAAACCATTGGTAGGAAGCTGAACCTCATACCTCCTTTCCTGATTACCTATGAGTCTGACAGTGTGCTTCTTTGCTTTCTCTATCTTCTTTGCCATGTACTCCATGACACGGCTACAATAAGGTGTATTGTGATTATCTGCAATATGCTTCCTAGCTAACTCGTGCCTTTCTCTAAAATATCTCAAGGTGCCATGGAATACAGCCTCCACAATAGCTGTGAGTGGCAATGCTCTATTCCCTATGAGTACAAAGTTATACACCTCTGCAAGATTGGTTGTCATGTGGCCATACCTAGCTCCATGGGTGTCATGCAGCAAAGACCAATTCACTGGAGGCTCTTTCTCTATCCACTCAGAAAAATTCTTTATTGCCCTCCCCTTCTTTCTCATAGTATTAGGAGGATCAATTGCTGGCAAGTCACAAAGACCTACTGGCTCCTCTAGCTCCGTGATGAGTGCTGCTAATTTAACCTGATCTTCTTCCATTTTCTTCCTCGCACAGACCTGCTTCTTAGTAAACTCATCTAGTTTTGACCAAATAAATTCGTATTTGCGCTGCTGGTTCTGCTTGCATAATTTTTTGAACAAGTTCATCAACCGCTTCTTCTTGAACTATGAGAAAAAATTAGCCCCAAGATGGTGCATGCACCACCGGCTCTGCAAGTCCCTCCAAGGTGTTGGTTCGTCAGCTGTTGGATTCCTTAGAGTCTTCACGGCCTTCAATATACCAGCATGTCTGTCATGAATGACACACACATTTGGTCGGTCCTGCACGATGGCAATTTTCACTTGTCGGAAGAACCATACCCAGCTCGGAAAGTTCTCACCCTCCACAAATGCCATGGCAAGTGGGATGATTTGATTGTTCCCGTCCACACCAATAGCAGTAAGGATTTGCCCTTTGTACTGACCGGTCAGGAATGTACCATCCACAAACATAACAGAAGGACAATGCCGGAAAGCTTCGATGCACATAGCGAAAGAGAAGAATGCTCGTTTCAACACCTTGAAATCTGGTATACTCGGCAACCTCATGTGTTGTACGTTCACATAAGTGCCAGGATTCCTCTCCTTCAGTATGTCAAGGAGATGGACAACATTATCATATGAGTCGAAGAACGTCCCAAACCTTTCCTCCATAGCCTTCTGCTTAGCCCTCCAAGCCTTCCCATAAGGAATGGCATAATTCCATCTGACCTTCACTGCTGTCTGGATGTGTTTTGCTTCCATATCTTTCTTCTCTACTATCTTAGTATACATGAGTTGCGCAATGAGAGTTGAAGTCAGGTTTGGACGATTCACCAGAAGGTTTTTCCTCACACAATTATGTGGGACGACATCGGTGACAACTCAGTGGATGTCATACTTCGGCACATGCTTGTGCACCTTCCCAGGACAACCTGTTTCAGCACATTTCACGGTATAGTTTGTTGGACTTGATATGTGTGTCCGGAAAACCCTCTGCGTAGACATAGCCCACTTTATCACCGCATACTTCAATTTTTTCTTTGTATCAAACATAGCCCCTATCTGGACTTGGTTCAGATTATACTGCCATGGAGTCTCATGGCCATCATTGACCGTAAGGCCGGTGGATATGTCCTGATCCCATGCAGAAGGAATCGGTACCTCCACTTCATCCTCTGAATTTTCAGAATCCAGATCCTCCGCCAATCCATCCTTGTCCTCTTCCTCCATCACCCTCTGCATTTCATCCCCTTCCTCATCCCCATTAGCAAAACCAGAGCCAGCTAATATTATCGACTGACTACTCTGCCCAGTATCATGACCACAAACATTGTGTGGCACGTAGTCCGACTCTTTCTCTGGTTGGATAGCATCCACATCGGGTGGCTGTGACCCGGATAAATCAATCTCGTTAGCCACTTGACTGCCCTGGCCGGGTTCATACCCCCTGTGGAGTTGTACGGTATTCTCCTCCTTCGCAACAGGTTGCACAAGGGTATATGGGTGGATTATTCGGTCTCGGCAATGTCTTAACAGGGATAACCAATGTTGGCTCCTATCTATCGGCATCAACTCCCACTTGACATTTTTATAGGATTTGGTCCACAATGCATGAATACTAACGGAACATACTTAAGGATCCAGCTCGAAACTAGTTGTCAACTAGTACTTCAACTGTCTAATGACTAGTCTGTCTGGGTCTGCTAGTGTCATGACGCCATTTTGAAACTCGCTAAGATCAACCCCCAACTCATTATATCGAACATTACCAGCGCCGTAGTAAACAGT
Organism: Thinopyrum elongatum; assembly: GCA_011799875.1. Taxonomy (NCBI): domain Eukaryota; kingdom Viridiplantae; phylum Streptophyta; class Magnoliopsida; order Poales; family Poaceae; genus Thinopyrum; species Thinopyrum elongatum. The sequence continues at coordinate 180,558,326 of CM022297.1, read as the reverse complement.
CAAATTTACTAATTCAGACATTTTCACCTATCAGACATTGTCATCTTCTCATTAATCACAACGAACACAATTATTACCCGCTACACTAACTATCCACTAAAATGCCACCACACACATATTAACACTACAATTCGCAATATGACTTATCTACACTAACTAAACGATACAACTCGGAGAAAATTTGTGAGGACATGGTTATACCTTCGACGTGTGTGTCCCCAGCTTCTTGCTCCTCTCTTCAACCCAGCAGCACCGGCCACCTCACGGAGTACTTGCACCACCGGACAATGACAGCACCACCGCCGCCCCCTCGATGACGGGAGGTTCAACTCCGGATACAACCCAAGCCGCCCCTCCTCCTCACCACCTCCTCCACAGCTGCTGCTCCTCCTCACCACCACCTCCTTCCCAACCGCACCTCCTCCACCCCACCATGGCTCCTCCTCCCCAAACACACAAAATACTATCCCATAGCAAAAAAAATCGTAGGCTGTCGGGGATTGCTACGATCTACCTATTTTGTGGCTTGGATGTGAAAATGGGTGGAAAATGGAGGAGACCGGCGCGGGGTGGCAAGGTATACAGAGAAGAACGAGAGATAGAGAGGAAGAACAGAGGCGACCAGATAAGAGGAAGGAGACGAGCACGTGTGAAAGTGCAACTAATCCCTGGGTGGTTTTGGTAATTCATAACAACATATAGCTCATTGAACTAATAACTTTTCAAGTTGATTATTTTAGATAGTTCAATGATTGGCATGGCATGGACTAGAGATGTGGACCCCTCAAAATGCTAAGGACAAATATTGGCAAAAGCTCAAGACTCTACATTTCTATTTTAGTGATCCAAGATCACATTGAGTCCATAGGAAAAGCCAATACTATTAAAAGGGGATGAGGTGTTGCTTAATGGTCTACTTGCTCAAAATGCTTAGTGATATGCTCCACTGCCCTCAACCATCTTCTAATATCCAAATATGTCCTAAACCTAAAGTCAAACTCGGCCCCACCGATTTGATCTATCCGACGCCATCGAGTTCACTTGACATAGCCATAGCCAGTAACCCTAATCAGTTCGGTCTAACCGATAGGGATCTCGGTCTCACCGAGATAGGATTGCAAACTCTCTGTTTCCCTTCGTAACGTTTCGGTCTCACCGAGATGAGCGATCGGTCCCACGGAGTTCGCAATGCAAACTCTCTGTTTCCCTTTCATAACGTTTCGGTCTCACCAAAAGGAGCGATCGGGCCCACCGAGTTTGCCTGCCCAACTCTCTGTTTGCTTATTACTAAAATCGGTCTCACCGAGTTGAAGTAATCGGTCAAACCAAGATCAAGTTTTGCCCTAACCCTAGATCATCGGTCCCACCGAGTTGATCATGTCGGTCCCACCGAAATTCCTAACGTTCACATTTTTGACTGGATCGGTCTCACTGAGTTTACCTATTCGGTCTGACCGAGTTGGCTCATTTGTGTGTAACGGTTAGATTTTATGTGGAGGCTATATATACCCCTCCACCCTCCTCTCCATCAGAGAGAGAGCCATCAGAACGGGCCTACACTTCCACTACTCATTTTCTGAGAGAGAACCACCTACTCATGTGTTGAGACCAAGACATTCCAATCCAACCACAAGAATCTTGATCTCTAGCCTTCCCCAAGTTGATTTCCACTCAAATCATCTTTCCACCATAGCCAAATCTGTGAGAGACAGTTGAGTGTTGGGGAGACTATCATTTGAAGCACAAGAGCAAGGAGTTCATCATCAACACACCATCTATTACCTTTTGGAGAGTGGTATCTCCTAGATTGGTTAGGTGTCACTTGGGAGCCTCCGTCAAGATTGTGGAGTTGAACCAAGGAGTTTGTAAGGGCAAGGAGATCACCTACTTCGTGAAGATCTACCCGAGTGAGGCAAGTCCTTCGTGGGTGATGGCCATGGTGGGATAGACAAGGTTGCTTCTTCGTGGACCCTTCGTGGGTGGAGCCCTCCGTGGACTCGCGCAGCCATTACCCTTCGTGGGTTGAAGTCTCCATCAACGTGGACGTACGATAGCACCACCTACGGAACCACGCCAAAAATCTCCGTGTCTACATTGTGTTTGCCTCTCCAAACCCTTCCCTTTACCTTCGTATGCAATGTTTTACTTTTCGCTGCTATACTCTTAGAATTGCATGTGTAGGTTGATTGCTTGACTTGTGCTAAGTTGTTAAAATCTACCAAGACTTAAAATTGGAAAAATGCTAGATTTTTTTGGTCAAGTAGTCTAATCCCCCCCCCCTCTAGAACTACTTTCGATCCTACAAGTGGTATCAGAGCTTTGGCCTCCATTTGCCTTGATTTCCATAGCTTTGTTGATCATAGCCTTGGTTTCACAACCTAGGAGAGTATGGCGTCTAGCGAGGGAAATTACCACCGTAGAGGTCCTTACTTTGATGGTACTAATTTTGCCAGTTGGAAGCATAAGATGAAAATGCATATTCTTGGACATAAGCCCGCCATTTGGGCTATTGTGTGTATTGGCTTGCAAGGTGAATTCTTTGATGGAAGAGAACCGAATCGTGAAGCAACCGCGGAAGAATTGAAGATGTTGCAATACAATGCTCAAGCTTGCGATATCCTCTTCAATGGATTATGCCCTGAAGAATTCAACAAAACCATCCGCCTTGAGAATGCAAAGGAAATTTGGGATACTTTGATTGATATGCACGAAGGTACCGAGTCCGTCAAGGAATCCAAATTGGATGTGCTTCAAATTCAACTTGACAAGCAAAAAATGAAGGATCGCGAAGGTGTCGCTAAAATGTACTCTAGGCTTTCTCTCATCACAAATGAGATTTCCGGCTTAGGAAGTGAAGAGATGACCGACAAATTCATCATCAAGAAGATCCTAAGAGCCTTGGATGGAAAGTATGATACCGTGTGCACATTGATCCAAATGATGCCCAATTACAAAGATCTCAAGCCAATGGAAGTCATTGGTAGAATTGTTGCTCATGAGATGTCACTCAAGGATAAAGAAGAGCTTCACAACATGTCTAGTGGTGCTTACAAAGCTTCATGTGATGCTCCTACATCATCAAGTGAGAAACAAGTCTTCAATGAAGAATTGAGCCTAATGGTGAAGAACTTCAACAAGTTCTATAAGAGTAGAAGCAAAGAAAGAAGTCACAAGTCAAGGTCCTACAATGACAAAAGATCTTCTAGTCATGATCGAAATTGCTACAATTGTGGAAGACCCGGACATTACTCTAGTGAATGTACGGCTCCCTACAAGAGAAGAGAAGACTCACCTAAAAGGAGAAGAAAAAGAGAAGAATCACCTCCGAGAGAGAGAAGGAGTAGAGATGATCGTTATGAACGAAGACCCTCTCGCAGAAGCAAGGATTCAGAAAGGAAGGACAAGTCATCAAAGAGCTACACAAGACGAAGACATCAAGCTCATGTTGGTGAATGGGTATCCGGTTCCGACTCCGACAACTACTCTGAGAGAAGTTATCACTCCGACTCCGAATATACTCAAGATGAAGGTGTTGCCGGTCTTGCACTTGTGTCATCCAACTCCTACGACATATTTGATTCACCAAATGAAGGGATTGGAAGATGCTTCATGGCTAAAGGCCCCAAGGTATCACACCCCAAGTATGTTGATTTCAATAGAGATGAGGATGACTTGCTAGGTGATGATGATTTACTTGTTGACAATTCTAGTGATGAAAACTATGATGAAATTGCTCTTAATCATGCTAATCAAGATGAAATGAATTACAATGTTAAGAAGGAGATTGAGCATCTAACTAAAGAACTAAACACTCTTAAGTTAGCTCATGAAACTACCTTAGAAGATCATCGAGAGCTTTTAAAGACTCATGAGAAGCTACGCTTTGAAAAGCTCAATCTAGAGCAAGAGCATGAGTTCTTAAAAGCAATCAATGATGATCTTCGTAAGAAAAGTTCTTCTTACATTGCCAAGCATTTACTCTTGTCTACTTACATGCCTCAAGTAAAATCTAGCAACAAGAGTAAGAAAGATTCTTCGTCTAGTAGTAACAATAATCATGTTAAATCGAATATTGTTGCTTCTAGTAGTTCTCTTGATTCCACTAATGATTCTCTTAGCCAAGTTACACTTGAGCAAGAAAATAGCTTATTGAAGGGAATTATAGAGAAAGGTGTTTACAAGAGCCTTGCCGGAAGTAAGCAATTTGAGGAAATTGTACGCAAGCAAGGAAGGCACCGGAAGAATCAAGGTGTTTGTTTCGAACGCAAGTTCAATGCCAATGGAGTTGAGTGGGAAGAAGATAAATACCCCAAGACTAAGTTTGTTCCTCAACAAGAGAAGTATGACCCCACTTCTTTCGAGGGAACACAAGCTCAAGAAGATCTTCCACGACAAGACCACAAGCTAAAAGGCAAGGACAAGCTTCAAGTGGAGATTGATGCATTTGAAGAAGCTCCTAAGGCCTTGGTCAAGTGGGTTCCCAAGACTACATTAAGTTCTACTTCATCAAGTACGACTACAACTCCAAGGATTCCCATCAAGATGATGTGGATCCCGAAGAAGAAGAACTAGAGAGTGCTTGAGGGTGACTCAGCCAACATACTTCACTCATATTCATTTTGGCAAGAACAAGTGCAAACAACTTCCACATCTTGCACTAGTTCAAGGAGTCACAAACCCTCTTGTTGGTAAGACATGGGACAAGGTAACCTAATGCTTTCATGGACATCATCATATGTGTGAACTTCACTCTATGTCTATGGATATTCTTGCATGTTCCTTGTGGGACTAACCCATGTAGGTATTGAAAGTGCAAATCACTCCAAAGGATTGCTCCAAATGATCTACATCGACATTGAGCATCCACATCTTCAACACCTACATGAAGTCATCATCGACAAAACCCAAGGTTAGTTCATCCCTCATAGGGGGGATATCACATCTAGGGGGAGCTTTACTCTAAGAATTGAGCTAAAGCAACTCTAATGGTGTGAACACAACAATGCTTTATGTAAAAGTGGTAACCCCACTTGTGCTTAAGCGATGAGTATGACCTATGATCAAATGTTCTCATTTGACTCCTAAGTCAATATACTCATATATAGATGACCTAGTCATCGCAAAATTGCTTGATAGATGCTAGAGTGTTTGTGCTTGCTTTGCCACATATTTCATTTGCTATCTTATTGTGTGAGCATGTTGGTTGCATATTTTTCTCATTCAAGGCCATCCATTTGTTGCTTTGATTGATTGGCTTTTCTTTTGCCAAATGGATGGACAAGAATGCCTAAGTACTCCCTCTAGCTATCTATGCTTTTCTCGTCTCGAACTCTATTCATGCTACATCACAAAGTTTGATCAAGTCATATTCGGACCCTCCGGGTGAGGAGCACTCAGAGCCACCGATTCGTCATAGACTTAAACTTCCAAAACCTCTTAGTGTATTTCGGTCTGACCGATCCATCCCTTTCGGTCATACCGAGTTCATTAAGTTGATCTAGGTTTTAATCTCGGTGCAACCGATTTGAACCATTCGATCACACCGAGTTGCAGCAACCGCTTGTGATTCTGCATCTCGGTGCCACCGAGTTGTTCCACTCGGTCACACCGACAGGGTCTGGATATATATACCCGGGTTGAAAATTTGGAAATTCCTCCAAACCTCTTCGCCAGCGCCTGTCCAGCTCTGCCGACTCGTGGTCTCCGGATCATCTCCTCATCACCCGCGACCTCCTGCCGCTGGTCTTCGCCGCCGTCGGCGGGAATCCTCACTGCCGTCGTCGCCATAGCGGGTTCATCACCAAGTTAGGGTATGAACTCAACCCTTTGTGCTTTCCTCACTCCGATTCTTAGCACAAAGTTCAATGCCATGATTCTTGCCACGATTGAAATAGTTCTATCCAGTCAAAACTTCCTCTAGATTAGTTTTGATCCAAAAACTTAGGGTTAGGTTTCCACCGAACTCATCTCGGACCGACCAATTTGAAAGATTCGGTCTCACCGATTTGGCCCAGGCCATTGCACATGTGCTACTCGGTCTAACCGAAGTGTACAAATCGGTGTGACCGAGTTTACTTTCTCAGTGAAACCCTAGCATCTCAGAGTCACCGAACTGTGTCTCGGTCTGACCGATTTCACATGTTTAGACTCTAAAGTTGCTTCGGTGTCACCGAGTTTGTCATATCGATAGCTCCGAAATGCTTTCTGCAGAAAACTAAAATTAAGTTTTTGAGTCATTCCTTTTGCCAAAATAGCTGCACTTTGTGATGCTCATCTACTCTATCTCAATCCATCTATTCATAGGGTCAGTTTCAGCTATGTCAGACCAGAGTGATAGCCAGAACAAGACAGAAGAGCACCAGAATCTCAGTAAGGGCACTAGTCCCTCAAGCAGCTATGATGATGGAAGCAGGAGCACACCCAGCAATCTACCTAAGGCTGCTACTAGGCAGAGGAAGAAGAAAACTTCAGACTGCAGTTGAGCAACTACAGGAAGAAGCAGAGGAGAGGAGAGGAAGATCTACCACAGATGCTTATCAGAGGGTGCCTAGAGCACAAAGGTCTGCAGCTGTGCCAGTCACTGACACCAGGGCCACAACTTCTGCACCTGCAGCCACAGCCTCAGTTGCCCCTCCAGTGGTAACCCCTCCAGTTCCTCAGACATCAGCTGAAGTCTTTGCAGATGATGTTCTCTCCACACCATCTTCGCACTCCGGAGCTCCTGGAGATCGTGCTTAGAGTGTCGTATAGCACTATGCATTTTCAAGCTTTTTGGTAACTTGTTGCCAAAGGGGGAGAAAGTGTATAGATCATAGGCTTCGAGAGAGAGAGAGTGTTTTGCTTTATTTGTCTCTCTTGCTACTTATTTGGTCGTTTGTTTGCTACTTATTAGTGCATGTGTGTGAGATACCTCTTATGATCATGTGATTGATCATATTTTGCTTAAATATGTGTACTTGAATGATGTTATCTTATCATTTGTGTATGATCAATCATATTTGTCTTGGTGATAAGTGCATGCTATCTATACTTTATCATTTTGAGCACTCCACCAAGATGTATGTGACATGGAAGAGTAACCCAAGATCCTAATCGATTGTGCATTTGCATTCAAAAGCAAATCATAAATAATGCACAAATTTAGGGGGAGCTCTTGCTTATCACATACTTCTCAAAGCGATGATATATTTCATTCTTATTATCATTTGTTGAAGCTTTGATCTATATGTTGTCATCAATTACCAAAAAGGGGGAGATTGAAAGTGCAACTAATCCCTGGGTGGTTTTGGTAATTCATAACAACATATAGCTCATTGAACTAATAACTTTTCAAGTTCATTATTTCAGATAGTTCAAAGATTGGCATGGCATGGACTAGAGATGTGGACCCCTCAAACTGCTAAGGACAAATATTGGCAAAAGCTCAAGACTCTACATTTCTATTTTAGTGATCCAAGATCACATTGAGTCCATAGGAAAAGCCAATACTATTAAAAGGGGATGAGGTGTTGCTTAATGGTCTACTTGCTCAAAATGCTTAGTGATATGCTCCACAGCCCTCAACCATCTTCTCATATCCAAATATGTCCTAAACCTAAAGTCAAACTCGGCCCCACCGATTTGATCTATCCAGTGCCACCGAGTTCACTTGACATAGCCATAGCCAGTAACCCTAATCAGTTCGGTCTAACCGATAGGGATCTCGGTCTCACCGAGATAGGATTGCAAACTCTTTGTTTCCCTTCGTAACGTTTCGGTCTCACCGAGATGAGCGATCGGTCCCACCAAGTTCGCAATGCAAACTCTCTGTTTCCCTTTCGTAATGTTTCGGTCTCACCGAAAGGAGCGATCGGTCCCACCGAGTTTGCCTGACCAACTCTCTGTTTGCTTATTACTGAAATCGATCTCACTGAGTTGAAGTAATCGGTAAAGCCGAGATCAAGTTTTGCCCTAACCCTAGCTCATCGGTCCCACAAGTTGATCATGTCAGTCCCACCGAAATTCCTAACGTTCACATTTTTTACTGGATCGGTCTCACCGAGTTTACCTATTCGGTCTGACCGAGTTGGTTCATTTGTGTGTAACGGTTAGATTTTGTGTGGAGGCTATATATACCCCTCCACCCTCCTCTCCATCAGAGATAGAGCCATCAGAACGTGCCTAAATTTCCACTACTCATTTTCTGAGAGAGAACCACCTACTCATGTGTTGAGACCAAGACATTCTAATCCAACCACAAGAATCTTGATCTCTAGCCTTCCCCAAGTTGCTTTCCACTCAAATCATCTTTCCACCATAGCCAAATCTGTGAGAGAGAGTTGAGTGTTGGGGAGACTATCATTTGAAGCACAAGAGCAAGGAGTTCATCATCAACACACCATCTATTACCTTTTGGAGAGTGGTGTCTCCTATTTTGGTTAGGTGTCACTTGGGAGCCTCCGTCAAGATTGTGGAGTTGAACCAAGGAGTTTGTAAGGGCAAGGAGATTGCCTACTTCGTGAAGATCTACCCGAGTGAGGCAACTCCTTCGTGGGCGATGGCCATGGTGGGATAGACAAGGTTGCTTCTTCGTGGACCCTTCGTGGGTGGAGCCCTCCGTGGACTCGCGCAGCCGTTACCCTTCGTGGGTTGAAGTCTCCATCAACGTGGACGTACGATAGCACCACCTATCGAAACCACGCCAAAAATCTCCGTGTCTACATTGCGTTTGCCTCTCCAAACCCTTCTCTTTACCTTCATATGCAATGTTTTACTTTCCGCTGCTATACTCTTAGAATTGCATGTGTAGGTTGATTGCTTGACTTGTGCTAAGTTGTTAAAATCTGCCAAGACTTAAAATTGGGAAAAGGCTAGATTTTTATTTGGTCAAGTAGTATAATCCCCCCCCCCTCTAGACCTACTTTTGATCCTACAGCGTGGCCTTATCCAGACCTCTTCGGTCAAGGGATGGCCGAAGAGCTCTTCGGCCGCTGACAGGCCGAAAACGGCCCACTTCGGTCGCGCATAGGCCGAAGTTACTATTTTCGGTCAGCCCCCCACCAACGCCTAGTCTTCGGCCCAGATAAGCCCATCTTCGGTCAAACTCTGGACGAAGAGCCCTTTTCGGCCAACTGCCAACCGAAAACACCCTCTTCAGAACACACGAGGCCGACGGGCTCATAGTTTTGATTTTTTTTTCATTAGGTGCTATAGCTTCCGAATTTGCTATAAAAAACGTGATAGTTTTGAAAAAAATCCTTGGATTCCCTGTAAAGTTTTACACCCCTGTATATTACTGGAGATCGGTAACATACGACCTGATATACAAGTGGAGTCCATGGCATGCTTGGTTCGTCTTGTTTCTCACTTGCTTCATGGAGTCTTCCCATGCGCTATGCCGTTGGCGGTGGGAACTCGATGAAGTACATGGCCGGCGGTAGCAGCTAGACGCCCCCACCATGCCCGTGTTCCTCGGCCTTCCCCCTGTGGTGGAGGCGGGCCATGACAGCCGCGGGATCTGGTTGCAGTGGCGGTGCGCGAAGGAGCTCCGACGACGGCGCAGACGCAGCGGCAACGTCAACCCAAAGCTCAGCGGCGCGCGGGCACCCTTGGTGGCGGAGGCGGACACTAGGCGCAGGCGTCGGGCCAGGGTGGTGGAGCCAATGTGGCAGGACCGCAAGAGGCGACGGCCCTTGAGTTTGACGGTGGTGTCTCCGGTGAACGGCGGCGGCGGTGGCCTCGGCGTGGTACTGTCGAGCCGCTCCGGAGCTTGCTTCGGTTGCTGATACGAGGAAAAACGACGAAAGGAGCAATGTTTTGGAAACAGGTGGATGTAGGATCAAAAGTAGGTCTAGAGGGGGGGTGATTAGACTACTTGACCAAATAAAAATCTGACCTTTTCCCAATTTTAGTTGTGGGCAGATTTTAGCAACTTAGCACAAGTCAAGCAATCAACCTACACATGCAATTCTAAGAGTGTAGCAGCGGAAAGTAAAACATTTCGTATGAAGGTAAAGGGAAGGGTTTGGAGAGTGCAAACGCAATGATGACACGGAGATTTTTGGCGTGGTTCTGATAGGTGGTGCTATCGTACATCCACGTTGATGGAGACTTCAACCCACGAAGGGTAACGGTTGCACGAGTCCACGGAGGGCTCCACCCGCGAAGGGTCCACAAAGAAGCAACCTTGTCTATCCCACCATGGCCAACGCCCACGAAGGACTTGCCTCACTCGGGTAGATCTTCACGAAGTAGGCGATCTCCTTGCCCTTACGAACTTCTTGGTTCAACTCCACAATCTTGTCGGAGGCTCCCAAGCGACACCTAACTAATCTAGGAGACACCACTCTCCAAAAGGTAATAGATGTTGTGTTGATGATGAACTCCTTGTTCTTGTGCTTCAAATGATAGTCTCCCCAACACTCAACTCTCTCTCACAGATTTGGATATGGTGGAAAGATGATTTGAGTGGAAAGTAACTTGGGGAAGGCTAGAAATCAAGATTCTTGTGCTTGGATTGGAATATCATGATCTCAACACATGAGTAGGTGGTTCTCTCTCAGAAAATGTAGGCTGGAAGTGTAGGCACGTTCTGATGGCTCTCTCACATATGGAGAAGGGGGTGGAGGGGTATATATAGCCTCCACACAAAATCCAACCATTACACACATTTGACCCAACTCGGTCAGACCGAATAGAAGAACTCGGTGAGACCGATTTAGTTCAAAATGTGAACGTTAGGAATCTCGGTGGGACCGACTGGAACAACTCGGTGGGACCGATGTGCTAGGTCTAGGGCAAAACCTCATCTCGATGAAGCCAATTGCATGAACTCGGTGAGACTGATTTCAGCAAAGAGCAAACAGAGAGTTGGTCAAGCAAACTCATGTGACCGATCGCTCATTTCAGTGAGACCAAAATGTTACAAATGGAAACAGAGAGTTTGCAGGGCCATCTCGGTGAGACCGAGGTCCATATCGGTGTGACCGAGGTGTTAGGGTTTCTGGCAGTGGCTATGTCAAATGAACTCGGTGGCGCCGGATAGAAGATTTCGGTGGGGCCGAGTTTGACTTTGGGTTTTGGACATATTTGGAAATGAGAAAGTGGTTGAGGGCTTTGGAGCAATATCACTAAGCATTTTTAGCAAGTAGACCATTAAGCAACACCTCATCCCCTTTTAATAGTATTGGCTTTCCTATGGACTCAATGTGATCTTGGATCACTAAAATATAAATGAAGAGTCTTGAGCTTTTGCCAATATGTGTCCTTAGCATTTTGAGGGGTCCACATCTCTAGTCCATGCCATGCCATTCATTGAACTTTCTGAAATATTAAACTTGAATGGATATTAGTTCAATGAGCTATATGTTGTTACAAATTACCAAAACCACCCGGGGATTACTTGCACTTTCAATCTCCCCCTTTTTGGTAATTAATGACAACATATAGATCAAAGCTTGGACAAATGATAATATGAATGTAATACATCGTTGCTTTGAGAAGTATGTTATAAGCAAGAGCTCCCCTTAAATTTGTGCATTATTTAAAATTTGCTTTTGAATGCAAATGCACAATCGATTAGGATCATGGGTCACTCTTCCATGTCACATACATCTTGGTGGAGCGCTCAAAATGATAAGAATTGAATAACTTACAGTCATCACCAAGGATACAAGTGATTGATCATACACAAACATTCATGGATATAATCATGCAAGCACACATTAAGCATAATATGATCAAACACATGATCACATAAGTATCTCACGAGCATAACACAAATTGTAGCATAGGAAGACAACCAAAATAACCAAAGTAGCAAGAGTGGAAAGGCAAATAAGACCAACAAAAATCAAGAGGCACTCTCTCTCTCTCTCGAAGCCTATGATCTATACACTTTCTCCCCCTTTGGCAACAAGTTACCAAAAAGTTCAAAAATGTATAGTGCTAAGCGGCACTCTAAGCACGATCTCCGGGAGCTCCTGAAGTGGTCTTCTGGCTTGTTGCTTCGGTGTGCGTAGATGGCGTGGAGAGGAGGGCATCTGCAAATGCCTCGGCAGAAGTCTGTGAAGCTGGAGGAGTTGACACTGGAGGGGCAACTATGGCAGTGGCTGCAGGTGCTGAAGTGGTAGTCCTGGAGTCTCTGGCAACTGGCACAGCTGATGATCTTTGTGCCCTTGGCACTCTCTGGAATGTGTCTGTTGTGGGTCTATCATCCCTGTCCTCAGCATCCTCTTGAAGCTTCTCCATAATGGTCTGAATCTCAGTGACCTTCACATCTAGGTCATGGAACTTTGTCTCAATAATCCTCTCAAGACTTTCCTGATTTTGAGACAAGGTGGCCAAGCTCTTATCAATTCTCACGGTAGACTCAAGCAGATAACTGAGTTGATCTTGCTTGGTCTTGAGATTCGCAATTGAAGCATCTGGGGCACTTGCTGCCTTTGCTGCTTTTGCAGCCTTTGCTCTCTCTATCTTCTCATGGGCATCTGCACAAGTAGGATGTGAAGCATCCATGACAACCTCGTTGTCCTCAAAGTCTGGCCTCAGGGGAAGATGCTCTCTGTCTAGTAGATATGTCCCAGTTCCCATCTTGGAGTTGATCAAAGTCTGAATGTGTGGGGCATATCCACAAGACCTCTTCTGGTCTGCTGCTGTCCTCTTTACTGTCTCTACAATTAAGCTCATGGCCTTGAATTTCTGTGGGATGTCAAACAAGTGAAGCAGGTTGATGGAGTGACCACGGATCATCCTATGATATCCTGACTTGGGCAATAGGGTGTGCCTCAAGATAGTGTTCATGGTGGTCAGACCAGCAAGTAGATAGTATATGGAGCCAAGCTTGTGAGTCTCCAAAGCTTTGTCAGGGATTGGCTTGTACATGTTAGCCATAGAGTTGTGATCCTTCCTAGGCTTACCATACACATCAATATCATCTTCAGCTTCATCAGGAGCATTGATCAACTTGGCCCATTCAAAGATTGTTGACTGATATTTAGTGCCTTCTGTCATCCACACTATCTTACCATTAGGGTAGAAGTGAGCAGTGGAGTAGAACTGCATAATCATCTCATCGTTCCACTTTGTCAGTTCTTGTCCAACAAACTTGTCAACACCATTCATTCTGAAACTCTCATGCACATGAGGAAAGTAATCTTCATTCTCATCAATATATTCTCATTCCACCCATTTCATGTCACAAACAATGGGTTTCTTGTCCAATAGGATAGTCTCATAGAAGTCCTGCTGCTCTCTGGCATGAAAGCGATAGTCCACAACAGTCCTTCTCCTAGTGGCATAAGGATCATTTTGCCTCCACAGTCTCAGACCATGATCCTTTCTCAGTTTCATGTTCTCTGCCACAGGATGAGGATGATCATCATTATGATCTGGGATCTTGGGCTTGAGTTTCCTGAGCACTAGTGGCTCATCATCTTCCTGAATTTCAGGCACTGGGGCCTTGTTATTTTCAGCAGATGATATATTCCTTGTTGATCTCATGGGAGCTATTGTCTTGGGTGCTTGAGCTAGAGCTGAGGGCTTGGGTAGACTTGGGCTTAGAAGGAGAAGCCCCAGTCCTGATGGCATCCCCCATTAGCTTCTGTGTCTTGGCAGGAGGTGCAGCAGGCTCTTCCTCCTCCTCCTCCTCTTCTTCTTCTTCTTCTTCAAAAGAGTGTCTCTCAAATTCTGCCATTGGATCTACCAGTTTGCACCATCTTCCTCTCTTTCTTCTCCTTTCCAGCACCACTTGCTGGTTGTGCTTGCTTTTGAGCTACAGTGCATTGCCTAGCTTTAGATATAGGATTTCTCTTAGTAGGAGCCTTCTTGGAAAGGCCTGGCTTTGTGGCAGCAACAGCAGCATACTCTTTCTTGAGCACCTTCTTCTTGGAGGTCACTTCCTCCTCAATCACAAAATCTTCATCTTCACTTTTAGAAGTTCTTTTCTTCCTTTGCCTAGTAGCTGCCTTAGGCAAGTTGCTGGGAGTGCTTCTGCTCCCCTCATCATAGCTACTATTGGGACTAGTGCCCTCATTGAGATTGAGCTGCTCTTCAGACTTGTTCTGACTATCACTGGCTTCTGACATAGCTGCAACTGATCCTGTGAATAGTTGGGTGTGGATAGAGTAGATGAGCATCACAAAGTACAGCTTGTTTTTTGCAAAAATTGAGACAAAAACTTAACTTTAGTTTTCTGCAGAAAGCATTTCGAAGGTACTGATTTGACAAACTCGGTGACACCGAAGCACTAACAAAGTCTAAACATGCAGTTTCGGTCAGATCGAGATGCAGTTCGGTGACTCCGAGATGCTAGGGTTTCACAGAGAAAGTGATTTTGGTTTCACCGATCAGTACACTTCGGTCAGACCGAGTTGTACTTGTGCAATGGCCAGGGGCCAATCGGTGTGACCGAAATCCTCAGATCGGTCGGTTCGAGATGGGTTCGGCAGAAACCTAACCCTAAGTTTTTGCATCAAATCTATTCTAAGGAATTTATTTGCTGGATAGATTGATCTCATACGTGGGAAGAACAAAGGCATTATACTTTGTGCAAGAATCGGAGTAATGGATAGCACAAAGGGTTGAATCCGTACCCTAACTTGGTGACGGATTGCTACGGCGGCAACGGCGGTGAAGAAACCCATTGACAGCGGCGGAGACCAGCGGCGGAGGGTCACTGGCGAAGACGGCGATGATCCGGAGACCAAGGGGGCGGCAGTGCTGGGGCGTGAGCTCGTGCGATTTGAAGTAATTTTGAACCGTATGGGTACGCGAGATATATATACACAGGACACTGTCGGTGGCGCCGAGTGGAACGTCTCAGTGGCACCGAGATGCAAAACTGCTAGCAATTGCTGCAACTCGGTGAGACCGAATCGTTCTAATCGGTGGCACCGAGATGAAAACCTAGATCAACTTACTGATTTCGGTGAGACCGGGTTGGACAAGTTGGTCTGACTGAAAATCATTAAGAGGTTTTGGAAGTTAAGCCCTTGACGGATCGGTGGCTCCGAGTGCTCCTCACCCGGATGGTCCGAAAGTGGCTTGTTCAAACTTTGTGATGTAGCATGAATAGAGTTTGAGATGAGAAAAAGCATAGATAGCTAGAGGGAGTACTTAGGCATTCTTGTCCATCCATTTGGCAAAAGAAAAAACCAAACAATCAAAACAACAAATGGATGTCCTCGAATGGAGAAAATTATGCAATCAACATGCTCACACAATAAGATATCAAATAAAATATGTGGCAAAGCATGCACATACACTCTAGCATCTATCAAGCAACTGGCGATGACTAGGCCATCTATATATGAGTATATTGACTTAGGAGTCAAATGAGAACATTTGATCATAGGTCATACTCATCGTTTAAGCTCAAATGGGGTTACCACTTTTACATAAAGCATTATTGTGTTCACACCATTAGAGTTGCTTTAGCTCAATTTTTAGAGCAAAGCTCCCCCTAGATGTGATGTCCCCCCTAAGAGGGATGAACTAACATTGGGTTTTGTCGATGATGACTTCATGTAGATGTTGAAGATGTGGATGCTCAATGTTGATGTAGATCATTTGGAGCAATCCATTGGAGTGAGTTGCACTTTCAATACCTACATGGGTTAGTCCCACAAGGAACATACAAGGATATCCATAGACATAGAGTGGAACACACTTATGATGATGTCCATGGAAGCATTAGGTTACCTTGTCCCTTGTCTTACCAACAAGAGGGTTTGTGACTCCATGAACTAGTGCAAGATATGGAAGTTGATTGCACACGTCCTTGCCAAAATGAATATGAGTGAAGTATGTTGGCGGAGTCACCCTTAAGAACTCTCTAGTTCTTCTTCTTTGGGATCAACATCAACTTGATGGGAATCCTTGGAGTTATAGCCGTACTTGATGAAGTAGAACTTGATGTAGTCTTGGGAACCCACTTGACCATGGCCTTAGGAGTTTCTTCAAATGAGTCAATCTCTTCTTGAAGCTTGTCCTTGCCTTTTAGCTTGTGGTCTAGTGGTGGAAGATCATCTTGAGTTTGTGTTCCCTTGAAAGAAGTGGGGTCATACTTCTCTTGTTGAGGAACAAACTTCGTCTTGGGGTATTGATCTTCTTCCCACTCAACTCCATTGGCATTGAACTTTCATTCAAAACCAACACCTTGATTCTTCCAATGCCTTCCTTGCTTGCATACAATTTCCTCAAATTGCTTACTTTCGGCAAGGCTCTTGTAAACACCTTTCTCTATAATTCCCTTCAATAAGCTATTTTCTTGCTCAAGTGTAACTTGGCTAAGAGAATCATTAGTGGAATCAAGAGAACTACTAGAAGCAACAATGTTGGATTTAACATGATTATTGTTACTACTAGAGGAAGAATCCTTCTTGTTCTTATTGCTAGATTTTACTTGTGGCATATAAGTAGACAAGAGTAAACGCTTGGCAATGTAAGAAGAACTCTTCTTTCGAAGATCATCATTGATTGCTTTTAGGAACCCATGCTCTTCCTCTAAATTTAGCTTCTCGAAGCGTAGCTTCTCACGAGTCCTTAGGAGCTCTCTATGATCCTCTAGAGTTGTTTCATGAGCTAAATTAAGAGTGTTTAGTTCTTTAGTTAGACGCTCAATCTTCTTCTTATCATTGTCATTCGTTTCATCTTGATTAGCATGAATACTAGCAATTCCATCATAGTTTTCATCACTAGAGTTGTCAACAACTAAATCATCATCACCTAGCAAATCATCTTCATCACTATTGAAGTCAACATACTCGGGGTGTGATACCTTAGGGACTTTAGCCATGAAGCATCTTCCAATTCCTTTATTTGGTGAGTCAAATATATCGTAGGAGTTGGATGACACAAGTGCAAGACCGGCAACACATTCATCTTGAGTATATTCGGAGTCGAAGTGATAGCTTCTCTCGGAGTAGTTGTCGGAGTCGGAACCGGATACCCATTCACCGACGTGAGCTTGATGTCTTCGACTTGTGTAGCTCTTTGATGATTTGTCCTTCCTTTCCGAATCCTTGCTTCTACGAGAGGGTCTTCGTTCATAATGATCATCTCTACTCCTTCTCTCTCTTGGTGGTGATTCATCTCTTTTACTTCTTCTTTTTGGTGAATCTTCTCTTTTCTTGTAGGGAGCCGTACACTCATTGGAGTAGTGTCCGGGTCTTCCACAATTGTAGCAATTACAATCACGACTAGAAGATCTTTTGTCATTGTAGGATCTTGACTTGGAGCTTCTCTCTTTGCTTTTATTCTTGCAGAACTTGTTGAAGTTCTTCACCATTAAGCTCAATTCTTCATTGGAAACTTGTTTCTCACTTGATGTTGTAGGAGCATCACATGAAGCTTTGTAAGCACCACTTGACTTGTTGTGGAGCTCTTCCTTATCCTTGAGTGACATCTCATGAGCAATAATTCTACCAATGACTTCCGTCGGCTTGAGATCTTTGTAATAGGGCATCATTTGGATCAAGGTGCACACGGTATCATATTTTCCATCCAAGGCTCTTAGGGTCTTCTTGATGATGAATTTGTCGGTCATCTCTTCGCTTCCCAAGCTGGCAATCTCATTTGTGATGAGAGTAAGCCTAGAGTACATCTCAGCGACTCCTTCACCATCCTTCATCTTGAACTTGTCAAGTTGACTTTGAAGCACATCCAATTTGGATTCCTTGATGGACTCGGTACCTTCATGCATATCGAACAAAGTATCCCAAATTTCCTTTGCATTCTCAGGGTGGCTGATTTTGTTGAATTCTTCGGGGCACAATCTATTGAAGAGAATATCGCAAGCTTGAGCATTGTATTGCAACATCTTCATTTCTTCCGCGGACGCTTTACGATCCGGTTCTTTTCCATCCTCGAAGAAATCACCTAGCAAGCCAATGCGCACAATAGCCCAAACGGCGGGGTTATGACCAAGAATATGCATTTTCATCTTTTGCTTCCAACTAGCAAAATTAGTACCATCAAAGTAAGGACCTCTACGGTGGTAATTTCCCTCACTAGACGCCATACTCTCCTAGGTTGTGAAACCAAGGTTATGATCAGCAAAGCTATGGAAATCAAGGCAAATGGAGACCAAATCTCTAATACCACTTGTAGGATCGAAAGTAGGTCTAGAGGAGGTGATTAGACTACTTGACCAAATAAAAATATAACATTTTCCCAGTTTTAGTTGTGGGCAGATTTTAGCAACTTAGCACAAATCAAGCAATCAACCTATACATGCAATTCTAAGAGTGTAGCAGCGGAAAGTAAAACATTGCATATGAAGGTAAAGGGAAGGGTTTGGAGAGTGCAAACGCAATGATGATACGGAGATTTTTGGCGTGGTTCCGATAGGTGGTGCTATCGTACATCCACGTTGATGGAGACTTCAACCCACGAAGGGTAACGGTTGCGCGAATCCACGGAGGGCTCCACCCACGAAGGGTCCACGAAGAAGCAACCTTGTCTATCCCACCATGGACAACGCCCACGAAGGACTTGCCTCACTCGGGTAGATCTTCACGAAGTAGGCGATCTCCTTGCCCTTACAAACTTCTTGGTTCAACTCCACAATCTTGTCGGAGGCTCCCAAGCGACACCTAACCAATCTAGGAGACACCACTCTCCAAAAGGTAATAAATGTTGTGTTGATGATGAACTCCTTGCTCTTATGCTTCAAATGATAGTCTCCCCAACACTCAACTCTCTCTCACAGATTTGGATATGGTGGAAAGATGATTTGAGTGGAAAGCAACTTGGGGAAGGCTAAAAATCAAGATTTTTGTGGTTGGCTTGGAATATCTTGATCTTAACACATGAGTGGTGGTTCTCTCTCAGAAAATAGAGGCTGAAAGTGTAGGCACGTTCTAATGGCTCTCTCACATATGAAGAAGGGGGTGGAGGGGTATATATAGCCTCCACACAAAATCCAACCGTTACACACATTTGACCCAACTCGGTCAGACCGAATAGAAAAACTCGGTGAGACCGATTCAGTTCAAAATGTGAATGTTAGGAATCTCGGTGGGACCGACTGGAACAACTTGGTGGGACCGATGTGCTAGGGCTAGGGCAAAACCTCATCTCGGTAAAGCCAATTGCATGAACTCGGTGAGACCGATTTCAGCAAAGAGCAAACAGAGAGTTGGTCAAGCAAACTCGGTGTGACCGATCGCTCATTTCGGTGAGACCGAAATGTTACAAAGGGAAAAAGAGAGTTTGCAGGGCCATCTCGGTGAGACCGAGATCCGTATCGGTGTGACCGAGGTGTTAGGGTTTCTGGCAGTGGCTATGTCAAATGAACTCGGTGACGCTGGATAGAAGATTTCGGTGGAGCCTAGTTTGACTTTGGATTTTGGACATATTTGAAAATGAAAAAGTGATTGAGGGCTTTGGAGCAATATCACTAAACATTTTTAGCAAGTAGACCATTAAGCAATACATCATCCCCTTTTAATAGTATTGCCTTTTCTATGGACTCAATGTGCTCTTGGATCACTAAAATATAAATGAAGAGTCTTGAGCTTTTGCCAATATGTGTCCTTAGCATTTTGAGGGGTCCACATCTCTAGTCCATGCCATGCCATTTATTGAATTTTCTGAAATATTAAACTTGAATGGATATTAGTTCAATGAGCTATATGTTATTATGAATTATCAAAACCACCCGGGGATTAGTTACACTTTCAATGGATTACCAGCGAATTACAACTGTAACCTAAAACCAGGGGTAAAATTTACAATGCAAAAACGACATTCCAAGTGCTCCGAAGGTTTTTCGTTACGGAGGTATCTTTTCCGCGTGTAATTGGCTGCAAAACGACCAACCAAGCGCGGCCTAAGCATATAAATGTGGGGAAGAAACTACAAACAGCATCACGAACATTGCCTCCTTCCAATCAAATAAACATAGCTGCACAGGTTTTGCCAACAATGTACAATATACCACCAATCAACTAACAACAATGGTGTCTGTATGTCCTGCATGCACAGCAATCTGTACAAATCAGCCTAGCAACTTCGGGCCACCAGCCACCGGAAGACTTGAATGAGTAACCAAACCTGATCTGGTGTTCCAAGTTCTAACTGCTAGCATCTTGGAAGAAGTCAGCTGGAATCGATGGCGGGCAGTACTTCTTCGCTACAAATTTGTACTGGGGGAACATATGGAGAAGGCCAATAGCAGTTTAGCATCAAAGTAGAAAGGGAATTAAATGCTTCCAAATTGCTGTTGACGGCACTCCCTCACCTTGTGTTGGCTGTACTTTTCTCTAATTGCAGGGAGGTTGCTTCCAAGGCCAACACGGAAAAGCCGATGTAGTACCTTTACACAATCGCGTAATGTGGATGGTTTGTATTGTGTGTGATAGGAAAGAGTGGTATTCTGCTTCAGTTTCAAAGAGATACGAATGTTACATGTGCAGCCCTTGAGGGAAAAAAGGCTTAACAAATAAGATCCATAAGGACCTAGAAGGTTGAAAGCATATATACCCAAGGATTCTTTGTTGGCTTAAGGATAAAATTCGCCAAGAAAATTGAAGAGGCAGCTATCAGTGAAGGTACATGGCAAAGTACGCTGTACTCCAGAAGTGACAACTCAGTAATGTAGCTAGCTAGGAACTCAAGATGCAAAGCTGGGCCCTGCAGAAGAATAGGTTGAGTAAGCTGGAAGACCACATTGCACACAGGACTGACTGTAACTGTAAATAATTGAAGAGAAGCAATTACCTCATGACATACTTGAGCAGCATGCAGAAATCTCCTATTGTCGGAAATAATAATATATTTAGTGTCAGTAATTATGCTTATGTGTGTAAATATCACAATAACAGAGAATGCTACCTCAAAAAACATTTTTCTGTAGGTGCAGTCATCTCAAACTTCAAGCAACCCAGGATAGAAGCTTCCATTCGCAGAACCTGTGTTATCTGTGTGTTAGGAAACAAAACAAGATCATAAAAAATATGTAAAGGAAAGTCAATCGGAAGGGCCATGGACCTCATCCTTTATGTATGCATTGTCGGTAATATAGCAGAGCTCTTCTACTTGGGGTGGACATATCTCTTCATACTTACTGAAATTTGAATATAAAGCATATCAGAACAGAAACAAGAAAAAAAAGAACTTAATACAACAGAAGAGATAAATTTAACTCGATGGATCTTACGCAGCT
The DNA here is from genome assembly GCA_011799875.1 of Thinopyrum elongatum. Lineage (NCBI taxonomy): Eukaryota > Viridiplantae > Streptophyta > Magnoliopsida > Poales > Poaceae > Thinopyrum > Thinopyrum elongatum. The sequence continues at coordinate 180,537,181 of CM022297.1, read as the reverse complement.
ATAAGCAAGCAGGCGACACCAAGTAACTGCAGCTTATCTCGATTGATCTCTTTGCTAGAAAGATACCGATCAATATAACTGACTGTGAGGTATAAGGTTTCAGGAACAAGACGATATTCTTCTGTGACCTGAATTGAGTAGGGCAAAAAGGTAACCGATTAGAAGATTTTTTTTTTGTGTGTTTAGCTTCTGAAACCGTTTTTTGTAGAAATGCTCACTTCCACAAGCCAGTCTATAAGTACTGCCCTCATGCTTGTGTCAATATCCTTCTGAGTGGTTTCCAGAAAATCTGGTGAAGGCCTTTTCTTGGTCTGCTAAAAGACAAATATAACATTACAGTAGAGATAGATATAGACAGGCGGTCTGCAACTGCTTTAGGAAGAAAGCAAAGACATGGACAACATGGATGATGAAGCAATGCATTGTTCCAATAGAGATGTGAGTGATGAGAAACGGGACATCTATCAAGAGACTGTATTTCTTGTTCAAAGACGACACTATCGAAAAGCTATGTGTGCTATTGGATTTGTGAATTAGAAGCAAAATTCTTCTATTCCTAGATCCCAATTGATGCATCCCTTTCACACACAACGAAGTGACATCTTGTGTAGATAACAATATGCATTTACTTTGCAGGTGTGTGCACACTGCAGAAATTACTTGTTGCACAAAGTATGCAGACATTAGAAGTGCCATATGAACAAGAATCAATCACCTCAGCTTCACGCAAGTGCTTGTAAATGTCACAAGCAAGAGTTGAACACAGTTCTGGATCCTTGCAGTGCGTTTCAATCTCAAAGATATTGTCACTTTCGATTGGGGTAGGACAATGTTTTCTCCATCTAGATACTGTAACAGTAAAGAAAGGACAAAAATAAATAATTATACAACACAACAGATTAGATACCTAACCAGGATTACTGTGACAGGCAAACAAACCTGTGGTATCCCTATTGTCAGATACAGGAAGTTTATCATTCGCACAACGGTGCAAGGAAGTTGCCACTTTAGAAGCTGCATTGTCAAGAAATGGAGGACCAGGGCTTTCCACTGAATTGCATGTTAGCATATCGTCCTCCATAGAAACAGAATCATGAGACAGGCTTGGCCAACTGCCATGGGGTGCCAACGTAGGCACAGAAGGGCGACTAACATTGTCCTTCTGAAGGGCATTGCCATGGTGCGATATTGCTCGCTCAAACTGGTCGGAAGTTGGTTTTGTGGCAGAAGCCACTTTCCTGTTCACGTTGGTAAGGCTAGCAGAACTCCCCTTCTTCACATAGGCTACTGAGTTGGATGAACTCGATTTCTGCAATAAGAACAGACTCAGTGAAACAGCACAACCGAAGCAGAGAACAATCACGAGACAGGTAATACATAACGCATCACCAATGGAAGATTCAGAAGTGATCAGAAGATAATAACGAAAACATAGGCTGATAGCCAGTGCGATCTACTACATTTCGGAACATTTAACACACCGAAACATTTGAAAACCCTAACTTACAAGATTAAAAAAGCGGATGAACCAAAAATGTGCAAGGAAATGTTCAATCGGGGCCGGTGGAACAAGCAAAAGACATTACATTGTACGGCACAGAAAATTTCGTGAAAAACATAAAATAATCGAGTACCTGTCGTGGAATTGACAGAGATAGGGGAGGAATTGTACAGGGGCCAGTAATAAATACCGGGAAATCTTATAAATTATGCATCAAATTGACCAAGAAGAGGGCAACCCGCGAAATGCCATAGCAGATTATTATCCAATAAATCTGCTCAATAAGTGAGGTATGTATCACATCTAGGAGACGTCTCTACATGCCGTCCCCTTGTAACCAACGAGAATCCAAGCAAAAGCAATTGCCGCCGCGAAAGGAACAACCCCGATCTCGCAACGAGCCATACCGCATCGGCCCCGCCGGTCCTCCCGCCGACAACGTTGGTGAGATTTCCCAGGGCGACCCGCTTGTTTTCCAGCGACGCTGCCTTGGCAGCCCTGGCGCCGGCGGTCTCCGCCGTGGCCGACGCCGACGAGCGGCGGCCGGCGGGCCGGCTCGACATTGAAGCGGATGAGGCGAACTCGGTGGGGAAGGCCTGAGCTCGCCGAAGACGAGGAGGAGGATAAGACGAGACGCTGTGTGTGAGAGCCACTCTCTCGATCTCCTCTTACGAACTAGGGTTTGCTGCTATCTGGCCGAAGCCAATCCGTTCCTCGCCAACTCTCCTCTCCCTGGAGAAACTGAACTACAGTGTTTCGACCGTTAGATGGTGCAGTCCGGGCCGGGTGCCCTATTTCTCGCATCTAGAGCAATCACGTGGTTATAAAGACCGAGAAAAAACACGTTTTAAGGGCGGATTTTAGCTGATTTCGTATAATCAATCCGTAAAAAAAAATTCTTTAAATATACCGACTTTATCAAGCAAGGCCCACAGATGGCTCACTTTTTTTTTCTTGACCGTCCTTTTCCTCACGCCTTTCACATCTCCACCTCAATGCCGGCACAACCCCAAGCAACGGCGACTCAGGAACCTTCCTCGAGGCTGGAGTAGCAAGGATGGGGACGCCGCCACCTTTGGCCGAGGAGACGCGGGTGAGCCACACGCTCTGAACCCTTGAGACGCGGCGGTCGAGACGGACCGGGGCGGGCGACGGCCTGAACTGCAGTGGAAGAGACTCAGGCGGGTGGCGGCAGGGCGGCGGGCGGGCGGCGGACGGCGACCTAAACTGGAACGGGAGAGACGCGGGCGGGCGGCGGCCGGGGCGGGCAGCCGGCGCCCGGGGACGGGCCGGGCGGCGCAGACGGCGGACGCGAACGGGTCATGGAGATGTTTCCATGGCAGTTGGGCTCCTGCCAACAGCTTTCTCCCGATACAGGGCACCGTAGAAGCGGACGCGGAAACTGTGTTTTTGCAGATCGAGAGGAGCTTTTTACTGCACCCCTTAAAAAATTAAAGGTCGAAGGTGTATAAGGTGTCTGTTCGGTCTACTTTTTTATCCAAAACTAAAAAGTGACAGTTATTTTACAGTTCGGCGGGATATAAGGGGTATGCTAGAGATGCTCTTACGCGAGTGGAGGCGTTCCTCTCGTTGAAGACATCACGCAACTGGGCGGTCCAGTTGGCGCCCGCGCCGTTGTTCTGTTTGAAACTTTCACGTGCGTGTTTCTTCTTTCGTTCGTTTCTTCTTTCCTTTGCTTCTAGTTTCTTCTTGTTCTTTCTTTGCTACTTGTTACTTTTGCTTGTCCTCCTGCTTTTTTTCCTCTCCTCCTTCACCACTTATTCTTCTTTTTAGTACATTTTCTTTCTTTTCTTGTTAATTCCTCAGTGAAGATGTGCATAGTCACTGAAGAAAAGATGTTCTCAACAAAAAACTATACTAAAATCTTAAATGAAAAAGGCAGGGAAGAAAACTGGATACTAACTATTTATACTTGACAGTAACATTCACTCAACAGAAAATGTAATCAACTCCTGGATAGTTTCAAAGTAGCCAATTCAAAATGACTATTTCTGGATAGTAAACATTCAGTAATCTAGTACTTTAATGTTTGCTAAATTTTCAAAAAAAATCTACATTTGTAAGACAGTGTTTCGTGTTACTGTGTAGTGACCCATTACTTGGAGGTCTTCTTTTGCTTGCTATGATGAACTACCATGGTACATTAAGTTCTTCTTTTGCTTGCCATGTTGAACTCCAACTTGTAAATTGGAATAAAAAGTTGAATTACTTGCAGTGTCAAAGGTACATGAGCAGATAGTGAGCATGACTGATTATGATCATTTATAAAAATTAGAAAGAAAAGTGAATGCATAATTTACAAAGTTATAAGAAAAAAGTCATTTTTTGCAAAATAATTTCGATTCTTTAGAAGATGCATTACTACAAGTTCTCCAATGCTAGAGTTCCCAATTGCTCGAACTTGTCCAGACCCTGAGACAATTTGGAACACAAAATCTTAATTATTCCAAGTTTTGAAGCTAGATGAGCAAGAATACTCCAAGTGTTGAAGCTAGATGAGCAAGAATATGAACTTACTCCATAAGAATCAAAAATTAGGAAGGAAAACTAAATGCATGCCGCACTTACATGTTTTTCTAGGAAGTCCTTCACAAATGGTAGTTTTATTCTGTTGTACTTGTTTGAAGCAATTGGAACACAAATTTCTCTCGTAAAGCTTGCACATCTACCTGAAGATTAATATGGGTAACAAGGAAGAAATTAGTTCTGCACCTCATTGTGTCATGATATTCAACAAAAGAATAACTTGAAACACTGTTTTAAATAAAAGTTATACGAACTTTTGAGAAAACATCAGTTTTGATGCCATTGTAACTTGTAAAGTACTTCTAGATGTAGATGCCTATGTCAATTGATTCCCTGTAGTGCAATGAAAAAAAATACTTAGTGCATGCATCATAGTGTGCGTCAAAACAGTAAAAAAAATGAAAGAAGAACTGTGTAAGCAAAGAGCTCTCTACTACGAAAGGAGAGAAAAAACCTTGTTTCCAACTTTGGCACTTCATGTGCCTTATTCCAAAACTCTGAATGTTGAAGAAAGGGCAATGTGGATAGCTTGCAATGAAAAGCATCTTGAAATTGTAAACTACAACTGAAATTTGTGTCTGAATTTTGTCTGAATCTCTCTCAGGATTGAGAATGTGAGAGCTCATATCGATGAAATTCGCAACAACTAGAAACTAATAGGTAGGTCCTTTGGGTTTTTTGTGCACTGGAAAATTTGGGCTACTATGGTTGATATGCACGAAGGTACCGAGTCCGTCAAGGAATCCAAGTTGGATGTGCTCCAAAGTCAACTTGACAAGTTCAAGATGAAGGATGGTGAAGGAGTCGCTGAAATGTACTCTAGGCTTGCTCTCATCACAAATGAGATTGCCGGCTTAGGAAGTGAAGAGATGACCGACAAATTCATCATCAAGGAGATCCTTAGAGCCTTGGATGGAAAATATGATACCGCGTGCACTTTGATCCAAATGATGCCCAATTACAAAGATCTCAAGCCCATGGAAGACATTGGTAGAATTGTTGCTCATGAGATGTCACTCAAGGACAAGGAAGAGCTCCACAACAAGTCAAGTGGTGCCTACAAAGCTTCAAGTTATGCTCCTACAACATCAAGTGAGAAGCAAGTCTCAAATGAAGAATTGAGCTTAATGGTAAAGAATTTCAACAAGTTCTACAAGAATAGAAGCAAAGAGAGAAGCTCCAAGTCAAGGTCCTACAATGACAAAAGATCTTCTAGTCATGATCGTAATTGCTACAATTGTGGAAGACCCGGACACTACTCCAATGAGTGTACGGCTCCCTACAAGAAAAGAGAAGACTCACCAAAAAGGAAAAGTAGAAGGGATGAATCACCTCCAAAAGAGAGAAGGAGTAGAGATGATCGTTATGAACGAAGACCCTCTCGTAGAAGCAAGGATTCAGAAAGAAAGGACAAGTCATCAAAGAGCTACACAAGACGAAGACATCAAGCTCACGCTGGTGAATGGATATCCGGTTCCGACTCCGACAACTACTCCGAGAGAAGTTATCACTCCGACTCCGACTATAATCAAGATGAAGGTGTTGCCAGTCCTGCACTAGTGTCATCCAACTCCTATGACATATTTGATTCACCAAATGAAGGAATTGGAAGATGCTTCATGGTAAAGGCCCCAAGGTATCACACCCCGAGTATGTTGATTTTAATAGTGATGAAGATGATTTGCTAGGTGATGATGATTTACTTGTTGATAAATCTAGTGATGAAAACTATGATGAACTTGCTAGTAATCATGCTAATCAAGATGAAATGAATGAGAATGATAAGAAGGAGATTGAGTGTCTAACTCAAGAACTAAACACTCTTAAGTTAGCTCATGAAACAACTCAAGAGGATCATCGAGAGCTCCTAAGGACTCATGAGAAGCTACGCTTCGAGAAGCTAAATTTAGAGCAAGAGCGTGAGTTCCTAAAAGCTACCAATGGTGATCTTTGAAAGAAGAGTTCTTCTTACATTGACAAACGTCTCCTCTTGTCTACTTACATGCCACAAGTAAAATGTAGCAACAAGAGCAAGAAAGATTCTTCCACTAGTAGTAACAATAATTATGCTAAATCCAATATTGTTGCTTCTAGTAGTTCTCTTGATTCCATTAATGATTCTCTTATCCAAGTTACACTTGAGCAAGAAAATAGCTTATTGAAGGGAATTATAGAGACATGGTCGAGCAAGATAGGATTTGCACCTCCAATCAGGAGAGATATACTCTGGGCCCCTCGTGTGATCCGACCAAGATAAGCATGGCCATGCGATTAGGATTATGAGATAATCCGGTTTGTGGTCAGCATCACTTGAACGAGAAAGAGGTCGGGCTAGCACAAGGATGACAGACTCACCTTGAGCCCGACAACATATATCATGTGGCAAAGGCAATAGAAGTGTGACACGTTGTACATGTTCGCCTAACCAGCTTCATCGGACACTTGGTGTTGGCCTGCTTTGCTAGAGGCCGCTATCGACTAGCCGAGTCGGATGTGATCTGACTCGCGACCAAGTGAACGAGAACCTAAGGGGTCGCGCGCTTAAGGGAAGGAACCTGTGAGGCTGGACACGACTCCACGAGTCGGATGTTATCCTACTCGAACTCGGATCCAGGCCGAACAGACATTGGGCTTTAGGGTCCGTGCGAGGCCCAAGTGTTGAGCCCACGACGGATGCCTATATAAAGTGGAGGTGCGGCGCACTCATTTGGTTGATCGCTTCGGTGTTGTCACTAGGGTTTGCATGTGTTGCGAATAGACACCTCCACTTGCCACCGACTGTGTGGTCGGACCTAGCAGTCCGCCGCACGGCGTTCCTCCTGCACGCACGGATACCGTTAGAGGTAGTGCACTTGCGCCGCTCTGGCGAACCTGTACGTGGGATCCGACGACCGGTTGTTCGAGGGAGATCGGACAAGGAGGAGACGATCCACGCGAACGCGCTGCCCCAACTCTTCTTCCGCTGCACGGCACTGTGCGTCTAGTAGTAACGATCTATGATCCATCTCCCATAGCATGTTCTTGGTTGTTCTGCGCGTAGGAAAATTTTAATTTGCATTCGACACACCCTACCGTAGATCCCAACAAAAAACCCACCATGGGTTGGTTTTGTGTTTCTACCAGAAGAAGAACCTACTGCATTTGGAACTGCATGTGCAGCAGCACTAGTGTGGTAGCTACTTTGGGCAATTGCTTCTAGAGAAAAATCTTTAAACAAATCAAACAATTGTTCTCCATAAAATGTTTCTACTGGCACATTGTTAGTTTTAGGACCAAAGAGATGTTCATTCAATGATAGACCCCACTTATCACCTGTGTAGAATGGTGTTTTTTCACCTGAACTACTTCTGTTGGTCACCATTTTGCAAGTGGATGCAGGTACATTCAACTCATTCCTTTCAATTTGATAACTTGAGCTCCTTTGCAATTCAGGATGTGTGCCTACAAAAATTGATTCGATACAATAGTTTCTATGAGGGAAGAAGTGGTAGCTAGTACTATACAAGCATATGTTCAAAAAGGTTGGTGTATATAAAGTAAGAAGATTTAATAAATACCATGAGGAGGTACAAGGGGTGTTTCCACTGTGAAGTCCTTCCATCTTAATCTTTCATGTACATATTCATTCATGTTTGAGAATGTGCTTTGTTCTTTTGGGAATAACTGAGCATACAATTCTGATGCAAAAAGAAGAACATGAAAAAGTTGAATTAGTAAAGGAATGCCAATAAATTTGTAAAGAAAAGAAATCAATAAATGGATGAGAAAATAAATGTAGTATATGGATGAGAAAAAGAAATACCTTATACCTTTTGACATACCAATGTCTCCAAAATACTTGTATTCTTCATGTCTTTGAGATGGAAGTTCAATTCTTTTAGGACCTAGAAGATGTTCGTAAATGTCAGCCCATTTCTCTAACAAGACAGTACCATTCTCACATTCAGGGAATGTGGTCACCATATTTGTTATGATCACTTTGAAGACAGATTCATGTACTGGTTCATCAACAAATTGCGTACTGGGATTTCTAAGTAGAAATTCTCAAATATAGAAGAAAGGTCTACTTGAGGGCAAACTGAGATCCTCTTGGGAGGTGCAACAACATCCAAATGTTTGTCGGAGTCCTGGTTGTCGACAAGAACTTGCAACATAGCATCTACATATGTATTCACAATTGGAATTGAATGCTCAATCATTCTTTGGAAGAAATTCTGGGTCATTACTTGCATGTTCAATTTGGCCTATTGTTAAGAAAAAAAGAAATATAAAAGGAAGCATATTAGAAGATGAAGTACAAACTAAGATTTCTTACAATACTATGATTATAGGAAGAAGGTACCTCGATGTTGTGTTCAATTTGCATCTTATCATGAATATAATTTTGAATGCTTCTTGGGATCCTGTAAAAATCACCATCTTGCAAGTGATAACTTCTAAATGGCATTGCAAATATGTGCTTTAATTGTTTAAATGCATTCATTAAAGTAGTGAAGAAAAAGAATGGAGTTACAACACATGAAAAAAATGCTGAACTACTAAAAGTGGCAGCAATTCAAAAAATAAAAAGATCATACAACATGTAAAATGTAATAGTGGTAGGTGCTTCTTCACTTACGGCTAATCTTCCAAATAAGTCAGACGAACAATCTCTTGAGTCAAGTTATTCAAAATTCAAAATATGATGCCAATTCATTCAGTAAAAAAAAGAAAAGTGAAGTTGGTTGTTGTCAAAACCGATGCATTAAAAGTATTAGCAAAAATACTTGCCACTAATAAGAGACTGCAACCACCTCCATCCAATCTCCTACTCCTTGGTGTTGACTTGAATATTTTAGTTTGAATAGTCAACCATTCAAGAACAAATGAGCATAGATTAAAGTCACTAAGGCAGTCCAGCATCAATGCAACACTGTAATATTATGAGCTTGCTAGGCTATCTGAAGAAGGGCACAAAAATGAAGCCATCGCAAGAAGAAAGAATGTCTTTGTAAACATATCAATTTGCATGTCTGGTTTTATCATTGAACACAAGTCTTTCACAGATGGAGAATTTCCTTCCCACTTTATGATATCATGAACCAAAATGTAATTTTCCATAGAACAATTCTTGTCAAGAATTTTCCTGCCCATTGGTATTCCTAATACAATCTAGATAGTATTGGGTGTGATGCTGAATGAGAAACCATTTTCAAGATTAATTGTTCTTGGGACTGTATCAAAATGGAATGCAAGCCAATGGTATATTCCAATAGGAGAAAAAGAACACTTTAATTTCAACAAAGAACCAAGGCCCATTTTTCTGATTGCATTCTTCTGTTCCTCACTGAGCAACTATATCAGATGGTAGAACAATTCAAGAGGATCATCCTGAATACCCTGTTTGGGAAAAGAAAAAAGAAAACCATGAAAATATGAGTCACACTTCAATTGAGAAGGGAAAAACATGACGAACAACTAACTTGTACATGATATTGTACCTTGTTTTTTATATGCTCATTAGGATAAGCAGCAGGACCATACTCATTCAAGCACTTGATATGGCTTTTCTTTATACATCCAGCTTCCATCTGAGATATACGTAGAAAATGGAACTTAATTATCACCATTGTACTGTAATTATAACATGGATTCTTAATCTTTAACATGCATTATAAATAATTTAAAAATCTTTGGAAAAGCATAATTAACACATGTATATATTCCAGTACTCAAAATAACATGTCTCAAACTTCCAACGGTGTCAATCTTACCAAACTGTGAAACATGTCTATTGTACAAAATTAACAAAGGAAAAAAAGGACACACACACACAAACACACACAGAGAGAGAGAGAGACATAGATAAAAAGGATCAGGCGACGCCTTAGCAATGGAACTATCAGTACTAGGTTTTGGGTGAAGGAACTAGCTGTGATGCCCCCGGCTCAATCGTGCACTAATCATACACGCAAATGCACACGATCAAGCCTAAGGACTCACGGGAAGATATCACAACACAACTCTAAAACATAAATAAAGTCATACAAGCTTTATATTACAAGCCAGGGGCCTCGAGGGCTCGAATACATAAGCTTGCGAACAAGCGTCAGCGGAAGCATCAGATATCTGAGTACAGATATGAAAACAGAAACAGAAAGGCCTTAAGAAAGGCGGGGCAAAATAAAACACTACGATCGAAAGGCGTAGGCCTCCTGCCTGGGACCCTCCGAACCTACTCCTGGTCGTCAGTCAACTCGTAGAAGTAATCATCCTCGAGGTGGTAGTAGTAGTCGATCGACGGGGCATCTGTCTCAGGGGGCTCCGTCCTCTGGTCACGACAAACTGATATGGGGAGAAAAGTAAAACAAAGCAACCGTGAGTACTCAGAAGTACTTAGCAAGCAAGGATCTACACTACATATGCAACATTTTCAAAGAGAGGCTGTATATGTGGACTGGGCTGCAGAAATGCCAGAATAGAGGGGAAAGCCTAGTCCTATCGAAGACTAGCATCTTCAGCGGTCTTGCAGCAATAGAAGAGAGTAGCACAGTACAATATAATGTAGCAGTAATGATATCAACCTCACCCAGAGATCCTTTCTCGACTCCCTGCGAGAAAGCAATCCCAGAGCCATACAGTCATCAACCTCGTCCTGATATCCCTTCTCGACTCCCTGTGAGAAGCAATCCCAGAGCCATAGTATCCAAGTATCCAGTTCTAAATTGTATCAATCAGGATACAACTCCGAGTGTCCTTTACCGTAGGACCGGCTATCGATAGAAGTGTTCTTCCCTGCAGGGGTGCAACAACTTACCCAACACGCTCGATTAACTCCGGCCAGACACACTTTCCTGGGTCATGCCCGGCCTCGGCCAAACGACACATCGCAACCCTACCTACAGCTCAGCAGAGAGGTCCCCGCCAGTCTACATCCTAAGCGCAAGGGGGTCTTGGCCATCGCCCCTCGCCCTCCGGGTCGTTGCGCACAGGGTGGATACCAGCATCGCCTCGGGTGGCCGACACGATCCGACCGTGCCGCCATGCTGAACTGGACGTCTGACAGAGCTTTCGGCTGATGCATACGATGCAGAATGCCCATACTATGCCCACGTGATGGTTAGTGCTATCAGGCCAGAGGCCTGCTCGGATCAAATATCCAAATCGTTAGTACCTTGGGCTTGCGGTAACGAGCAGAGACTCACGAAAGATGTGACCCCGTCGCCCTGTCTCGAGGACTTGCTGCAAGGGTTAAGAATGCCCGGCCGCGCCTCGTATTCATCACTCGGGCACCATTCAGGCACCCGTCTTCACAACACTCGCCTCTCAGGTGCACGCGGGTACCCCTCAGGGTCGACCCGCCTATCCAAGTAACAGTGTAAAGTCCAAGTATCCGTGTGTCCATAACATCAGGGGAATCCGAGGTATCACCCTCGTTGGATTCCTACTCGATGTATCCATCAAGGTGAACTCGGAGGAATCACCCTCGATGGGTTCGCACTTGATGTGTTGCACGACAGCGTCGTTACCGGAAGTGGTGAAGGAGGAATCACCCTTGATGACCACGACCGAATAGCTACTCTACAGAGTTAACATCAGAAGTGCTACACGAGGTATCACCCTCGGCACGCGGTAGTAACGCTGCAGTGTCGTTACAACTAAGGGGGTGATGTGCGGTGCCGGGGCCTGGTCTTCAATCCCGTTGATCGGGTCTTCGGATAATCCAGCGGGGCAGTCAGGACTAGTGGGGTCACTGATAGGTCTCTACCCAGCCTAAACTAAGCAGTTTCGGATATGCAGGTAATTATCAACAACAGGTTACAATAAACAGGCTATGCATCAGAATAGGTAAAGCAGCAGTAGCAGCAATTCTAATGCAAGCATGAGAAATAGAATGGGCGATATCGGGATGATCAAGGGGGGGCTTGCCTGGTTGCTCGGCGGCAAGGGCAAGGTTGTCAATGGTGTCTTCGTGCTCCGGAGCTGCGTCGGCCTCGGGGACGACGTCGGTGTCGGGGGCTACCGAGAGAGAAGAGGGGGAAGAAACAGTAAATACTAAGCAAGCATGAGCAACGCAAAGTACGACATGACAATGTGCAGTGCCGGGTGTATCCTAACGTATTGTTGCACGTCACCGAGGAAGGGGGAATCCATCCGGGAATGTTTTCCCGGTTCCGGACATTTGTCAGACAGATGACCGGAGGGGAACGGTCACATGTTCCGATAGTTAGGGACGTGTGATGGACGAACGGACCGCGCATTCGGATTCGTCTCGTCATTCTGAGCAACTTTCATGTACAAAGTTTTTCCATCGGAGTTACGGATTATTTTATATGATTTTCTAAAGTTTTTATTAATTTCTAGAATTTAATTATTTATTTAAATCAAACATTATCCGAAACAGTGTTTGCTGACGTCAGCATGACCTCATGCTGATGTCAGCAGTCATCTGACACGTGGGTCCCACCTGTCATAGACTGTTAGGTTAATTAGTGATTAGCTAACTAATTACTATTTAATTAAACTAACTAGTTAATTAGACTAATTAAGCAGGATTAATTAAATTAATTAATTCACTAATTAATTAATTAATTAACTAATTATTAATTTTAATATTTCATTTTATTATTTTTATTTATTTATTTATTTTTATTACACATTTTTTTTCGTTTTAGGGGCGTGGGCCCCTTCTGTCATCGTCACAGGGGGCGGGGCCCACTGGTCAGTGGCCCCGGGAGGTCCAAACGGGCACGGGCGCGCGGGCGCTGACGCCGGGCGAGCGCCCGAGGCCACTGGGGCGAAAGTGAGGCGCGCGGCGACGCGCGCGAGCTGCAGCGGTGGAGGTGGTGGCGGGGTGGCGCGGGCGGAGCAGTGGTCGGGGGCGGAGAGGCGAGGCCGAGGCGAGCAGCAGGGAGCGGGGCGAGGGGCGGGGCAGGGGAGCGCGAGCGGCGCAGGACGGACAGGGGAAGGCGGGCGCGAGCGCGTGAGAGCCCGGGCGAGGGCGCGCCAGGCGTAGCCTGGGCAAGGCGGGGCGCGGGCGGTGAGCGCGGGCGCCGAGCGGTGGCGGACGTGGCGGGGCCAGCGCGGCGCGCGGGGAAGCAGCGGCGCTGGTGGCCGCAGGCCGCTGCGGGCAGCGGCGACGACAGCAGGCGCGGGCGATGCATGGCGGGGCTGTGGGCGGTGGACGGCGCCGGCGACCAGAGAGGGAGAGGGGACGAAGGAGGAGCTCACGGCCGTTGCCGGGGTGCGTCGGCGAGGCTCGAGGGAGCCGAGTCGGGGAGGCAGTCGGGGAGGAGAGGGTCGAGGAGGCGCCGGCGTAGGCGACGGGGACGAGGGCGGCGAGCACGGCGTCGGCGCCGGGCGTCCTGGGCGCGGGGTAGTGGCGATGGCGACGGGCGCCGGGGCGGCGGCGTCCAGATCGGGACGGAGGGGAGTGAGAGGGAGAGAGGGGCGTGGGGGTTGGGGGTTGGGCTCTAGGGTTCCAGAGAGGGGGGGATATAGCGGGGGTGGCCGGCTGGGCCGGCCTGGTGGGCCGCTTGGCCTGCTGGGTCGAGGCCCAGTTAGGCTGGGGCTTTTTTTTTCTCTGTTCTGTTTTCTTTTGTCTTTTCTTTTTATTTATTCATACGTCTCTGTTTAGTAAATAGTTAGGCCTCAAAATGGTTTTTGTAAAACATAGCAATTGTTCCAATAATTACTAGGCATCCCCTACTACTACCAAAAATTGGTTTGGAGTCAATTGGAACTCACACAATTTTTTATAATAATTAAAATGCATTAATCCTAGCTGTTTTGGTAATGTTAGTGCCACCTAATTAATTTATTAATTGTTGGTTTCAATTTTAGAATGGTCTCTGCAATATTTGCTATTTATTGAACACTTTAGTTTCTGATTTGAGCAAATTTTATTTTCCACTTTCATTTAAATTTGGATTTTGACTTAGGAGTTGAAATGCAATATGATGCTAATGATGATCATCCACTGTTAAACATGATGACATGGCATAATCAAAAGGGTGATTACTGTAGTTAACCACTGGGGGTGTTACAAATCTCCTCTACTAACAAGAATTCTCGTCCCGAGAATTAAGAGGTAGAAGGAAAAAGTTCGGGGTATTCCGCACGAAGGTTCTCCTCGCGTTCCCAAGTGGCTTCTTCTTCAGTATGATTTGACCACTGCACTTTGAGGAACTTGGTAACCTTTTGACGGGTCCGACGTTCAGCTTCATCGAGAACGCGGATCGGATGCTCCTTATAAGAAAGATCATCATGCAATTCGAGCATTTCGTGATCCACTGCTCGGTGCGGAGATTCCTTGAAGCATTTACGAAGTTGCGACACATGGAAGACGTCGTGGATATGAGAGAACTGCGGCGGCAACTCCAATTTATATGCCACCTGACCACGTCTTGCAATTATGCGGAAACGACCAATGTAGCGTGGAGCTAGCTTGCCCTTGATTCCAAAACGTTGAGTGCCCTTCATAGGAGTGACTTGCAGATAAGCCTCATCACCAGGTTGATAAGTCAAACCCCATCGTTTCCGATCATAGTTGCTCTTCTGGCGGTCCTGAGCCGCCTTGAGATTTTCCCGGATAATACGAACTTGTTCTTCGGCGTGTTGAATAATATCCGGACCCATGAGCGGTCGTTCCCCAGTTTCTGACCAATTCAGAGGGGTTCGACACTTACGTCCATAGAGTACTTCGAAGGGGGCCATTTTCAAGCTGGCTTGATAGCTGTTGTTATATGAGAATTCCGCATAAGGAAGAGATTCTTCCCACTTCTTGCCAAACGATATAACACAAGCCCGAAGCATGTCTTCAAGCACTTGATTGACTCGTTCGACTTGGCCTTGGGATTGGGGATGATAAGCTGAACTCCAGGTAATATGAGTTCCCATAGCTGTTTGGAAACTTTCCCAGAATTTGGAAGTGAAAAGACCGCCACGGTCCGAACTGATCTCCTTCGGAATACCGTGGAGTGATACAATTCTGGAGATATACAACTCTGCTAACTGACTAGCAGTGATAGTCTCTTTGACGGGCAGAAAGTGTGCAACTTTAGAGAGTTGGTCGACGACGACAAGAATAGCATCGTGACCCTTCTGTGACCTGGGAAGTCCTGTAACGAAATCCATCTGAACCTTATCCCATTTCCATAGAGGAATAGGAAGTGGTTGCAGAATTCCAGCTGGTTTCTGATGTTCTGCTTTAACGCGATGACACACATCACATTCATCAACATAACGAGCAATGTCCTGCTTCATTCTAGACCACCAGTACCTTTGACGGAGATCACGATACATCTTGGTGCTACCCGGATGAATAGACAGCGGGGTATCATGTGCCTCCTGCATGACCTTGTCAGTCATGAGTTCGAAGCGAGGTACCACAATGCGGTTTCTGAAATACAAGGTTCCATCTTCAGACAGCAAGAAATCCTTGTACTTTTCAAGGTGAAGATTTTTCTTCATCAGATCAACTTCAGCATCTTTAGCTTGTGCATTCTTAACAGCTTTCTCAAGATCTGGTTGTATCACAAGGTTATTAAGAGAACCCTGTGGAACAATACGCAGATTTAGCTTGCGCAGTTCTTCAAAAAGACGAGGCTGAGCTCGCCTAACCATGAGGCTATCGCAATAGGACTTGCGGCTTAAGGCATCAGCCATCACGTTAGCCTTGCCAGGGGTATAGGAAATACCCAAATCATAGTCCGCAATGGCCTCCATCCATCTTTGCTGACGGAGGTTTAGAGATGGCTGAGTGAACAAGTACTTTAGACTTTTATGATCCGTGTAGATCTCGCAACGATTACCGAGAAGGTAATGTCGCCACAACTGCAATGCATAGATCACAGCAGCTAGTTCTAGATCATGTACCGGATAATTTTCTTCATGTGGGCGCAATTGACGAGAGCCATAAGCAATCACTTTACGCTCTTGCATTAGGACACAGCCTAATCCTTCACGGGATGCGTCACAATAAATCACGAAGTCTTTGCGGGTATCTGGAGGAGATAGTACTGGGGCAGATGTTAGCTTGTCTTTGAGTGTTTGAAAACTTTCCTGACATTTTTCTGTCCATTCAAACTTAACGCCCTTATGAAGCAGATCAGTCAAAGGCTTAGCAATCTTAGAAAAGTTCTCGACAAATCGACGGCAATAACTTGCAAGGCCGAGAAAACTTCTCACTTGCTTGACGTTCTTCGGAGGAGTCCAGTCCAGAATAGCCTGAACTCGTTCCGGGTTAACAGCAATTCCATCCTTGGAAATCACATGACCAAGATACGTTACTTCAGAAAGCCAGAATTCACATTTGGAGTATTTGGCATACAACTGGTGTTCTTGGAGCCTTTCCAGTACAAGACAGAGGTGTTCAGCATGTTCTTCTTTATTCTTCGAATATACCAGAATATCATCCAGATATACCACGACAAATTTGTCGAGGTAATCCATGAAGATGTAATTCATCAGACGGGAGAATGTGGCTGGAGCATTAGTTAAGCCAAATGACATGACAGTGTACTCGTAGGAGCCAAAACGAGTAACAAATGCAGTCTTGGGAATATCCTCTTCATGAACACGGATCTGATGGTAACCCAACCTCAAATCAAGTTTAGAGAATACCGATGATCGATCAACTTGCTGGATCCTACTCTCCGTGTGCACTCTGATGCAGAATCTGGTCTTATCGAATGACAACTCGGAGTATAATACAACTCGGAGAGAAAGGTTAAACAAAACAATGGAAAGGAAAATGATTATCAAACTAATCAGATTAATATCAGGGAAATCGCACAGATATCCAGCTCTCCGGGTGGACGAGAATTACGAGATCCTAAGTATCGGCGTTAGTAAACTTTATTTAACCCGAATAGAAGAGAGATCAGAGTCCCAGAGTAAAGACAAGGAATAAAAGATCCTAATACCACCGAATTGGCGACGTGGGCCCGTAAGCCACACAGCCAAGTTAGTAAAACAGTTTTTGGTTACTAGACTCAACTTCAGCCAAGGAGTTGGAAAGGGGGATTCCTACAGGCAGTCGGCTCTGATACCAACTTGTGACGCCCCCGGCTCAATCGTGCACTAATCATACACGCAAATGCACACGATCAAGCCTAAGGACTCACGGGAAGATATCACAACACAACTCTAAAACATAAATAAAGTCATACAAGCTTTATATTACAAGCCAGGGGCCTCGAGGGCTCGAATACATAAGCTTGCGAACAAGCATCAGCGGAAGCATCAGATATCTGAGTACAGATATGAAAACAGAAACAGAAAGGCCTTAAGAAAGGCGGGGCAAAATAAAACACTACGATCGAAAGGCGTAGGCCTCCTGCCTGGGACCCTTCGAACCTACTCCTGGTCGTCAGTCAACTCGTAGAAGTAATCATCCTCGGGGTGGTAGTAGTAGTCGATCGACGGGGCATCTGTCTCAGGGGGCTCCGTCCTCTGGTCAAGACAAACTGATATGGGGAGAAAAGTAACACAAAGCAACCGTGAGTACTCAGAAGTACTCAGCAAGCAAGGATCTACACTACATATGCAACATTTTCAAAGAGAGGCTGTATATGTGGACTGGGCTACAGAAATGCCAGAATAGAGGGGAAAGCCTAGTCCTATCGAAGACTAGCATCTTCAGCGGTCTTGCAGCAATAGAAGAGAGTAGCACAGTACAATATAATGTAGCAGTAATGATATCAACCTCACCCAGAGATCCTTTCTCGACTCCGTGCGAGAAAGCAATCCCAGAGCCATACAGTCATCAACCTCGTCCTGAGATCCCTTCTCGACTCCCTGCGAGAAGCAATCCCAGAGCCATAGTATCCAAGTATCCAGTTCTAAATTGTATCAATCAGGATACAACTCCGAGTGTCCTTTACCGTAGGACCGGCTATCGATAGAAGTGTTCTTCCTTGCAGGGGTGCACCAACTTACCCAACACGCTCGATTAACTCCGGCTGGACACACTTTCCTGGGTCATGCCCGGCCTCGGCCAAACAACACATCGCAACCCTACCTACAGCTCAGCAGAGAGGTCCCCGCCGGTCTACATCCTAAGCACAAGGGGGTCTTGGCCATCGCCCCTCGCCCTCCTGGTCATTGCGCACAGGGTGGATACCAGCATCGCCTCGGGTGGCCGACACGATCCGACCGTGCCGCCATGCTGAACTGGACGTCTGACAGAGCTTTCGACTGATGCATACGATGCAGAACGCCCATACTATGCCCACGTGATGGTTAGTGCTATCAGGCCAGAGGCCTGCTCGGATCAAATATCCAAATCGTTAGTACCTTGGGCTTGCGGTAACGAGCAGAGACTCACGAAAGATGTGACCCCGTCGCCCCGTCTCGAGGACTTGCTGCAAGGGCCAAGAATGCCCGGCCCTCGATGGGTTCGCACTTGATGTGTTGCACGACAGCGTCGTTACCGGAAGTGGTGAAGGAGGAATCACCCTCGATGACCACGACCGAATAGCTACTCTACAGAGTTAACATCAGAAGTGCTACACGAGGTATCACCCTCGGCACGCGGGAGTAACGCTGCAGTGTCCTTACAACTAAGGGGGTGATGTGTGGTGCCGGGGCCTGGTCTTCAATCCCGTTGATCGTGTCTTCGGATAATCCAGCGGGGCAGTCAGGACTAGTGGGGTCTCTGATAGGTCTCTACCCAGCCTAAACTAAGCAGTTTCGGACATGCAGGTAATTATCAACAACAGGTTACAATAAACAGGCTATGCATCAGAATAGGTAAAGCAGCAGCAGCAGCAATTCTAATGCAAGCATGAGAAATAGAATGGGTGATATCGGGATGATCAAGGGGGGGCTTGCCTGGTTGGTCGGCGGCAAGGGCAAGGTTGTCATTGGTGTCTTCGGGCTCCGGAGCTGCGTTGGCCTCGGGGACGACGTCGGTGTCGGGGGCTACCGAGAGAGAAGAGGGGGAAGAAACAGTAAATACTAAGCAAGCATGAGCAACGCAAAGTACGACATGACAATGTGCAGTGCCGGGTGTGTCCTAACGTATTGTTGCACATCACCGAGGAAGGGGGAATCCATCCGGGAATGTTTCCCGGTTCCGGACATTTGTCAGACAGATGACCGGAGGGGAACGGTTGCATGTTCGGATAGTTAGGGACGTGTGACGGACGAACGGACGCATTCGGATTTGTCTCGTCCTTCTGAGCAACTTTCATGTACAAAGTTTTTCCATCGGAGTTACGGATTATTTTATATGATTTTCTAAAGTTTTTATTAATTTCTGGAATTTAATTATTTATTTAAATCAAACATTATCCGAAACAGTGTTTGCTGACGTCAGCATGACCTCACGCTGACGTCAGCATTCATTTGACACGTGGGTCCCACCTGTCATAGACTATTAGGTTAATTAGTGATTAGCTAACTAATTACTATTTAATTAAACTAACTAGTTAATTAGTCTAATTAAGCAGGATTAATTAAATTAATTAATTCACTAATTAATTAATTAACTAATTATTAATTTTAATATTTCATTTTATTATTATTATTTATTTATTTATTTTTATTACACTTTTTTTTATCGTTTTAGGGGCGTGGGCCCCTTCTGTCATCGTCACAAGGGGCCGGGCCCACTGGTCAGTGGCCCCAGGAGGTCCAAACGGGCACGGGCGCGCGGGCGCTGACGCCGGGCGAGCGCCCGAGGCCACCGTGGCGATAGCAAGGCGCGCGGCGGCGCGCGCGAGCTACATCGGTGGAGGTGGTGGCGGGGTGGCGCGGGCGGAGCAGTGGTCGGGGGCGGAGAGGCGAGGCCGAGGCGAGCAGCAGGGAGCGGGGCGAGGGGCGGGGCAGGGGAGCGCGAGCGGCGCAGGACGGACAGGGGAAGGCGGGCGCGAGCGCGTGAGAGCGCGGGCGGGGGCGCGGGCGGTGAGCGCGGGCGCCGAGCGGTGGCGGACGTGGCGGGGCCAGCACGGCGCGCGGGGAAGCAGCGGCGGTGGTGGCCGCAGGCCGCTGCGGGCAGCGGCGATGGCAGCAGGCGCGGGCGATGCGTGGCGGGGCTGCGAGCGGTGGACGGCGCCGACAACCAGAGAGGGAGAGGGGACGACGGAGGAGGTCACGGCCGTTGCCGGGGTGCGTCGGCGAGGCTCGAGGGAGCCGAGTCGGGGAGGCAGTCGGGGAGGAGAGGGTCAAGGAGGCACCGGCGTAGGCGACGGGGATGAGGGCGGCGAGCACGGCGTCGGCGCCGGGCGTCCTGGGCGCGGGGCAGTGGCGATGGCGACGGGCGCCGGGGCGGCGGCGTCCAGATCGGGAAGGAGGGGAGTGAGAGGGAGAGAGGTGCGTGGGGGTTGGGCTCTACGGTTCCAGAGAGGGGGGCGATATAGCGGGGGTGGCTGGCTGGGCCGGCCTGGTGGGCCGCTTGGCCTGCTGGGTCGAGGCCCAGTTAGGCCGGGGCTTTTTTTTATTTCTCTGTTCTGTTTTCTTTTCTTTTGTCTTTTCTTTTTATTTATTCATACGTCTCTGTTTAGTAAATAGTTAGGCCTCAAAATGGTTTTTGTAAAACATAGCAATTGTTCCAATAATTATTAGGCATCCCCTACTACTACCAAAAATTGGTTTGGAGTCAATTGGAACTCACACAATTTTTTATAATAATTAAAATGCATTAATCCTAGTTGTTTTGGTAATGTTAGTGCCACCTAATTAATTTATTAATTGTTGGTTTCAATTTTAGAATTGTCTCTGCAATATTTGCTATTTATTGAACACTTTAGTTTCTGATTTGAGCAACTTTTATTTTCCACTTTCATTTAAATTTGGATTTTGACTTAGGAGTTGAAATGCAATATGATGCTAATGATGATCATGCACTGTTAAACATGATGACATGGCATAATCAAAAGGGTGATTACTGTAGTTAACCACTGGGGGTGTTACACTAGCCAGAGCCAGGGTCCCATCATATCACCAATCCATGTGGCATGTTGTAATGGTCATGCTGAGCTCTTTGTTATAGATTCTTAAAAAGTTTCAAGGGAATTGAATCATTGGCCTAAGATATGCTACGATCGATCCTGTTAGGTCACGATGCATGCGGCCAAATTAGGGTAGGCAAACTAATTCAACTTCTTGATCCTCTTCTCCACCCAAATAAATTAACAACGACCAAAGAAAGAAATGCAATGCTTCGTGCACTCCCAGCATAGCTGCTCCACCAACCCAAGAAACACAATGTTCATCTCAGAACAATAAATTAAAAACCCAATGTTCAGTTCATTCCCAGCTGCATTTTAGTCATATAAGCTAGACACACACACACACACACACACACACACATGGTTTTCTAAACAACGGCTGGCTACCCGTTGTCCATGAATCAAGCGCACTACATACTAATCAAATCCAACTCCAGCACCACGTTTCCCTATAGGATGCTGCTGCATGGATCTGGAGATGGTCAGAGGAGGGGTTGTACACATTCGTGCAAACCCTTGTTTAAGCGTGGAGGAACGGAGAAGAGGGCAGCGGCATAATAAGGAAGAAGGAACAACGAAGACAGTAGCAGCACCTTGCATGGCGCACGAGCGAAGAAGCAGCTGGTCTCCCGTCGGGGAACGTGGAGCTTCTCCCACCGATGAGGTATTGAGGTGGTGCACTCGTGTTGCCGACGAGGAATTGCTAGTTGCGGATTGGACAAGAAATGGGGAAAGTGCATCCACCTCGATAGTGTCCTGGGCCCGCCTGTAAGGTATTAGATATGAAAGAGTTTAGGTCCCACCAGTAAGTGAGACACACCGACAAAGAGACATCGAATCCCCTCTATTTTGTTGACAGAAGATTGTGCCTTGCAGGCGATGAAAGAAAACCATGCTCCGATCTATACGATGGGGACTGTGACGCCCCGGCTTAATCATGCACTAGTCATCACTGTTCAAAAAATCTTCCGATTCAGCGATTAATCTTTTCATTTATCGCTAATCGGGGGGTGACAAATAAGATTATGCCTTATCTTCACCGTTTATCTTTTGGGCCAATTTATCGCTCTGACAAGCGATTTATCGGCAATCTACCGATAAATCAGACCTATTCATAGCACAACGTTTGCGAAAACTATGTTCATTTATGTTTTGTAGACCTTGTTACGAAATATGTACTGTTGTCCTATTTTCTTTGTCATTATACGAGGATTCAAAGGCTAGGAATCAAGGTAACACTTCTTTCCAATATTATTTTGGTGTTAAATATAGCGTATTTTAGTGTTGGGAACCTAAGATTTGCAAAAAATATCCGATTAATAGTCAACCGATAAAATCGATTAATCGACCGATTTCCGATTAATCTCTAATCCCTAGATGACCGCTATCCTCAACATTGCTAATCATACACGCAAATGCACACGATCAAGCCTAAGGACTCACTTGAAGATATCACAACACAACTCTAAAACATAAACAAAGAAATACAAGCTTTATATTACAAGCCAGGGCCTCGAGGGCTCGAATACATAAGCTCGAAGTCATACAAGCATCAGCGGAAGCATCAGATATCTGAGCACACACATAAGTTAACAGAGAAGCCTTAAGAAAGGCGGTGAAAAATAAAAGCTACGATCGAAAGGCGCATGCCTCCTGCCTGGGACCCTCCAATCCTACTCCTGGTCATCGGCCAGCTCGTAGAAGTAACCACCCTCGAGGTGGTAGAAGTAGTCGTCGAAGGGGCAGCTGTCTCAGGGGCTCCATCATCTGGTTGCATCAAATGGATATGGGGGAAAAAGAATGCAAAGCAACCATGAGTACTCATCCGAAGTACTCAGCAAGCAAGGATCTACACTACATATGCAACATTATCAAAGGAAGGCTGTATATGTGGACTGGGCTGCAGAAATGCCAGAGTAGAGAGAAAGCCTAGTCCTATCGAAGACTAGCATCTTCAGCATTCTTGCAGCAATAGAAGAGAGTAGATCAGTACAATATATAATAATGGTAGTGTTATCAACCTCACCTAGAGATCCTTCCTCGACTCCCTGCGAGAAAGCGATCCCGGAGCCACATATCCAGGTATCATCTCAAGTTCTAGTTGTATCGATCGGGATACAACTCCGAGTGTCCTTTACTGTGGGACCGGCTATCGATAGATGTTTTCTTCCCTGCAGGGGTGCACCAACTTACCCACCATGCTCGCTTAACTCCGGCCGGACACACTTTCCTGGGTCATGCCCGGCCTCGGCCAAACGATACACCGTAACCCTACCTACAGCTCAGCAGAGAGGTCCCCGTCGGTCTACCTCCTAAGCGCAAGGGGGTCTTGGGCCATCGCCCCTCACCCTCCGGGTCATTGCACACACGGCAAATCTCGGTACCACCCCTCAGGCTGGCGCCGGCCCAGCCGTGCCGCGATGCTGAACTAGACGTCTGACAGAGCTTTTGGTTGATGCATAGGATGCAGAGTGCCCATAACTTTTCCCACGTGATGGTTAGTGCTATCAGGCCAGAGGCCTGCTCAGATCAAATATCCAAATCGTTAGTGGATTAGGGGCTTGCGGTAACGAGCAGAGACTCACGATCGATGTGACCCCGTCGCCCTGTCTCGGGGACTTGCTGCAAGGGCTAAGAATGCCTGGTCGTGCCTCGTATTTATCTCACGGGTAACCTCCTGGTCAACCCGACTTCACATCACTCGCGGGTACCCCTCAGGGTCGACCCGCCTTTCCAAGTATCAGTTGTAAAGTCCAAGTATCCGTGTGTCCATAACATCTAGGGAATCCGAGGTATCACCCTCGTGGGATTCCTACTCGATGTATCTTTCAAGGTGAACTCGGAGGAATCACCCTCAATGGGTTCACACTTGAGGTGTTGCACGACATCGTCGTTATCGGGAGTGGGGAAGGAGGAATCACCCTCGTTGACCACAACTGATGAACTAACCTACAAGATTAACATCAGAAGTGCTGACGAGGTATCACCCTCGGCACTCGATAGTAACCCAGTAGTGTCGTACAACTAAGGGGGTGATGTGCGGTGCCGGGTCCTGGTCTTCGATCCCGTTGATCGGGTCTTCTGATAATCCAGCGGGGCGGTTGGGACAAAGTGGGGTCTCTGATGGGTCACTAACCAGCCTATACTAAGCAGTTTGAAATAGGCAGGTAAGGTAACAACAAACAGGTTACAAAAGCAGGCTATGCATCAGAATAGGAGCAATCAATTACAGTAGCAAAATCTAATGCAAGCATGAGAAAACAGAATAGGCGATATCGGGATGATCAAAGGGGGGGCTTGCCTGGTTGCTCGGCGGCAAAGGCAGGGTCGTCAGAGGCATAGTCGATCTCCGGAGCTGCGTCGGTCTTGGAGGCTATGTCGGTACCGGGCTCTATCGAGAGAGAAGAGGGGGAGGAAACAGATAAATACAAGGCAGACAAAGTAACACAGAGCTTGCTATGCTAACGCGTAGTGCAGGGTTGCTTAAAAACATGTCTAAGTCATATTAGTTATTTTAGGATTTAAGTTGGATTTATTAACCGGTGTATATGCACTATTCACCTACCAAAAATAGGCTAAATGTTACGGGTTCACCTCCGTAGAGGATCCCAACACGGAAACAAATGGCACGGTCAGCTTTGTGTCGTCGTTCTGATCAACTTTCATGTAGAAATTTTTTCGATCCGAGCTACGGTTTATTTTCTACGATTTTCTAAAGATTTTAACATATTATGAAATTATTTATATTAACAGAACTGTCTAAAATGATTTATGATGTCAGCATGACATCACACTGACATCAGCAGTCAACTATGACCGTTAACCGGTCAAACCTGACCTGTGGGTCCAGTGGGACCCACAAGTCAGTGACTGAACTAATTAAACAGAATTAGTTTAAACTAATTAACCTAATTAGCAGATGGGCCCGCATTGTTAGTGACTAACAGTTTAATTAACTTATTAACATTTTTATTTATTTTTAAAATGTTTAAACGGCTGGGCCCCACATGTCAGCGGGCAGGGCCGCGCTGACCAGGTCAACTGGGCCCTGTGTGACCTAGTGGCAGCGACACAGGGTGCGGGGCACGCGGTGCCACATCGGCGCCAGCTGGGCGCCGGCCACCGGAGTACGCCGGCGAGGCCGCACGACGGCGACAACTCCGGCGGGCCCGGATTTCGTCTACGGTGGGTCTTTTCGGCCGTTCTTTGGCTCTCTGGAACGAGCGGACCGAGCCACGTCTCGTGGTGCCACCCATTCGTCCCGAGATGGCCGGAGTAGGGCAGAGCGTCGACGACGGCGGCGGTGGTCGGGCGAGCGACTACGGGGTGATTTAGAGCGCGCAAAGGGGCGGGGCGAGGTCTATGCGCGCGTGCGAGCAAGATGGGCACAAGCTCGTGACCATTTGGTCGCCGAAACGGTGCCGGCGATGAGCCTTTCGACGGCGAGTTCGGGCTAAACGAGGACGACGGCTAGAGACAGCAAACAGCGATGAGAGAGGGAGAGGAGGAAGCGGAGGCTCACATCGAGCATGCAGATGTGCGAGAGCGTGCTCGGGGAGGGCTCGAGGCGGCAAATTGGGCGGCGAACGTCGGCGGCAGTAGGAAGAAGATGGCCTTGATCCAGTAGCAGCGCTGCTCCTCGGCTTGTGCTGGTTACAGCGGGTGAAGTGGAAGAGCACGGCGGTCCTCCTAGCGCAGGCCGGGGTCGCGGGGAGCTAGGTGGGCGCGCGGCTGAGCTTGGCCATGGCGACGGGAGGTTCAGGCGCCGCCGTTTTCATGTGAGAGGGGAAGCGAGGGGGAGACTGAGGGGGCTAGGGTTCGGGGACGGAAGAGGGCGCTCGGGCGAGGCCAAATAGGCGTCGGGGAGCCGGCGGATGGGCGACACGGCGAGAGGCATCTGCATGTCGGCGCGTGCGCGCGATAGCGCGCGGGAGGAGGGAGATGAGCTCCAGATGGGCTGGGCCCAATCCTGTAGCAGCAGGCCTAAGTGCACAGTAAGACTTTAGGCCTCTTTCTATTTTCCTTTTCCTGCTTCTCTTTTCAACTCTGTTTTGCAAATGTTTTGGGCACTTGATGACTTTTGTAAAATGTGTGACCTAGCTCATAAATTGCAGTGCATCAATACATGTCACCGAAAATTAGTTTGAGCAAAATGCAATTCCATATTTAATTTAGATTAATTAAAAGGTTATTAAATGTTGCTTTTAGCCACTGGTTGAGGTTGTTAGAGTCACTTACCTAATCCCATTATTGTTGGTTACAATTTTATATTTGCCTCTGAATTATTTGCTATTTAATGAACAGTTTGGTTTCTATTTTGAACAACTTTTATTTTCCACTTTGAATTTTAATTTATTTCAAAGAGGATTTTGATAGGAGGTGTTTATCCACGATGGTAAAAAATGGAATAAGGTGGTGACTTGGCATGATTATCATTAGGTCACATTGCTTATTACACAGGGGTGTTACAATTCTCCTCCTCTAAAAGAAATTCTCGTCCCGAGAATTCAGGAGGTAGAAGGAAAAAGGTCGGGGTATTCCTTGCGAAGATGATCCTCGCGTTCCCAAGTGGCTTCATCTTCAGTATTATTAGACCACTGCACTTTCAGGAACTTGGTAACCTTCTGACGGGTCCGACGTTCAGCTTCTTCGAGAATGCGGATCGGATGCTCCTTATAAGAAAGACCATTCTGCAATTCGAGCAATTCATGACCCACTACTCTGTGTGGAGATTCCTTGAAGCAACGGCGAAGTTGCGACACATGGAAGACGTCGTGGATATGAGAGAACTGCGGTGGCAACTCCAGTTTATATGCCACTTGACCACGTCTGGCAACAATGCGAAAAGGACCAATGTAGCGTGGAGCTAGCTTGCCCTTGATTCCGAAATGGTGAGTGCCCTTCATAGGAGTGACACATAGGTAAGCTTGATCACCAGGTTGATAAGTCAAACCCCATCGTTTGCGATCATAGTTGCTCTTCTGACGGTCCTGAGCCGCCTTGAGATTTTCTCGGACAATGCGGACTTGCTCTTCAGCGTGTTGGATAATATCCGGACCCACGAGCGGTCGTTCCCCAGTTTCTGACCAATTCAGAGGGGTTCGACATTTACGTCCATATAGAACTTCAAAGGGGGCCATTTTCAAGCTGGCTTGATAGCTGTTGTTATAAGAGAATTCGGCATACGGGAGAGATTCTTCCCACTTCTTACCGAACAATATAACACAAGCCCGAAGCATATCCTCAAGCACTTGATTGACTCACTCGACTTGGCCTTGGGATTGGGGATGATAAGCTGAACTCCAGGTAATATGAGTTCCCATGGCTTCTTGAAAACTTTCCCAGAACTTAGAGGTGAAAAGACCGCCACGGTCTGAACTGATCTCCTTCGGAATACCGTGAAGTGATACAATTCTGGAGATATACAACTCTGCTAACTGACTAGCATTGATGGTCTCCTTAACAGGCAGAAAGTGTGCAACCTTAGAAAGTTGGTCGACGACGACAAGAATAGCATCGTGACCCTTCTGTGACTTGGGAAGGCCAGTAATGAAATCCATCTGAACCTTATCCCATTTCCATAGAGGAATAGGAAGGGGTTGCAGACTTCCAACATGCTTCTGATGTTTTGCTTTCACGCGACGGCAAACATCACATTCAGCAACATATCGAGCAATATCCTGCTTCATTCTAGACCACCAATATCTTTGTCGGAGATCATGATACATCTTGGTGCTACCCGGATGGATAGACAGCGGCGTATCATGTGCCTCCTTCATGACCTTGTCAGTCATAAGATCGAAGTGAGGTACCACAATGCGGTCTCTGAAGTACAAGGTTCCATCTTCAGACAGTGAGAAATCCCTGTACTTTTCAAGGTGAAGATCTTTCTTCATTAGATCAATTTCAGCATCTTTAGCTTGTGCACTCTTAACAGCCTTCTCAAGGTCTGGTTCAACAACCAAGGTTTTTAGGTATCCTTGAGGAACTATCTCGATATTTAGCTTTCGAAGCTCTTCATACAGGAGTGGTTGCTCTAGCTGGACTTCAAGTTCACAGCAATAGGATTTGCGGCTCAGCGCATTAGCCATTACATTAGCCTCGCCAGGGGTATAAGAAATACCCAAATCATAGTCCGTAATGGTCTCCATCCATCTTTGCTGACGGAGGTTCAGAGATGGCTGAGTGAACAAGTATTTCAGACTTTTATGATCTGTGTAGATCTCGCAACGATTACCGAGGAGGTAATGTCACCACAACTTCAATGCATATATGACAGCAGCAAGTTCTAGATCATGTACCTGATAATTCTCTTCATGCGGGCGCAACTGCCGAGAGCCATAAGCAATCACTTTACGCTCTTGCATTAGGACACAGTCTAATCCTTCACGGGATGCGTCACAATAAATCACAAAATCTTTGCGAGAATCTGGAGGAGCAAGTACTAGGGCAGAGGTCAGCTTGTCTTTGAGTGTTTGAAAACTTTCCTGACATTTTTCTGTCCATTCA
Source organism: Thinopyrum elongatum (assembly GCA_011799875.1). NCBI lineage: Eukaryota > Viridiplantae > Streptophyta > Magnoliopsida > Poales > Poaceae > Thinopyrum > Thinopyrum elongatum. Next base: position 180,508,690 of record CM022297.1, on the reverse strand, counting down.
AACTTAACGCCCTTGTGAAGAAAATCAGTCAAAGGCTTAGCAATCTTTGAGAAATTCTCGACAAAGCAACGGCAATAGCTTGCTAGGACGAGAAAACTTCTGACTTGCTTGACATTCTTCGGTGGAGTCCATTCAAGAATAGCCTGAACTCATTCTGGGTTAATGGCAATGCCATCTTTCGAAATCACATGGACGAGATATGTCACTTCAGATAGCCAGAATTCGCATTTGGAATACTTGGCATACAGTTGATGTTCATGTAGCTTCTCCAGTACAAGCCGAAGATGTTCGGCATGTTCTTCTTCATTCTTCGAATACACCAGAATATCATCCAGATATACCACGACGAATTTGTCGAGATAATCTGTCAGTGTAATAAACAGGGGGGTGTTCACTACCCCTGGACACGCACCGGCAAGTCGCAGCCTCCAGGCGGGAAGGACATGGCAGAGGAGGAATCCACCCAAGAGTACATTCGAAGCTCGGTTCCCGGCAAGGTCTACTTGCCGGGAATGGGTCCACGCAACGCCGGCAAGGCAGAGCTGGCAAGACAAGACTCCAGGCGGATCGACCAGAAGATCAAGTCTACTACTGCCGGCGAGATCAGGGCCGGCAATCTCAGGACTCGACAAGACTAAAGATAAGGCCCCGGCAAGGTTCTTGCCGGGATGACCAGCTGAACCCGGCAAGGCTTGCCGGGGGACAGCTAGACTGGAGACAAGGCCCCGGCAAGGTTCTTGCCGGGATGACCCCAGTATTGTACGCAGCTACTCGGTACTGTAGCGCTCCTGGAGCTAGAACAATCATACAGAGAATAAACCAAAAAAAGCAGGAGTACGGTTTTACGCATCCGTGCGGCCCGAACCTGGGTAAATCTCTCTCGTGCACTGTCGTGTTCTTCGCTAGATTTTCTCTTCGTGCGACCGTCTCTCCCTGCCGAACGTAAAGGGGTCCTTCCCTGGGTCACATAGGTGATCGCGGATTCGTCCCCGACATCTTTGGCGCGCCAGATAGGGAGTGAGGGGCTGCGCGAACCTGATCTGGCGATCAGCGCGGCAGTTTCTTCATCATCTTCACCGCCATAGCGTCCAAGAAGAAGGGCCTGAACCTTCGCAAAAGCTAAGTTTTAAAGCTTTAATTACTTTCTGCTGTTAAGTCTTATCCTGGACGATATTTTTGTGCATAACCTGTGCGCGAAGGAGCGCTCCTGAAACATTCTGCGCTCCTGGTTGTTTTGGGTCCGCCCAACAATGCAGACGCAGCTGCGATTGTTTCTAAGGCGTTAAGCTCCCGAAGAGGCGGCGTTCTCGATAGGCTGCTGAACAGGACCCGATCCTAAGCGCCATCGACCGGAACGTGCGCATTCGGGGAGTATTCCGGCAAGCGTGGGGGGCTCACTGTGCAAAAATGCAGTCGTTTAAGGAGAAGGACTTAGCGAGTTTTATTCTAAGGTTCCTGCGTAAACCCGTATGCTGAGGAGCCTTCCCGGGGCTAGTCGCGCTCCTAATTGCCTCGAGTCCGCTCGGCAACCTGAGCAGCTGCGCCAGAGCCGGGAAGGTAAACCTTTTCGGGAGGCGGCGTTCCCGGCATGCTGCTAAGGATCTGTTCCTCAAAGCGCTGCTGACTGGATCGTGCGCACCGGAAAGTGTTCCGGCAAGCAAGGGAATATTCAGCAGGAGTCAAGATTGCAGCGAATCCGACATTAACCAGAAGCTAATCAACTTGTTGTGCTCAAACGCTATTGTGGCATTTCATGCCCAGTCAGTGTTGCAGGAACACGCATGGAAGGCGGGCTCGGGGGCTGGCAACGCCCCAGAGAGTAACCCCCTGAAGAGCCTCCCCGGCAACAAGCTTGCCGGAAGCTGGCGTTGAGAACGTCAAGGTTCTCCGCCAGAGTCAAGAGCCTCCCCGGCAACAAGCTTGCCGGAAGCTGGCGTTGAGAACGTCAAGGTTCTCCGCCAGAGTCAAGAGCCTCCCCGGCAACAAGCTTGCCGGAAGCTGGCGTTGAGAACGTCAAGGTTCTCCGCCAGAGTCAAGAGCCTTCCCGGCAACCCCTTGCCGGAAGCTGGCATCGAGAACGTCAAAGTTCTCCGCCAGAGTTAAGAGCCTCCCTTGCCGGGGGCTCCAACAACCACTCTTTGAGCAAGAAACAAGCTCGGGGGCTAGCGGCGCCCTAGCAGAAAAAGCTAAGTTGCACAGATTTTTTGGCAATTGCATTCATTTTACTGTCCTCACTCGCTTCTTACACCTACACGCGAAGGAGCCTTCTCGGGGCTAGTTGCGCTCCTAGTCGCCTCGAGTCCGCTTGGCGATGTGAGCAGCTGCACCAGAATCAGGAAGGTAAACCTTTCCGGGAGGCGGCGTTCCCGGTGAGCTGCTAAGGACCCGATCCCCAAGCGCCACTGCCTGGAGCGTGCGCACCGGAAAGCTTTCCAGCAAGCGTGGGTCGTCTTGATTGATTCCTCGTTCTCGTATATCGACCTGCACGCGAAAGGACCTTGCCGTGGTTAGTCCGCGCTCTGGTTTTGCCGCGAGTCCGCTCGGCAAACTTAGCAGCTGCGTTCTGGCCCGGCAAGTCGCCTTGCCGGCGGCGGCGTTTCCAGCAGGCTGCTAAAGACCCGCACCTAGCGCTCGCGGCAAGCGTGCGCACCGGCAGGGTTTCCAGACAGCGTAGGGTACAAGATACGTGCAAGGACGGAATCAATCAAGGGGGAAGCATGCATTCATTTAGCATGAAGGAATATCTCTTGTGCCATAAAGCTTGGCCTAATCAAGGTAAATTGTTTCTTTATGCGTGCCATTGCAGCAACAGGGTTGCGACCTCCAGGCAGGAGGAACGGCAGGGAACAGATCTACATGTTGCCGGTGTGCGTCGTTGGGCCTAGCCCGGACAACCACTGTGCACGCCTGTCCGGCCCAGGCCCGGGGGCTCCTGTCGGTGTAATAAACAGGGGGGTGTTCACTACCCCTGGACACGCACCGGCAAGTCGCAGCCTCCAGGCGGGAAGGACATGACAGAGGAGGAATCCACCCAAGAGTACATTCGAAGCCCGGTTCCCGGCAAGGTCTACTTGCCGGGAATGGGTCCACGCAACGCCGGCAAGGCAGAGCTGGCAAGACAAGACTCCAGGCGGATCGACCAGAAGATCAAGTCTACTACTGCCGGCGAGATCAGGGCCGGCAATCTCAGGACTCGACAAGACTAAAGATAAGGCCCCGGCAAGGTTCTTGCCGGGATGACCAGCTGAACCCGGCAAGGCTTGCCGGGGGACAGCTAGACTGGAGACAAGGCCCCGGCAAGGTTCTTGCCGGGATGACCCCAGTATTGTACGCAGCTACTCGGTACTGTAGCGCTCCTGGAGCTAGAACAATCATACAGAGAATAAACCAAAAAAAGCAGGAGTAGGGTTTTACGCATCCGTGCGGCCCGAACCTGGGTAAATCTCTCTCGTGCACTGTCGTGTTCTTCGCTAGATTTGCTCTTCGTGCGACCGTCTCTCCCTGCCGAACGTAAAGGGGTCCTTCCCTGGGTCCCATAGGTGATCGCGGATTCGTCCCCTCCCCCTATCTGGCGCGCCAAAGATGTCGGGGACGAATCCGCGATCACCTATGGGACCCAGGGAAGGACCCCTTTACGTTCGGCAGGGAGAGACGGTCGCACGAAGAGCAAATCTAGCGAAGAACACGATAGTGCACGAGAGAGATTTACCCAGGTTCGGGCTGCGCGGATGCATAAAACCCTACTCCTGCTTTTTTTGGTTTATTCTCTGTATGATTGTTCTAGCTCCAGTAGCGCTACAGTACCGAGTAGCTGCGTACAATACTTGAGTTCTCCCTTTTCCAGTTCCTCCCCCCTTTTCACGTTGCCTATGGGCCTCCTTTTATACGCACAAAGGGGTCACCAACAGGTGGCAAACAGTAAAGGTAGAGGTGGAAAGTTGCTACAGTAAGGCCACTATTACCAGGATGACATGTCCTACCTACCACTGACGGCAGGGGACAAGGGCATTAAATGCCCATGCCTTTTCTGTCCACATACATGTACCCGGACGTCGTGGACGTGGGAAAAGCCTATCCCACCTGCTGCTGCACCGCTATCTACAGTGCACCGCCGTCTACACAGTGCCCTGCCACGCACGCTTGGAAGGACCCAGAGCGCCTCGCTGGCAGAGGCACCGGAGCAGCACAGTAGCACAGTGGTACAGTAACGCTTGCCGCGGCAAGACCTTGCCGCACCTGACAGCTTGGCGCAACCCATAGTTTGCCGTGCAAGGTAACTTGCCGGGGCAAGTACCTCGCCGCAGCCGCTATCTTGCCGCAGCCAATACCTTGTCGCAGCCAATGACTTGCCGGGGCAAGTACTCTGCTACAGCATTTACATGCTTATCACTGACGGGTCAGGACAAGCGCATTAAATGCTCTGTCTAGGTGTCCCTTAGCTTCTTGGGGATGGGAAAAGGGGCCATCCTATCAGCGCCGCTTGGCACAGTGCTCTGCCACGCATGCCTGGAGAAGGGTCCAGAGTGCCATGCTGGCGGCCGCACTGGAGCAGCAGCATAGTGGCATAACCTTGCCGGGCAGGAACCTTGCCGGGCTCAGCTGGTCATCCCGGCAAGAACCTTCCCGGGGCCTTGTCTCCAGTCTAGCTGTCCCCCGGCAAGCCTTGCCGGGTTCAGCTGGTCATCCCGGCAAGAACCTTGCCGGGGCCTTATCTTTAGTCTTGTCGAGTCCTGAGATTGCCGGCCCTGATCTCGCTGGCAGTAGTAGACTTGATCTTCTGGTCGATCCGCCTAGAGTCTTGTCTTGCCAGCTCTGCCTTGCTGGCATTGCGTGGACCCATTCCCGGCAAGTAGACCTTGCCGGGAACCGGGCTTCGAATGTACTCTTGGGTGGATTCCTCCTCTGCCATGTCCTTCCCGCCTGGAGGCTGCGACTTGCCGGTGCGTGTCCAGGGGTAGTGAACACCCCCCTGTTTATTACACCGACATAATCCATGAAGATGTAGTTCATTAACCGGGAGAAGGTTGCTGGAGCATTGGTTAAGCCTAAGGACATGACAGTGTACTCGTAAGAACCATAATGAGTAACGAAGGCTGTCTTCGGAATATCCTCTTCACGAACTCGGATTTGGTGGTATCCCAATCTCAAATCAAGCTTAGAGAATACTGAGAAACCAGCAAGTTGATCATACAGATCGTTGATTCTGGGAAGCGGATACTTGTTCTGAATTGTTGCTTGGTTGATAGGTCGGTAATCTTGGACACCCCTATTCATACCATCTTTCTTCTTTACAAAGAGAGAAGGTGCTCCCCAAGCAGAAGAGCTGGGGCGGATGAAACCCTTCTTAAGTGACTTATCGATTTCTTCCTTAAGCTCGAGAAGGTGATGTGGAGGCATCTTATAAGGATGCTTCGCAATAGGGGTAGTGCCAGGCTTCAAGTCGATGACAAACTCGACAGCTTTAGCAGGGGGTATTCCTGGAAGTTCTTCTGGAAAGACATCTTGAAAATCACGAACAACTAGAACGTTCTCGATGCCTTCAAGAGGTGAGGCGTTCAAAGCATTCAGAGCATAAATCTGAGCTTCAGCATTCTGAACTGTTCAAGCCGAATATCTGACTGTTTGGCCGGAAGGGTGTGTGATGTGGACTGATTCAGTGGCATAGTCAATCAAAGATTTATGAGGCTTCAACCAGTCCATACCCAGAATAATGTCTATGTTGGAGGTCTTGAGAGCAATGAGAGAAACGGGGAACATCAATCCTCCAATCACAATGTGGTTACCGTGGCTTACCATGGTAGTTTGCCAATTAGCCCCGGGTGACTGGATTACTAACGGGGTGGACATCTCCTCGAAAGGTATGTCATGACTTCGCGCAAAACTTTTGGACATGGAGGAGTGCGACGCTCCAGAATTAAAGAGTACAGAAGCTGGGATTGAATTCACTAGTAGGGTACCCATCACAATTTTGATGTCCTGTCAAGCTTCTTCGATCTTGACATGGTTGACATGAACAAGCTGACTAGCAGGTGGTCTGACACCACAGCTTCTGTTGCGATGGTTTCGACGGCCCTTTTTACGGTCAACAGGACAACATGATGAATTCTGCAGCTGACCCTGAGGACAGTTGAAAGCACGATGCCCTGGCTGTCCACACTTGCGGCATAAACCATCATTATGGGGAGGAGCCTCAGTGTTGGAATGTCCACCCTGAGTCGTTAGCTGTCTCGGCGGCGGAGGCAGACGAGGTGCAACATAAGACGGCCTTGGTGTTGGATTAGGTCGATGATGAACATTGTGTGGGATCCAGACTCGATGTTTCTGAACAGGCTGACCCGAGGATGAGCCAACATCATGAGTGCGCTTGAGCGACTCCTGGTACTTAGCCAGACCAGTTTCAACTCGGTAGGCTTGGCTGACAAGCGTCGCAAAGTCCTCACAATCAAGGACAACAAGTGCGAGCTGTATATCGGTACGCAGTCCTTCACGGAATTTCTCCTGCTTGCGAGCGTCAGTGTCGACGTCATCTTTAGCATAGCGGGATAATTCAAGAAATTTCCTCTGATATTCATCCACAGTCATTGTGCCCTGTGAGAGTTTGCGGAACTCCTGCTTCTTCTGGTCGATTAGACCGGGAGGAATGTACCGTGCACGAAAGGCTGACTGAAATTCCTGCCAAGTGGTTACAGATTCGGCAGGCAACATACTCTTGTGGCTTTCCCACCATTGAGCAGCTGGACCCTTTAAATGGAATGTCGCAAAGGTGACATAACTGTCAGGGGCAACATTAGCTGACTCCATCTCAAACAGGATGTCACGAAGCCAATCATCAGCATCCATAGGATTGGTGGAGTTGCGGAAAACTGATGGATTGAGGCGCACGAATTCTGGCAGAGTTATTGGAGCAGACTGTTGCTGCACATTCTGAGTTGGGAATTGAGCCATTAGTCCGGTCATAAACTGCTGAATCATTGCGGCAATATAGGGTGGAGGTGGAGGATCGTCAGCCATCCTGCCAAATCAACAGGGGCAGTTTAGCAAGAAAAACTGCATGTGTATGGAGTTATTCATGATGTAACATGGGAAATGAACAAGAAGGCATCAGGTGCATATTAGTAGTCCTTAAAGACATACAGAACGATGCACGGAGTTGGACACAAATGGCAGTAGGAGTACGGAAACGCACGTAGCTAGACAGGCTAGGCGGCGCGCAGGCACGCGGGGAGGAATACAACCACGTGACATAGCAAAGGCTACATCACGTCGGAGAAAATTGCTGGGGCGAGGAATCTGCAAGTGACAACACAGGGTGCCCTTGATAAAAGGATCCTGTAAGCAGAACCTGGCCCACAATCTTGAAGCAAGGAGGGATAATTTCAGAACTTCGGGTGGAGGTGATCACGAGAACCTAATGTTGGAGTTAGTAAAATTTTAACCCGAAGGGAAGAGAGATCAGAGTCCCAGAGTAAAGGTCGAGGAGTAAAAGATCCTAATACCACCCAATTGGCGAGTGGGCCCGTAAGCCACACAGCCAAGTTAGTAAAACAGTTTTGGATGACTAGACTCAACTTCGGCCAAGGAGTCGGAAAGGGGGGTTCCTACAGGCAGTCGGCTCTGATACCAACCTGTGACGCCCCCGACTTAATCATGCACTAATCATACACGCAAATGCACACGATCAAGCCTAAGGACTCACTTGAAGATATCACAACACAACTCTAAAACATAAACAAAGAAATACAAGCTTTATATTACAAGCCAGGGCCTCGAGGGCTCGAATACATAAGCTCGAAGTCATACAAGCATCAGCGGAAGCATCAGATATCTGAGCACACACATAAGTTAACAGAGAAGCCTTAAGAAAGGAGGTGAAAAATAAAAGCTACGATCGAAAGGCGCATGCCTCCTGCCTGGGACCCTCCAATCCTACTCCTGGTCGTCGGCCAGCTCGTAGAAGTAACCACCCTCGAGGTGGTAGAAGTAGTCGTCGAAGGGGCAGCTGTCTCAGGGGCTCCATCATCTGGTTGCATCAAATGGATATGGGGGAAAAAGAATGCAAAGCAACCATGAGTACTCATTCGAAGTACTCAGCAAGCAAGGATCTACACTACATATGCAACATTATCAAAGGAAGGCTGTATATGTGGACTGGGCTGCAGAAATGCCAGAGTAGAGAGAAAGCCTAGTCCTATCGAAGACTAGCATCTTCAGCATTCTTGCAGCAATAGAAGAGAGTAGATCAGTACAATATATAATAATGGTAGTGTTATCAACCTCACCTAGAGATCCTTCCTCGACTCCCTGCGAGAAAGCGATCCCGGAGCCACATATCCAGGTATCATCTCAAGTTCTAGTTGTATCGATCGGGATACAACTCCGAGTGTCCTTTACTGTGGGACCGGCTATCGATAGATGTTTTCTTCCCTGCAGGGGTGCACCAACTTACCCACCACGCTCGCTTAACTCCAGCCGGACACACTTTCCTGGGTCATGCCCGGCCTCGGCCAAACGATACACCGCAACCCTACCTACAGCTCAGAGAGAGGTCCCCATCGGTCTACCTCCTAAGCGCAAGGGGGTCTTGGGCCATCGCCCCTCACCCTCCGGGTCGTTGCGCACACGGCGAATCTCAGTACCAGCCCTTAGGATGGCGCCGACCCAGCCATGCTGCGATGCTGAACTAGACGTCTGACAGAGCTTTCGGTTGATGCATATGATGCAGAGTGCCCATAACTTTTCCCACGTGATGGTTAGTGCTATCAGGCCAGAGGCCTGCTCAGATCAAATATCCAAATCGTTAGTGGATTAGGGGCTTGCGGTAACGAGCAGAGACTCACGATCGATGTGACCCCATCGCCCTGTCTCGAGGACTTGCTGCAAGGACTAAGAATGCCCGGCCGCGCCTTGTATTTATCTCACGGGTAACCTCCTGGTCAAACCGACTTCACATCACTCGCGGGTACCCCTCAGGGTCGACCCGCCTTTCCAAGTATCAGTTGTAAAGTCCAAGTATCCGTGTGTCCATAACATCTGGGAAATCTGATGTATCACCCTCTTGGGATTCCTACTTGATGTATCTGTCAAGGTGAACTTGGAGGAATCACCCTCGATGGGTTCACACTTGAGGTGTTGCACGACAGCATCGTTATCGGGAGTGGGGAAGGAGGAATCACCCTCGGTGACCACAACCGATGAACTAACCTACAAGATTAACATCAGAAGTGCTGACGAGGTATCACCATCGGCACTCGATAGTAACCCAGTAGTGTCGTACAACTAAGGGGGTGATGTGCGGTGCCGGGGCCTGGTCTTCAATCCCGTTGATCGGGTCTTCTGATAATCCAACGGGGCGGTTGGGACAAAGTGGGGTCTCTGATGGGTCACTAACCAGCCTATACTAAGCAGTTTGAAATAGGCAGGTAAGGTAACAACAAGCAGGTTACAAAAGAAGGCTATGCATCAGAATAGGAGCAATCAATTACAGTAGCAAAATCTAATGCAAGCATGAGAAAACACAATGGGCGATATCGGGATGATCAAAGGGGGGGCTTGCCAGGTTGCTCGGCGGCAAAGGCAGGGTCATCAGAGGCGTAGTTGATCTCTGGAGCTGCGTCGGTCTTGGAGGCTACGTCGGTACCAGGCTCTATCGAGAGAGAAGAGGTGGAGGAAACAGATAAATACAAGGCAGACAAAGTAACACAGAGTTTGTTATGCTAACGCGCAGTGCAGGGTTGCCTAAAAACATGTCTAAGTCATATTAGTTATTTTAGGATTTAAGTTGGATTTATTAACCGGTGTATATGCACTATTCACCTACCGGAAACAGGCTAAAAGTTGCGGGTTCACCTCCATAGAGGATCCCGACACGGAAACAAATGTCATGGTCAACTTTGTCTCGTCGTTCTGATCAACTTTCATGTAGAAAGTTTTTCGATCCGAGCTACGGTTTATTTTCTACGAGTTTATAAAGATTTTAACATATTATGAAATTATTTATATTAACAGAACTATCTAAAATGATAAATGATGTCAGCATGACATCACACTGACATCAGCAGTCAACTATGACCGTTGACCAGTCAAACCTGACCTGTGGGTCTAGTGGGACCCACAAGTAAGTGACTGAACTAACTAAACATAATTAGTTTAAACTAATTAACCTAATTAGCAGATGGGCCCACACTGTCAGTGACTAACAGTTTAATTAACTTATTAACATTTTTATTTATTTTTAAAACATTAAAACGACTGGGCCCCACATGTCAGCGGGCGGGGCCACGCTGACCAGGTCAACTGGGCCCTGTGGGACCCAGTGGCAGCGACACAGGGTGCGGGGCCCGCGGTGCCACATCGGCGCCAGCTGGGCGCCGGCCACCGGAGTACGCCGGCGAGGCCACACGACGGTGACAACTCCGGCGAGCCCGGATTTCGTCTACGGTGGGTCTTTTCGGCCGTTCTTTGGGTCTCTGGAACGAGCGGACGGAGCCGCGTCTCGTGGTGCCACCCATCCGTCCCGAGATGGCCGGAGTAGGGCAGATCATCGACAACGACGGTGGTGGTTTCTGGCGGTGGTCGGGCGAGCAACTACGGGGCGATTTAGAGCGCGCAAAGGGGCGGGGCGAGGTCTATGCGCGCGCGAGCAAGATGGGCACAAGCCCGCGACCATTTGGTCGCCGGAACGGTGCCAGTGGCGAGCCTTTCGGCGGTGAGTTCGGGCTAAAGGAGGACGACGGCTAGAGACAGCAAACGGCAACGAGAGAGGGAGAGGAGGAAGCGGAGGCTCACATCGAGCCTGCAGATGTGCGAGAGCATGCTCGGGGAGGGCTCGAGGCGGCGAATTGGGCGGCGAACGTCGACGGCAGCAGGAAGAAGATGGCCTCGATCCGGCAGCAGCACTGCTTCTCGGCTTGTGCTGGTTACAGCGGGCGAAGTGGAAGAGCACGGCGGTTCTCCTGGCGCAGGCCGGGGTCGCGGGGAGCTAGGTGGGCATGCGGCTGAGCTTGGCCATGGCGACGGGAGGTTCGGGCGTCGCCGTTTTCGTGTGAGAGGGGAAGCGAGGGGGAGACTGAGGGGGCTAGGGTTCGGGGACGGAAGAGGGGCGCTCGGGCGAGGCCAAATAGGCGTCGGGGAGCCGGCGGATGGGTGACACGGCGACGGCCGTCTGTGTGTCGGCGCGGGCGCGCGACAGCACGCGGGAGGAGGGAGATGAGCTCCAGATGGGCTGGGCCCAAACCTATAGCAGCAGGCCTAAGCGCATAGTAAGACTTTAGGCCTCTTTCTATTTTCCTTTTCCTGCTTCTCTTTTCAACTCTGTTTTGCAAATTGTTTGGGCACTTGATGACTTTTGTAAAATGTGTGACCTAGCTCATAATTGCAGTGCATCAATACCTATCACCAAAAATTAATTTGAGCAAAATATAATTCCATATTTAATTTAGATTAATTAAAAGGTTATTAAATGTTGCTTTTATCCACTGGTTGAGGTTGTTAGAATCACTTAGCTAATCCCAATATTGTAGGTTACAATTTTATATTTGCCTCTGAATTATTTACTATTTAATGAACATTTTGGTTTCTGTTTTGAACAACTTTTATTTTCCACTTTGAATTTGAATTTATTTCAGAGAGGATTTTGATAGGAGGTGTTTATCCACTGTGATCAAAAATGGAATAAGGTGATGACTTGGCATGATTATCATTAGGTCACATTGCTTATTACACAGGGGTGTTATAGGGACAATCTACAGGAGGCGACCCGGCTGTAGGAGGCTGCTCAGGTGATCGCCGGATCAGAGAAGATAAGCAGCGGCCTTTCCTCATAGAAGGTGGTCGGACTTCTTTGAAAGTGCAACTAATCCCCGGGTGGTTTTGGTGATTCATAACAATATATAGCTCATTGAACTAATATCCATTCAAGATAAATATTTCAGGATGTTCAATGATTGGCATGGCATGGACTAGAGATGTGGACCCCTCAAAATGCTAAGGACAAAGATTGGCAAAAGCTCAAGACTCTTCATCTTTATTTTAGTGATCCAAGATCACATTGAGTCCATAGGAAAGCCAGTACTATTAAAAGGGGATGAGGTGTTGCTTAATGGCTTACTTGCTCAAGTGCTTAGTGATATTGCTCCAAAACCCTCAACCACTTTCTCCATCCAAATATGTCCAAACCCTAAACTCCAACCCGGCCCCACCGATTCATTCTATCCAGAGCCACCGAGTTCATATGGCATAGCCACTGCCAGAAACCCTAACAGTTCGGTCTCACCGATACGAATCTCGGTCTCACCGAGATGGCCTTGCCGACTCCCTGTTACGAGTTGCAATTATTTCGGTCTCACCGAAATAGCAATCGGTCTCACCGAGATGGCATGACCAACTCTCTGTTGCCTTATTGCTTCACTTCGGTCTCACCGAGTTGATGTAATCGGCACCACCAAGACGCGGTTTGCCCTAAGCCCTAGCACATCGGTCCCACCGAGTTGTTCCAGTCGGTCCCACCGAGATTCCTAACATTCACATTTTTGAACTGATCGGTGCCATGAGTTTAACCATTCGGTCCCACCGAGATGATTCAAATATGAGTAACGGTTGGATTTTGTGTGGAGGCTATATATACCCCTCCACCCCCTTCTCCATTTGTGAGAGAGCCATGAGAACGTGCCTACACTTCCACCATTCATTTTCTGAGAGAGAACCACCTACTCATGTGTTGAGATCAAGAGATTCCATTCCAACCTTTTGAACCTTGATTTCTAGCCTTCCCCAAGTTGCTTTCCACTCAAATCCCTATTCCACCATAGCCAAATTTGTGGGAGAGAGTTGAGTGTTGGGGAGACTATCATTTGAAGCACAAGAGCAAGGAGTTCATCATCTACACACCATCTATTACCTTTTGGAGAGTGGTGTCTCCTAGATTGGTTAGGTGTCACTTGGGAGCCTCCGTCAAGATGTGGAGTTGAACCAAGAAGTTTGTAAGGGCAAGGAGATCGCCTACTTCGTGAAGATCTACCCGAGTGAGGCATGTCCTTCGTGGGCGATGGCCATGGTGGGATATACAAGGTTGCTTCTTCGTGGACCCTTCGTGGGTGGATCCCTCCATGGACTCACGCAGCCGTTACCCTTCATGGGTTGAAGTCTCCATCAACGTGGACATACGATAGCACCACCTATTGGAACCACGCCAAAAAATCTCTGCGTCTCCATTGCGTTTGGCTTCTCCAAACCCTTCCCTTTACCTTCATATGCAATATTTTACTTTCTGCTGCTATACTATTAGAATTGCATGTGTAGGTTGATTGCTTGACTTGTGCTAATTGCTAAAATCTGCCCACAACTAAAATTGGGAAAAGGATAAATTTTTATTTGGTAAAGTAGTCTAATCACCCCCCCCCTCTAGACATACTTTCGATCCTACAAGTGGTATCGGAGCTTTGGTCTCCATTAGTCTTAATTTCCATAGCTTTGGTTATCATAGCCTTGGTTTCACAACCTAGGAGAGTATGGCGTCTAGCTTGGGAAATTACCACCATAGAGGTCCTTACTTTGATGGTACAAATTTTGCTAGTTGGAAGCATAAGATGAAAATGCATATTCTTGGTCTTAACCCCGCCGTTTGGGCTGTTGTGCGCATTGGCTTGCAAGGTGATTTCTTCGAGGATGGTAAAGAACTAGATCGTGAAGCGACAGCGGAAGAAATGAAGATGTTGTAATACAATGCTCAAGCTTGCGACATTCTCTTCAACGGATTATGCCCCAAAGAATTCAACAAAATCAACCGCCTTGAGAATGCAAAGGAAATTTGGGATACTTTGGTTGATATGCATGAAGGTACCGAGTCCATCAAGGAATCCAAGTTAGATGTGCTCCAAAGTCAACTTGACAAGTTCAAGATGAAGGATGGTGAAGGAGTCGCTGAAATGTACTCTAGGCTTGCTCTCATCACAAATGAGATTGCCGGCTTAGGAAGTGAAGAGATGACCGACAAATTCATCATCAAGAAGATCCTTAGAGCCTTGGATGGAAAATATGATACCGCGTGCACTTTGATCCAAATGATGCCCAATTACAAAGATCTCAAGCCCACGGAAGACATTGGTAGAATTGTTGCTCACGAGATGTCATTCAAGGATAAGGAAGAGCTCCACAACAAGTCAGGTGGTGCCTACAACGCTTCAAGTTATGCTCCTACAACATCAAGTGAGAAGCAAGTCTCAAATGAAGAATTGAGCTTAATGGTAAAGAACTTCAACAAGTTCTACAAGAATAGAAGCAAAGAGAGAAGCTCCAAGTCAAGGTCCTACAATGACAAAAGATCTTCTAGTCATGATCGTAATTGCTACAATTGTGGAAGACCCGGACACTACTCCAATGAGTGTACGGATCCCTACAAGAAAAGAGAGACTCACCAAAAAGGAAAAGTAGAAGGGATGAATCACCTCCAAAAGAGAGAAGGAGTAGAGATGATCGTTATGAACGAAGACCCTCTCATAGAAGCAAGGATTCCGAAAGAAAGGACAAGGCATCAAAGAGCTACACAAGATGAAGACATCAAGCTCACGCTGGTGAATGGATATCCGGTTCCGACTCCGACAACTACTCCGAGTGAAGCTATCACTCCGACTCCGACTATAATCAAGATGAAGGTGTTGCCAGTCCTGCACTAGTGTCATCCAACTCCTATGACATATTTGATTCACCAAATGAAGGAATTGGAAGATGCTTCATGGTAAAGGCCCCAAGGTATCACACCCCGAGTATGTTGATTTTAATAGTGATGAAGATGATTTGCTAGGTGATGATGATTTACTTGTTGATAAATCTAGTGATGAAAACTATGATGAACTTGCTAGTAATCATGCTAATCAAGATGAAATGAATGATAATGATAAGAAGGAGATTGAGCGTCTAACTCAAGAACTAAACACTCTTAAGTTAGCTCATGAAACAACTCAAGAGGATCATCGAGAGCTCCTAAGGACTCATGAGAAGCTACGCTTTGAGAAGCTAAATTTAGAGCAAGAGCGTGAGTTCCTAAAAGCTACCAATGATGATCTTTGAAAGAAGAGCTCTTCTTACATTGCCAAACGTCTCCTCTTGTCTACTTACATGCCACAAGTAAAATGTAGCAACAAGAGCAAGAAAGATTCTTCCACTAGTAGTAACAATAATTATGCTAAATCCAATATTGTTGCTTCTAGTAGTTCTCTTGATTCCATTAATGATTCTCTTAGCCAAGTTACACTTGAGCAAGAAAATAGCTTATTGAAGGGAATTATAGAGAAAGGTGTTTACAAGAGCCTTGCCAGGAGTAAGAAATTTGAGGAAATTGTACGCAAGCAAGGAAGGCACCAGAGGAATCAAGGTGTTGTTTTTGAACAAAAGTTCAATGCCAATGGAGTTGAGTGGGAAGAAGATCAATACCCCAAGACGAAGTTCGTTCCTCAACAAGAGAAGTATGATCCCACTTCTTTCAAGGGAACACAAGCTCAAGATGATCTTCCACCACAAGACCACAAGCTAAAAGGCAAGGACAAGCTTCAAGAAGAGATTGACTCATTTGAAGCAGCTCCTAAGGCCATGGTCAAGTGGGTTCCCAAGAATACGTCAAGATCTATGTCATCAAGTTCAACTACAACTCCAAGGATTCCTATCAAGGTTATGTGGATCCCAAAGAAGAAGAACTAGAGTGTTCTTGAGGGTGACTCCGCCAACATACTTCACTCATATTCATTTTGGCAAGAACTTGTGCAATCAACTTTCATATCTTGCACTAGTTCATGGAGTCACAAACCCTCTTGTTGGTAAGACAAGGGACAAGGTAACCTAATGCTTTCAGGGACATCATCATATGTGCAATTCACTCTATGTCTATGGATATCCTTGGATGTTCCTTGTGGGACTAACCCATGTAGGTATTGAAAGTGCAACACTCCAATGGATTGCTCCAAATGATCTACATCAACATTGAGCATCCACATCTTCACTATCTACATCAAGTCATCATCGACAAAACCCAAGGTTAGTTGGGATATCACATCTAGGGGGAGCTTTGCTCTAAAAATTGAGCTAAAGCAACTCTAATGGTGTGAACACCTTAATGCTTTATGTAAAAGTGGCAACCCCACTTGTGCTTAAATGATGAGTATGACCTATGATCAAATGTTCTCATTTGACTCCTAAGTCAATATACTCATATATAGATGACCTAGTCATCGCCAATTGCTTGATAGATGCTAGAATTTTTTGTGCATGCTTTGACACATGTTTAATTTTGCTATCTTATTATGTGAGCATGTTGGTGCTATTTCTTGAGCTTGCGTTGATTTTTTCCTTTAAGAGGAAAGGGTGATGCAACAAAGTAGAGATAAGTATTTCCCTCGGTTAAGAACCAAGGTATCAATCCAGTAGGAGGCACAAGAAAGTCTCCAATATATGCACCTGCACAAACTAACAAACACTTGCACACAACGTGAAAAAGGGGTTGTCAATCCCTTCACGGTCATGAACAAGAGTGAGATCTAATAGAGATAGGTATAGAAGATAAATAAAAGAGCAAACTAAAGTAAATATAAATAAATTGCAGCAAGGTATTTTTGGGTTTGTTTGGTTTATAGATCTGAAAAAATATAATGGAAAATAGACCCGGGGGCCATAGGTTTCACTAGAGGCTTCTCTCTTGAAGAAAACATACGGTGGGTAAAGAAATTACTATTGAGCAACTGATAGAAAAGTGCATAATTGTGAAGACATCTAAGGCAATGATCATGAATATAGGCATCACATCCATGACAAGTAGACCAACTCTTGCCTGCATCTACTACTATTACTCCACACATCGACCGACTCCTGCCTGCATCTAGAGTATTAAGTTCATAAGAACAGAACAACGCTTTAATTAAGATGACATTATGTAGAGGGATAAACTCAAGCAATATGACATAAACCCCATCTTTGTATCCTTGATGGAAACAATGCAATACGTGCCTCGCTACCCCTTCTATCACTGGGTGAGGACACAGCAAGATTGAACCCAAAACTAAGCACTTCTCCCATTGCAAGAAAAACCAATCTAGTTGGCCAAACCAAACCGATTGTTCGAAGAGAAGTACAAAGATATCTTAATCATGCATAAAAGAGTTCAGAGAAGAGTCAAATAATATTCATAGATAATCTGATCATAAATCCACAATTCATCAGATCTCAACAAACGCACCACAAAAGAAGATTACATCAAATAGATCTCCAAGAACATCGAGGAGAACATTGTATTGAAGATCAAAGAGAGAGAAGAAGCCATCTAGCTACTAGCTATGGACCCGTAGGTCTGTGGTAAACTACTCACACATCATCGGAAGGGCAGCAAGGTTGGTGTAGAGGCCCTCCGTGATCGAATCCCCCTCCGGTGGAGTGCCGGAAAAAGCCCCAAAGATGGGATCTGACGGGAACAGAGGCTTGCGGTGGCAAAAAAGTATTTTTGGTGTGTCCTCTGGTGTAGGGGGATATTTGAGGATTTATAGTGCAAAGATTAGGGTTGCAAGGTCTACGGGGGGCCCCACAAGCCCTGGGGGCGCCCCCCCTAGGGCGTGCCCCTACGGCTTGTGGCCACCCCGTAGGGCTTCTGGCCTCTTCTCCAAGTCTCGTGGGTTTCTTCTGGTCCAAGAAAAATCATCGTAAAGTTTCATTCCGTTTGGACTCCGTTTGATATTCCTTTTCTGTAAAAGTCAAAAACAAGGGAAAAAATAGAACCTAGCACTGGGCTCTAGGTTAATAAGTTAGTCCCAAAAATAATATAAAATAGCATATTAATGCATATAAAACATCCAAAACAGATAATATAATAGCATGGAACAATAAAAAATTATAGATACATTGGAGACGTATCAAGCATCCCCAAGCTTAATTACTGCTCATCCTCGAGTAGGTAAATGATAAAAACAGAATTTTTTATGTCAAATGCTACCTAACATATTTATCAATGCAATTTTCTTTATTGTGGAAAGAATATTCAGATCCATAAGATTCGGAACAAAAGTTTAATAATGACATAAAAATAGTAATACTTCAAGCATACTAATAAAGCAATCATGTCTTCTCAAAATAACATGGCCAAAGAAAGTTATCCCTACAAAATCATATAGTCTGGCTATGCTCTATCTTCATCACACAAAATATTTCATCATGCACAACCCCGATGACAAGCCAAGCAATTGTTTCATACTTTTAATGTTCTCAAGCTTTTTCAACTTTCACGCAATACATGAGCGTGAGCCATGGATATAGCACTATAGGTGGAATAGAATATGGTGGAGGTTGTGAGGAGAAGACAAAAAAGGAGAAAGTCTCACATCAACTAGGAAAATTAATGGGCTATGGAAATGCCCATCAATTGATATCGATGCAAGTGAGTAGGGATTGCCATGCCACGGATGCACTAGAGCTATAAGTGTATGAAAGCTCAAAAAGAAACTAAGTGGGTGTGCATCCAACTTGCTTGCTCATGAAGACCTAGGACAATTTTGAGGAAGCCCATCATTGGAATATACAAGCCAAGTTCTATAATGAAAAATTCCCACTAGTATATGAAAGTGACAAAATAGGAGACTCTCTATCATGAAGAACATGGTGCTACTTTGAAGCACAAGTGTGGAAAAAGGATAGTAACATTGTCCCTTCTCTCTTTTCTCTCATTTTTTTGTTTGGGCTTCTTTGGCCTCTTTTATTTTTAAGTCCGGAGTCTCATCCCATCTTGTGAGGGAATCATAGCTTCCATCATCCTTTCCTCACACGGGACAATGCTCTAATAACGATCATCACACTTTTATTTACTTATAACTCAAGAATTATAACTCGATACTAGAACAAAATATGACTCTATATGAATGCCTCCAGTGGTATACCGGGATGTGCGATGATCAAGAGTGACATGTATAAAAAATATGAATGGTAGCCAAGCCACAAATACTATGCCAACTACATGATCATGCAAAGCAATATGACAATGATGGTATGTGTCATAATAAACGGAATGGTGGAATTTGCATGGCAATATATCTCAAAATGGCTATGGAAATGCCATAATAGGTAGGTATGGTGGCTGTTTTGAGGAAGGGTATATGGTGGGTTTAATGCACCGGTGAAAGTTGCGCGGTACTAGAGAGGCTAGCAATGGTGGAAGGGTGAGAGTGAGTATAATCCATGGACTCAACATTAGTCATAAAGAACTCACATACTTATTGCAAAAAATTATTAGCCATCAAAGCAAAGTACTAATACGCATGCTCCTACGGGGATATATTGGTAGGAAAAGACCATCGCTCGTCCCCGACCGCCACTCATAAGGAAGACAATCAAAAAATAAATCATGCTCCGACTTCATAACATAACGGTTCACCATACGTCCATGCTATGGAAATCACAAACTTTAACACAAGTATTTCTACCAATCCACAATTACTCACTAGCATGACTCTAATATCACCATCTTTATATCTCAAAACAAATGCAAGGAATCAAACTTCTCATATTATTCAATGCTCTTTATATGGAAGTTTTTATTATATCCCTCTTGGATGCCCATCATATTAGGACTAAATTCATAACCTAAGCAAATTACCATGCTGTTTAAAGACTGTCAAAATAATATAAGTGAAGCATAAGAGTTCATAAATTTCTATAAAATAAAACCACCGCCGTGCTCTAAAAAGATATAAGTGAAGCACTAGAGCAACTACCTAGCTCAAAAGATATAAGTGAAGCACATAGAGTATTCTAATAAATTCACGATTAATGTGTGTCCCTCTCAAAAGGTGTGTACAGAAAGGATGATTGTGGAAAACTAAAAAGCAAAGACTCATATCATACAAGACGCTCTAAGCAAAACACATATCATGTGGTGAATAAAAATATAGCCTCAAGTAAATTTACCGATGGATTGAAGACAAAAGAGGGGATGCCATCCAGGGCATCCCCAAGCTTAGATGCTTGGTTGTCCTTGAGTATTACCTTGGGGTGCCTTGGGCATCCCCAAGCTTAGGCTCTTGCCACTCCTTATTCCGCTGTCCGTCAAAACTTGAAAACTTCACAACACAAAACTCAACAGAAAACTCGTAAGATCCATTAGTATAATAAAATAAATCACTACTTTAGGTACTGTTGTGAACTCATTCTAACTTTATATTTGTGTTATATCTACTGTATTCCAACTTCTCCATGGTTCGTACCCCCCGATACTACCCATAGATTCATCAAAATAAGCAAACAACACATAGAAAACAGAATCTGTCAAAAACAGAATAGTCTGTAGTAATCTGGAAATTTCGTATACTTCTAGAACTCTAAAAATTCTGAACAATTAGGAAAACCTGGTAAATTTGTATATCAATCTTGTGTAAAAAACTCAGATAAAAATCACATTTCTGTGATTTTCTAAAATTCTGGCAATGAGCGCAAAAGTTTCTGTTTTTCAGCAAGATCAAATCAACTATCACCATAGACCATCCCAAAGGTCTTACTTGGCTCAAACACTAATTAAAACACCAAAACACAATTACTACAGAGGTAATAATGTGTATTTATTGAAAAACAGAACCAAAAAAAATAAAAAATAAAAAATTGGGTTGCCTCCCAACAAGCGCTATTATTTAACGCCCCTAGCTAGGCATAAAACATAGATCTAAGTATTACTAGTAGAATGCCCGTGCGTTGCCACGGGCTCTTGAAATAGTTTACAAGAGTTACATGTTAATTTCCACACGTACAAACAATATATAACAAACACAATTATTTAATAACTGAAGTCCATTTTTGCAATGTAAATTGATAACATAAAGAAAATTAACGACATGTCCATGTAACAAACTGAGCGATGTTCCAACTAAACATCTATTACAAAACTATTAACATCTAGATGATGCGCTTAAGAAATTCTTTCACAATATCAGGAAAGTTTCCTTTAGCTTCATTCCCACGATGTTTTAGCAACTATAGTAAAAACTGCTTCCTCAATTCATACCCATCGTGCACAAACAATACATGTAGTTAGTATGAAAATTTCACGCCGAAGGTCTTAAAACATGTAACGGACAATACTCACCGCGCAAATCGGCTTGACCAATTCTTTACCGTTCCACCAGAGCATAAAATGAAAAACAAAATAGCCAGACACATTCCTGCAAAACTTTAAATTAATAATATAAAGAATATAGTGATAACAAAAGTAAATGTTTTTGTTATGAATTCATTACCCGTCTATACTCGTTGGAACACCGAACGGAAATAAACGTTGCCATTTAGATATATCATAATTCCAACCAGGCAGCTTTATTTGATGTGCTTCTTTGAAATCCCTTGCAAAACTTTTTAATTTCAGTGCATGCCTAAAAAAAAATTCCTCTAACGATTGTGATGTTTGAATAGGATCCATAATATATAGACGACGTGCCTCTTTGTCGACGACGTACAAGATGTATCGGCCGATGGATGCATAGGGAAGATAAATCTAAAAGTGGAGCTATTAGAAACAACAATAAACCATGATAACAATGGACAAAATACTTTACTGACCTTGTTGCACGATGAGATGTCGCTGTCCATCCCAGGCCAGCTATCAAATAATGTTGCCAACGTCTGGATAGTTTCCTTCTCGCAAAACTTCTGACCTCGTGTTGACTCTAGCATCATGGACTAAGCAAAAAAAGAAATATTGTTTCAACATGTTGATACTAATGACACATAGAATGAAGAGTTACGATAACTTACACAAAATCGTAGATCCTTGTAGTGTACAGGAGGGTCTGTGAACAATACTCCCTCGTCACATGCCAGCATACGCACGGCGGTGTTGAAGCAATCATTGTCCATGGGCTGCTCCATGTTAAGTATGCACTGAAGTTTCTTAAGACTTAAGCCCATTGGATCGGGTGTCGAGCTCCGAACCCATACCTTCCTATAAATTGGATGGTAAGAAGAACAATAATATACATCCGCACATTAAATATTGATACATGATACTTACTCCAAACACCCGGCATCATCGATCGACATGATGTAGTTGCAAAGGCCGGCAAGTAACACGTTGGTCCGTGGGTATGATAGTGATTGGGGCAGGACGTTTGTCTTTGACTACGTCAGATGGATTCTCCAGGATCTCGAGATCAGAATTAGCTAAAGTTTCTTCATCGTCAGGTTGATGGTATATGGGACCTCCTTTTAGCTTATTCAGCTCTGAATCGAGCAAAATGATAGCTAATTTTTGTCGAAAATGTTTCATATCCTCCTACAAAATATATATATAAACAATTTATATAATATTTTGAGATAAAATAATGAGATAATATATAAAAATGAAATACCTGGGTGAACTGGTCTGACAGTCCATGTGATGTCCAGTATTCCATATAATTTAGCATAAACAGTCCACATGATACGCTATAATATTATAAAATAATGCTTTAGAATATCACACAGATGAATCAAATAAACAAACCATTGTAACAAGTGCTTACCCATCGGTTTGTATTGCCTCATGAAACTGCTCTACAACCGTCCATTTTGTAACATTGAGATCGGGCCACTTATGACCTCTGATAAACTCCGGACTATGCTCTACAAGTTTCAGACGCTTCTTGAGTCCTAGTAACTATTTTATATATGAGAAATATTAGGGATGAAGGCAAACAAAACATATGTTAAGATGAGTAAAAAAAATAGATAGTTACCGTAGTAGCAAGGTCATTGCGTTTGACCCGAGAACCAAGTGAGTCCAATACTTGAATCTCACGTTTTTTGGCATTGGCGACTGCTAGATACCAATGGTAGCCCAGCATGTTAATTGGAATGAATAACTGGTGTAAATATCATACAAGTCACGGTCGCAATTAGATATAAATACTAATAAATCATTATACATATGAATTAAATAAAAACAATCCATAATTATATGCATGGATAACGAGACAAAAACTAACCATATCTTGCTGTAGATAAGTATTAACATGATGCACGATGTGGTGATATTTTGATGGGTCTATGTCTCTTTCCCCATCTTCTTTTATCTGGCCAGATACAAACGTGCTAATAATGTGTACCTTTTCACTCGCCCTGTCTTGTAGATGGTCGTGAGCAAGCATGCAATATATGTAAGCATTTATCACCTGTAATCAACATTTAGATTATATTTATATTTCATGATATTATATATTGTTCATATTATTAATTACAAAGTTTGTGCAATTGGTCTTACACCGTCATGTAAGAACATATCATCTTTCATAAGACATTCCAAATCGTCGGTTGATAACAAGGCATCTCTAATGTCCACGAACTGGGTATTCTTGGGGGCAGACTTGATTGATTCGATGACTGTAATATCTCTAGGGGTACAAACATAGTCTGTCGAATTCATAAAAAAATGAGCCAACTTAGCAATCAAAATGAGCAAAATTAGTTGAATACAAAAGGCAATATCACAAAAATAAGATTGATAATAATATTAAAAAATACCTTGTGGGATAACATGTAAATTAGCATCCTTTTTTGGTTTGTTATGAGATATAACCTCTTCGACATTTTTATGTTGTGAATTTTCGTCCCCTTTCAGTGACATTGCATCTGAACCCTCAATGGATTCTTTCCGTGCATCTCCAAAGTCCATATCCATGTCTCCTATATTCTGAAAAAACAAAAATATAAAAATAGACCTTTCATATTATCATCTATAATATACATAGAGAGGAAGGTTAGCTATATGCACCTCTTCTCGTGGTGTTTCAGTGCGGTCTGTCATCGTTACATCAGTGCGTATGTTGGAACCCATCACTTTATAGCTATGCTGAAATATAAATAGTATTTTTTGCTGCATCATATAATGTGAAACTAACACAACTATTTTCTCTGTGATAAAAAATGCTTTTGATTATAATGCTGAAGGCAGGGGGCGACTGGGCCGGCCCATTTGGAGGTAACGAGCTCCAGCCGCGTAGAAAAATGGCCAAAAACTAACCACATGTCTTAAAGAAACCTAGTGATAGGCTTGCGGAGCGACCTATTAAGTATCGAACTTATTTTGAAAAAATTCAAAAAATACACACTAAACATTTTGTAATATACGTTGAACATTTTCTTGACATACAATGAACTTTTTTCATTATAGAATGAACTTTTTTTAACATACATGATTTTTTTTAAACATACGAATATATCCTCTGAACAAATTTTGAATACCCATTGAACATTATGTAATATAAGTTGAACAATTTTGTAATACACATTGAACATTTGTGTAATATACACTTAACAAATTTCAAAACACTGTGATTATATATTCATTGAACAATTTCTAATAAATGTTGAATAGTTTTGTAATGGATGATGAACTTTTGTAAAAAACCATGAACATTTCCTTAATATACCGATGAACACTTTTGTAACATGCAATGAACTTTGTATATTATAATAAAAAGGAAATGATATAAATAAAGAATAAAAAAGTATAGGAAAAGAAATATAAACAAAAACAAAAAAAAGAAAAGAAACAGAAAAAGGAAAATAAAAGAAACAGAAAACAGAAGAAACAGCGAGGCAGCAGCGAAACAAGTCTGGGCCGGCCCAAACAGGGCTGTTGCGAGGCGAAGCTTCAGCGAAGCCACTATACAACAGCCTCACGGCCCGGCACGACGGCCCACCTAGCACACAGGTCTCTCGGGCGGCAAGAGCACTGGAGCGCCGCGGCAAGCCCTTTCCCCTCCCCCCGCCGCATTCTACCTACCCCCTTGCCCCTTTCCCCTTATCCACATCACTCTCTCCTCTCCTCTCAACTCACTCACTCAAACCCTCTCGCCCTTTCCCCTCCCCCCACCGCATCGCCGCCCGTGTCGACGAGCAGGCAGCCGCACTCTTTCGCCCGCCGACCACCGCATCGGTCTCCTGCATCGACGGACCTTGGTGCTGCGTGATGTGTGCTGCGTGACCGAGCGGGACGGACGGGGCGCGCTTCCTGGAGCACCTGCGGGTGCTCGAAACGGTCCCGTTCCGGTCGGATCCGCGGCGGCGCTCCTCTCCGGCGATGTCTCAGGTGGATCTGAAGCGAGGCGTCCCGATCTGCAACGCCACAGCTCCGGTACGCCACTCCCCATACCTGACAACTCCATTAAACGCACGCTGCTCCGATCCGCCCCCTCCTCGTCTTCTTCGAATCTTTGCGTCCCTGATCTCGTTCCTCTTGTCTTTCTGTGCCGCGGCGCCGTGACCAAACCTCACATGCACGGCGAGGACGACGACTGCTTCCCGACGCCGCGTCTGACGCATCCATGAGAAGCGCCTGATGGGGCTTGGTTGGGAGGCGCCTGATGATGTAGAAGGCAAGTGAACAGAGGCACTTGGTGGGAGAGAAGTTGGGCTCGGGTGATGCGGCGGTCGGAGAGATGCTGTGGAGGAGTTGGCCGGCGCCCCCTTTCCTTCTACGAGTCCGTGCATGAGTGACCTGTGCCGCCGGGGAAAGCGAAGAAGCAGCGTGAGTCCTCCCTTTGCCCTTCTCTTTCTGTGTTATAAGTACTCTTGCTCTATCAAGGTTTGACTACTAGGTTTTCATCTTGGTTTAGAAATTGGACGGATTGTTTGATTAGCAGATCGTTTGCGTAGATTAAACCTCCAGACGATCAAAGAAGTAGGTGCTTAATGGATGGGTGGATGCTGGCTTTAAATCGGCTCTCACCTTATCACTGGATTTGATGTGATCTGGATTTGAGGAACTTGGCTCCCTTTTACATTCTGAAGATCTATGCGTCTTGTTTTCGATGTGATCTGGATTTGAGGAACTTGGCTCCCTGTACAGATCATTTTGCTAACGGGTACCTCAACGAGAGCACAATGCTCTGGGCGGAGGGGAGGAGTGAATGGATGCCACTATCTTTGATTCCAGAGCTGCATTCTGGGGTCACAAAGAAGGATAAACCTGAACAAGGTTAGGAGCTTAGGGCTTTCTGCATTCCCTTTAAAGCAAATTCAGTATGGTTCTTTTCAAGTATCTCCTAACGCTCTTCGAAATGGTTTCTTCAGAAACTGAAGATGATTTCGAGAAATTCCAGAAGGAGGTTATAGAAGCTGAGTCAGAGGTGGAAGCGCTGAAAGCAAAGGCTGCAGATGGTGACTTAAGCAAAGAGCGCATGTCATTGATGATCCCGATGAGCGGCCAGCATCCCCACCAGATGGTGTGGAAGAATTTACTGATGATGACGGCACCATCTACAAGTGGGATCGTACTCTGAGGGCATTGGTTCCTCAAGCAAGTGTTGCTTTTCTATTCCAAAGCTAGGCTTTCCAGATAACCATTATCATATGAAAATTCATGATTTCTGATCACTTAGCTGTAATCATATAGTGGAACAAGTACCGGATTTATTAGCGTATAGGGCTTGTTAGTTCGGGAAATTTATTGCATGACATGTGGCACCTTAGTCTTTTCATGTCAAAGTAGATATTCTGATGCGGTTGTGCCATCTATTACTATTAGTCTTACCTCCTCCATGGTAAGATTTTAACCTGGACATGAGTATCAGTTCTATCTTTCTGTCCGAAACAGCCTTGCAGCTACCCTTTCAAAGAAGTAAACTATGTGTTGATATATACCCTTTGTATACGCAACTTTAGAAAATGAAGCCTCTTTTAACTTTACAGCATACATCCTCATTGATTTATTATTGATAAATCAACCTAGAGAGGATGATTCTATAGGGTTGCCCGATCTTTCATGATTGAACATAAGGAATAAATGAACAACTCAGTATTGAGTCCGAATAAGCAAAAATGTTGATCAGAAACACAATACCAAGTCATACTCTCACAAACCAACTCTGGAAATGGAATTGTAGTGTAAACCAGTGTGATCCTTCACAACTTGATGATCAACATCTATCCAATCGGTGTTTATTGTTCTCTCTCCTGTAACTCTCAATACACGATGACTCAGAGATGTCTTGTGGTGGCTCCCCAAATATAACTGATAGTATCCAAACTTCACTAATATTTACACCAAGTTATGAATACAAAGTTATTGTATGTGCTTAATCTGGTTGCATCAGTTTTAAAATTTTGCGTAAACCCTAAACCCTAAATATCTGAAAGAACTGTTTTTATTCAGTTGCAGCCCACCTAATAGGACTGCTTGATTAGATCTACAATCAATTGTATTGGCTATGATCTTTTTATAAGCTGGCACTATCTCCACTGGTGTTCTTCATTTGGAATTTGCAGGTATGCCTGACCAAACATGATCCTAATCTAATTATTTTACAGAAGAGAAAGATCCAGAAATTTGATGGTATGCTTTTTTTAAACTATTATTAAGGACAAATTTAATGTATTAATTATATCTAGTGGTGGAAGTTGGATGAGGGGCCCATTGTGAATAATTTTAGAGTATTCCATCGAAGCATTTTCTCCTTATGCAGTTTTTTTTACATAGAAGGACTTAATATTATGACTGTCATGATATTAAGTTTTTCAGAAGTGTTTGTTTATTTGTTTGTTTTCTGCCATGTTCAGAATTGCATGCATGCTTTTATTGCTATAAAATGTGCTTCAAAAAATCACGTGTTCAGAATTGCATGCATAATTTTGTAGGTGAACATACAGAAAATGCAAGATAAAACATACTTTTGATTGTATACCTCAACCAAACATGATCCTAATATAACAACTATTACACTTTTAGAGAAGATACAGATCCAGAATTGTTCATACCTAGAGGAACTCGCCTTCTTGATGCTCCTTGCTTACACAAGGTACTCCTTGGGAAATTTTCCTCCAGGTCTGGCTGTTGTGATGGCCGAAGGAAGAGCAAGGAGGGGGAGGAGGGATGGCAGAGGAGGTTAACATATATAGGTAGGCCATGCGGAGGATAACTGGGTAGCAGATCATGGCTTAATCTAGTTCTACCATATATACCTGTACGGTGCAGATCTATTTCCTTTTTCCATCAAATGCACACCTGTTAATAAATTAGAAAAGATGTAAAAAATTAGAACTTACTAAAGAATTAAATTATTGTATTAATTAAATAAAGAACTTTTCATTGCTTGCATGCCAAGTTTAGCTACCGCAAAAAGAAATTCACGACATGCACACTAATCTTTTTCCTGCTTAGCTATTTTTGTATGATTTAACAGTTTGTACTAATACTTAATTCCATAATTTGGTAGTAATGTACAGTCTCAATATACCATTTGCAGTTGTAATATCTGAGAGATCACACAAGTTCGATGAATGCTCTCAATTCCAGTTTCTCCATGATTTCCCAATGCCAAAGGTAACCAATACTAATTCTGGATGCATGAAAACAGCTTGCCATAGAGATTATTAGTGAACCAACACTAACACATTTTTTTGATAGGGAGTAACCAATATATAACTGATGGTGGCAGTACAATACATATGTACTGGATAAGTTTGGGCAAGGTGTATAACTGAAAAAGAACGAGAGCTCTAGGTATGCTCTTGTTATTGCTCATCACATTCCATATCCAGTGTGGAGTTTATTGTAATATTGGTTGTTGTCTCATAAGTAGGGTCATGGTTTATTGCTCATCAAATACAATATTGCAATGTTCAGTATTCCTTTTTCATGAGCATGCATACTTTGAAATGCTTCGTATGCCTTGCGCTTCGTATGCCTTGCGCTTTACTATAATATGTTTTTTGGCCTTCAGTATGCCTTGCGCTTCAGTTGTAAGAAAATGTATGCTTCGTAGTAGCAACACACGGACACATACATAGTTCACATAAATGTCTGTATAACTTTATGTTGTCAATAAGAAAATGTCAAACTATAGTTCGTAGTAGCATATTTTCACTAATTTTTGATATTTTGTTTAGAGGAAGTTATATCTTCTAATAGTAGTAGTATATATAGTGCAAATATTCTTCACACATAGAACACAAGATATTCTCAACTATCTAATATGCTAGGAAAAAATGTGGCTCAATTAGAGTTGCTTACTAATAAAATTCTTCCTACACCAAATATTTTGTCTTTTATGTTGGTAACGCATTATGTTTTTTCCCATACGCTGGTTTTAGTTTATTATTGTAGGTACTGATCAATAAGAAAACCCATTTTGGACTCATTTTGGTTACTCTATTCAGGAACACATAAAAGATAATAAGCGTTTATTCGCTAGCTGGAATTTAAGGCAATGGCGAGAGAGGAAGATCAAGGAGGACTTCAAAATTAAAGAATATGCAAGGTACGTCCCATATGACAGTCATATAAACTCATTGTAGTAATATATGTTTTTAAAGCGGTAAAGCAAAGCGAGGCGCTGGGGGGCGCCTCACTACTTAAGCGGCAAAGCGTAAAGCGAGGCGACGCCTTAGATAGACTCTGAACCTGATGGGCAGTAGAATAGAGTACCATTTAGTGAGAGATACATATATTCTAATCCATCCACTAAGCAGTAAGCAACTGGCCAACTACTATAAGAGAGGCAGTAGCAGCACTTAACAGCAGAGGAGCTGTGCAAAGCATAACACATAACAGAGCAGGAAAGGCAAGACAAGATGGTGCAGATCTGAGCATGGAAGAAAGAGCAGAGAGAGGGGAATGGGGAGAAGAGAGGGTAGGAGACATACATTGTGGTTGCTTAAGAGGAGGGGGGAGGGGCACTATTCTTACCCCAACAGCGCTTGCTCGCGTCTCCCCCGATGTGATCGCATCAACAACTCCTTTATACAAGTCGGCACGAATCTGCGTCTGGTTCTTCCTGTACCACCTCAACCGACAACTCTCAATCTTGACGTACATGTCGACTGCCCATTGCTGCAGCAGGCGTGCTCCACAGAGTATGGGATTGAAGATCGCAGGCCGTGTCTGCAGCATGTAACAGTAGTAGTCTCTGACAGAGACGCACAACCTGCTATTCCCCTCTGCACGTGATTGAGTACCATCAAAATGAGGATATATTCGAGAAATAAGATATTATTTGTAACAAAATGGGACGCAGACGGCATACCTGCATCCTCATCATCATCATGGCCCAGTTGAGGATGTAGTACAACCTCCCAAGGAACATTACGTTTAGGTAGCTTCGGATGCCAACCTAGTTCCCCCCTTGGATAGAATAGGGGATAAGACAACGGGTCATATGCTCCGGAGGTCACACGTATACTGTGCCTTTCGTTGTTGTTACCACAAAGTGTTATCTTCTGGTCAAACCTTTTTGCTAGGTCGCTGCCCTCAACCCAAATTGCAGCGACCTCAGAAGACAATGGGCTATTATATCTTCTTTGGTCAAGCCTCTTATCGGTGTTTAGGTCTATCCTATAATCTTCGAGGTTGTCCTTGTGTGCACCCAAACTCCTAAATTGCTGGGAATACGAGTTTTCTTTCAGTATGTCTACTAACTTCTTCACGACATCCTGGTCTAATTGCTTGGTGGCCGCCTCACGATGAGTTAGGGTTGGATCGTCATCATAGAAGTACAACTGCAGATGTTCTGGACGGGAGCTAGGCCCGAACGAATGCACATTGTGGTAGATGGTGCCGTGTGCCCGAAATGTGTACACCCCAGACTTCATGTTTGTGTAGTTTTCATCAAGGCTGACGCCAAGGGTTGTGAAGGCGAAATTCCCGTTGAAGAACCGTATGTTCTCCCGAAAATGTCTAGAATCTGCATCCATGCTGGACCATAGCCTCATCAGCTCTGGGATTGGTTCCGGTTGCTTAAGCTCGATCTGGCCATTGCGACAGCAGAACCCGTCAGTCTCAGACTCAAACTTTTTGGCCTTGCAGTGTTTGCAGTTTGCGGCGAGCTTCAGGATGTGAGTGGTGTCTGGGATGTTTGTGTAGACAAAGTCTAATGGATCAACCTCGCTAGGTATAGCAGACGACATGCTCCCTTCCTCGTCATCATCCATGCTGCCATCATCGGACCCTACGGGCATTTGTTGAAACATAACGTTCAAAACAATAATTAAAAACAATTTTAACTACAATATAGCTCCACGACGTCCTACTTCATAGTTGACCATACCTTCGTTGCGAAACATGTAGTACTCCTCATCCATCAATTCGGCTGCTGTCGGCTCATCGCCCACGATGCCGCTTTGGAAAAATTCGATGTCCTCTGCACATTCGTCGCGGCGATTGTGACAATAGACAACATCATGTTAGAAGATGGTTGCTGAGAATGAGCATAAGATAGTGACAGTAGCAATTTCATACCATCAATACCAACAGTGTAATTCGGCATGTTCGTCAGAGGGTCGCCATCACATGAATCATCTTTGGAGTGATCAGAGATGGGTGATGCGCGGCAGATTAAAGTGGGACATTCAGAGGTTGAGTTTGCTAGGTCTGGACGTGGGAGCGCGATGGATTCGTTGCACGGGGTGTTTTTCCTTCTGGCATAATTGGCCTTCCTCTGAGCACTTGACTCCCCCTTCTCAATCACTGACCTGATTTTGCGGCGTTGCATGTGCTTCTCTCGTACTTTTTCATTCAGTGCTTCTCTGACATCAACAGATACTTCGTCCTTATTCCGCTGATAATGTGCACGCCTCTGTGCGTTTATCTGCTCCCTTTGCTCGTTTGTTAAATTACTTTTCCGCTCATTATCACGTTGCCTCCTAGCTAGGTCATTGTCATGAGTGACACCAGACGCGTCTAATGTTGAATGGGGAAATGTTGCTGCGTCACCCTCAAAGTCTGTAACGCTGGAGCTATTAGGGTTGGCTGGTTGAACAATGTTTTGAAAACATAGTTAGAACAAATCGACGTTAAGACGTCTGGAAGTAGTGCCATCAAGAATTTTAGAACTCTTTTTTGCAACATAAATACAAACTATGTGCATTAAGATGAAGCATTAAAGTGTACGCATCGACCATGATGGTGGCTAAAAGAATATTTAGCTATGAGCAGCAAAAAAGATATGTAAGTCATGGTGAAACTCAAGGTTATGTTTTACCTGATGTCGAAATCGGACGTATGTTTTCATCATCGATAAGCTTATCCTTTCTCCTCCGATAAGCAGCTCTCCGCAGGGCGTTTCTACGATCTCTCTTGAGTTCTTCGTCTGTTTTTTGCTTTGTTTCTTGGTTGTCATTCAATATCACATCTGCTGTCATTCAGGACATTAGACAATAAAACATAACGATGACAGAAATTGATGATGGAGTACGCACAATATGATTACCTTGTATCTCTTTGCCATTAATGAGACCTGATGTGACCGTAGTTGTAGGAGGAAATGTTGACGCATCAACCGATAATGATGTATAGTTGGAGCTAGTTGGGTTGTCTGTTTAAACAAATTTGTGAAAACATGTTGAAAACTTAATCGTTAAGCCATGAACTGGGGTACTGACTATAATGGTTAAAACCTTTAAAGCTTACCAGATAAATGAAGGGCCTGTGCATTTTGATCTTGGAGATTCCGATCTTTTTTCCGCCGATATGAAGCTCTCCTCAAAGCGTTTCTACGGTCTCTTTTGCGATCTTCTTCTGTTACTTGCGTATTTTCTTTGGTATCATTCAAGTCATCTACTGATGTCTTCCATGTCATTCTCTCAAAAGCGAAAGGAAAAAACAGAACATGACAGCAAACGATTATGGAAAAAGCACAATCATTTTACCTTGTATATTTTTCTCTGAAATTACATCAGACGTGACCGTAGCTTTACGAGGAGCTGTTGAATCATTATGCGAGATTGATGTATCGACCGAGCTAGCTGGGTCATCCGATATAACATGCTTGGTTAGTATTTATTTAAATGGCTGAACCATGAATACCAACATACAATCACAAATACAACTGCTCCATGTTAGGATGTAACATAAAATAATCTTACTTGAGTTACAAAGGGGACGAAGATCAACTTTCCTCTGCTTATCATCTCGTGTGTGTTTGATTAGCTGCCCCAACATATGATCTGCCCCAACATTACCTCCTAGTGTAATACAGCATGGGCGTCCAGAAAGCAAAGAGAAGTTGAAACATAACCTCAAATTGTATGCTTGTCAAATACGCACATATAACTAACGACATTGTAAAAGTACCAAAAAATGTACCAGGGATCACATATGAAGGTTGTTGAACATTTGTGATATCACATAGAGTACGGCGGTGAACAATCTGCCCATCGTCTAGATGGTTTATCAAACCATCTGACTTGTTAGTGCGATAAGATGCCCGCCTCCACGCGTTGATAAGATCCCTATGGTCTACCATATGTACAACATGTATGAGTGTTAGAGAATAAAAAAAGTATGGACAAAACACTTAGATAATGTTGATACAACATATATGAAACCAACACTGGGAACTCTGCACATTATGAAGTCAGGTTACTATAACGAATAATTTGCATACTATACTTTTTCAAATAAACCCAAGAGTAGTCAGCAAACTCACGCTAAACTACTTACCAGTCTTTGAAAGGGATGGCTGATTCTCCTCTTGTAACCTGACCATATCCTCCTCTTTTTTCTTCCGATAAGCTGCACGCCTCTATGCGTTGAACTGCTCCCTTGTTTCGCCAGCGTATTTTTTTTGTTCATTAAATACAGCTCATGTTGCATGCTGCTCGGAAGTTGTGTCATCTGCATGACGTTAAAAGTACAAACTAGAAAGCCCATTAAGCTCATCTGTGAAAATCGACTAAACCTCACTGATCCGCTATTGAAAAACTCGATTTGGAAGCTGGATAAGCATGCCTGAGAATACATTGAGTATCATCTCGTAGCTTAGTCGTACCATCCTTATTGTCAGAAGACGACGGCATTCCGTCGTTTAAAGGTTCCCGCCCTACAACTTACCAATCAACAAAATATACGGTATGCATGCAACATTATCAGCAATCTTCGCACAGTCTTATACCTGCTTCCGTCGTGTAACTATCATCAACATTTGCATCCACGGGTATGATGCTTGCATTGTAGTCTCCAACATTTATCCCGCCCGTAAGGACTGCAACACATAATGCATACAGCTTGCCACTGTCAGAAATGGACGTGAGGCAACATTTTATAACCAATCTTCACACAGTATTATACCTGGCTCCGTCGTGTAACTATTGTCAACAATTTCAGGTACGGGTATGATGCTTGCATTGTATTCTTCATCACTTCTCCCGCTCGTAAGGCCTGCAATCAGTTTGTCACTGTCAGAAATGCAGGTCTCACAACTGTACGAATAATTGATAGATTGCATCATACCTATAGTTACGTCCTCTTCTGGTTGATGTTCGATGCGAGTGCTTTTTGAATTCCCCATACGCACCTATGGAATGGCAGTTCATGATATAGTCATTGCAGATTTGTATTACTATGAACTTACTATTTAAAAGATGTAAGGATTTGATCCTTTTATTGACTAACTATACAGCGTGTGAACTTATAAAGCTTAGAGTTGTTTATCCTCTTATAATGCTGCAATAATATTTTACCGCTGCCTCTCCTTCTCTGGTGACTATGGTTTGAAGATTTGGGGATTGTCTCCTAACGTTCTTCAGTGCTAGCGGAATAATATTTTGACTGGGTTAGTTCCAAAATGCACAGCCACCTTATAAGCCATAGTAAAACTTTTGGATTTTATTTTGACGACCAATTGACTTGCTAATCATTATTTTCTTCAAAGTACAAAGCAACCTTAGCCCAGAAACTGAGCCCAGAACCTTAGCCCAGAAACATTTTTATGAAGTTATTAGACGATGAAGTTTCCATACTTTGATATTATAGCAACTAAACCTAGAGGTTGCTTGAAGCTGCTAGCATGATACCTTTGGAGAGCTCCTATATTTACGACAGAAATCCATACGATTTATGTACGACCAGACGCAACCTCGGGAAACGTGCCTATGTCTCATCGTATGAAAAATCGTACAAAAATCATCGTACACGAGGCAGTTTCGATACCTTTGAGAGGTGATACATTTTCATTTGTTCTTTTCATAGGCTTTTCTATCTAATTAAGTGAACATAATCTCTAATATGTGCCCAGAAGTTGAGTTGCCAAAGTGCAGTTGATTGTTCATTATCACCGCATTATGCTAAATGAGAACTGACTGCTGCTGCTGCTTTATATCTCTCCTGTTAGAACTCAGCACATGATAACTGACTGCTGCTTTCATGTCTACATATTTTGGTTTATAGTTTATAGTTTATAGTCTACAGCAAACCAAATTATGAATCAAGTCATCATCTCTGAAGTTCATAACAGTGGTCGGTTTTCAGCGTCTTTAATGGAAATGCACCAAGCTTTGTACTCGAAGATTATCCTGGCATGGGATTTTTTTTTCTTGACTTAACATGGTAGCCTTTATTATTATTTGTAGAGAAGATGTACACAGCTAGGCTTTCAAACTACATTCTTACTCTGCTTGGTGCAGCTAAGATCAATGTTCCACAAGGCTAACTGATTTGTTAAACTGTATTCAGTTTCAGATGTCAAAATGAGAAATTGGAGCATCACGACCTTTGAACTGAAACCTAAATTAAGATATACATTTATGTTGGTCTAAAGCCACCACATTTATTTTATTTATTTATAGAAAATAGAAATCGCCCTTCGGTTCCATTTAGAAATTAAATTAAATTAAATTACAAATAGAGTAGCTGACAATATGTGTGGTTTTTCCAGAAAAGAATGATTCGCTGTTAAAGAAACTAATTAACTAATTTCCTTTAGGACACATACCTTTCTTACCGCTTACCTGCTAAACAATATTACGAAGGTTAATCAAGTTATACAGGGCACATAACTGGGAGCTCTTATACAGGCACCATGACAAAGTGAGTTAAGAAAAGTGGAGAGAAAGGGAGGGAGGAAGGGAGAGAAAGACGACCTTAATCATTTGTTTGATTCATTTGTTTGATTCACAAATCTTGGGAAGTTTGCTGCCACTGTTGAACAAAGCCATTTGAAGAATGAAATCATGTCGATCTTTGATGATCTTACACAAGATGGTACTTTCTTCTACATCTTTGACATATTGTTAATTGTTGAGCTGCAAGAATGTCTTGACTATAGGATCTCTTTAGTATGCGCCTTGAGTTAAGAAATCATGTCTATCTGCAGCTTATCAACTATGGAGCACAGGTGGAAGCAACCAAAGGTTTATTCCCAGGCACCATGCAATCCAACAATGATAAGGTGAGTCATTGTTTGTGTTTTCTTCTGTGCCAATTTTTGTTGAACAAATTGACTTGTGCCCCAGCGTGTTACAAAACAGGAATTTATACAAGTGCACGATACTCCTTGAGACTATTTTTACAAGTGAACAAATTGCCAGTTACCAACTGTAAACATGTGTACTTGAGACTATTTTTAACATGAAAAACAACCCTAATTACTAATTCCAAACAAAAAGCTGTGTAGAACAGAAAACAATATGGCAGTCTTGCAGTGAACCGAAAAAACATGTGTACTTGAGACTTTCACATAGCTGAAAGATTTCTAAATGATTTTTTTAGGTATGGCAGAAGCACAAGTTTTTGGATCTCCTGAAGATTGCCTACTTCTGAAAGCCTTCTAATTTGCATACTATGTGAAAGCATCTCTGTGAAAGCACTCGCATCAAGAGTAAAGCACTCGCATCAGGCGTAAAATGTTCTGTATGACATGCGATGGATGAATGAGCTCTGAGATGTATGAGATGCGATTGATGTATGACATGTGATGGCTGTATCGAAGAATACCTATATCTCGGATCCAGGACGTGTTCGGGCCGGCGGCGGATCCTGGACGTGTTTTGCGCCGGATCCTGGACGTGTTTTGCGGCGGATCCTGGACGTGTTTTGCGCCGGATCCTGGACGTGTTTTCCGGCGGATCCTGGACATGTTCAGCGCGGATGGAGGGCGGCGAGTGAAGCGCGGCGGCGAAGGGATGAAGGGTGGCGGCGAAGGGAGACCTCGCTCGAGGGCATGAGAGGTCGCTTGTACGTGCGGGCGATAGGTTTAGGCTTTTTTGTCGCTGGTTAACCTTCGTAGGTCTTTTTTCGTTGGTTAACCTTCGTAGGTCTATTTTTTTGGTACGTGGATGGGTGCGGGTTGGGGCCTCAGGAGGAGGGTTTTTTGGTTTCTGGTGGATAAGTCAGAGGTGGGAGGAGGAGATCATCTTTGGTATGCAATCCATAAGTGGCCCTCATAATAGATTCATATGGCAACTTAATTATCTTTCTTGGAAAGTGTTCCATGCCCTTCCTTAAGGGAAATTGAAATCTAATGTTTCCTTCTTGCATATCAATAATTGCACCAATCGTTCTAAGGAAAGGTCTACCAAGAATAATAGGACATGTAGGATTGCAATCTATATCAAGCACAATAAAATCTACGGGCACATAATTCCTATTTGAAACAATAAGAACATCATTAATCCTTCCCATAGGTTTCTTGAAAGCACAAGTGCTCCCTGGGTGATTTTGGTAATTAATGTCAACATATCTCTTGTTGGACTAATGCTTTTATCTAGTATATTTCAGATAAGTTCAACAATAGCGTGGAAAGGACAAGAGGATGTGGAACCCCTTCAAGGTGTCAAGGACATGCATTGGCTAAAGCTCAAGACTGTTCATTTTTTTAGTGATCCAAGATCACATTGAGTCCATAGGAAAGCCAATACTATTAAAAGGGGATGAGGTGTTGCTTAATGGCTTGCTTGCTTGAATGCTTAGTGATATTGCTCCAAATCCCTCAACCACTTTCTCCATCCAAATATGTCAAAACCCTAAACTCCAACTCGTCCCCACTGATTCTTTCTATCTGGCGCCACCGAGTTCATATGACAAAGCCACAGCCAGAAACCCTAACAGTTCGGTTATACCGATACGGATCTCGGTCTCACCGAGATGGCCTTGCCAACTCCCTGTTATCTAGTGCAATTATTTCGGTCTCACCGAGATTGCAATCGGTCTCACCGAGATGGCTTGACCAATTCTCTATTGCCCTATTGCTTCACTTCGGTATCACCGAGTTGATGCAATTGGCGCCACCGAGATGAGATTTACCCTAAGCCCTAGCACATTGGTCCCACCGAGTTGTTCCAGTCGGTCCCACCAAGATTCCTAACGTTCACATTTTGAACTAATCGGTCCCACCGAGTTTAGCTATTCAGCCTCACCGAGATGGGCCAAATGTGTGTAACGGTTGGATTTTGTGTGGAGGCTATATATACCCCTCCACCCCCTTCTCCATATGTGAGAGAGCCATCAGAACATGCCTACACTTCCACCATACATTTTCTGAGAGAGAACCACCTACTCATGTGTTGAGATCAAGATATACAAATCCTACCACAAGAATATTGATTTCTAGCCTTCCCCAAGTTGCTTTCCACTCAAATCATCTTTCCACCATATCCAAATCTGTGAGAGAGAGTTGACTGTTGGGGAGACTATCATTTGAAGCACAAGAGCAAGGAGTTCATCATCAACACACCATTTGTTACCTTTTGGAGAGTGGTGTCTCATAGATTGGTTAGGTGTCGCTTGGGAGCCTCCGTCAAGTTGTGGAGTTGAACCAAGAAGTTTGTAAGGGCAAGGAGATTGCCTACTTCGTGAAGATCTACCCGAGTGAGGCAAGTCCTTCGTGGGCGATGGCCATGGTGGGATAGACAAGGTTGCTTCTTCGTGGACCCTTCATGGGTGGAGCCCTCCGTGGACTCGCGCAACCGTTACCCTTCGTGGGTTGAAGTCTTCATCAACATGGATGTACAATAGCACCACCTATCAGAACCACGCCAAAAATCTCCATGTCTTCATTGCGTTTGCACACTCCAATCCCATCACTTTACTTTCTTGCAACTAGCATGCTTTACTCTTTCCTCTGCATATACTCTTGTCATGCTTGCTTGAAATGTATCGTGAATGCTTAAACTTGTGCTAAAGATCTCAACTTGAAGAACCTAAAAAACTGCCACTTTTACTTGTTGAGGGTCTAATCACCCCCCTCTAGACCCCTCTTCTCGACCCTTTCAATTGGTATCAGAGCTTTGGTCTCCATTGCTTTGATTTAATCACCATTGGAGGAAGATGGATGAGTCTATGATTGGGAGTATTAGACGTAGAGTGCCAATGCTTGATGGAGAGTTCTATAATTCTTGGAAGAATGAGATGCTTGAGATTTTCAATGAATATGATTTGAACAAGTACATTACTAGCCCTTATGTGCCTCCCATTGATCCTTTGCATCCTACCCCCGATGAGTATCTTGACATGACTCGCAATCTTAGATCTTATCATTAGAGGATTGCCTAGAAATTTTCTTGTATGCTTGCCTACCTTTGAATGTGCTTATACTATATGGAAATATCTTGAGGAGCGCTTTCCAAATTATTCCTTGAAAAATCTAGATGAGATTCTTCAAAAGTCTATTGCTTTTCAAAATATGAACCCTAGTGATCCTAAGTTTGATGAATGTCTATTTGAGCTCCGTGACCTTATGCGTGCCAAAGGAAATGTTGGAGTCATTAGTAGCATCATTTCACAAACTATTAGAATTCATAAACATGCACATTGTCATGGTCATAAATCTAATGAATCACTTGCCCTAGGTGATGATCATTTACATGATGATATTGAGCATGGATATTATGATGAAGATGAAGATAGTTACTTTGACCTTGAGGAGTCGATGAGACATTTTGGTCTTATGGCTAACCTTCGTGGTTACATGGCCGAAGGGAAAGAGTGGATCTCGACAGTGGATGTACTGATCATATGACCGGAGACAAGGACATGTTCCGTGAGCTTGCTAAGAACGACGACCCATGCAAGTATGTCACTTTTGGAGATAACTCCAAGGGTAAGGTACTTGGCCTTGGTAAGGTGGCCATTTCCAATGATAGCTCTATCCAAAATGTTATGCTCGTTGAATCTCTTGGTTACAATCTCCTTTCCGTATCTAGACTGGCCGACTTCGGTTTCAATGTTCTATTTACTGAAGTAGATTGCCAAGTGTTTCGTAGAGATAATCATAATATGGTCTTTACCGGTATTCATAGAGGTGATCTATACAATTTTGATTTCACTAAGAGAGCTCAACCTCGTACTTGCTTAATTGCTAAATCTTCTAAAGGTTGGTTATGGCATAGAAGGTTAGGTCATGTGGGCATGCGAAATCTTGATAAGCTTATTAAAGGTGATCATATCCTTGGTGTTAAAGATGTCATATTTGCCAAGGATAGACTTTGTAGTGCTTGTCAAGCAGGAAAACAGGTTGGAGGAAGTCATCCCGTGAAGAACATCATGACCACGAGAAGACCGCTTGAGCTACTTCATATGGATCTTTTCGGTCCCAACGCCTACAAGAGTCTTGGTGGTAACTCATTCGGTTTGGTCATTGTTGACCACTTTTCAAGATTTACGTGGATGTTCTTTCTTGATGATAAGTCACAGGTCCAAAAGACCTTCAAGAACTTCGCTAGGAAGGCCCAAAACCAATTTGAAGTGAAGATCAGGAAGGTTCAAAGCGATAATGGAACGGAGTTCAAGAACGCCAATGTGGATACCTTTCTTGATGAAGAAGGGATTTCACATGAGTTCTCGGCTACGTAC
This sequence comes from Thinopyrum elongatum, assembly GCA_011799875.1. Classification (NCBI taxonomy): domain Eukaryota; kingdom Viridiplantae; phylum Streptophyta; class Magnoliopsida; order Poales; family Poaceae; genus Thinopyrum; species Thinopyrum elongatum. The sequence continues at coordinate 180,468,144 of CM022297.1, read as the reverse complement.
ACACCTCAACAAAATGGAGTTGTTGAGAGGAAGAACCGGACACTTATCGAGATGGCAAGAACGATGCTTGATGAATACAAGACGCCAAGACACTTTTGGGCGGAAGCGGTTGAGACAGCTTGTCATGCTACGAATAGGCTATATCTTCACAAGCTTCTCGGCAAGACGGCATATGAGCTTCTCACCGGTAACAAACCCCAAGTTGGATACTTTCGAGTATTTGGCTCAAAGTGCTACATTCTTGACAAGCATCGTCGCTCGAAATTTGCTCCTAAATCTCATGAAGGTTTCCTACTCGGTTATGGCTCAAACTCTCACACTTACCGTGTCTACAACAATTTCACCCGGAAGGTTGAAGAGACGGTAGATGTGAAGTTTGATGAATCTAGCTAACGGCTCACAAGTAGAGCAATTGCCAATTGATGTAGGAGACAAAGATCCTTCAGAAGCAATCCAAGATTTGTCCATTGGCAAGATTCGCCCGATGGAGGTGAAGGAGAGTACTTCATCCGTTCAAGTGGAAGCCTCAACTTCACATCAAGGTGAACCACAAGTTGACTTGGAGGCATCCACAAGTGGAACACGTCAAGATGGAGGAGATGAGGAATTTCAACAAGATGAACCACCTCGACCTCCCTCTCCACCTCCACAAGAGAACGGCAACACCAACAACAATGAATGAGAAGAAGAAGAAGAAGAAGAAGAAGATGAAGACAATGAAGAGGATGTTCCACCCCAACCCCAAAAAAGCTCTCACGAGTTAGAGCAAGAGTAGCAAGAGACCATTCCATCAAACAAATCTTCGATGATATTCAAACCGGGAGAATCACTCGCTCTAAAACTCGTTTGGCTAATTTTTGTGAACACTACTCATTCATTTCTAGTGTTGAACCTATGAAGGTAGAAGAAACTCTTGAGGATCCGGATTGGGTGAATGCTATGCATGAAGAGCTACACAACTTCGAGAGGAATCAAGTGTGGACATTGGTTGAAAAGCCCGACGACGATCACAATGTCATTGGAACCAAATGGGTGTTTCAGAATAAGCAAGATGAAGATGGACAAGTTGTACGCAACAAGGCTGGTCTCGTCGCTCAAGGCTACACACAAGTCGAAGTTCTGGACTATGGTGAGACATATGCCCTGATGTCTACTATGCAACCTTCTTCTTGTAGACTCGTGTTGGGCCTCCAAGCGCAGAGTTTTGTAGGACAGTAGCAAATTTCCCTCAAGTGGATGACCTAAGGTTTATCAATCCGTGGGAGGCGTAGGATGAAGATGGTCTCTCTCAAACAACCCTGCAACCAAATAACAAAGAATCTCTTGGGTCCCCAACACACCCAATACAATGATAAATTGTATAGGTGCACTAGTTCGGCGAAGAGATGGTGATACAAGTGCAATATGGATGGTAGATATAGGTTTTTGTAATCTGAAAATATAAAAACAGCAAGGTAGCAAGTAACAAAAGTGAGCAAAAATGGTATTGCAATGCTTGAAAACAAGGCCTAGGGTTCATACTTTCACTAGTGCAAGTTCTCTCAACAATGATAACATAATTGGATCATATAACAATCCCTCAACGTGCAACAAAGAATCACTCCAAAGTTTCTATCGGAGACCGTAGGACGAAAACGTGCATCAACCCCTATGCATAGATTACCCCAATGTCACCTCGGAAATCTACGAGTTGAGTGCCAAAACATACATCAAGTGAATCAATAGAACATCCATTGTCACCACAGATATCCCATCGCAAGACATACATCAAGTGTTCTCAAATCCAATACTCAATCCACCATAACGAAACCTCAAAGAGCAAGACTCAATTCATCACAAGAAGGTAGAGGGGAAGAAACACCATATGATCCAACTATAATAACAAAGCTCGTGGTACATCAAGATCATGCCAAATCAAGAACACGAGAGAGAGAGAGATCAAACACATAGCTACTGGTACATACCCTCAGCCCCGAGGGTGAACTACTCCCTCCTCGTCATGGAGACCACCGGGATGATGAAGATGGCCACCGGTGATGGTTTCCCCCTTCGGCAGAGTGCCGGAACGGGCTCCTGATTGCTTTTTGGTGGCTACAGAGGCTTGCGGCGGCGGAACTTCCGATCTAGGTTTATTTCTGGGGGTTTCTATATTTATAGGAATTTTTGGCGTTGAGAACAAGTCAGGGGGTCCACGAGGAGCCCACAAGACCGGAGGGCGCCCCCAGGGGGGTAGGGCGCAAGCTCCACCCTTGTGGAGGCCTCGTGGCTCTTCTGGCCCAACTCTTTTGCTTCGGGGGCTTCTTCTGGTCCATAAAAAATCACCGTAAATTTTCAGCTCGTTTGGACTGTGTTTGGTATTCCTTGTCTGTAAAACTCAAAAACAAGGAAAAAATAGAAACTGGCACTGGGCTCTAGGTTAATAGGTTAGTCCCAAAAATCATATAAAATAGCATATAAATGCATATAAAACATCCAAGATGGATAATATAATAGCATGGAACAATCAAAAATTATAGATACGTTGGAGACGTATCAAGCATCCCCAAGCTTAATTCCTGCTCGTCCTCGAGTAGGTAAATGATAAAAATAGAATTTTTGATGTGGAATGCTAGCAAGTGCATAAGTTTGATCAATGATAATTTCAATCACTTTTTCTAGCATCATTATAAATCATAAACAGTAGCTCATCTCATAAAACTTCTCATGATCAAGTAGCAAACTATTCACATGTTAAAGCATAGATCATAAACTTTCTTGAAAACTAACAAACTAGGTTCTCAGTCATCAAACAATTGCAATTCATCTTATTTTTAGGAAGGGTCTATGTAAGAGCTTTGATTTAGTAAATCCCACATACTCAACTATCATATAGTCTTCCATGATTGCTATCACTCAAAGCATATTTTTAGAACAAATAGCATCCATCGAACACAGAGAAAGATAGGGGCTTAATGTTTCGCCTCCCAACTTATTTATCATATAGACAATTGTCAACAATAATAATTCATGATCAAATATATTTGACTGACCATATATGCTTAGATCTTTCCCCACAACATGATGCTTGCCAACTAAAGAGTAGGTTGGAATGAGAAGGAATACTACTGACTCTTGCATAAAAGTAAAAGATAGGCCCTTCGCAGAGGGAAGCAGGGATTTGCAGAGGTGCTAGAGCTCGAAGCTTTTAAAACAGAGATGAAAATAATTTTGAGAGGTATGCTTTCATTGTCAACATAACAACCAAGAGTTCCCAATATCTTCCATGCTAGACACATTATAGGCGGTTCCCAAACAGAATGGTAAAGTTTTTTACTCCCCCTCCACCAACAATCACACTCCACGGCTAGCCGAATTCATGGGTGCCGTCCATACCAACAACTTTCCTGGGGGAGTTTTGTTAAATTATTTGAAATTTTGTTTTTGATCTTTTGATCATAGGACTAGGCATCCCAATTACCAGCTACTCTCTCGTGAATGACAAGTGAATAAACACTCATCATGAGAATAACCCACCTAGCATGGAAGATACTGACAGCCCCTAGTCGCTACATGAGCGATTCGGGCATACAAAACAGATTATTATTTGAAGGTTTAGAGTTTGGCACATGCAAATTTACTTGGAACGGCAGGTAAATACCGCATATAGGTAGATATGGTGGACACTCATGGAAGAAACTTGGTTCAAGGATTTTGGATGCACAAGCAGTATTCCCGCTTAGTATAGAAATTTTGGATAGCAAAAGATTCTAAATAGCAAGCACCACATGTTGGAGGATCCATAACAATATAACTTCTATACAAATATACCCAAGCATAACTCATTATGTTTTCTTCCTTGTCCAACTTCAACTAATTTGCTCAAGTTTGAAAATAATTAATGGGGCTCACAATCATAGAAGATGTCCAAGATAGTATATTTATATGTGAAATCTCTCTTCCTTCAATATTCTTTCATGAATTGTTCAAGTGACCAATACTATGTTTGCTAACTTTCAATAAATTTACCACCTATACTTCTTATATGTGAAGTCATTACTCCCCATGGGATAAGCATATGAAACATATATAATTTCAGATTTATGATATTCAGTTCATTCAACCATTTACTCATAGGATATAAGTGAAGCACATGAGTAAATGACAAACTACTCCAAAAGATATGAGTGAAGATCAATGAGTAGTCGAATAATTATGTAGCTATATGAAGACTCTTTCTCATAAATAAAATTTAGATCTTAAGTACTTCATTAAAACAGCAAGCAAAACAAAATAAAATGACATTCTAAAAATAGCACACATCATGTGGAGAAGCAAAAACTTAGGCTCAACCGATACTAACCGATAATTGTTGAAGAAGAAAGGTGGGATGCCAACCGGGGCATCCCCAAGCTTAGATGCTTGAGACTTCTTGACATATTAACTAGGGATGCCTTGGGCATCCCCAAGCTTGAGCTTTTGTGTCTCCTTAATTCCCTTTATATCACGGTTTCCCCAAATCTTAAAAACTGCATGCACACAAAACCCAACAAGAACTCGTGAGATAAGTTAGTATAAATCAAATGCAAAACCTTATCATTCTATACTGTAGCAAATCACTAACATTATTATTTAGCATTGGATACTAAATGCCTCTGCATATTTAATACTCCTATCCTCAAATAGAATCATTAAACAAGCAAACATATGCAAACAATGCAAACATAACAGCAATCTGTCTAAACAGGACAGTCTGTAAAGTGTGCAATTTTACTAATACTTCCCTAACTATAAAAATTCTGAAAATTTACCAAACTGTATAAAATTTGTTGTTACTAATTGTGTAAAAATTTCAAGATTTTATCATGTTCTGACTTTCCAGAAGAATTCATACAATTATAGAAAACTTTCTGTTTTCAAAACAGCAACATATAGACTTGCAAAATAAGCATGGTAAAGGCTAAACTTGACATTTTTATTGAACTAAAAGATGAAAAACATTACTATAAATAGCAACAAGCAAATACTAATAAAATAAAATGATGCTCCAAGCAAAACTCATATCATGTGACGAATAAAAATATAGCTCCAAGTGAGGTTACCGATATTGTTGAAGACAAAAGAGGGGATGCCTTCCGGGGCATCCCCAAGCTTAGTTGCTTGAATCTTCCTTGAATATTACCTTGGGGTGCCTTGGGAATCCCCAACCTTAGGGTCTTATCACTCCTTATTCTCCTCATATCGATATCTCACCCAAAACTTGAAAACTTCAATCACACAAAACTTAACGGAACTTCGTGAGATGGGTTAGTATGATAAAACAAATCATTCACTTTGGTACTGTCAAGACAAGATTCAAAATTTTTATCACCTGATACCTACTGTACCCTATCATTTCTACAATTTATATTGAGCAATATAAGCCATAGAAACTAGGAAACAAGCAAATTATGCATCGAAAACAGAATCTGTCAAAAACAGAACAGTACGTAAAGATCTGAATTAAGTTATACTTCTGTAACTCCAAATATTCTGAAAAATTAGGAAAACATAGAAAATTTGTATACCAATCAACTGTAAAAAATTCATAATATTTCCACGTTCCAGTGAAAGATAGGAATTTCTGTACTGGACGCAAAAGTTTCTGTTTTTGCACAGAATCAAGTCAACTATCATCCACACTATCCCAAAGGCTTTACTTGGCACTTTATTGAAACAAAAGCTATAAAACATGATTACTACAGTATATTAATCATGTGAACACACAAAAATAGTAGGGGTAAATATTGGGTTGTCTCCCAACAAGCGCTTTTCTTTAATGCCTTTCTAGCTAGGCATGATGATTTCAATGATGCTCACATAAAAGATAAGAATTGAAACATAGTGGGAGCATCATGATAACTAGCACATTTAAGTCTAACCCACTTCCTATGCATAGGGATTTTATGAGCAAACAAATTATGGGAACAGAATCAACTAGCATAGGAAGGTAAAACAAGCAAAACTTCAAGATTTTAAGCACATAGAGAGGAAACTTGATATTATTGCAATTCCCACAAGCATATATTCCTCCCTCATATTAATTTTCAGTAGCATCATGAATGAATTCAACAATATAAACTTCACATAAAGCATTATTTTCATGATTCATATGCATAGAAATTTTACTACTCTCCACATAAGCAAAATTCTTCTCGTTCAGAATAGTGGGAGTATCATAAGAAACTTGAATACTATAAATTGTTTCCACATTAAAAGAGTAACATTCAGAAAAAGGGTAATCATAATCATGACAAGTTTTATAAATATAATCATCACTACTTTTTATAACATAGGTGTCATCACAATAATCATCATAAGTAGCAACTTTGTTCTCATCATAGTCAATTGATACCTCTTCCGAAATAGTGGAATCATTACTAAATAAAGTCATGACCTCTCCAAATCCACTTTTATCAATATTGTGAAAAGATTCAACACCCTCCAAAATAGTGGGATCATTAGTACCTAGAGTTGACACTCTTCCAAACCCACTTTCATTAATATAATCATCATAAAATAGGAGGCATGCTATCATCATAATAAATATTCTCATCAAAACTTGGGGGACTAAAAATATCATCTTCATCAAACATAGCATCCCCAAGCTTGTAGCTTTGCATATCATTAGCATCATGGATTTTCAAAGAATTCATACTAACAACATTGCAATCATGCTCATCATTCAAACATTTAGTGCCAAACATTTTATAGACTTCTTCTTCTAACACTTGAGAACAATTTTCCTTTCCATCATTTTCACGGAAGACATTAAAAAGATGAAGCATATGAGGCAACCTCAATTCCATTTTTTTTTGTAGTTTTCTTTTATAAACTAAACTAGTGATAAAACAAGAAACTAAAAGATTCGATTGCAAGATCTAAAGATATACCTTCAAGCACTCACCTCCCCGGCAACGACGCCAGAAAAGAGCTTCGTTGACAGGATGTGAGTGCCGCTTACCTAGCCTCCCCGGCAACGGCGCCAGAAAAGAGCTTGATGTCTACTATGCAACCTTCTTCTTGTAGACTCGTGTTGGGCCTCCAAGCGCAGAGTTTTGTAGGATAGTAGCAAATTTCCCTCAAGTGGATGACCTAAGGTTTATCAATCCGTGGGAGGCGTAGGATGAAGATGGTCTCTCTCAAACAACCCTGCAACCAAATAACAAAGAATCTCTTGTGTCCCCAACACACCCAATACAATGATAAATTGTATAGGTGCACTAGTTCGGCAAAGAGATGGTGATACAAGTGCAATATGGATGGTAGATATAGGTTCACCACAGATATCCCATCGCAAGACATACATCAAGTGTTCTCGAATCCAATACTCAATCCACCATAACGAAACCTCAAAGAGCAAGACTCAATTCATCACAAGAAGGTAGAGGGGAAGAAACACCATATGATCCAATTATAATAACAAAGCTCGCGGTACATCAAGATCGTGCCAAATCAAGAACACGAGAGAGAGAGATCAAACACATAGCTACTGGTACATACCCTTAGCCCGGAGGGTGAACTAGTCCCTCCTCGTCATGGAGACCATCGGGATGATGAAGATGGCCACCGGTGATGGTTTCCCCCTCCGGCAGGGTGCCGGAACGGGCTCCCGATTGGTTTTCGGTGGCTACAGAGGCTTGCGACGGCAGAACTTCCGATCTAGGTTTATTTCTGGGGGGTTTCTATATTTATAGGAATTTTTGGCGTCGAGAACAAGTCAGGGGGGGTCCACGAGGAGCCCACAAGACCGGAGGGCGCCCCCAGGGGGGTAGGGCGCGCCCTCCACCCTTGTGGAGGCCTCGTGGCTCTTCTGGCCCAACTCTTTTGCTTCGGGGCCTTCTTCTGGTCCATAAAAAATCACCGTAAATTTTCAGCTCGTTTGGACTGCGTTTGGTATTCCTTTTCTGTAAAACTCAAAAACAAGGAAAAAACAGAAATTGGCACTGGGCTCTAGGTTAATAGGTTAGTCCCAAAAATCATATAAAATAGCATATAAATGCATATAAAACATTCAAGATGGATAATATAATAGCATGGAACAATAAAAAATTATAGATACATTGGAGACGTATCATGGCCCCGTTGCTAGACTTGAGTCCATACGCATATTACTTTCTTATGCCAATCATCATGATATCACCTTATACCAAATGGACATTAAAAGTGCTTTTCTAAATGGAGAAATTGAGGAGGAAGTTTATGTTAAGCAACCTCCCGGCTTTGTCAATCCCAAGAAACCTAATCATGTCTACAAACTTCATAAAGCCCTTTATGGTCTTAAACAAGCTCCTAGAGCATGGTATAAATGCTTGACCAAGTTTCTTATTGAAAAAGGCTTTGAAATTGGGAAGATTGATTCTACACTTTTTTACTAAAAGGGTTAATGGTGAATTCTTTGTGTGTTAAATTTATGTGGATGATATCATATTTGGTTCTACTAACCCCCATTTTAGTGAAAAGTTTGGAAGGCTAATGTCGGAGAAGTTTGAGATGTCTATGATGAGTGAACTCAAATTTTTCCTTGGTTTGCAAATCAAGCAAACTAAGGAAGGTACCTTTGTCTCTCAAACAAAGTATACCAAGGATCTTTTCAAGAAGTTCAACATGCAAGAAAGCAAAGGTATGAAAACACCCATGCCTACTAGTGGACATCTTGACTTGACTAAGGATGGCAAACCAGTTGACCAAAAGGTTTACCGCTCTATGATTGGTTCATTGTTATATCTATGTGCCTCCCGTCTCGATATTATGATAAGTGTGTTCATGTGTGCATAATATCAAGCGGCCCCTAAAGAGTGTCATCTCAAGGCCGTGAAAAGGATAGTGAGATACTTAATTCATACATCGAACTTTGGCATATGGTATCCTAAGAGGTCATCTTTTGATCTTGTTGGCTACCCCGATTCGGACTATGCCGGTGACAAGGTTGATAGAAAGTCCACTTCGGGTACTTGTGAATTTCTTGGTAGATCCCTTGTGTCTTGGTCCTCCAAGAAACAAAACTCAGTATCCTTATCCACTGCCGAAGCGAAATACATTGCCGCCGGATCATGTTTGCTCAATTACTTTGGATGACCCAAACTCTTAAGGATTATGGGATACATGTGAAACATGTTCCATTGCTTTGTGACAATGAAAGTGCTATTAAGATTGCTCATAATCCCGTACAACATTCTCGAACTAAGCACATTGAAGTTCGTCATCATTTCATTCGAGATCATGTTGCTAAAGGGGACATCAATCTTAAGCATGTTCGAACCGATAAGCAATTGGCGGATATATTCACCAAACCGCTTGATGAGAAAGTATTTTTCCATTTGAGAGGTGAATTAAATATCATTGATGCCTCAAACTTGGAGTAGAAGCTCCATTTGGATACATGCAAGGTGTGAGCCTTTTGTGACTAATCCTTGATATTTCTCTTATGATGATGGACATATGTCTTGGATCTACACTTGTACCCTTGCATATCATCTAACCCTTGTAGGTACTTGGATGAGCCTAAATCTATGAGATTGCGAATCACTCACATTTCGAGCAATTTCTACATCACCAAGTTCCTATGATTTGGATGTTGATTACAAGGAAGCATGAACTCACTTAACATATCTTTGACCACTTCCATATGTCAAATTTCATGATTGTCATTTTGGACACAAAAGTGCTCTTCCTTGCAAGACTAACCCATGTAGGAAGATGAACTCAAACTACAAGTGGTGCTCCCAACTTTTGATGAACAACATCAACCTTGAGCATCCAACACAAGTTCAACTACATGATCAAGATCAACACCACAACCCAAGGTATATCATTCCATCTTTGAGAAGCTTTACTCCAACTCATGAGCTAAAGCAACTCAACAAGATGTGAATACATCAAAATGCTTAAACAAAAAATGGTAACCCCATTTTGAGCTTAATTGATGAGTATGACGTACGATCAAGTGCTATCACTTGACTCCTCAGTCAATATACTCTAACATAGGTGACTTTGTCGCCGACCTTTTCTAGATGAAGTTCTCTAGTGTTCTTTTGCTCAGTTGATTTTTCCATTTGTATGTTTTTCTTGCCATTGTGTTTCTCTCAAAAAAAACTTCATCTAGATCCTTTTAATTTCTATTTTTATCTGTGTTTAATTCATTGCAAATCTTTCTGCTAATTCCTTGCAAATCCTTGTGAGATCTCATTTGCCAAGTGAGCTGAGTTGACAAAATCTTTACTCTGCGTTGAACTCGGTCCCTCCGATCCAAGCCCATCGGCTCGACCGAAATACAAGGTCACCTTGCATATAGTTCATCGGTTCAACCGACAAGGACTAGCTCGGTCTCACCAATGAGCACCCTCTGTGACTCTGTCATCTCGGGGTCACCGACGGAACCATATCAGCGTCACCGATTTCAACTCTGAGAAAACCTGTTGTCATTTCTTACTGCCTATTTTCTTCAGCTCCACTCAATGATTCTTCCCTCTATCAGCATCATAAGCTACTTGCTGCTTTGTAGTGACTCTCAAGGACCATACCTACTTGGCTCATGCTCCAGAAGTACCCTTCTTGGAAATTGATGTCAAAGGGGGAGAGAGAGAGAGAGTACATCAAATCTTATCTACAGATGAGCACATCTAAGCTCTTCTACAGATGCTTGTTAACAAAGAGGAGAGAAGTCACATGTCTTTGAGAGGGGAAGACATGCTAATTTGTTTGATCCTAGCTATTGCTGAAAATTCCTTTTTGCTCTGATTTTATCTCACCGTACCTTCTCCCATTATCCAATGTCAGATTCAGGGGGAGAAAGAGTCTATGCCTAAGGGGACAAAAATCCTTGGAATTCATTGCACATCTTTAAACCTTTGGGGACATGTCTACATCTAAATGAAGTACTTACAGTACTCACCCATCACATGTCATCCCAGTCTTGGTATTCTTGTGGTTCCCCAAAAATGCCTTGCTTGGAGTGTTCTTTTGTTATCTAACCCTGTTTTCTCAAGTCCACTCCCTCAAAAGTCAGATCAAGACCATAAGGTAAGTATATGCATCACACTCAAGTGCATGATGGTCTCTTACTGTTGTACATATTGTTTGCAAGAGGGATTCATAAACATGGATGTACTTTTCTCAATCACATCCTTTGCTCTGATGCATATAGCCAAGATACATGTAACTCTCTGCTTACTCTGTCATGTTATGCATTCAAATGTTAGTATATTCTATCTTCACATGATTGCATACATGTAGGGGGAGCTTATGCATGTTACATGTTCCTCCAAAGCTTTACTTGCTAGTCTTCATATCATTTACCTAAAGCTTTGATGTATGTTGTCATCAATTACCAAAAAGGGGGAGATTGAAAGCACAAGTGCTCCCTGGGTGATTTTGGTAATTAATGTCAACATATCTCTTGTTGGACTAATGCTTTTATCTAGTATATTTCAGATAAGTTCAACAGTGGCATGGAAAGGACAAGAGGATGTGGAACCCCTTCAAGGTGTAAAGGACATGCATTGGCTGAAGCTCAAGACTCTTCATTTTGTTTTAGTGATCCAAGATCACATTGAGTCCATAGGAAAGCCAATACTATTAAAAGGGGATGAGGTGTTGCTTAATGGCTTGCTTGCTCGAATGCTTGGTGATATTGCTCCAAAGCCCTCAACCACTTTCTCCATCCAAATAAGTCAAACCCCTAAACTCCAACTCGGCCCCACCGATTCTTTCTATTCGGCGCCACCGAGTTCATATGACATAGCCACAGCCAAAAACCCTAACAATTCGGTCATACCGATACGGATCTCGGTCTCACCAAGATGGCCTTGCCAACTCCCAGTTATCGGTTGCAATTATTTCGGTCTCACCGAAATTGTAATCGGTCTCATGGAGATGGCTTGACCAATTCTCTGTTGCCCTATTGCTTCACTTCGGTCTCACCGAGTTGATGCAATCGGCACCACCGAGATGAGGTTTTCCCTAAGCCCTAGCACATTGGTCCCACCGAGTTGTTCCAGTCAGTCCCACCGAAATTCCTAACATTCACATTTTGAACTAATCGGTCCCACCGAGTTTAGCTATTCGGTCTCACCGAGATGGGTCAAATGTGTGTAACGGTTGGATTTTGTGTGGAGGCTATATATACCCCTCCACCCCCTTCTCCATATGTGAGAGAGCCATCAGAACGTTCCTACACTTCCACCATACATTTTCTGAGAGAGAACCACCTACTCATGTGTTGAGATAAGGATATACGAATCCTACCACAAGAATCTTGATTTCTAGCCTTCCCCAAGTTGCTTTCCACTCAAATAATATTTCCACCATATCCAAATCCATGAGAGAGAGTTGAGTGTTGGGGAGACTATCATTTGAAGCACAAGAGCAAGGAGTTCATCATCAACACACCATTTGTTACCTTTTGGAGAGTGGTGTCTCCTAGATTGGTTAGGTGTCACTTGGGAGCCTCCGTCAAGTTGTGGAGTTGAACCAAGAAGTTTGTAAGGGCAAGGAGATCGCCTACTTCGTGAAGATCGACCCGAGTGAGGCAAGTCCTTCGTGGGCGACGGCCATGGTGGGATGGACAAGGTTGCTTCTTCATGGACCCTTCGTGGGTGAAGCCCTCTGTGGACTCGCGCAACCGTTACCCTTCGTGGGTTGAAGTATCCATCTACGTGGATGTACGATAGCACCACCTATCGGAACCACGCCAAAAATCTCTGTGTCTTCATTGCGTTTGCACACTCCAATCCCATCCCTTTACTTTCTTACAACTAGCATGCTTTACTCTTTCCGCTGCATATACTCTTATCATGCTTGCTTGAAAAGTATCGTGAATGCTTAAACTTGTGCTAAAACTCTATCTCAACTTGAAGAACCTAAAAAACTGCCACTTTTACTTGTTGAGGGTCTAATCACACCCCCCCCCCTAGACCCCTCTTCTCGATCCTTTCATTTCATAATAGTGGAATCCGCTAGATGCAAATTCAAAGAACAATCATCAAATTTATGGAAACCGAGCACATCACATAAAGTTTTCGGGATAGTGGAAACGCTAGCACCCAAATCACACAAAGCATTACACTCATAATCTTTAATTTTAATCGTAATAGTAGGTTCCCACTCATCATAAAGCTTTCTAGGGATAGAAACTTCCAATTCAAGTTTTTCTTCAAAAGATTTCATCATAGTGATGTCGCTTGACCTACATCGGTATTTCCCCAAAGAGGAAGGGATGATGCAGCACAGCTACGGTAGGTATTTCCCTCAGTTATGAAACCAAGGTATAAATCCAGAAGGAGAACCAAGCAACACTATGTAAATGGTACCTGCACACAAAGAACAAATAATTGCAACCCGACGCTTATGAGGGGTTGTCAATCCCTCTACGGGTAACGGCGCTAGAAATTGTCAAGTTGACGGGATAAAATTTGTGTAGATTGGATAAATAGATCTCGATAAAACGCGAAATAAAATAAGTAACAAAAAAATGCAGCAAGGTATTTTTGGGTTTTTGGAATAATAGATCTAAAAACAAAAGCGAATAAAAATAGATCTCAAAGCAAATATGATAAAGAATAGACCGGGGGGCCGTAGATTTCACTAGTGGCTTCTCTCAAGAAAATAGCACATGGTGGGTAAACAAATTACTGTTGGGAAATTGATAGAATATCGAATAATTATGACGATATCCAAGGCAATGATCAATATATAGGCATCACGTCCAAGATTAGTAGACCGGCTCCTGCCTGCATCTACTACTATTACTCCACACATCGACCGCTATCCAGCAAGCATCTAGTGTATTAAGTTCATGGAGAAACGGAGTAATGCAATAAGAATGATGGCATGATGTAGAAGAGATCTATTCATGTAGGAATAGCCCCCATCTTGTTATCCTTAATAGCAACGATACATGCGTGTCTTGTTGCCCCTTCTGTCGCTGGGAAAGAACACCGCAAGATCGAACCCATCACAAAGCACCTCTTCCCATGGCAAGAAAAATCGATCTAGTTGGCCTAGCTAAACCAAAGATTCGAAGAATAAATACGAGGCTATAAATAATCATGCATATAAGAGATCAAAAGAAGACTCAAATAATATTCATGGATATAGATCTGATCATAAACTCAAAGTTCATTGGATCCCAACAAACACACCGCAAAAAAGCGTTACATCAAATGGATCTCCAAGAGACCATTGTATTGAGAATCAAAAGAGAGAGAGAGGAAGCCATCTAGCTACTGCCTACGGACCCGTAGGTCTATGATGAACTGCTCACGCATCATCGGAGAGGCACAAATGAGGATGATGAACCCCTCCGTGATGGTGTCTAGATTGGATCACGTGGTTCTGGAACTTGCGGCGGCTAGAATTGTGATTCGTGACTCCCCTAGGGTTTCTGGAATATTTGGGGATTTATAGGGCGAAGAGGCGGCGCGGGAGGTCACCGAGGGGGGCACAACCCCCCTGGGCGCGCTTGGGCTCCTAGGAGTGCCCTGGTGGGTTGTGCCCACCTCAGGCCTCCCCTCCGGTACTTCTTTGCCCCATGTGGTGTCTTCTGGTCCGAAAAAATCTCCAAAAATTTCCGCTGTGTTTGGACTCCGTTTGGTACTGATATTCTGCGAAATAAAAAACAAGCAAAAAACAGCAACTGGCACTAGGCACTATGTCAATAGGTTAGTCCCAAAAAATGATATAAAGTTGCTATAAAATGATTGTAAAACATCCAAGAATGATAATATAACAGCATGGAACAAGCAAAAATTATAGATACGTTGGAGACGTATCAGCATCCCCAAGCTTAATTCCTACTCGTCATTGAGTAGGTAAATGTTAAAAACAGAATTTTTGATGTGGAATGCTGCCTAACATGTTCATCACATATTCTTTTCTTTTGTAGCATTGACATTTGGACTTTCATATGGTTCAAAACAATAGTCTAGTTTTGACATGAAGATTTCAATACTCAAGCATATCAACAAGCAACCATGTCTTTCAAAATATCAACACTAAAGAAAGTAATCCCTAGCCCATCATGCTCAATCATTGATCCATTCATGAAACACACTCGCATATTAGCTACATCCAATGCTCAAGTATGATCATAGTGCCCCTTAGTTGGTGCTTTATAAGAGAAGATGGAGACTCAAATAAAAATAAAAATTGCATAAAGTAAATAGATAGGCCCTTCGCAGAGGGGAGTAGGGATTTGTAGAGGTGCCAGAGCTCAAAGCTTAAATTGAGAGATGAAAAAAAATTGAGAGGCATACTTTTCCCGTCAACGAAAACGACCGAGTAATTCCCAACACTTTCCATGCTAGATATATCATAGGCGGTTCCCAAACAGAAAAATATAGTTTATTCATTTTTTTCACCATTTTTCACATTCCACGGCTAGCCGTATCCACGGGTACCGTCCATACCAACACTTTCCAAGGAATTTATTATTTGACAACATCAAGTAAATTTCTTTTTCATTTCGGGACTGGGCATCCCTATTACCGCCGTACTCTCGTGCAATGACAAGTGAATAAACACTCATCTTGAGAATAACACATCTAGCATGGAAAATATTGGCCGCCGCCTACCGCTTTATGAGCGGTACGAGCACACAAAAAGGGAATTCATTTTGAAAATTAGAGATGGCACATACAAATTTTCTTAGAACGGCATGGAAATACCGCATATAGGTAGGTATGGTGGACTCATGTGGCAAAACTGGGTTTAAAGAATTTGGATGCACAAGTAGTATTTCTACTTAATTCAAGTGGAGGCTAGCAAAAAGATTGAGAAGCAACCAACCAAGAAACGAAAAATCACATAAGCGAGCATTAAGCGTAACTAACACCGAATAATGCACCACAAGTCGGATATAATTTCATTGCATAACTATTGACTTTTGTGCTTGCATAGGGAATCACAAACCTTAACACCAATATTCTTACTAAAGCACAATTACTCACCAACATGGCTCACATATTACTATCATCATATCTCAAAACTATTACAAAGAATCAAGTTTATTTTGTCCAATGATCTTCATGAAAGTTTTTATTATATCCCTCTTGAATATCTATCACTTTGGGACTAGTTTCATATATTGCAATTGCTTTTGACAAGCTCAAACAAATCTAAGTGAAGAACATGAGCATAATTTTTTTTAGTCTCTCAAAATAATATAAGTGAAGCATGAGAGAATTTCTTCAAAAATTTACTAACTCTCAAATTTATCTAAGTGAAGCATGAGAGTATTTCTTCAAAAATATTAAATCACACCGTGCTCAAAAAATATAAGTGAAGCACTAGAGCAATTCCATAGCTCAAAAATTTAAGTGAAGCACATAGAGAAATTCTAACAAATCATAGCGTAATTTTGGCTCTCTAAAATAGGTGTGTCCAGCAAGGATACTTGTCACAAACTAAAAAGGAAAACAAGAAAAGACTCATATAATACAAGACGCTCCAAGCAAAACTCATGATATGTGACGAATAAAAATATAACTCCAAGTAAAATACCGATAGTCGTTAGAAGAAAGAGGGGATGTCTTCCGGGGCAACCCCAAGCTTAGTTGCTTGGTTCTCCTTGAATATTAACTTGGGGTGCCATGGGGCATCCCCAATCCTCGGCTCTTTTCACTCCTTATTCCTTCATCCATCGCAATCTCACCCAAAACTTGAAAACTTCAATCACACAAAACTTAACAAAACCTTCTTGAGATCCGTTAGTATAAGAAAACCAATCTTTACTTTAAGTACTGTTGAAAACCCATTCAAATTTTGTTATTGCATTATATCTACTGTATTCTAACTTTCCCATGGCTTATACCCCCCGATACAATCCATAGATTCATCAAAATAAACACACAATGCAAAGAAAACAGAATCTGTCAAAAACAGAACAGTCTGTAAAGATGTGAATTGTTCTCATACTTCTATAACTCTAACATATCCGATAATTTATGAAAACAGAGGAAATTTGTATATCAATCTTGTGTAAAAAATTCAGAATTTTTATTCTCTTCTGTGAATTTAAACAATTCAGTTACTGGACGCAAAAGTTTCTGTTTTTCAACAGGATCAAATCAACTATCACCAAAGCTATCCCAAAGGCTTTAGTTGGCACAAATACTAATTAAAACATAAAAAACACAATCATAACAGAGGCATAATTATGAAAACACTCAAGAACAGAAATAAAAAGGCAAAACTAAATTTTATTCATTGGGTTGCCTCCCAACAAGCTCTTTCTTTATAGCCATTAAGATATGCTTAAGATTTCAACGATGCTCACACGAAAGATAAGAATTGAAACACAAAGAGAGCGTCCTGAAACATATGACAAACACATTTAAGTCTAACATACTTTCTATGCATGGTAATTTTATAAGTAAACAAATTATTAAGACAAGAAACATCTAGCATATGCAAAGAAGAGTAATAAAACATTGACAATCTCAACATAACGAGAGGTAATTTAGTAACATGAAAATTTCTACAACCATATTTCCCTCTCTCATGATAATCACATGTGGGATCATATTCAAATTCAATAGTATAGCTATCACATATCATATTCTCTTCATGATCCACATGCATGCAAAGTTGACACTCTTCCAATATAGTGGGATTATCATCAAATAAAGTCATGACCTCTCCAAGCCCACTTTTATAAAAAAAATCATAAGATTGAACACTCTCCAAATATGTGGGATTATTTTTATCTAAAGTTTACACTCTTCCAAACCCACTTTTAATATTATCGCAAGCATGTTCATCATGAGGTTTAAATAAATTTTATCATAAGAATCATTATCACCCCAATCATGATCAGTGCAATAAGTAGTGGACATAGCAAAACAAGCATCCCCAAGCTTGGGGTTTTGCATATCACTAACACAATTAACATCAATAGAATTTATAATAACATCATTGCAATCATGCATTTCATTCAAGGAGATATCATGAATCACTTTATAAATTTCTTCGTTTAACACTTCATCACAATTTTCAGATTCATGAATCTCAACCAAAACTTCATAAAGATAATCTAGTGAACTAAATTTACTATCAATTGGTTCATCATAATTGGATCTTTTAAAAAGATTAGCAAGTGGATGAGGATCCATATCAATATATTTTTAGCAAGCAAAGAGAAGGCACATGGTAACACAAGTAGAGATAGCAAACAAGAGATCTGACAAGAAAAAGGCAAACGAAAAAGAGGGCGAATAAAATGACAAATTTTTGTGAAGTGGGGGAGATGAAAATGAGAGGCAAATGGCAAATAATGTAAATTTCAAGGAGATGAGATTTGTTATTAGGAACCTGATAGATGTTGATGATGTCTCCCCGGCAACGACGCCAGAAATTCCTTTTGATGTCGCTTGAACTACGTCGGTATTTCCCCAAAGAGGAAGGGATGATGAAGCACAGCTACGGTATGTATTTCCCTCAGTTATGAAACCAAGGTATCAATCCAGTAGGAGAACCAAGCAACACTATGTAAACGATACCTGCACACAAAGAACAAATACTTGCAACCTGACGCTTATGAGGGGTTGTCAATCCCTCTACGGGTAACGGCGCCAGAAATTGTCAAGTTGACGGGATAAAATTTGTGTAGATTGGATAAATAGACCTCGATAAAACATGAAATAAAAAAAGTAACAAAAAAGTGCAGCAAGATATTTTTGGGTTTTTGGAATAATAGATCTGAAAACAAAAGCGAATAAAAATAGATCTCAAAGCAAATATGATAATGAATAGACCCGGGGTTGTAGATTTCACTAGTGGCTTCTCTCAAGAAAATAGCACACGATGGGTAAACAAATTACTGTTGGGCAATTGATAGAAGATCAAATAATTATGACAATATCCAAGGCAATGATCAATATATAGGCATCACGTCCAAGATTAGTAGACCGACTCCTGCCTGCATCTATTACTATTACTCCACACATTGACCGCTATCCAGCATGCATCTAGTGTATTAAGTTCATGGAGAAACATAGTAATGCAATAAGAACGATGACATGATGTAGACGAGATTTATTCATGTAGTAATAGCCCCCATCTTGTTGTCCTTAATAGCAATGGTACATGCGTGTCTTGCTGCCCCTTCTGTCACTGGGAAAGAACACCGCAAGATCGAACCCATCACAAAGCACCTCTTCCCATGGCAAGAAAAATCGATCTAGTTAGCCTAACTAAACCAAAGATTCGAAGAAGAAATATGAGGCTATAAATAATCATGCATATAAGAGATCAAAAGAAGATTCAAATAATATTCATGGATATAGATCTGATCATAAACTCAAAGTTCATCGGATCCCAACAAACACACCGCAAAAAAGAGTTACATCAAATAGATCTCCAAGAGACCATTGTATTGAGAATCAAAAGAGAGAGGACGCCATCTAGCTACTGCCTACGGACCCGTAGGTCTATGATGAACTACTCATGCATCATCAGAGAGGCGCCAATGAGGATGATGAACCCCTCCGTGATGGTGTCTAGATTGGATCTCGTGGTTCTGGAACTTGCGGCGGCTGGAATTGTGTTTCGTCGACTCCCCTAAGGTTTTTGGAATATTTGGGGATTTATAGGGCGAAGAGGCAGTGCGGGAGGTCACCGAGGGGGGGCACAACTCCCCTGGGCGTGCCCTGGTGGGTTGTGCCCACCTCGGGCCTCCTCTCTGATACTTCTTTGGCCCATGTGGTGTCTTCTGGTCCAAAAAAAACTCCCAAAAGTTTCGCTGTGTTTGGACTCCGTTTGGTATTTATATTTTGCGAAGTAAAAAAAGCAAAAAATAGCAACTGGCACTGGGCACTATGTCAATAGGTTAGTCCAAAAAATGATATAAAGTTTTTATAAAATGATTGTAAAACATCCAAGAATGATAATATAATAGCCTGGAACAAGCAAAAATTATAGATACGTTGGAGACATATCACATAGCATTAACGATGTATTTAGTAAAAGCTTTACTTTGATTATAAGCATGAGGTGAATTAAGCATGGATTGCAACAAGGAAATACAATCAATCAAAGAACAACTATCATAATTAAAGTCCTTGAAATCCAAAAGAGTGGGTTCATCGCTACTTAAAGTTTTGACCTCGCCAATCCCACTTTTATCAATTTTTTCATTAAGATCTTCATCCTCCAAATTATTGGGACGCCTTCTAGCTAAAGTTGACTCATCTCCAGTCCCGTATTTATCAATATTTATATTAGCAAACAAATATTAAATAGGAGTCACACCAATCACTTTAAGATCTTCATCATTATTATCACAAAAACTAGAAGAATATGCTTTTTCTAGCCAATCTCTCTTAGCACGCATCCTAGCGGTTCTCTCTTTACATTCATCCATAGAAGTTTTAATAGATTTTAGAGACTCATTAATATCAATCTTAGGTGGCATAGATCTAATCTTAAAAGAATCAATCTCATGAGAAATTCAATCAAAGTTTCTAGCCAAATCATCAATCTTAAGCAACTTTTCTTCTACCATAGCATTGAAATTCTTTTGAGAATTAATGAAATATTTAATATTATTCTCAATATCAGAGGGTATTTTATTATAATATCCATAAGAATTGTTGTAGGAATTACCATAATTATTAGAGGAATTACTAGGAAACGGCCTAGGGTTGAAATTACCTCTATATGCGTTATTACCAAAATTGTTCCTACCAACAAAATTCACATCCATAGATTCATTATTATTCTCAATCAAAGTGGACAAAGGCATATCATTAGGATAAATAGGAGCACTCTTACTAGCAAACAATTTCATAAGTTCATCCATCTTTCCACTCAAAGTATTAATTTCTTCAATCGCATGCACTTTTTTACTAGTAGAAGATCTTTCGGTATGCCATTGAGAGTAATTTGCCATAATATTATCTAGGAGTTTAGTAGCTTCTCCTACTGTAATTTCCATAAAAGTACCTCCCACGGCGGAATCTAAAAGATTTCTAGATGCAAAATTCAATTCGGCATAAAAAATTTGTATGATCATCCGTAAACTTAAACCATGAGTATGGCAATTTCTTATCATCAATTTCATCCTTTCCCAAGATTGTGCAACATGTTCATGATCAAGTTGCTTAAAATTCATTATATCGTTCCTAAGGGATATGATCTTAGCGGGAGGAAAATACTTGGAAATAAAAGCATCTTTACACTTGTTCCATGAATCAATACTATTTTTAGGCAAAGATGAAAACCAAGTTTGAGCACGATCTCGTAGTAAGAACGGAAATATATTCAATTTAACCATATCATTATGCACATCTTTTTTCTTTTGCATATCACACAATTCAACGACAGTATTTAGATGGGATGCAACATCTTCATTAGGACTACCAGAAAATTGATCTTTCATAACAAGATTCAACAAAGCGGCATTAATTTCATAAGATTCCGCACTAGTGGCGGGAGTAATCGGAGTACTAATAAAATCATTATTATTAGTGCTAGAAAAGTCACACAACTTGGTATTTTCTTGAGACATCGTGACAAAGCAAGCAATCTAGCACACAAGCAAACAAAAAGCAAATGAAAAGGCGAACGAAAGAAGGACGAATAAAAAGGCAAATATTTTTGTGTTTTTCTGAAAACGTTTTAGAAGTGGGGGAGAGGAAAATGAGAGGCAAATGGAAAATAATATAAGTGCAAGAGATGAGAGTTTATGATGGGTACTTGGTAGTCTTGATGTAGAACCTCCCTGGCAACAGCGCCAGAAATTCTTCCTGCTACTTCTTGAGCTTGCGCTGATTTTTCCCTTGAAGAGGAAAGGGTGATGCAGCAAAGTAGAGATAAGTATTTCCCTCAGTTAAGAACCAAGGTATCAATCCGGTAGGAGTCACAAGCAAGTCTCCAATATATGCACCTACACAAACTAACAAACACTTGCACACAACGTGAAAAAGGGGTTGTCAATCCCTTCACGGTCACGAACAAGAGTGAGATCTAATAGAGATAGGTATAAAAGATAAATAAAAGAGCAAACTAAAGTAAATATAAATAAATTGCAGCAAGGTATTTTTGGGATTTTTGGTTTATAGGTATGAAAATATATGATGGAAAATAGACCCGAGGGCCCTAGGTTTCACTAGAGGCTTCTCTCTTGAAGAAAACATACGGTGGGTAAACAAATTACTGTTGAGCAATTGATAGAAAAGCGCATAATTATGAAGACATCTAAGGCAATGATCATGAATATAGGCATCACGTCCGTGACAAGTAGACCGACTCCTGCCTGCATCTACTACTATTACTCCACGCATCGACCACTATTACTCCACGCATCGACCGACTCCTGCCTGCATCTAGAGTATTAAGTTCATAAGAACAGAGCAATGATTTAAGTAAGATGACATGATGTAGAGGGATAAACTCAAGCAATATGACATAAACCCCATCTTTGTATCCTTGATGGAAACAATGCAATACGTGCCTCGCTACCCCTTCTGTCACTGGGCGAGGACACCGCAAGATTGAACCCAAAGCTAAGCACCTCTCCCATTGCAAGAAAAACCAATCTAGTTGGCCAAACCAAACCGATAGTTCGAAGAGAAATACAAAGATATCTTAATCATGCATAAAGAGTTCAGAGAAGACTCAAATAATATTCATAGATAATCTGACCATAAATCCACAATTCATCGGATCTCAACAAACACACCGCAAAAGAAGATTACATCCAATAGATCTCCAAGAACATCAAGGAGAACATTGTTTTGAAGATCAAAGAGAGAGAAGAAGCCATCTAGCTACTAGCTATGGACCCGTAGGTCTATGGTAAACTATGCACACATCATCAGAAGGGCAGCAAGGTTGGTGTAGAGGCCATCCGTGATCGAATCCCCCTCCGGCGGAGTGCCGGAAAAGGCCCCAAGATGGGATCTCACGGGAACAGAGGCTTGCGGCGGTGGAAAAATATTTTTGGTGTGTCCTCTGGTGTAGGGGGAATATTTGAGGATTTATAGTGCGAAGTTAGGGCTGTAAGGTCTACGGGGGACCCACAAGCCCTGGGGGCGCCCCCTAGGGCGCGCCCCTATGGCTTGTGGCCACCCCATAGGGCTTCTGGCTTCCTCTCCAAGTCTCGTGGGTTTCTTCTGGTCCAAGAAAAATCACCATAAAGTATTATTCCGTTTGGACTCCGTTTGATATTCCTTTTCTGTAAAAGTCAAAAACAAGGAAAAAAAAACAAAAACTAACACTGGGCTCTAGGTTAATAAGTTAGTCCCAAAAATAATATAAAATAGCATATTAATGCATATAAAACATCCAAAACAAATAATATAATAGCATGGAACAATCAAAAATTATAGATACGTTGCAGACGTATCAGTTGGTTGCATAATTTCTCCATTCAAGGACATCCATTTGTTGTTTTGATTGTCTTAGTTTTTATTGGCCAAATGGATGGACAAGAATGCCTAAGAACTTTCTGTAGCTATCTATGCTTTTCTTGTCTCAAACTCTATTCATGCTATATCACAAAAATTGAACAAGTCTTTTTCGGACCCTCCGGGTGAGGAGCACTCGGAGCCACCGATCCGTCAAGGGCTGCATTCCAAAACGTTCTATTGCATTTTGGTCAGACCAATTCACTCAAACTCGGTCACACCGAAAGCACTAGAATGATCTAGGTTTTCCATCTCGGTGCTACCGATTAGACCAACTCGGTCCCACCGAGTTGCTGTAACTGCACGTAGTTTAGCATCTCGGTGCCACTGATTCGTTCCACTCGGTGCCACTGACAGCACATGGGTATATATTCCAGTGGACCCGTTCGGTTGAAAATTTCTTCAAAAACTCGCACCCCATTGCTGCCGCCCCCTTGGTATCCGGATCGTCGTCTTCTTCGCCTGTGCGTCTCCGCCGCAGGTCTCCGTCGCCGTCAACAGGAATCTACACCGCCGTTGGCGCCGTAGAGGATCATCACCAAGTTAGGGTATGATTCGATCTCCTCGTGCTATCCCCTTTTGATTCAATGCACGAGGATAATGCCATGTATCTTACCACGTTTGAGATCCTTCTATCCACCGAAAAGTTCCTTTAGAATAGATTCGAAGAAAAAATTTAGGGTTAGGTTTCCGCCGAACTCATCTCGGACCGACTGAAATGAAACTTTCGGTCCCACCGATTGGCTCTGGCCATTGCACTAAGTACAACTCGGTGCCATCGAAATGTACTAATCGGTGAGACCGACAGTAAAATCTCAGTGAAACCCTAGCATCTCAGAGTCACCGAACCACAACTCGGTCCAACTGAAAGTGTGTGTTTAGACTCTGTTAGTGCTTCGGTGTCACCGAGATGATCATATCGGTAGCTCTGAAATGCCTTCTGTAGAAAACTAAAACTAAAGTTTGCATTCAAATTTTTGAAAAACTATCTGCTTTTTGTGATACTCGTCTACTCTATCCACACCCATCTATTCACAGGGTCATATTTGCAAGATGTCAGATGCAAGTGACAGCCAGAACAGGTCAGAATAGGATGTAAATCCGAGTGAGGGCACAAGCCCTAGTGGTAGTTATGATGATGGCAGCAGAAGCACTCCTAGCAACTTGCGAAAAGCTGCAACCAGAACAAGGAAGAAGAGAGCCTCAGAGAGTGAGGATGAGGATTTTGTTGCAGATGAGGAAGTCACTTCCAAGAAGAAAGCTATTCTTAGAAAGGAATATGTCTCTGTAGCCACCACCAAGCCAGGTCTTAAGAAGAAAGCCCCTACCAAAAGAGTTCCTATGTCAAAAGTCAGAAAATCTATAGCTCCACAAGAGACTATGACATTCACTCTTGAGCAAACAGAAGAGGAAGAAGCTGCTGCTGGCAAGAAAAAGAGAAAGGAGAGAGTGAAGAAGACCATTGCCAGAGTGATTGGCAGACCATCTATGATGGTTAATGAAGAAGAGGAGGAATAGGAACTTGTTGCACCTCCTGCTAAAACTCAGAAGCTCATGGCAGATGCCATGAAGTCAGCTATTGCTCCCTCCAAGCCTATGCCAAAACCCAAAGCTACTGCACCCAAGAGGTCAACTAGGAACATCCCAGCTGCTGAGAAGAACAAGGCCCCAGTGCCAGAAGTTCAAGAGGATGATGAGCCACTAGTGCTCAGAAAGTTGAAGCCCAAGATCCCATATCATGATGATGCTCATCCAGTTGCAGAGAACATGAAGCTCAGGAAAGACAGTGGTCTGAGAGAATGGAGGAAAGTGGATCCATATTCAGTGAGGAGGAGGACAGCTTGTGATTATCATTTCCATAACCGTGAACAGCAAGATTTCTATGAGACAGTGCTACTTGATAAGAAGCCCATCATAAGCAACATGAAGTGGGTGGACTGTAAGTATATTGATGCAAATGAAGACTACTTCCCCCATGTTCATGAGAATTTCAAGGGTGCTGGTGTTGATGCTTTTGTTGGACAAAAGCTTACAAAATGGAATGATGAGATGGTCATGCAATTCTACTCCACAGCACATTTTTATCCAGATGGGAGAATTGTGTGGATGACTGAGGGCACCAGATACCAGTCATCTATCTCTGAGTGGGCTGCTCTCATTAATGCCCCAGAAGAAGAAGAAAATGATGTTGATGTCTATGGGAAGCCCAGGATGGATCACAACACTATGGCAAATATGTACAAGACCATTCCTGACAAGGATTTGGAAACTCATAATCTTGGTTCCATATATCATTTGCAAGGTGGTTTGGCCACCACAAACTACATTTTAAGGTACACACTGTTGCCCAAATCTGGAGATGAGAGAATGATTCATGGCCACTCCATCAACCTGCTTCACTTGTTTGACTCCCCACCACAGAAATTCAAAGTCATGAGCTTAACTGTTGAGACAGTCAAGAGGACAGATGCTGACCAGAAGAGGTCTTGTGGATATGCCCCTCACACCCAGATGCTTATCAACTCCAAGGTTGGTATAGATACATATCTACTAGACCGTGAGCACCTCCCTCTTCAGCCAGAGTTCGAGGACAATGTAGTGGTGATGGACCCTTCACACCCTACATCAGTTGAGTCACATGAGAGGGCTCAGGCGGCAGCAGCAGCAAGAGTAGAAAAGGAATCCAATGCACCAAATGCCCCAATAGATAATCTCAAATCCAAGCAAGACCAAATGACATATCTGCTAGAAGCTACGCTGAGGATTGAGCGAAGTCTGGACAACTTAGCCAAGAACCAGGGGAGCCTAGAGCGGATAGTAGAAGACAAGATGTACAATCTAGATGTCAAGGTCACATAGATACAGTCTATTGTGGAGAAGCTGAGAGATGATGCCGAGGATGGAGATGACAGACCAACCACTGACAGGTTTCGGACTATGCCAAGGGCACCCAGGTCATCAGCTGTGCCAGTTGCCGACACCAGGACTACTCTTTCTGCACCTGTCGCCACTGTTATAGTGCCACCCCCAGTATCTGCACCACCAGCTCAGCAGACTTTAGCAGAAGCACTCGCAGAGGCAGTTCTCTCAACGCCATCTACGCACACCAGAGAAACAAGCCAGAAGACCCCTTCCGGAGCTCCAGAGGATCGTGCCTAGAGTGCCGTATAGCACTATACTTTTTCAAGCTTTTTGGTAACTTGTTTCCAAAGGGGGAGAAAATGTATAGACCATAGGCTGAGAGAGAGAGTCTCGTTCTTTTTCTCATTGGTTTTTATTGCCCATTGCTACTTTTGTCCGTTTGACTTGTGCTACTTATTGCTTTATGCTCGTGAGATACTACATTTGGCTGTGTGATTGACCATACTATGCTTAATGTGTGATTTATGCTTATCTCTATGATTATTGGTGTATGATCATTCACTTATGTATTTGGTGATGCGTGCATGTTATTTCACTCTTATCATTTTGTGCGCTCCACCAAAATGTATGTGACATGGAAGAGTGACCCATGATCCTAATCGATTATGCATTTGCATTCAAACACGAACTTTAAATAATGCACAAATTTAGGGGGAGCTCTTGCTTATCACATGCTTCTCAAAACGATGATGTATTTCATTCATTTTATCATTTGTCAAAGCTTTGATCTATATGTTGTCATCAATTACCAAAAAAGGGGAGATTGAAAGTTGCACTAATCCCCGGGTGGTTTTGGTGATTCATAACAACATATAGCTCATTGAACTAATATCCATTCAAGATAAATATTTCAGGATGTTCAATGATTGGCATGGCATGGACTAGAGATGTGGACCCCTCAAAATGCTAAGGACAAAGACTGGCAAAAGCTCAAGATTCTTCATCTTTATTTTAGTGATCCAAGATCACATCGAGTCCATAGGAAAGCCAATACTATTAAAAGGGGATGAGGTGTTGCTTAATGGCTTACTTGCTCAAGTGCTTAGTGATATTGCTCCAAAACCCTCAGCCACTTTCTCCATCAAAATATGTCCAAACCCTAAACTCCAACTCGGCCCCACCAATTCTTTCTATCCGGAGCCACCGAGTTCATTTGACATAGCCATTGCCAGAAACCCTAACAGTTCACACTACTGCAGGATGCTGCTAACGCGACACTACGATCAGAGACCCTTTGATGAAACTGTGTGCGATGCATTAATCGCAAACGGGGATGTAAAAAAACGTCAAAAAAGATGCAAAACGTTTGCGATCGCGGAGACATCAAACACGGTTCAGATTTTAGTTACGTGTGCGATGCTGGGCATACGGTTGATCCATATGAACTGTTTGCGATTAGACAGAACAACAGAAACGGGCATCATATCAATGTGTGTGCGATATACGACATACAGTTCGCTTCGATGAACTGTTTGCTATTAGGGAATGCAACAGAAATGGTTAGCCAGATCAAGGTGTGTGTGATATATGGCATACGATTCACTCGGACGAACTGTTTTCGATTAGGGAAGAGAACAGAAATGGTTCAACTTAACAAGATGTGTGTGATATGCGGCATACAGTTCACATAGATGAACTATTTGCGATGAGCCAAAAGAACACAAACGATTCGTGTAAACAAGATGTGTGTGATACGCAGCAAATAGCCCACTTGGATGAACTGTTTGCGATGAGAAATTATAACACAGACAGTTACTATAGTTAGTTCGTGTGCGATTCTGTTTGTACAAAAAACTTTGAAAAATGCAAACTAGTTGCTTACGGTGGCTAGGAGTATCGCACACGATGCGTCTGCGAGTACTCGTGTGCGATGCTTAGTAAGTTACACGTACGTTTCCTTATGTTAACACGTGTGTGATAAATAACACGTGGCACCGCATATGGTATTCGGGTTGTGTGTGTGCACCACTTAGTCTTCCCGCGCTCCAGCGAATGCTTCCCGCGCTCCACATGGGTGAATTGTAAAATCCACGCCTCTTCCCTCATCGGTTTCCCACCACCAGCTAATAGCTTGCTGCATATAACCCAGGCGGCAACGCACCATCGCGACACTCTGCGCAGATCTAGTCCTCACCCATCTACCATTAGTTATTCCAAGCATGCCAGGCAACGACCAAAGCTTCGACGTCGACCCTACCTGCGTTACATCTTCGGCGAGGAGAACGAGCCGGAGCAGGTCGGGGAGCAAGAGCTTCATCGGCCGGTGCAGGCACCATGGCCCATCGGTAGCGATATCGGTGTGACAGTCCTTGGGCGCACAATCGACATATTGCAGAGGAGGTGTGATGAGCAGTTTGCCATCCACCATGCAAAAGATCGAGAGCTGCTCGGCGGCATGATCGATGACCCACCCGAAGAGCCGTCGTCACCAGTGCTCATCGAGAGCCTGATGCCCCACAAGGAATGGGCAGAGGACCTCTGCGATTCAGTCAAGACACAGGCAGCCAGTGGCTTCATCATTGCCCGCAGCGGCCGTGTCAACCTCGATCCTGACGATGTGGTGGCTAGGCTCAAGCACATCCTTGGCGGAGTTGACATCCCCGACGAAGTAGAACATCGCCAATGTGATATCTTGAGGATGTAGGTGATGGATGGAATTTGCTACTAGGCCAGAGACATGGAAACGGAGCGGTTCCGCGGAGATATCATGCACGCGATTGCACGCTGTCAAGCTCTTCTGGAAGAGGCCCAGCAGCCCCAAGAGCCTCCCAGCGCCAGCAGCTCCGTAGGCGGAGGCGGGTCGGGACACTTGGAATGAACGGCCGCAAGGGTGCTATGCTGATCATGGAGTCCGAGAAGGCCGTCGTCGGAAGGCCGCCAGCTCAGCCTTCTAGCCTATATTTTATTATAATTGTATGCATATGTCGGTCGTGAGTGTTTTGGGCCTTGCCGCATGTGGCATTTTAAATTATCCTGAATATGTAAGATAATTATTAATCGTTGCCATTGTAAATTTTCCTCAACGGCGATCAGAGCGCGCACAGGAACGCCAGAGCAGAGCGCGCCACGGCCGCCTCAATGGCGAGCAAAATGCGCGGACGGACATGAGCAGAGTGCGTCGTGGCCACCTCAATGAGGAGCAGAGCGCGCCGCGGCCGCCTCAACGGCGAGCAACCACATGGTTAACCTTTTGGCACCCCGTGGGAGGCGCGACGGTGCATCCATCGGACACGATGGTGATATCTTGACCATGTGTGATAGTGGGCAGACACGTACACGTACATCCGAGAACGCGGGCCCACATTTCGGGCTTCCGATGCGTGGCATATGGTTGATCCAAAAGAACTGTTTGCGATGAGCCAGAACAACAGAAACGGGCTTTGTAAGCCCAGAACCATCAATAAATTTTGACCTTGTTTCTCGTCACATTGCAGATTACAACGCAATAAGTAATTGCAAATCTGTGCACATCTATCAAACTAATATGTGTTCACACTTAGCACCGGGCTATAAAAACTACCCACTAGAAAATTACTTCACAGTTCCTCTCATCACCCACAAAACTGTTCTTTCCTGTCAAGTCGTTCCGCCATGACCGGTAGGAGGAGTTTCGGGTGGACATATAACCAGGCAGCAAAGACCAAGGCCGCGGAAGCACTAGAGAGGTGCCGCCGCGAAGCGGCAGCCGCAGCAGAGATGTCCCGGCATGCCGCGGAGCCCTCGAACGAGCTCTCACGGGCACGCGAGGGCTCTCACAAGTGCACTCGCCACTTCGGCGATCGCGACAAGCTGGCGTTGCTGAAGTCCTTGGCCGGTGATGACGACATTCTCGTTGGCCTCATTAAGTAGCAGGAGCTGGTCGACGGCTTGATGAAGCTGCTCGAGATCAGTGATGCCTCGGTTGAGAAGGCAACCGGCCTCGTCGAGCAACTCATGGGTGACTATGCGAAGCTCCTCAAGGCACTCGCCGAGAAGGAGGAGGAGGCTGCCGGCTGGAAGATGTTGCATGAGCAGAGTAGTGCCTCGGGGATGACGCTGACAGCGGTCGTCAAGGAACTGATGGGTGACTTGAGGAAGCTCCGGACCGAGCGCGAGCAGGAGGTGGAGAAATCCATGGCTACTTTCAAGCAAAGTCGTGAGGAATTGAAGAAGGAGCTGGAGGATGTCGTCCCCGGTGATCCATCGACGAGTAGAGATAGTAGTGACCCAGATTGTTGTCTGTGATTTCCTTCTGCTCTTGCCCCCGTGTCTTCCGGGCTTTGCTGCATGTGGCATTTTAAATTATCCGGAATATGTAAGACAATTATTATCCGCGCCATTGTAAATTTGTCGTCGTATTATCCGTTGCCCGATGTGGCATTTTAAATTAGGCCAGAATACGAGCTGAAAACACGAACAAAGCAAATGGTAACGTTGAGCGGGGCCATGGGATCACAAGCAAACACCCTTCGTCCAGGTGCTTTAATTAACCGCGTGTTAAACAGCGGCCCGGCCGCCATTAATGGAGAAGTTGTGAGCGAGATGGGCGACTGGTGGATGGAGGTCAAAGAGCTCGTTTCCCGGTGAGCATGGGCGGCCTTGCTGCTCGCATGTGTCCCGTCGAGCCTGCGAGGTAGACAGGATGCACGCGTCCCGTCGAGCCTGCGCGGCGGACTGCTCACACGCGTCCCATCGAGCCTGCACGGTGGACTTCTCGTGCTCATCCCGTCTAATCAAACAGCTGCACACACGCCACCGAGTATGGTTAAATTTTGGCACAAAATACAAAGATGACCAATGAACGAGGACGGAGGTAGTACTATCCCATAAGAAAAGAGGGACGCGTGGCCGCACTTAAATGGTTACGGGAACACATGGTTCATATAATACAACCGTTTGTGATATTAACGTGTCAGCTATTTGTTTTAAAAGGACTTCGTTGGCTATTAATGTGTGCGCCTTGTCTCAAACTGGACGATTTTTTTACCACGGCATATATGTGCCATGTCATGAAACCATGCCAAGTTTCATGTTTTTTGGGTGAGTTTTTTATTTACTGGGATTTAAAAACTGAGATTCTCAATGTTTCAGGATGACGAGAAGTTTGTAATTCATTCCCGTTCCTTCAATGAGACCTAAACATGCACCCAATGACACATGTATGATTTCCCACCCATTTTGCTTCACTGGAGCATGTGCTTGTAGTTCAAATTCGAATTATGGACTACATTAAATG
Source organism: Thinopyrum elongatum (assembly GCA_011799875.1). Lineage (NCBI taxonomy): Eukaryota > Viridiplantae > Streptophyta > Magnoliopsida > Poales > Poaceae > Thinopyrum > Thinopyrum elongatum. The sequence goes on along the minus strand of CM022297.1, from coordinate 180,436,587 downwards.
CCTAGAAAACTTAATTAATATATAAAATGGCCAAACGAACCCTAAATAGTTTCAAATTTTAGCACGACACTCTTGTTATTCTATGTTGCCTGTAGAAAACAAATTTCAAGGCGAGAAGAGGCAGCGATTATCGTTTCGCCCACAAGAGGGGCATGTTTCCCTACCGGAACCACAAGGGTTGCGAGAAGCTTCGGTTTGTAAGAGGCTTGTAATATAGCTTGGCCCAAATTGGACAATTATTTTACCACGACATATATGTGCCATGTAGTGACACCATGCCAAGTTTCATGATTTCTGGGTGAGTTTTGGATTTACAGAGATTTAAAAACCAAGATTCGCAATGTTTGTGGCCAAGCCAGGATGCCGAGACGGTTGAATTCATTCCCATTCCTTCCATGGGACCTAAACATGCACCCCAAGGACACATGTACGTTTTTTCTAGCCATTTTGGTGAACTGGTGCATGTATTTGTAGTTCGGATTTGAATTATGGACATTAAATGCCTAGTAAACTCAATTACTGTATAAAAAGGCCAAACGAACCCTGAATAATTTCAAAGTTCAGCGCGAATCTCCCGTTGTTCTGTGTTGCGTGTAGAAAAAAATACAAGGCTAGTAGAGGGAGCGATTATCATTTCGCCCACAAGGGGACACATTTCCCTATCGAAACCACGAGGGTTCTTGCGACAGGCTCCAGTTTGTAAGAGGGTTGTAATAAAGCTTGGCCCAAATTGGACAATGTTTTTACCACAACATATATGTGCCATGACATGACACCATGGCACCTTTGATGACTTTCTGGTGAGTTTTGGATTTATGGGGATTTAAAATCCGAGAATCCAAATGTTTGAGGACGAGCTAGGATGCCGGTACGGTTGTAATTCATTCCCATTCCTGGCATGGGACCTAAACATGCACCCCAAGGACACATGTATAATTTTTCTAGCCATTTTGGTGAACTAGAGCATGTATTTGTAGTTTAGATTTGAATTATGGACATTAAATGCCTAGGAAACTCAATTAGTGTATAAAAAGGCCAAACGAACCCTGAATAAGTTTAAATTTCAGCACGGATATCCTGTCATTCCATGTTGCCCGTAGAAGAAAATACAAGGCGAAAAGAGGTAGTGATTATCGTTTCGCCTACAAGGGGAACACTTTTCCCTATCGGAACCACGAGGCTTATTTGAGAGAAGCTCCGGTTTGTAAGAGGTTTGTAATAAAGCTTGGCCCAAATTGGACAATGTTTTTAGCACGACATATATGTGCCATGACGTGACACCATGCCAACTTTCATGGCTTTCTGGTGAGTTTTGGATTTATGGGGATTTAAAAACCGAGATTCCAAATGTTTGAGGACTAGCCAGGACGCCGGTACGGTTGTAATTCATTCCCATTCCTGGCATGGGACCTAAACATGCACCCAAGGACACATGTATAATTTTTCTAGCCATTTTGGTGAACTTGAGCATGTATTTGTAGTTCCGATTTGAATTATGGACATTAAATGCCTAGGAAACTCAATTAGTGTATAAAAAGGCCAAACGAACCCTGAATAAGTTTAAATTTCAGCACGGATATCATGTCATTCCATGTTGCCCGTAGAAGAAAATACAAGGCGAAAAGAGGCAGTGATTATCGTTTCGCCCACAAGGGGGACACGTTTCCCTATCGGAACCACGAGGCTTCTTTGAGAGAAGCTCCGGTTTGCAAGAGGCTTGTAATAAAACTTGCGCCAAAATGGAAAAAAAAATCCTCGACATATATGTGCCATGTCGTGACACCATGCCAAGTTTCACGATTTTCGAGTGAGTTTTGGATTTACGGGGATTTAAAAACCGAGATTCTTCTCACGAAATGTTTTCAAATAGCACACGGTTCGCTCACGAAAGCCGTGTGCCTACCAAACCGTGGCCGATGCCCCCTCCCCCCACTACGCGTGTGATCTGAGTCGTGCGTTCTGATTGGCTAGAACCCAAACCCCACGGATCATACATCTACACCGTTGGATGCTCCCAGATCGAACGACAATCCTCATCCCTTTCGACAGCACATGCAATATATGGGTAAGCACTGTGCGCATGCGTCATGCTAGCTCACGCTTCCTTCTCTACTAAGTTTTCTATATTAATGTTGTTATATATCCAAAGAGGCTACCATTTCCCGCCACTCCTCTCATCGGTTTCCCGCCACTCCTCTCATCGGTTTCCCGCCTCTTCTCCCATCGTTTTCCCGCTACTAGTGTCAGTGCTCATTGAAGCCTATGCGGCGACACACCGGCCATGTAAATATCGCACACGATTTCTAAAAGCACAAATGTGTGTGATAGGAGGGAGTAGGTCCCATAGGGTGACCAGCGTGAAATGCCTTAAAGGCAAGGAGGCAATTCCTATCAGCAAGGGGCGGCTTCCTGTCCGCTAGCCTAGCCGAATAGAACGCAGAAGTTAAGCGTGCTCGGGCTAGAGTAGTCCAAGGATGGGTGACCCGGTGGGAAGTTGCATATCTCAAGCTTCATTTAAATGCTATGACACGGTCATTATAGAGATAAATATCTCTATAGTGACCTGTCATGGCGATTATATACACCTTGGGATCCTCGTTTTGCTAATTTGTAGACTATGTTTTTATTGGTTATTTTTTCTCTAAAAAATTAAAGAATGATTGACTCTATAGTGACCTATCATGGCGATTATATAAACCTTTTTCAGGTCGCATGCAGGGTATAGGGGGCCGGGTGTTCTGATCGAGCATGTCTCCCTTGTGTGGTTTATAGATGCCGCACATATCTGTGGGCTCCCCAAGGTATATATATTATCCTTGACCGATAATGAGGGGGACCCACACAACCTATCCCTTTGACCCAACAATGAGAAGGGTTTGACCGTGATGGTTTCCTATTGCTATGTGTGCCATGTTAGAGCAAATAAAGTTTGAGCGCATGCGTTGGACGACACCCCCCCCCCCCCCCCCCGCCGCCTCAAAGTTGGGAAACCGACATCGTACGTATTGAACCAGGCTTGGGGTCGGGTACGGTGTTCGGTTTGTAATATAGTTGGTGGCACATCGAAGTTGTGCATTCGGGATTTAAACACATCACACACCACCGTACCCATACATATTTTCGGGCAGCATGCAGTGTATACGGGGTCTTCTGATCAACCACGTCTCACTTTTGTGGTTTTTTGTGATGACACGCATATCTGTGGGCTCCCCGAGTGTATATATATCATCCCTTCGACCGATAACAAGGGGTATGTGTTGGCCATGAATGGATTCCTCCTAGTTCATGGTAGGGCCGGTCACCATCACATGTCATTCAACCAAAGCTCGAGCTCATGCGTTGTCAGGATTCCCTCCCACATGCTCGGATTGCTCGGTTCGACCTACACCGTACCCCGCATATCTCGTCCTTAACTACCTGGCCTTCATGGTTGTTGTCTGTATCGAGAGGTAGGTACCACATCTAAATTGTACATTATTCTATATTCAAAACACACATCACCCCTTCCAACGTACATCATTTTGGGCCGCATGCAAGAGGTGCTGGTTTTGTGGTCCCTCTCGTGTGATTTTTTGTGATGGTTCAATCTATTGGCCCAAGTGGTTTATCGACAACAACAGTTGTCGTTTGACCAAACGATAGATTCACTGGTCCGTCTTATTGTAGGTCATGGCGACATGCATGTATGACCAAAGTATCATTACGTGCATCCGCCCCGCTGGCACGAAGTGGGAGGTAGGTCAAGCACCCTAGCTAGCTACGACATTATGTCATTATAGATATATCCAAGGGTGCTTTCGGGTTTGCGAGGCAGGTGCCACCAAAGTTGTGCATTGTGTATTTAAAATTTTAAACATCACACCCTATATTCCAACATATATTTGGCCACTTCCAGGTGGTTCTTGACTTTTTGTCCCCTCTCATCGATCTTCGACGACGCACCCAACCGTGGGCCCACGCGGTCAAAGTTGTGAATTGGAATTTTGAACATCATAGACCACCCTTTTCACTCATATATATTTGGGCCACATGCTGGTGTGGTTGTCTTCTGACCCTCTCTAACGTTTTTTTGCTGCAAAGACTCTGATGACGCTCAACGGACACGGGTATAATGTCTTAACCGTGTGCGATGCAAGTGCGCTGTGAATCACCACGACTGCGCACGCGCGAGCAAAGGTGGAGGTACTGGCTCAACCATGTGCGATGCAAGTGCGCTGTAAAATCACCACGACTGCGCAAGCGCGAGCAAAGGGTGGAGGTACTGGCTTAATCGTGTGCGATGCAAGTGCGCTCTAAAATCACCACCTGCGCAAGCTAAAGGCGGGTAGTTTATTTACATTGAATTCCATGTCTACATCTGAAAATTAGGACGAATTGTGTGCGATAGACCAGCTAGCTAGAAATCTAAAAACAAACTACCCGCCTTGAGCGTTACAAAAATCGGCGGTTCCGCCACTTTTCCTTATTATCATAACGCATATTCTTATTGGACCGTGTGCGATCTTGGGTACTCCCGCCCCGCATCAATTCCTTTACCCAAATTTTAGTAGCTGCCGTACTTCAACCGTCGCCCACACTCCTCCAACACCGACCTTATAGTAAAATTGCAGTAGCCGAGGCATTTGAACCGTCGCCCTCCCTCGTCCACCGCCATCTCCACCCACCATTTCTAAAATTTTCAGTAGCCACGGCGTATCCTCAAGCACCACCCCCCTCCACAGTCCCCCCACCCGGCCCCCTCCCCCCTCGAACCCTAGCTCACCACAGCCGCCGCCGCCAACCCCTGCCGGTCTGCCCGTTCCTCCTAGCTTAGATAATAAGGTTCAGGTTACCCAGCGATTCCCATACCGTCGCCCCACACCCCTGAGTTTTTAGATGAGGCATGCGGTGTCCCTCCCCGCCAGATCCACATCCCCTGCTCCAGAATGTCGCAGCCTAAGCTCGACCACGTATCCCGGGGAGCCCGATGAGCGTTCGGCCAAGAAGAGGTTTATCATGGCCTCTCCGGCGGACGTTGGCGAGGTGGCCGCTGTTCGCCCCGACCTGTCGATCCTGGAGCAACACGTCGCCGCGGAAGCCGGTGAAGACGTTGACTACGTTGCCATGCCGAAGGCTTCATGTCAGCGGGCTAGCGTATTACTGTATCTCGGGAAAGCTGGCTTCGACATCAAGCTCGTCGACAACGACGGCTTCACGCGGGCCTTGTCACAAGTTAAGTGGTCCACCTCCAACCCCTCTGGTTCAACCGCCGTCGATCTCTTCGATGGCCCTGCCGCTGATCTCCTCCGCCAAGCAGTCAAGGATTTGCGATCCTTGTACGCCATCGAGCCCATTTTGTCATTTCTGAAGGACACGTTCTACGGCGGCGGCTTGGGATCCTCAATTGCCAAGTCAGATCTCATCGACCACGACCACGAGGAGGGCACCCACAAAGGTTCTTCCAAGGTGAAACAGCCCATCTGTGACATCAGAGAGCGCACCATGGGTCTGTGCTCTTCCAACTGGAAGGATCCCGTCCATGACATGTGAGGCAACATCCTATCAGCAAATCTTACCTTTTCTAGCTTGCCAACCCGTACCCTTTGTTGTAGTAGCATTTGCTGTGCAGTGCTTTAACTGTGCTGTGTTTAATTATTTCAGTTATGCAAAAATGTATTGTTGAATAGGGCTATGTGATGTTTAAGTATGAATTGTCCACTTCAGTTTCACGAATGGCTATATTTGGTTGTTTATAGTGAGTAGATGCCTTGTTTATCTATATTTGGTTGTTAGGTTGGTTGCAGTGAGCATTTTTCCAGTTATCGAGCAGATGCCTTGTTTATATGTATTTGGTTGTTAGGTTGGTTGCAGTGAGCATTTGTCCAGTTATCAAGTAGATGCCTTGTTTATCTATATTTGGTTGTTAGGTTGGTTGCAGTGAGCATTTGTCCAGTTTTCAAGCAGATGTCTTGTTTATCTGTATTTGCTTGTTAGGTTGGTTGCAGTGAGCATTTGTCCAGTTTTCAAGCGTATGCCCTGTTTATCTGTATTTGCTTGTTAGGTTGGTTGCAGTGAGACTCTGTCCAGTTTTCAATGGCTATATTTGGTTGTTATACTGATCATTTATGCCTTGTTTATTTCAGTCATTCACAATGTGATGTTCATTATGTGCAAGTCGGAACTGTGCCGCTCGACTGCATCAATACCAGTTTGAATGGCTATATTTGGTTCCAGTTATGCCTGGTGTAGTTAACACATGCCATTTATTTCAGTTTTACACATTTATCCAGTGTGATGTTTAAGCATTACCTACGTTCTATTCATTTTCAACAATACCAGTTTGAATTGCAATATTTGATGGATGTTAAGCCTGTTGTCGGTAACATTGCCTTCCATTTTGTATCTGCTTTAACAGCATGCTGAAACCAACACATTCAAGCTATCATTTGGAGATGATGTTGTTTACCTTTGCTATATTTGTTTGATGTTAAGGTTGCTGTACTTATCATGCCTTTCCACTACTTATGCAGGGCAACAACGGGAGTGGCCACCATTTTCCGCCAAGGTTAGTTTCATCCCTCGGCTTGTACTCCCCCCATCGTTCCATAATGTAGTGCATATAGATCCAGGCCTGGACACTTGTTAGCTTCTAATATTGACTTGTTGCTTGTAGGTACATATGCCCTTGGCAAGGATCCACGCATCGACGCTTTTTGCGTATGGGGCAATGAGGTATTCATGAACAAGCATCAAGTGAGGAAACTGATAAGGATTATTAGCAAAAAGATACGAATGGTGGCAAGCAAATTATTTGTTTATGCTCTATCCAACACAACAGTGAGCTGTAGGATGGTAACTACAAACTCTGCAGCCTTCTCTTTTTACTGCCCATAATGAGTTGTTAGACAACAATGTCTGAATCTTTTTCGTTCGTAGTGGTTCCCGAAGCAGTTCACTCAAGATTACCTCGCAAAGTACATGATTGGTGGACACGCAATGAAGGTTAAAGTATTTCATCCAGACTACAATGAGCATCAAGAAGTCCTAATGAAGACAGTGAAGGATGGACGGGCAGCCATCACAAGGGGTTGGCCTAGAGTCGTGCGCGCATTACGCATGGGGGAGGGCACAATATGGGCATTCCGTTTCACCTTCTCTAGCAACCAGAATGTCTTTTGCCTCTCTCTTTACAGTCTTTAGTACAACTGTGGTTCATCATTCTTTACTTGGTGCTTCTATAGTTCTTCAGTATATGTACCTGTGCATCGTATTATGTATTCGTGGTTGAACCTATATTTGTAATAAACATGGTTGGATATGAAATAAGTGATTGCCTACTTTCAAATTCAAAACATGTGATTTTTAAATTAGGGATTACACTGCACATGGTTTGCGAAAGCGAAACGTCTGCGATAGACGTGGAGATTAGACATGTTTCTAGGATCCACTACGTGTGCAATCAATCTCTACTGCACACACGATCAGCCAAGAAAAAACATGTGCAATTAACAATAGCATCGCACATAGTTCTTTCTTATTAAATGTTTGCGATAGTCACCTTATCACACACGCTTCGCAATTATGGACTATTTGTGATGTTGTGCGCATCGCAAACGTTTGGTCATAGAAGAACGCATGCGATAGGTCGATCGTCCGACGCGGGTACGACGGATGAATCATGTGGGATGTATTCAAGCTTCGCATACAGTTTTATAGCGACAACTGTGTGCGCTCTTACATCAAATCGCACATAGTCGAGGAAAAGTAAATGTGTGTGATTGTCTACTTCTATAATCATGAACTATTTGTGATGGGTCGCGCATCGTAAACGTAGCACCACAGAATACCAACTGCGATGGCAATGCGAGCACAAACGAGTAGGGAGTACTGTATATGCATCAAGGCTCCCTATCCCCGATGGTTTCTGGGTCGTCTGGGAAGGACCCCCTATCGCAGTCACTCACTTGGCGACGGTTTAGAACACCGTCGCGGAAAGGGGTTAAAAACCATTTGTATAGCACCTCGCTGTACCAGTGTCGGTCTCACTGATACGGATCTCGGTCTCACCGAGATGGCCTTGCCGACTCCCTGTTATCAGTTGCATTATTTCAGTCTCACCGAAATAGCAATCGGTCTCACCGAGATGGCTTGACCAACTCTCCATTGCCTTATTGCTTCACTTTGGTCTCACCGAGTTGATGTAATCGGCGCCACCGAGACGCGGTTTGCCCTAAGCCCTAGCACATCGGTCCCACCGAGTTGATCCAGTTGGTCCCACCAAGATTCCTAACGTTCACATTTTTGAACTGATCGGTGCCACCGAGTTTAACCATTCGGTCCCACCAAGATGAGTCAAATGTGTGTAACGGTTGGATTTTGTGTGGATGCTATATATACCCCTCCACCCCCTTCTCCATTTGTGAGAGAGCCATCAAAACGTGCCTACACTTCCACCATTCATTTTTTGAGAGAGAACCACCTACTCATGTATTGAGATCAAGAGATTCCATTCCAACCTTTTGAACCTTGATTTCTAGCCTTCCCCAAGTTGCTTTCCACTCAAATCCCTCTTCCACCATAGCTAAATCTGTGAGAGAGAGTTGAGTGTTGGGGAGACTATCGTTTGAAGCACAAGAGCAAGTAGTTCATCATCTACACACCATCTATTACCTTATGAAGAGTGGTGTCTCCTAGATTGGTTAGGTGTCGCTTGGGAGCCTTCGTCATGATGTGGAGTTGAACCAAGAAGTTTGTAATGGCAAGGAGATCGCCAACTTCATGAAGATCTACCCGAGTGAGGCAAGTCCTTCGTGGGCGATGGCCATGGTGGGATAGACAAGGTTGCTTCTTCGTGGACCCTTCGTGGGTGGATCCCTTTGTGGACTCGCGCAGCCGTTACCCTTTGTTGGTTGAAGTCTCCATCAACGTGGACGTACGATAGCACCACCTACCGGAACCACGCCAAAAATCTCCATGTCTCCATTGCGTTTGCCTTCTCCAAACCCTTCCCTTTACCTTCACATGCAATGTTTTACTTTCTGCTGTTGTACTCTTAGAATTGCATGTCTAGGTTGATTGCTTGACTTGTGCTAATTGCTAAAATCTGCCAAAAACTGAAATTGGGAAAAGGATAGATTTTTATTTGGTCAAGTATTCTAATCACCCCCCCCCCCTCCCCCCCCTCTAGACATACTTTTGATCCTACACTCTTCCTCCTCAACTGCTGTGGTCATCCACAAAGATGAAATCTGTAAGTTCAGATGAGATTGTCTTGCTCCTCTCCTCTATTTTTGAATTGTACTTGTTTATTGCTTGCTACATGTTTATGATGCATTGTAGAGCTCTAAATAATGAATTTTTTGTATCTGTCAGAACAAACAACCTCCATGTATGTTTCTCTGAATTTTGAACACAAACGAAAAAAAAATCAGTTACGGGGGGGGGGGGGTTGTGATACATTTTCAGTCATGTGTCCACTTTTGTGTTAAAAGTAATGTGCAATTTGTAGCTACCATTGAAACAAAAAAGGTCAGTAAGAACTAATGCTTAATTATGCAATAAAAAAATTACTTGTTGTTCAGATGATGCCAACTTGTTGTTCAAATAAGCAGCATGGGGAGGGGGACATGGTTTTATAGATGTTGTGTTTTTGCATCTAAGTTGTCTTTTATTAAGAAAATGTTTGAAGAAATAAGAATTCTCTCATTGGTGTTATAAAACAGAATTGTAGTCTTCTCTTGACAGCTAAATGATGGAGAAAAAAGTTAGCAGACCGCAATTTGGAGATATTATAAAAACTGAGAGGAGGGTGAGAACATTGGTACAGCGAGCTGCTATACAAACTGTTTTTAACCCCTTTGCGCGACGGCATTTTAAACCGTCGCCATGCGAGTGTGGGCGATAGGGGGGTCCTTCCCACATGACCCAGAAACCTCGAGGATAGGGAGACATGATGCATACAGTTGTCCCTATAAAACTATTTTTGATATCTCTCATGTCCCAAACTCTCCATCCTTGCTACTCGTTTGTGCTCGCATTGCCATCGCAGTCGGTATTCTGTGGTGCTACATTTACGATGCGCGACCCATCACAAACAGTTCATGATTATAGAACGTGTACGATAAGCAGACAATCACACAGATTTACTTTTCCTCAACTGTATGCAATTCGATGTAAGAGTGCATATAGTTGTCCCTATAAAACTGTATGTGAAGCTTGAATATATCCCACACGATTCATCCGTCGTACCCACGTCGGATGAAGACCTATCGCACGCGTTCTTCTATGAGCAAACATTTGTGATGCGCACGACATCATAAACAGTCCATAATTGCCAAGCGTGTGTGATAAGGTGACTTTCACAAACATTTAATAAGAAGGAACTGTGTGCGATGCTGTTGTTAATCTCACATGTTTTCTCTTGGCTGGTCGTGTGTGCAGTAGAGATTGATCGCACACGTAGCGGATCCGAGAACGTGTGTGATCTCCATGTTTATTGCAGATGTTTTGCTTTCGCAAACCGTGTGCAGTGTAATCCCTAATTTATGCCTAATTTAATCCCTGCATTTTAAAATCACAGATTTTGAATTTCAAAGTAGGCAATCACTTATTTCATATCGAACCATATTTATTACAAATATAGGTTCAAGCACTAATGCATAATTCGATGCACAGGTACATATACTAAAGAACTACAGAAGCACCAAGTAAAGAATGATGAACCATAGTTCTACTAAAGACTGTAAAGAGAGAGGCAAAAGACATTCTGGTTGCTGGAGAATGTGAAGAGGAATGCCCATATTGTGCCCTCCTCCATGCATAATGCGCGCATGACTCTAGGCCAACCCCTTGTGATAATTGCCCGCCCATCCTTCACTGTCTTCATTAGGACTTCTCGATGCTCATTGTAGTCTCGATGAAATACTTTAACCTTCATTGCGTGTCCACCAATCATGTACTTTGCGAGGTAATCTTGAGTAAAATGCTTTGCGAACCACTGCAAACAAAAAATATTCAGACATTGTTGTCTAATAACTCATTATGGGCAGTAAAAAGAGAAGGCTGCAGAGTTTGTAGTTACCATCCTACAGCTCACTATTGTGTTGGATAGAGCGTAAACAAATAATTTGCTTGCCACCATTCGTATCTTTTTGCTAATAATCCTTATCAGTTTCCTCACTTGATGCTTGTTCAAGAATATCTCATTGCCCCATAAGCAAAAAGGGTCGATGTGTGGATCTTTGCCAAGGGCATATGTACCTACAAGCAACAAGTCAATATTAGAAGCTAAAACATGTCCAGGCCTGGATCTATGTGCACTACATTATGGAACGACGGGGGGAGTACAAGCCGAGGGATGAAACTAACCTCGGCGGAAAATGCAGGCCACTCCCGTTGTTGTCCTGCATAAGTAGTGGAAAGGCATGATAAGTACAACAACCTTAACATCAAACAAATATAGCCAAGGTAAACAACATCATCTCCAAATGATAGCTTGAATGTGTTGGTTTCAGCATGTTGTTAAAGCGGATATAAAATGGAAGAGAATGTTACCTACAACAGGCTTAACAGCCACCAAATATTGCAATTCAAACTGGTATTTGTTGAAAATGAATAGAATGTAGCTCATGCTTAAACATCAGACTGGATAAATGTGTAAAACTGAAATAAAGGGCATGTGTTAACTACACCAGGCATAACGGGAACCAAATATAGCCGTTCAAACTGGTATTGATGAAATCGAGCGGCACAGTTTCGACTTGCACAAAATGAACATCACATTGTGAATGACTGAAATAAACAAGGCATAAACGATCAGTATAACAACCAAATATAGCCATTGAAAACTAGACAGAGTCTCACTGCAACCAACCTAACAAGCAAATACAGATAAATTGGCCATATGCTTGAAAACTGGGGAAATTCTCACTGCAACCAACCTAACAAGCAAATACAGATAAACAAGGCATCTGCTTGAAAACTGGACAAATGCTCACTGCAACCAACCTAACAACCAAATACAGATAAACAAGGCATCTGCTTGATAATTGGACAAATGCTCACTGCAGCCAACCTAACAACCAAATACAGATAAACAAGGCATCTACTCACTATAAACAACCAAATATAGCCATTCGTGAAACTGAAGTGGACAATTCATACTTAAACATCACATAGCCCTATTGAACATTACATTTTTGCAAAACTGAAATAATTAAACACGGCACAGTTAAAACACCGCATGGCAAAATCTACTACAACAAAGGGTACGGGTTGGCTAGCTAGAAAAGGTAAGATTTGCTGATAGGATGTTGCCTCGCATGGCATGGACGTGATCCTTCCAGTTGGAAGAGCACAGACCCATGGTGCACTCTCTGATGTCGCAGATGGGTTGATTCACCTTGGAAGAACCTTTGTGGGTGCCCTCCTCGTGGTCGTGGTCGATGAGATCTGACTTGGATATTGACGATCCCAAGCTGCCGCCATAGAACATGTCCTTCAGAAATGACAAAATGGGCTCGATGGCGTACAAGGATCTCAAATCCTTGACTGCATGGCAGAGGAGATCAGCGGCATGGCCGTTGAAGAGATCGACGGCGGTTGAACCAGAGGGGTTGGGGATGGACAACTTAACATGTGACATGGCCCGCGTAAAGCCGTCGCTGTCGACAAGCTTGATGTCGTAGCCAGCTTTCCCGAGATACAGTAATACGCTAACCCGCTGACGTGAAGCGTTTGGCATGGCAACGTAGTCAACGTCCTCGCCGGCTTCCGCGGTGAGGTGTTGCTCCAGGGTCGATAGGTCAGGACAAATGGCGGCCACCTCGCCAACGTCTGCCGGAGAGGCCATGATAAACCTCTTTTTGGCCGAATGCTCGTCGGGCTCCCCGGGATACGTGGTCGGGCTTAGGCTGCGACTCTCTATAGCAAGGGATGTGGATCTGGCGGGGAGGGACATCGCAGGCCTCATCTAAAAACTCAGGGGGGCGGCAGTATGGGAATCACTGGGTAACCTGAACTTTATTATCTAAGCTAGGAGGCAGGGGCAGACCGGCAGGGATGGCGGCGGCGCCGGCGCCGGCGGCGAGCTAGGGTTCGGGGGGGAGGGGGCGGGTGGGGGACTGTGGAGGGGGCAGGGTGGTGTTTGAGGATAGGCCGTGACTATTGAAAATTTTAGTAATGCTGGGTGGAGATGGTGGTGGACGAGGGAGGGCGACAGTTCAAATGCCTCGGCTACTGGAATTTTACTATAAGGTCGGTGGTGGACGAGTGGGGGCGACGGTTGAAATACCGCGGCTACTAAAATTTGGGTAAAGGAATTGATGTGGAGTGGGAGCACCCAAGATCGCACACGGTCCAATAAGAATATGCGTGTATGGCAATATGGAAAGCGGCGGAACCGCTGATTTTTGCATCGCTCAAGGCGGGTAGTTTGTTTTTAGATTTCTAGCTAGCTGGTCTATCGCACATGGTTCGTCCTAATTTTCAGACGCAGACATGGAATTCATCCTAAATAAACTACCCCCCTTTAGCTTGCGTAGGTGGTGATTTTACAGCGCACTTGCATCGCACACGGTTAAGCCAATACCACCGTTGCTCGCGCTTGCGCAGTCATGGTGATTTCACCGCGCACTTGCATCACACATGGTTAAGCCACTACCTCCACCCTTGCTCGCACTTGCGCAGTCATGGTGATTCACAGCGCACTTGCATCGCACACGGTTAAGCCACTACCTACACCCTTGTTCGCGCTTGCACAGTCGTGGTGATTTCACAGCGCACTAGCATCACACATGGTTAATCCACTACCTACAGCCTTGCTCGCGCATGTGCAGTCGTGGTGATTTCACAGCGCACTTGCATGGCACACGGTTAAGCCAGTACACCCGTGTCCGTTGAGCGTCATCCGAGTCTTCGCAGCAAAAAAACATGAGAGACGGTCAGAAGACAGCCACACCAGCATGTGGCCCAAATATATATGAATGAAAAGGGTGGTGTGTGATGTTCAAAATTCCAATGCACAACTTTGACCGCCCGGGCCCACGGTTGGGCGCATCATCGAAGATCGATGAGAGGGGCTAGAAGTCAAGAACCACCTGGAAGTGGCCAAATATATGTAGGAATATAGGGTGTGATGTTTAAATACACAATGCACAACTTTGGCGGCACCTGCCTCGCAAACTGGAAAGCCCCCTTGGATATATCTATAATGACATAATGTCATAGCTACCTAGCTAGGGTGCTTGACCCACCTCCCACTCCGTGTCGGCGGGACGGATGCACGTACTGATACTTTGGTCGTACATGCATGTCGCCATGACTTACCATAAGATGGACCAGTGAATCTATCGCTTGGTCAAACGACAACTGTTGTTGTCAATCAAAAATGGATAGAATATATATATATATATAAACCGCTTGGGCCAATAGATTGGACCATCATCAAAAATCGCACGAGAGGGGCCACAAAACCAGCACCGCCTGCATGCGGCCCAAAATGATGTACGTTGGAAGGGGTGATGTGTTTTCAATATCAAATAATGTACAATTTAGATGTGGTGCCTGCCTCTCGATATAGACAACCACCATGAAAGCCAGGTAATTAAGGATGAGATACATGGGGACGGTGTCGGTCCAACCCACCAATCCGAGCGTGTGGGAGGGAATCCTGAGAACGCATGAGCTTGAACTTTGCTCGAACGACATGTGACAGTGACCGGCCCTGACACGAACTACGAGGAATCCATTCATGGCCAACATGTACCCCTTGTTATCAGTCAAAGGGATGATATATAGATCCAGGGAGCCCACAGATATGCATGTGTTGTCACAAAAATCCGCACATGGAGACGTGGTTGATCAGAAGACCCCCTATACCCTGCATGCGGCCCGAAAATATGTATGGGTGGTGTGTGATGTGTTCAAGTCATCACAAAAAACCACACAGGGAGACATGGTCGATCAGAAGACCCCCTATACCCTGCATGCGGCCCAAAAATATGTATGGGTGGTGTGTGATGTGTTCAAATCCCCAATGCACAACTTGGATGGGGCACTGATGCGGCTTGAAATTGCGTCGGTATTTCCCCAAAGAGGAAGGGATGATGCAGTACAGTTACGGTAGGTATTTCCCTCAGTTATGAAACCAAGGTATCAATCCAGTAGGAGAACCAAGCAACATTGTGTAAACGGTACCTGCACACAAAGAACAAATCCTCGCAACCCAACGCGTAACAGTGGTTGTCAATCCCTCCTCGGTAAAAAGATAGATTGGTTTGTATGTGTTTGGATAAATAGATCTGAACAAAACGCGAAATAAAAGATGCAAATAAAAAGTGCAGCAAAATATTTTCGGGGTTTTGGAATAATAGATCTGAAAACAAATGCGGTGAAAAATAGATCTGAAAGCAATATGATAAAAGATGGACCCGGGGGCCGTAGATTTCACTAGTGGCTTCTCTTGAGAAAATAGCATATGGTGGGTAAACAAATTACTGTTGGGCAATTAATAGAAGATCGAATAATTATGATGATATCCAAGGCAATGATCAATATATAGGCATCACGTCCAAGATTAGTAGACCGACTCCTGCCTGCATCTACTACTATTACTCCACACATCGACCGCTATCAAGCATGCATCTAGTGTATTAAGTTCATGGAGAAACGGAGTAATGCAATAAGAACAATGACATGATGTAGACAAGATCTATTCATGTAGGAATAGACCCCATCTTGTTATCCTTAATAGCAATGATACATACGTGCCTCGCTACCCCTTCTGTCACTGGGTGAGGAGACCGTAAGATCGAACCCATCACAAAGCACCTCTTCCCATGGTAAGAAAAATCGATCTAGTTGGCCTAACTAAACCAAAGATTCGAAGAAGAAATACGAGGCTATAAATAATCATGCATATAAGAGATCAAAGAAACTCAAATAATATTCATGGATATAGATTTGATCATAAACTCAAAGTTCATCGGATACCAATAAACACACCGCAAAAAAGGTTTACATCAAATAGATCTCCAAGAGACCATTGTATTTAGAATCAACAAGAGAGAAGAAGCCATCTAGCTACTGCCTACGGACCCGTAGGTCTATGGTGGACTACTCACGCATCATCAGAGAGGCACCAATGAGGATGATGAACCCCTCTTTGATGGTGTTAGATTGGATCTCATGGTTCTGGAACTTGCGGCGGCTGGAATTGTGTTTCATCGGCTCCCCTTGGGTTTCTGGAATATTTGGGAATTTATAGGGCGAAGAGGCGATGCAAGAGACCCCCATGGGCCCCACAACCCACCAGGGCACGCCTGGGCTCCTGGGCGCGCCCTGGTGTCTTGTTGTCCCCACGGGCCTCCTCCCAGGTGCTTCCTTGGCCCCCAAGTTGTCTTCTGGTCCAAAAAAATCTCCAAAAAGTTTCGCTGCGTTTGGACTCCGTTTGATAGGGATATTCTGCGAAGTAAAAAAAACAAGCAAAAAACAACAACTGGCACTGGGCACTATGTCAATAGGTTAGTCCCAAAAAATTATATAAAGTTGCTATAAAATGATTGTAAAACATCCAAGAATGGTAATATAACAGCATGGAACAATCAAAAATTATAGATACTTTGAGACGTATCAGGCACCAACTACATTACAAACCGAACACCATACCCGACCCCAAGCCAGGTTCAATACGTACGATGTCGGTTCCGCAACTTCAATGCAGGGGGAGGGGGTGTTGTCCAACGCATGTGCTCAAACTTGATTTGGTCTAACATGGCACACATGGAGCAATAGGAAACCGTCATGGTCAAACCCTTCTCGTATGTTGGGTCAAAGGGATAGATTGTGTGGGGGCCCCTCGTTATCGGTCAAGGACGATATATATAGACCTCGGGGAGCCTATAGATATGTGTGTCATCTAAACCGCACAAGGGAGACGTGCTCGATCAGAACACCCCCTATACCCTGCATGCGGCCCGAAAAAATGTATGGGTGGTGTGTGATTTGTTCAAATCCCAAATGCATAACTTCGATGGGGCACCAACTACATTAGTAACATTACAAACTGAACATCGTACCCCCCAGCCAGGTTAAAGACGTACGATGTCGGTTCCGCAACTTCGAGGCAGGTGGGGGGTAGGGGGTGTGGTCCAACACATGTGCTCAAACTTGATTTGCTCTAACATAGCACACAGAGCAAGAGGAAACCGTCATGGTCAAACCCTAGATTGTGTGGGCCTTTAGAATAAGAAATAATGAAGAAAAAAATATTATGCAAATTACCAAAACAAGGATCCCAAGGTTTATATAATCGTCATGACAAGTCACTACAGACGCATTTAGATGATAAATGTCTATAATGACTGTATCATGGCACTTTAATGAAGCTTGAGATATGCAACTTCCCTCCATGTCACCCATCTTTAGACTCCTCCAGCCCGAGCACGCTTAACTTCTGTGTTCTATTCGACTCGGTTAGCGAATGGGAAGCCGCCCCTTGCTGATAAGATTTGCCTCCTTGCCGTCAAGGCGTTTCATGCTGGTCACCGTATGGGACCTACTCCCTACTATCACACACATTTATGCTTTTAGAAACTATGTGCAATATCTACATGGCTGGTGTGTCGCCGCCTAGCCTTCTATGAGCACTGACACTGGCAGCCGGAAACCGATTGGAGAAGAGGCGGGAAACCGATGGGAGGAGTGGTGGGAAATGGTAGCGTGTTTGGATATCTAACACCAATAATATCGAAAACTTAGTAAAGAAGGAAGTGTGAGCTAGCACGACGCATGCGCATGGTGCTTACCCACGGGTGACAGACGGTTGACCAGAACCGCTTTAAATATTCAGGGTTCGTTTGGCCTTTTTTATACATTATAATTAAGTTTTATAAGCATTAATTTAATGTGCATAATTCAAATTAGTGCACCAAAATGGCTAGAAAAATCATACATGTGTCCTTGGGTGCATGTTTAGGTCCCATGCAAAGAATGGGAATGAATTCAACCGTCTCGGTGTCTGGCTCGGCCTCGGACATTTTGAGAATCTCGGTTTTTAAATCCCCGTAAATCCCAAACTCACCCAAAAATTGTGAAACTTGGCATGGTGTCACGACATGGCACATATATGTCGTGGAAAAAAATGTCCATTTTTGGGCAAGTTTTATTACAAGCCTCTTACAAACTGGAGCTTCTCTCAAGAAGCCTCGTGGTTCCGATAGGGAAACGTGTCCCCCTTGTAGGCGAAACGATAATCGTTGCCTCTTTTCGCCTTGTATTTTTCTACAGGCAACATGGAATGACAGGATATCCGTGCTGAAATTTAAAATTATTCAGGGTTCATTTAGTCTTTTTATACATTAATTGAGTTTCCTAGGCATTTAATGTCCATAATTCAAATCTGAACTACAAGTACATGCTCTAGTGCACCAAAATGGCTAGAAAAAACATACATGTGTCCTTGGGTGCATGTTTATGTCCCATGCAAGGAATGGGAATGAATTACAACTGTACCAGCGTCCTGGATCGTCCTCAAACATCGGGAATCTCGGTTTTTAAATCCCCGTAAATCCAAAACTCACCAGAAAATCATGAAAGTTGGCATGGTGTCATGTCATGGCACATATATGTCATGGTAAAAACATTGTCCAATTTGGGCCAAGCTTTATTACAAACCTCTTATAAACCGAAGCCTCTCGCAAGAACACTCATGGTTTTGATAGGGAAACGTGTCCCCCTTGTGGGCGAAACGATAATCGCTCCCTCTTCCCACCTTGTATTTTCTTATACAATCAACATGGAACAACGGGAGATTCACGCTGAACTTTGAAATTATTCAGGGTTCGTTTGACCTTTTTTTATACATTAATTGAGTTTTCTAGGCAATTAATGTCCATAATTCAAATCTGAACTAAAAATACATGCTCTAGTGCACCAAAATGGCTAGAAAAATCATACATGTGTCCTTGGGTCCATGTTTAGGTTCCATGGAAGGAATAAGAATGAATTCAACCGTCTCGGTGTCCTGGCTCGGCCTCAAACATTGTGAATCTCGGTTTTTAAATCTCTATAAATCCAGAACTCACCAGAAAATCATGAAACTTGGCATGGTGTCACGACATGGCACATATATGTCGTGGTAAAAAAATTGTCCAATTTGGGCCAAGCTATATTACAAGCCTCTTATAGACCGGAGCTTCTCGCAACCATCGTACATGTGTCATTGGGTGCATGATTAGGTCTCAATGAAGGAATGGGAATTAATTACAAACATCTCATTGTCGTGGGAAAACACGACCACCTATGGGGCCATCGGCCCCTTGTGGTTCGGCAGGGGGGAAGGACGCATTGCACAAAGAGCGGAGGGCACGGGGCAGCGCGACAGCGATCACACGGGCAATTTTTACCCAGGTTCGGGCCACCGCGAGGCGTAAAATCCTACTCCTGCTTTGGTGGATTGATGAGAGGACCGTGGTGGAGACGCAGCACTCTAGCCCGGCAAAGTTGCCTCGGGGCGAGAGAAGCTACGCGCGTATGAGTGTACAGGGGTCCGAATCCTTTCTAAGGTTGCCATGGCCCTCCTTTTATAGATCAAGGGGTCACCACAATGGAAAATCAGTCATTGTGTACTGATTAGATAGCAAACAGTGCCATCATACCTAACTCTGCAGACAGGACAGAGCGCATTAAATATGCTGCTTAGTGTCACATCGTAGCCTAGCCCGGCAAGCCTTGCCGTGTTGTTTTGCCACCTTCTTGCCTGCCTGTGTGACACATCACTGGACGAGTGTCATTTGGAGGTGATTTCCTCAGGAGATGGCTGCCACGTGCCAAATAACGGCCACTTAGCATCTTGGGGGCTCGACACTGCACCGATCGATGACTTGCGTTGCTGTGAGGTGGAGCGGTGGAGCCTTGGCGGGGTAATCCGCCCTCAGCGTCCCCAGCAAGCCTGCCGGGGCAATCTTGAGACTTGTCTTCGGGGCAACCTCGTCCCCGCCAGGCTCGCCTGCCCGACAGGGGAGGTTTTCTTATCATGGTATTTTACTCCTTGGGTTGATCTTGGTCTTCTTGATCCGCCATTTGATTCCTCAAAGAGCTGAGAGTTGCCGGACTGGAGGGGTGCTGTGCGTGCACAAGTCTGGGGAAAACATACACCCCTGTTTGTGTACCCCGACAGAAGCCCTCGGGCCTGAGCCATACGTGTCGTTGGGCACGTTGGGTTAGGCCCCAAACAGTGCATGAACACGTGGCGAGAGAATGCAGCACACGCAGCAGTTTGTCATGATGACCAGTCAATCCAACGCCCACTTCGCGTAATTACCGCAGGTAGTGGGGGGAGACTGGTGCTGGATCCAGGATGAAGAAGCCCCAGATTTCTGCCAAGTGCGGACGGAGTGCATTGAGCGCGGCAACGACTGGAGGGAACCTGGTCTCACCGATGACAGACTTCGCCCGGCAATAAACAGGATTACCTGTCTAAAGGCTGCCGGGCTTACCGTCGGTCATGTGGGAGCTGACTTCCTCCGACATCGTATCATGCCGTTGTAGAAGAGGGACAGGTTTGCCTGGAAGTATGGAGATGTTGGAGACAGGATGAGGTTGTACCCTGGCTTGTCCAATAACCTGTCAGTCTACGGCCATGCTTGGCTGTGCGAACAACTGTTCGGTAGCCTTGGGCCGTTCAGGCTACCGGCAAACATCATCCCACTGAATGTCAACTCCGCCCAGGACCAGATTCTGAAATGGATGCCAGACTACAATGCTCATGGAGTTTTGGGTGACTGGCAGTTACCCGAACTTAACGACGAGCTTGCGTGATCCCCCGGCCTGGTGGAAAGGGCTACCAGGGTGGAGACCAACGTGTTCAAGTGCACTTCCAAGGTGAAGAAGCATTCATCAAGAGGCGGATCGAGGAGGACAAGCACTCCAAGCTGCCGCGAGGGCGAAGTCCAGGAAGGGGGTGGAGGAGGAGGAAGAGGAGTAGGGCATCGTCACCGCCCATAGAGTTCGAGCTGAACTCCATGCTCATCGACGAAGAGTGAGAAATAACATTCTTCCTTCTTCGTTGTAGTTCTTTCATATCCACTTGCTTGCTGACTGATCTTGGCTTGTTGTCCTTGCCAGGGAGGAGGAGGAAGAAGGTGAGACCCCCATCCACCGGACCAATCGGCTCAGCCGTGCGGGGCCGCCGAAGACTGCGGAAGGCGAGGGCCTGGGAGGGACCAGCATGGATGACCCGACACCAAGCCCCCAGCCCAGCTCTTGGCCTGAAGGTGTAGGGTTGGCTCCCCCTGCCGGAAGTGACAGAGGAGAGCTCCCCACCTCTGCGCCCGCAGGAAAGGAGGGGACTACTAAGGGTGAGTCCTTCTAGGAGGGGCCCGTCCCGCCCACCGATCGAGCCGAGGGATCCCCGGCAAAGGTTTCCACGGAAGAGTCCGCCCAGGATGACATCGTGGTTATCGAGGGAAGGGATGGTGACCATGGCCCGGCAACTGATGTTGCCGGGGAAACCGAATCTCCTCCACGGCAGGCATCTTCGGGTAACCCATTTCCCCTTCTTAATTTTGCTACTTCCATCATCTTGTCCCAAGTCCCTGGTTCGCTAATAACTCTGCTCCTTCATTATGGATTGTTGACTCCACTTGCAGCTCATCTGATTGAAGAACCTGAACTATTGGAAGAAGTGGCCAGCATAGGGAAAGATGCTGCGGAGGAAGCTGCCAAGATCGCTGCCGCAGAGGGGCAGGAGCGTTCGATCCCCCGCCCTCCCTTGGCTGCAATGGCACCCAAAACGAGCAAGGGCAAAGGAGCGTCCAAGACGAGCGAGGGAGAAGAGGTGTCAGAGAGCGAGCTGGCGAAGATGCGAAAGGAGCACGTCGTCTTCGCCCCAACACTTGACGCGCGCGCGCTCAGGGATCGATACCTGTGCATGTGGGGGAGAGAGACGACGGGGCATCCTGCCACCCGTGTCATCCCTGCTTCTTGCGCCGTGCCTACCCCAGATAAATTCCCTTTCTTCGTTGATTACCTCTATTGCGGGCTCTGCCCCCCATTTTCGGATTTCTTCAACGACATCATGTACACCTTCGGCTTCCATCTTTTGGATTTCATGCCGAACGCCGTGGCGTGTATGGCCATCTTCGCCCACCTCTGCGAGAACTTCACCAGGGTGGTCCCCAATACGGCGCTCTTTCGCCACTACTTTGTCCCTCGCATCCAGCCAGGAGGGGCTCTTTCTGGCTGCGTCACCTGGATCCCAAGGGCATTGGCCAAGCAGACGTACCCAGACGGGACCCACAAGGAAAAATGGGACGAATGGTGGGGCAGGTGGTGCTGGATCGTGGAGAAGGACCAGCAGCCGTTCTTATGCCCCGGCAGACGAAATTGGTCCGTGGCGGCAACTGGGGTGACCTCGATCCACAAGACGGGAAGCTCACAGTCGCAACCACCAGAATCTATTGCCTCAAAGCCGCCGGGCTCACGCTCGAGATGGTTGGGGCCAACTTCCTCCGTCATCGCATCGCCCCTTTGCATAACAAGGGGAGGCCAGCTTGGGAGTTCCGGAATGCGGCAGACATCATGAGGCTACGCCCCGGCCTGAATCGCAACTTCACGGTGATGCAGCATGCGGCCCTTTGCCAAAAGCTGTTCCAGCTCAAGGCCGACAAGACCGGCAAGCCTTTCAGGTTGCCGGCGGGGGTGATTCCCTTGTGTAACAACTCCGCCCTGACCTCAATCATCGCCATGATGCCGGTGTTCAACGCCCATGGCCTTGATAATACCTGGGCCGAGCCAGACGCGGAGCGGGTGCAGGAGTTCTTCGACAGCTTGTCGGAGAGGGCCGTCCGGGAAGAGACGCAGCTCATCCGCCCCACCACCGACGAGGAGGTGGCGTACATCGCCAGCAGAGCGGAAGAGGCAGCCCTTGCCGAGGAGGCCGGCAGCATCGGCTTTGTGGAAGATGAAGCCAGCCCAGAGGAGGATCATGCCGAGTGGGGGGAGCCTGCCGGGGCTCACAGCGGCACCGCTGCCGGGGGCTCTTCTGCCGAGGGGACAGCCGATGAGACGGCTGAAGAGGAAGCTGAAGAGGAGCTGCATGAGGAGCCCCCAGCCCCGGGGAAGAAGAGACGCGTCCTTCGATGAGCCGTCTCCGGTGAGCCAGTCCAGCAGGCCTCTTCGCACGAAGAGGGCCCCGGCAAGGGAGCGGCCGGCAAGGATGTGCAGCGGCAAGAGGCCCAGCCACAACCTGTGCGCCATACGAGACGCTCGGCCGCGGCAGCAAAGGAAAAAGCGGCCGCTGCCTCCACCATGGCCAAGTGGCCCAGGACTCCATCCCCCCCTCGCACGGGCACCATACCAGAGGCCGAATTCGACCTCTCCTCTTTCAGCCCGAGGAGGGAGGAGAGGCTAGAAGGAGAAGAAGTCGATGAGTAAGCATCTCGCCGCATTCTTCATCCCCTTAGCCTTTGTTTTGATTATCTTATCTCATTTGATCTTGTTTTGGTCTGCCCCTGCAGAGACACGGAGACGTTGGCGCAGAGGACGGCGAAGAAGGCCAAGACCTCGACGGCCGACGAGCACCCGGCAAGCACTTCAAGCACGCCGGATATGATCACGATCGGCCCGGATCCCAGCCCACGACGCAGCCCCCGACTCAGCCCCCAACGTGAGCCCGTTACTCACTTTCCGCTGGCGAGTGTCGGGGTGTGTATCTTTACTGCTAACCTTGTCGGGTTCGCAGGAGAGGAACAGCGACAGGAGGAGCCGCTGAGGGCCACCCCCGACATGCCGCCCCCGTCAACCACACCGCCCAGGGCCGGGTCCCCGGCAAGGACTCCCACCGATGATCCCATTCACATGTGGGAAGAGCCGGCGAGCACAGGTGCCGGCAGCTCCATCCCGGCAATGAGCGTTGTCGAGGAGGGGACCGCCCCTCCACCGCTCGTCACAGGTAAACCGCCTGCTTCCTGGCCTTTGCCCTCCTTCTAGCGCCATTCTTTTTTTTCTTATTTTTTTTGTTGGCTTTGAGCTTCAACCTGGGTTTCATCTTGTTTCTTTTCCTTGGCTTTCAGATCCCTCCATGGTGGATCGAATGGATATCGACACCACTATCGAGGAGACTGCCAAGGATGCCGCCGCCGAGGCCGCCAAGGTTGCTGCCGACGAGGCCGCCAAGGACGCGCATGAAGAAACCGCCAAGGGGTCTGCTGGGGGGCGGCAAGGAGACCGGCGACCGTACTGACGGCATCCCTGCCGCAGGAGCGCCTGGCGCTACATTGGTTTCGGAGTCCTCTGGTGCCAGGGAGACGGTGGTCGAAGACCAACCGTCAACTTTCGAAGCCCCCACCTCAAGCAGGTATTTGAAGATAGGCGACGACCTGTTCGTCAGCATCCCGGGGGCGGCAAGCACCGGAGCGCCATCTGAGGGGGAGGTTTTTTACAAAGAAGTCATTGCCGCCGCCGGGCTCCAGGTTGTCGACGAGCCGAGCACCAGCAGCAGCAGTTCCAAGGAGGACCAGCTCCTCCAAGCTATGAGCAGCAACTTTTAGAAGCTCCAGGCGCTTCACCGTGCCCGCAAGGAGAAACTGGACTCCAGGACGGCGGTTGTTGACATGGCAGAGGCGGACTTCCAGAAGTGCGTCGAGTAGACATAGATCTGGTTTGCTGAGGCCCGGTAGGAGCTGAAGAATAGCCAGGAGCTGCTGAGCGAGCGTTGGAACGAGCTTCTCCTGAAGCAGTCCGATGTTGAGAAGGCCCAGGAGGAAGCCGCCGCACAGGCCGCCAAGGATGACGCCAATCTAAGGGAGCGCCGCCTCCTGCTCGATGCCCAAGAAGAGGACCTTGCCGCTCGTGAGGAGGCGCTTACCACCAAGCTCCGTGGCAAGGATGAAGAAATTGAGAAGCTTGTCGCGCAGTGGACCCAGGAGCTGGAGCAGAAGCACAAAGACACACTCGACGCCTAGGTCCTGGATCATGCCGGCAAGTTGAAGGAGGCCGTCGATGCCGCCGAAGCCGCGGAGGCCGCCAAGAACGAGCTGGCTAGGAAGGTGGAGAAGTTGGAGGCAGAGCTGGAGAAGCACCGCAAGGAGGTCTCGACGCTGAAGAGCGACAGAGACAAAACTGTCCACACCTTGGCGGAGCTGCAGGTCACCATATCTGACAAGACCAAACTACTCTCCGAAGCCAAAGACTCTATTGTCGATCTGAATCTGAAGTTGACCACGCTGAAGGAGTCCCTTGAGAGCAGCAGGGCCCGTGAGAAGACCCTGGCTAAGGACCTCCAGGAGGAGAAACAACTGCTTGAGAGCACCGCTGCCACTTATAATGACTACGAGAAAGGCGTGAAGATCTGGACTGAGCGCCTTGTCGATGTCGCAGAGAGGCTCACAGCACAACTATCCACCATGGGCCTGCCGACTTTCAGGTATTCCCACAAGGAGAGAGTGACTACGAGTGCCAGACTAACCATGTTCTTCAAGGCTGTCCTTGATGCCCTGAAGCTGCTCCACTCTAGCCGAGCAAACCAGCTGGCCAATGAATCCCGCAAGCTTTGCCGGGGCGTCCTTCTCAAGGTGCTCACCAAGGTGGCATACAGGAACCCTGGCCTCGACCTCAGCCAAGATAGCTTGCCGGCAGATGCGGACCGCAGGGCGCTTGAAGAGCTTGTCGCGCCCATCATCAGCATGGTTGACCAAGTCAAGAGGGTGGAAGGCGAGCGCTGGGACTAGCCGCTTCTCTTTTCCTTGCCGCTATGAACTCGTGCCCAAGACAATTTATCTTAAGTTAGAACTGCGGCAACCATTGATGTAATATAACTTGCTGTGTTTTGGATCGAATGCATGCTATCTTCCTTGTTTGATCCCTTCTTGTATGGCATACACCCTACGCTTTTTTTTGGAGGGGCTTGCCGGTGCGCGCACCCTTGCCGCGAGCGCTTTGAGGAACGGATCCTTAGCAGCCTATTGGGGGTGTCGCTGTCGGCAAGACACCTTGCCGCTCTTAGTGCAGCCACTTGAACTGCTGACCGGACTCGAAACAGAGCAAGGGCGCAACCAATTGCGACGAGGTTCCTTCGCGTGCAGGTTTTCCATACAAGAAACGAAACCATTCGAGGGAAATAACTTTACATTTAAAATAAAATCACTCAAGGTTTCACAACTTAGCTTTTTTTTGCTGTTGTACTCTTTCCCGCAAGATGCCACTTCGAACGTCGCCTGCTGGCGCCCACACTCTCTATCCCCCCTGGCAAACTTGTATGCGAGGGAACCTTCGGTCCTTTGAGAAAAAGAAAGAAGAGAAAATAGGAATATGGAACCTTGGCGGTTCATCAGTACTTGCTGGAAACGAACGTAGTATGATATCCTGGACAGGCATGCATATAAATAAACATGGAAATCAACAAGAACTGTACATACTTAAACTTATTCAACTGCGCACAGGGTCTGCGCCTAGCTTTGTACATAGGGTTATATGCCTTGCCGGCAAGGCTAGTACAAAAGGGGGTTGCCGGGGGTCCCGGCAACCGCGCCTCATGGGTAAAACTTGCGAAGATGTTTGATATTCTAGGAGTTGCTCACTGGAATACGATCTTTGGTCTCCAGGTGGACTGCGTCGGGCCTGGTGACTCGTATCACCCGATAAGGGCCTTCCCACTTTGGCGTTAACTTGTTGGAATTCTTGGCGGACTGAACACGCCGAAGAACAAGGTCACCTTCCTCAAGGCTTCGGGCATGAACCTTGCGGCTGTGGTAGCAGTGCAAGGCTTGCTGGTAGCGCGCGGCTCGCACAGCAGCCTAAAGACGATCTTCCTCAAGGAGCGTAGCATCATCTTGCCGCAACTGCTCTTGCTCAAGCTCATCATAAGCGAGCACTCGAGGTGACCCGTATATGAGTTCTGTGGGGAGAACTGCTTCCGCCCCGTATACCAGGTAGAAAGGTGTCTGGCCAGTGGCTCGATTTGGTGTCATCCTGATTGACCAAAGGACCGCCGGCAACTCATCAATCCAGCGCCTTCCGCACTTGTGCAGCCTGTCGAAAGTTCTCGTCTTGAGACCCCGCAGCACCTCAGCATTTGCCCTTTCCGCTTGGCCGTTGCTTCTTGGATGGGCAACAGAAGCAAAACAGATTATGCTGCCAAGGTCTTGGATATACTGCATGAAGGTGCGGCTCATGAACTGTGTGCCGTTGTTGGTGATGACTCTATTTGGCACACCAAAACGGCAAACTAATCCTTTGAAGAACTTGACGGCTGACTGTGCTATCACCTGTCTCACTGCTTCCACTTCCGGCCACTTTGTGAACTTGTTGATTGCGACGTACAAGTACTCAAAGCCCCCGACAGCACGGGGAAAGGGGCCCAATATGTCGAGCCCCCAGACCGAAAATGGCCAGGAAAGAGGGATCGTCTGAAGAGCTTGGGCTGGCTGATGAAGTTTCTTCGAATGGAACTGGCACGCTTCACACTTGGTTACTAGTGCAGTCGCATCCTGGAGGGCAGTGGGCCAAAAGAAACCTTGCCGGAATGCCTTGCCGGCAAGAGCTCTTGATCCTATGTGATAGCCACATATGCCTCCATGTATCTCTACCAACAGCTCCAGCCCGTCCTCCTGAGGAATGCACTTCAATTTCACGCCGTTCGGTCTTTTTCTGTACAGGACATCATCCACAAAATGGTACATGTTAGACCGGCGGGC
This sequence comes from Thinopyrum elongatum, assembly GCA_011799875.1. Classification (NCBI taxonomy): domain Eukaryota; kingdom Viridiplantae; phylum Streptophyta; class Magnoliopsida; order Poales; family Poaceae; genus Thinopyrum; species Thinopyrum elongatum. The sequence goes on along the minus strand of CM022297.1, from coordinate 180,408,916 downwards.
TACTTTCTCCGCTTCTTCCTGTTCCTCAGGGAGTTCCCCTGTTTGGAGGAACCGAACGGTGTGCTGTGCCCATGCTGGAGCCTGAGGCTCGACGGCAAGGACTAAAGGCGTGTCTTCTGCTATGGGAGCAGTCGTCTCTATGGCAAGGGCTTGAGGCCCCGCCGGAGCTTGTCGCCCCCCGGCAAGCTTGGCGTCGTCCCCGGCAACTTCCTTGCCGGTGGCTCCTGGGAGCTCGGCGGGAAAGTACTTGCCAGGGCTCAACTTCCTTTGCTTGTTCTGTCCTGCCGACGGTTCAACGGATGGCTGAGTTAGTTGGAGCACAAAAGTTCCTGGTTCCACAGGTAACTTGAGGGCAGCATGTTTTGACAGGTCGTCAGCAATGCTGTTCTCTGCTCGAGGAACATGCTCTGCTTGCAGACCATCAAAACGCTCCTCCAACTTCCTCACTTCATCTACATATGCTTCCATCAGCGGGCTCTGATAATCTTGGTTGACTTGCTTGACGACAAGCTACGAATCACCTCTGATGATGAGCTTCGTAATTCCAAGGTCTGCTGAGATCCTGAGACCGGCAAGCAGTCCCTCATACTCCGCAGTGTTGTTTGTTGATCTTTCCCCGGGGAAAGTGCATCTGGACCACGTACTTGAGGTGCTCTCTGGTGGGTGTAATAAGTAGCACACCAGCACTGGCGCCTTGCAGCGAGAAAGCCCCATCAAAGTACATAATCCAGTCGCGGCTTGTTTCCTTGCCGGGGAGAGTGGTCTCTTGAATTTCCTCGTCAGGCGTTGAGGTCCATTCTGCAATGAACTCTGCCAAGGCTCTGCTCTGAATCGTTGAAGTGCTTTCAAACCTGAGACCAAAGCTTGACAGTTCCAATGCCCACTCCACAATCCTTCCAGTTGCATCTAGGTTGTGCAAGATCCGTTGCAATGGAAAGCGAGTGATGACGGTGATCTCATGTGCCTGAAAGTAGTGGCGCAGCTTCCTCGAGGCCATAAGAAGGCCGAATAGCTACTTTTGTACACCAGAGTATCTTGATCTAGCCCCCTGTAAAAGGGAGCTGACAAAATAAACTGGGTGCTGCACCATCTTCTTCTTCTTTGTCACTCCATTTGCTTGTGCAGATCCCGCCTTGTCGGCATCAGACTCTGCCGGGGGCCTTGCCTTACCGGCATCAGATCCTGCCGGGGGTCTTGCCTTGCCGGCACCAGACCCTGCCAGGGAGAGCTCCGGCTCATCATCCGACGGTCTTGCCACTGTCGCTGCTTCCTCATCAAGTTCTCTCTGCGCCACTAGCACAGCACTGACCACTTGATTCGTTGCCGCTAGATACAGTAACAATGGCTCTTGTGGCTTAGGCGCGACTAGTGTTGGCGTAGAGGAGAGGTACCTCTTCAAATCTTGCAGCGCTGCCTCCGCTTCCGGAGTCCATTTCATTGGACCTGCCTTTTTCAAGATCTTCAAAAAGGGCAGGGCGCGCTCAGCAGATTTGAAGATGAACCTGCTCAAAGCAGCAACACAGCCAGCAAGTCGACGTACATCTTTGACCCGTCTTGGTGCTTCAATCTGCTCAATCGCCTTGATCTTGTTGGGGTTCGCCTCGATCCCACGCTGAGACACAAAGAACCCGAGAAGTTTGTCGGATGGGACGCCAAACACACACTTCTCAGGATTGAGCTTGAGATTGATCTTGCGCAAATTTGCAAATGTTTCTTCTAGATCTTGTATGAGCGTTGCCCTGTCCTTGGTTTTGACCACTATATCATCCATATAGGCTTCCATATTTCTATGTAGCTGAGGCTCAAAACCAATTTGGACTGCTCTCGCAAACGTTGAACTAGCGCTCTTCAACCCGAAAGGCATTCGTATAAAACAATACGTACCACATGGGGTGATAAACGCGGTCTTCTCTTTATCTTCCTTTGTCATGAAGATTTGATGGTATCCTGAGTAGGTGTCAAGGAACAACAGCAAGTCGCACCCGGCAGTGGAGTCCATGATCTGGTCGATGCCTGGCAAGGGGAAAGGATCCTTTGGACAGGCTTTATTGATGTCTGTATAATCAATGCACAGCCTCCATTTCCCGTTTGCCTTGCGCACCACCACCAGATTAGCCAACCATGTTGGGTGGAGCACTCCTCTGACCAAGCCTACTGCTTCTAACTTCCTAATTTCTTCCATGAGGAACTCTTGCCGCTCCAAGGCTTGCTTCCTGACCTTCTGCTTGACGGGCCGCGCATGAAGACAGACAGCAAGATGGTGCTCAATCACCTCCCTGGGAACGTCGGGGATGTCAGATGCTTGCCATGCAAACGCATCGACATTCGCCCGCAGGAAGGCGATGAGCGCGCCTTCCTATTTGCTGTCGAGGGTGGAGCTTATAGTAAAAGCCCCACCCGTGCCGTCCTCCTTGACGGGCACCTTCTTAGTTTCTGGTGGTGCTGCCTTGGATTTCTTGCTCTTGCCGGTGGAGCTCTCTGGCACGTCCTCGACGGGAGCGCAGCACTCCGAAGAGGCGCACTTGACGGAGTGGGTGCAAGAGGTCTTGCCGGAAGAGGTCTTGCCGGGAGAGGTCTTGCCGGGAGAAGTCTTGCCGGTCTTCCTCCCTCCCGGAGCTTCAGCGGCAGGAGCAAGTGCCTTAGCGGCAGTTGCTGCAACTGCCTCTCGGTAAAGTTGGTCAGCGCAGATGAGCGCGTCTTTCTTGTCGGAGTGGACGGTGATGATGCTCATTGGTCCGGGCATCTTCAACGTATTATAAGCGTAATGTGACGCCGCCATGAACTTGGCCAGCGCTGGGCGCCCAAGGATCCCATTATAGGGCAAGGGGATCTTGGCAACATCAAAAACGATCTTCTCCGTCCTATAGTTCAGCTCGCCACCAAACGTAACTGGTAGCGTAATCTTGCCCTTTGGCTGACTCCTTCCTAGGTTGACCCCTTGAAACATGCCCGTCTCTTCGAGATCTCCATCGGGAATTTGCAGCCTCTTGATCACAGTGGGCGAGATCAAGTTCAGACCGGCCCCACCGTCAACTAACACTTTTGTCACCTTGAGGTTGCGTCTCGTTGGTGAAACCAACAATGGCAAACACCCAACCGCCGTTGTGCGATCAGGGTGATCCTCAGCGTCAAAAATGATAGGCGTGTTGGACCATTTCAGTGGCTTCTGGGCATCGAACGATGGCTCTGTCACATTGATCTCACGCGCCCACTGTTTTAGTTGGCGGTGAGAGGCATGCAATGAGGCACCACCGTCGACGCACATGGCCTCTGTAGCTTTCTGGAACTCGTGCTCGCTGGACTCGTCATCCTCATCATGATCATCATCTCCCTCTTTCTTGTCGCGGCCCCGAGCGGGCCTCTCTGGTTGCTTATCCTTGCCGCGGCGACCACCTCGGCCGCCACGCTTCTTGCCGGACCCCTCAGCACCGTCCTGGCCCTTCTCCTTGTCTCGCCTTTCATACTCAGCTTTCTACTTCTCTACAAGCTGCTCAACTTGTAGGCAGTTCTGGAGGTCATGGCCCTTGGTGCGATGGATCTTGCAATACTGCTTGTCGGAGCCGTCTGGCTTGTCGGCAGCCGCCAAGGCCTGGCAGGCGGCGCACCCAGCAACCTCCTTGCCGGGGTCATCAACCTTGGCCTTCTTGGCAGTGCCGGGGTTTCCGGGTCCCTCGACGACAAGCACTGTTTTACCCTTGCGCTTCCTGTTGTGCCGTCGACCCTTCTTTGCCGGGGCGGCGACGTCTTCATCTGCGGAGTCACTTTCTGCGCCGGCATCTTCGCTGGGATATTTCCTTCCTTCTTCAGCGCGAGCACATCTATCGGCCAAAACATAAAGCTCGGCAACATCTCTAACCTTGTTCATTGCCAGCTCTTCACTCATCTTGTGGTTCCGCACATTCTGATGAAATGCACTGATAACGGCGGTAGGATGAACATCCGGGATGTTGTACTGCACACGGCTGAACCTCTGTATATATTTGCGCAAGCATTCGCCATCTTTCTGTGGGATGATATGCAAATCACTTGCCTGGCCAGGAGCTTGGTGGCCTCCAGTAAAGGCGCCAACAAACTCATGACACAGATCCGACCAAGAAGAGATGGAATCCTCTGGCAGGTGCATCAACCATGACCTGATGTCGGGCTTGAGTACCAACGGGAAGTAGTTGGCGAGTACCTTGTCGTCTCGAGCCCTGGCAGCTTGCATTGCAATGGTATAGATGCTCAGGAACTCCGACGGGTGAGTCTTGCCGTCGTATTTCTCTCTGACCTCGGGCTTGAACATGCGGTGAGTGGGCCACTGGAATCGCCGCAGCCCACCGGTAAAAGCTGGACAACCCACCTCGTAAGGCAAGTTACCAGAATCCCCCGGCGTAGGCCGATCTACAGTGGGGCCTACACGCCTATCAGACTGATGGCGCACTTCCCGTCGCCACTCAATAGTGGTTCGAGCGTCTTCCTTGACTCGCTCTCAAAGAACTTGGCACTGATCATGGCGGGCTCGTGGGTCGGAAGACGCTGTGGAGCCGTTGTCGCAGGCCTCGACCCGACGAGCTGGCGGCTGCTGTTGCTATCGTGGAGGAGGTGAGTGCACCATGGTCGCAGCACCTCCGGTCCTTCCGCCATTGGCACGCGCCGGCTCGACAGAGCACCGGCACGAGGGCCCTGCCTGCTGCGGTCCATCTTTATTGGAGAAGCCGACGAGGCTCCGGATGGTAGCTCTCCACTCGTCGAGCTTCTCCGCAGCAGGAGGGAAATCCAGAAGCAACTACACGCGTGCCAATGCTTCTGTTGGCGTGGGTGGCGGTGACAGCTGCGTGGATCGTGAAGCGCTTTGACTTCTAACCACGTTAGAACAAGCTCTATCACGGTCCCGCGGCCGCGCGCCGTTTCTGCCAGCGTCTTGGCGTGCATGCTGGCCCGGCGCATCTCGAGAATGATGCAAAGGGCTCCTTCCATGGGAATGCTCGTGATCACCCACGCCACGGCGCTGCTCATCGCGCACGACCTGGGAAGGCCGCGGCGCATGCGCCGGCGGGGGCGTCTTGGAGGTCATCCTTCCGCCCCTGGGGTTTGCCACACCGCCCGTAGATAGCACGGCTCCGTCCTTGGACCCGACGACGTGTGGGTCATCGCCGCTCGCGTGGCTCCGATCACCAGAGCGTCGTGGAAGCCCATGGCCTCCACCCACGTCCATCCCATCGTCCGTCCGCGCTGGTGCGGGCAGATCGACCGGAGATGAACCAATCACCATGATGCTCTTTCTCTTTGGAGACATGACGATGAAGATGTTGAAGAAGTCGACGCGCTGACGCCTAGATCAGGTTCGTACAACCTCTCTTGCCCCCTACCTGGCGCGCCAAAGATGTCGGGGTAACGACACCTATGGGATCGAGTGGATCCCTTCTACGGTTAGGCAGGGAGGAGGGGTGCACGAAGAGCAGATCTAATGATCAACACGAGGGATTTTTACCCAGGTTCAGGCCGCTGAGAAGCGTGAAACCCTAGTCCTGCTTTGAGTGTATATTCAGTGTTCTTGAGCTTCGGCTAGCTGCTACGCATGCAAACTGGGCCGGAAAGTCCAAAAGTCCCCCCTGTATCGCCTTGGGCCTCCTTTTATACCAAGGAGCTACCACAGTGGCGTACAGGCATACAGGAGGTGTAAAGTGCTACAGTGCATGTGCTTATCTCTGGCGTCTTAGGACAAGTGCATTAAATGCGCTGCTTACGTGCCCTCTAACTTTATCGGGGACGGAAATAGAGCCCGTCCCATCCGTCGCCGTCTCACCCCGTCTCGACACGCACCCAAGATGACGAGGCATGCAAATGCCAAGCTGACTGGCTAGCCGCTGCGCTGGAGCGGTGGCAGGATCTTCACGAAGATCCGCATGCCACCACGCAGGTGCTTGCCTGGTTGGCTGGCTAATTGCTGTGCCGGGATGGTGGCAGGGCAGCGGAGCCTTGTCGTGCGCGAGCCTTGTCGTGGCCTCGCAATCGTCCCTGGTAAGAGTCTTGTTGGGGCCTCGCAGTCATCCCTGGCAAGAACCTTGCTGGGAACTTTGCCTTCTGGTCTTCACGAAGATCTGCATGCTACTAAGCATGTGCCCTTGAGTCTTGGTCTTGACGTTGTCGATGTGTCATAGCTCTCAACCTCAAGGGTGGTGGTCTTGCTGAGGCTTCGCAAACCACCCCGGCAAGGGGCTTGCTGGGGCTCGCAAATCACCCCGGCAAGAATCTTTGCCGGGGGCTCAGCTTGATTACTGGCTCGGAAGCCGCCTCGGTCGTCTTGTATTTTGCCTCAAACTGCCCCCGCCAAGCCTCGTTGCAGGTGCGGCTGCAACTGCCCGTGCACAAGTAAGGGGTACCAAAGGGCCCAAACTTTAGTACACCGACAACTACACTAAACTAAAATAAACTAAACTAAACATAAACTAAACTAAACCTAAACTAAACTAAACATAAACCTAAAACTAAACTAAACATAAACCTAAAAGTAAAAAAATGGTGAGGAGCTCACCGTAGGGGAGGGGGCGGCCCGGTGGAGTAGGTCCACCGCAGGGGGAGGGGGGCGGCGCTCAGGCGGCCGCCGCAGGGGAGGGGGCAGGGCAGCCTAGGCAGGGCGGCAGGACGGCCGCGGGCCGGCGGGGGCCTGGGGCGGCGGGGGCGCGGTGGCCGGCGGCGGTTGGGGTCGGGTGCGGGGGGTCGGGTCGGGGGTTAGGGAGAGAGAGAAGAGAGAGAGAGGAGGTGGGGGCAACAGCCGTTAGGTAGTCAATTCTTTTCCGTCTGCTGGCAGACGGCAAAGAATTGGCTGATGGCAACTAGGATCTTTGCCGTCAGCCAGGTCTTTGCCGTCTGTTTTTTACAAGCAGACGGCAAAGATCTTCTTTGCCGTCCGCTAGCAGACGGCAAAGAACTGGCTGATGGCAAATTCTGTTTTTCCAGTAGTGAAGTAAGCACAACACCCATGGACCGGTCCACCCGCATATCAAATTACCAAAGTAACGAACGCGAATCTAACAAACATGATGAAAGTGACTAGATGAAATTCTCGTGTGTCCTCAGGAACACTTTGCTTATTATAAGAGACCGTTCCGGCCTATCCTTTGCTACAAAAAGGATTGGGCTACCTTGCTGCACCTTTTTTTACCATTACTACTTGTTGCTCGTTACAAATTACCTTGCCATCAAACTATCTATTACCAATAATATCAGTGCTTGCAGACAATACCTTGCTGAAAACCGCTTGTCATTTCCTTCTGCTCCTTGTTGGGTTCGACACTCTTACTTAACGAAAGGACTATGGTTGACCCCCTATACTTGTGGGTCATCAAGACTCTTTTATGGCGCTGTTGACGGGGAGTGAAGCGCCTTTGGTGAGTGGAATTTGGTAAGGAAACATTCATATTAAGTGCTGAAATTTACTGTCACTTGTTACTATGGAAAACAATCATTTGAGAGGTTTGTTCGGGGTATCCTCACCTCGACCGGAAGCACAAAGAGTTGCTCCACGACCTACTACACCTACTAAAAAGATTTATTATGAGATTCTTTCGGGTATGATAGAGAAACTGCTAACTAATCCTTATGCAGGAGATGGAACAATACATCCTGATATGCACCTAATCTATGTGGATGAAGTTTGTGGATTATTTAAGCTTGCAGGTTTATCCGAAGATGGAGTGAAGAAGAAGGTTTTCCCTTTATCTTTGAAGGGAAAGGCATTGACATGGTATATGCTATGTGATGATATTGGAATGTGGGATTGGAACCGTTTGAAATTGGAATTTCATCAAAAGTTTTATCCTATGCATCCTAGTTCACCATGATCAAATTATATATAATTTTTGGCCTCGTGAAGGAGAAAGTGTCGGGGTACACAAATAGGGGTGTATGTTTCCCCTGACTTGTGCACGGACGGTGGGCCTCCGCCCCGGCAGCCAAGGCTCGGCAAGAAGACAGCTACATCAGCACCCAAATCAAGGCCAAGCCAGAGAAGCAGTTCTTAGTGAGATCAAAGAGCAGATCAAGAAGACCAAGGCAACCAAGACTGAAGAATATCACCTTAGGAAAGCCTCCACTACCGGGCAGGAGGGCCTGGTCGGGTCGAGGCCACCCCAAGGACAAGTTCAAGACTTCCCCGGCAAGCTTGCCGGATCCGCCAAGGGCAGAATCCCTGCCAAGACACCACCGCTCCACCGCACGGCGACGCAAGTCACTTATCAGTGCGGTGTCGAGCCCCCAAGTGATTAAGTGGCCTCTGCTAAGCACGTGGCGGCCCATTGGAAGACAAGATTTATCCAAGTGACACACATCCAAAAGCGTGTCAAGATGATAAACAAGAGATGGTTAAGCGGCTCGGCAGGCCTGCCGGGCTTCGTCCTCAGCATGACACCTAGCAGTGCATTTAATGTGCTTTGTCCTAACTGCCAGAGTTAGGTATGATAGCACTGTTGGCTATCTAATCAATAGATAAAGACTATTTTGCCATTGTGGTTACCCCTTAAGCTATAAAAGGAGGTCCAGGGCGACCTAGCAAAGGATTCGGACCCTCGCATACTTGTACGTGTGTAGCTGCACTCCCCGAGGCATCCTTGCCGGGCTTGAGCATTGTGTGCTTGTTGTGTTCTTCCACTCAATCCACCAAAAAGCAGGAGTAGGGTTTTACGCTATCCAGCGGCCCGAACCTGGGTAAAAACCACCAGTGTCACCGCCGTCGTGTTGTTTCATGGCTTCTGCGCTTTGTGCAATGTGATCCCCTTGCCGAACCACAAAGGGGCTCATGGCCCCATAGGTGATTGTGATCCACCATGACATCTTTGGCGCACCAGGTAGGGGGGTCACTTGTGCAAACCTGAAGTTGTAAACAGTGCGTCGAGCTCCATCGTCGTTCATCATCATCATCATCATCATCGTCATCTTCATCGACAACCTCTTCGTCCACGGCTTCGAAGAAGAAGAACAACGCCGCTCCCTTCCTCTGTCCTACCTAGATTCCTCCGCTCGTTTCCGCTGCGGCCGCGGCCGCGATGAGAATGGAGGGCGGTGGTGGTGCGACGACTGCGGACGGCTCGGGTGGCGTGGTCATCATGCACCTGTGTCCGAAAAAGAAGCGAAACGTGCGGTGATATCGCCCTCCTCGTGAGCTCCCGTCAAAGTGTACTCGATGCCGGAAAGTGTCATTTGGACAAGCAAAGCAAATGGTGCGTGGTCGGCCCCCTCCTCCCTTCCCACTTGTCAACAATCGAGCCATGCAATGGTGGCGTTATCAATGTCGATGAGCCCGCGTGGAACTCGGTCCAGTATTTATCCCGCCAAGGGTGAATCCTGAGTGGAGCGCTGGTGCGAATCTGTTGGTCGACGCCCTGGCAAACATGCTCCGGCAAGGCTGATCGTGCCGGCATGGCCTTCGAGCCTGCCGACGTGAGATCATTGACAATATAAGAAAAATGGGAGAGGAGCCGACCCTTCCTTCTCACCATACATTGACAGATGTGAGCGTTCCATTAGCCCCTCTGGCTCTTGCCGGGGGGTGGATGCATAACTAATAAACTGCCAAGTCTTTCCCTTGTGCGCCTTCTCGTTTGTTGTCTTTTCAGAACAAGGATGGACACACGAACGGGGGGGAAATCGCAAGTAGGGGAGGAGGTGTTATGCGAGACCTAATGCATACCCGGCAAGGGAGGAGAGCATTAACGAAAGATAAGTTAGCATGATCACTGATTCTTCTTCAGTACTTACGTCGCTTATCCTTCGGATAACCAGGATTTTCGTATGACAAGCCTTTCGTATGATGGTACCTTATTGTATTTGTCTGCGCCCCTGCTTTGTTTCGAGCCTGCTCAACAAAGTGGGCAGCTGCGTCAAAGGCCATTAAGGAAAAACCTGCCGGGGCATACCCTCGCCAGCTGAATGCTAAGGACCCGCTCCTCACAACAATTGCGGCAGCATGCTACTGGCGGGCAACCAAAGTACGCAAAGAAAAAAACTAACCATATGAACATCAATGTGAAAGTGCAACTAATCCCTGGGTGGTTTTGGTAATTCTTAACAACATATAGCTCATTGAACTAATACTCTTTCATGATGATCATTTCAGAAAGTTCAATGATTGGCATGGCATGGACTTGGAATGTGGACCCCTCAAAATGCTAAGGACACATATTGGCTCAAGCTCAAGACTCTACTCTTTTCATTTTAGTGATCCAAGATCACATTGAGTCCATAGGAAAGCCAATACTATTAAAAGGGGATGAGGTGTTGCTTAATGGCTTGCTTGCTCAAAATGCTTAGTGATATGCTCCAAAAAGCCCTCAACCACTTTCTCATTTCCACATATGTCCCAAACCAAAAGTCAAACTCGGCCCCACTGATTTGATCTATCCGGCGCCACCGAGTTCATTTGGCATAGCCACTGCCAGAAACCCTAATTAGTTTGATCTCATCGATAGGGATCTCGGTCTCATCGAGATGGGATTGCTAACTCTCTGTTTCCCTTTGTAACGTTTCGGTCAAACCGAGATGAGCGAGCGGTCCCATCGAGTTCGCAATGCAAACTCTCTGTTTCCTCTTCGTAATGTTTCGGTCTCACCGAAATGAGCGATCGGTCCCATCGAGTTTGCCTGACCAACTCTCTGTTTGCCTATTACAGAAATCGGTCTCACCGAGTTCATATGATCGGTCTCACCAAGATTACGTTATGCCCTAACCCTAATGAAATTGGTCTCACCGAGTTGACATGTCGGTCCCACCGAAAATCCTAATGTTCACATTTTGAACTAAATTGGTCTGACCGAGTTTCACTATTCGGTCCCACCGAGTTTGGTAAATTGTGTGTAATGGTTAGATTTTGTGTGGAGGCTATATATACCCCTCCACCCTTCCTCCATTTGTGAGGAGAGCCATCAGAACATGCCTACACTTCCAGCATTCATTTTCTGAGAGAGAACCACCTACTCATGTGTTGAGACCAAGACATTCCAATCCAACCATAAGAATCTTGATCTCTAGCCTTCCCCAAGTTGCTTTCCACTCAAATCATCTTTCCACCAAATCCAAATCTGTGAGAGAGAGTTGAGTGTTGGGGAGACTATCATTTGAAGCACAAGAGCAAGGAGTTCATCATCAACACACCATCTATTACCTTTTGGAGAGTGGTGTCTCCTAGATTGGTTAGGTGTCACTTGGGAGCCTCCGTCAAGATTTTGGAGTTGAACCAAGGAGTTTGTACGGGCAAGGAGATCGCCTACTTCGTGAAGATCTACCCTAGTGAGGCAAGTCCTTCGTGGGCGATGGCCATGGTGGGATAGACAAGGTTGCTTCTTCGTGGACCCTTCGTGGGTGGAGCCCTCCGTGGACTCGCGCAACCATTACCCTTCGTGGGTTGAAGTCTCCATCAACGTGGATGTACGATAGCACCACCTATCAGAACCACGCCAAAAATCTCCGTGTCTACATTGCGTTTGCTCCCTCCAAACTCCTCCCCTTTACCTTCATATGCAATGATTCACATTCCGCTGCTCTACTCTTAGAATTGCATGTGTAGGTTGATTGCTTGACTTGTGCTAAGTTGCTAAAATCTGCCAAGACTTAAAATTGGGAAAAGGCTAGATTTTTATTTGGTCAAGTAGTCTAATCACCCCCCCTCTAGACATACTTTCGATCCTACAAGTGGTATCAGAGCTTTGGTCTCCATTTGCCTTGATTTCCATAGCTTTGGTGATCATAGCCTTGGTTTCACAACCTAGGAGAGTATGGCGTCTAGCGAGGGAAATTACCACCGTAGAGGTCCTTACTTTGATGGTACTAATTTTGCTAGTTGGAAGCATAAGATGAAAATGCATATTCTTGGACATAACCCCGCCGTTTGGGCTATTGTGTGTATTGGCTTGCAAGGTGAATTCTTTGATGGGAGAGAACCAAATCGTGAAGCTACCGTGGAAGAATTGAAGATGTTGCAATACAATGCTCAAGCTTGCGATATCCTCTTCAACGGATTGTGCCCCGAAGAATTCAACAAAATCAGCCGTCTTGAGAATGCAAAGGAAATTTGGGATACTTTGATTGATATGCACGAAGGTACCGACTCCGTCAAGGAATCCAAATTGGATGTGCTTCAAAGTCAGCTTGACAAGTTCAAAATGAAGGATGGTGAAGGTGTCGCTGAAATGTACTCTAGGCTTGCTCTCATCACAAATGAGATTGCCGGCTTAGGAAGTGAAGAGATGATCGACAGATTCATCATCAAGAAGATCCTAAGAGCCTTGGATGGAAAATATGACACCGTGTGCACATTGATCCAAATGATGCCAAATTACAAAGATATCAAGCCAACTGAAGTCATTGGAAGAATTGTAGCTCATGAGATGTCACTCAAGGATAAAGAAGAGCTTCACAACAAGTCTAGTGGTGCTTACAAAGCCTCATGTGATGCTCCTACATCATCAAGTGAAAAACAAGCCTTCAATGAGGAATTGAGCCTAATGGTGAAGAACTTCAACAAGTTCTACAAGAGTAGAAGCAAGGAAAGAAGTTCCAAGTCAAGGTCCTACAATGACAAAAGATCTTCTAGTCGAGAGCGTAATTGCTACAATTGTGGAAGACCCGGACACTACTCCAATGAGTGTACGGCTCCCTACAAAAGAAGAGAAGACTCACCTAAAAGAAGAAGCAAAAGAGAAGAATCACCTCCAAGGGAGAGAAGGAGTAGAGATGATCGTTATGAACGAAGAACCTCTCGCAGAAGCAAGGATTCGGAAAGGAAGGACAAGTCATCAAGGAGCTATACAAAACGAAGACATCAAGCTCATGTTGGTGAATAGGTATCCGATTCCGACTCCGACCACCACTCCGAGAGAAGTTATCACTCCGACTCCGAATATACTCAAGATGAAGGTGTTGCCGGTCTAGCACTTGTGTCAACCAACTCCTATGACATATTTGACTCACCAAATGAAGGAATTGGAAGATGCTTCATGGCTAAAGGCCCAAAGGTATCACACCCCGAGTATGTTGATTTCAATAGTGATGAAGATGATTTGCTAGGTGATGATGATTTACTTGTTGACAACTCTAGTGATGAAAACTATGATGAACTTGCTATTAATCATGCTAAACAAGATAAAATGAATGACGATGATAAGAAGGAGATTGAGCGTCTAACTAAAGAACTAAACACTCTTAAGTTAACTCATGAAACTACCTTAGAAGATCATTGAGAGCTTTTAAAGACTCATGAGAAACTACGCTTTGAAAAGCTCAACCTAGAGCAAGAGCATGGGTTCTTAAAAGCAATCAATGATGATCTTCGTAAGAAAAGTTCTTCTTACATTGCCAAGCGTTTACTCTTGTCTACTTACATGCCACAAGTAAAATCTAGCAACAAGAGTAAGAAAGATTCTTCTTCTAGTAGTAACAATAATCATGCTAAATCCAATATTGTTGCTTCTAGTAGTTCTCTTGATTCCACTAATGATTCTCTTAGCCAAGTTACACTTGAGCAAGAAAATAGCTTATTGAAGGGAATTATAGAGAAAGGTGTTTATAAGAGCCTTGCCGAAAGTAAGCAATTTGAGGAAATTGTACGCAAGCAAGGAAGGCATCGGAAGAATCAAGGTGTTGGTTTTGAACGAAAGTTCAATGCCAATGGAGTTGAGTGGGAAGAAGGTCAATACCCCAAGACGAAGTTTGTTCCTCAACAAGAGAAGTATGATCCTACTTCCTTCGAGGGGACACAAGCTCATGATGATCTTCCACCACAAGACCTCGAGCAAAAAGGCAAGGACAAGCTTCAAGAGGAGATTGATGCATTTGAAGAAGCTCCTAAGGCCTTGGTCAAGTGGGTTCCCAAGACTACATCAAGTTCTACTTCATCAAGTATGACTACAACTCCAAGGATTCCCATCAAGATGATGTGGATCCCGAAGAAGAAGAACTAGAGAATTCTTGAGGGTGACTCCGCCAACATATTTCACTCATATCATTTTGGCAAGAACAAGTGCAATCATCTTCCACATCTTGCACTAGTTCAAGGAGTCACAAACCCTCTTGTTGGTAAGACAAGGGACAAGGTAACCTAATGCTTTCATGGACATCATCTTATGTGTACTTCACTCTATGTCTATGGATATCCTTGTTTGTTCCTTGTGGGACTAACCCATGTAGGTATTGAAAGTGCAACTCACTCCAATGGATTGCTCCAAATGATCTACATCAACATTGAGCATCCACATCTTCAACATCTACATGAAGTCATCATCGACAAAACCCAAGGTTAGTTCATCCCTCTTAGGGGGGATATCACATCTAGGGGGAGCTTTACTCTAAGAATTGAGCTAAAGCAACTCTAATGGTGTGAACACAACAATGCTTTATGTAAAAGTGGTAACCCCACTTGTGCTTAAACGATGAGTATGACCTATGATCAAATGTTCTCATTTGACTCCTAAGTCAATATACTCATATATAGATGACCTAGTCATCGCCAATTGCTTGATAGATGCTAGAGTGTTTGTGCATGCTTTGTCACATATTTCATTTGCCATTTTATTGTGTGAGCATGTTGGTTGCATTTTTTCTTCTCATTTGAGGACATCCATTTGTTGCTTTGATTGTTTGGTCTGTTTCTTTTGCCAAATGGATGGACAAGAATGCCTAAGAACTTCCTCTAGCTATCTATGCTTTTCTCGTCTCAAACTCTATTCATGCTACATCACAAAGTTTGATCAAGTCAGATTCGAACCCTCTGGGTGAGGAGCACTCGGAGTCACCGATTCGTCATAGACTTAAACTTCCAAAACCTCTCTGTGCATTTCGGTCTGACCGATTCATCCTTTTCGGTCATACCGAGTTCACTGAGTTGATCTAGGTTTTCAATCTCGGTGCAACCGATTAGAACCATTCGGTCACACCAAGTTGCAGTAACCGCTTGCGATTCTGCATCACGGTGCCACCGAGTTGTTCCATTCGGTCACACTGACAGGGTCAGGATATATATACCGACGGGTCAAATTTTGGAAATTTCTCCGAAACCTTTTCGCCCGCGCGTGTCCTGCTCTGCCGACTCGGGTCTCCGGATCGTCCTCTCATCGCCAGCGACCCCCTGCCGCTGGTCTCCGCCGCCGTCAACGGAAATCTACACCGCCGTTGCCGCCGTAGCGAGCTCATCGCCAAGTTAGGGTATGAGTTCGACCCTTTGTGCAATCTTTACCTCCAATTCTTAGCACAAAGACAATGCCATGATTCTTACCACGTATGAGATCAATCTATCCAACGAAAACTTCCTTTAGATTAGTTTTGATTCAAAAATTTAGGGTTAGGTTTCCGCCGAACTCATCTCGGACCGACCGAGTTGTAGAAATCGGTCTCACCGATTTGGCTTAGGCCATTGCACTTGTAACTTTCGGTCTGACCGAAAGTTGCAAATCGGTGTGACCGAGTTCAACTCTCAGTGAAACCCTAGCAATCTCAGACTCACCGAACTGTGTCTCGGTCTGACCTATCTCACTAGTTCAGACTCCAAAATTGCTTCGGTGGCACCGAGTTTAACAAATCGGTAGCTCCGAAATGCTTTCTGTGGAAAACTAAAACTAAGTTTTTGACTCAATTGTTTTGCAAAATCTCTGCACTTTGTGATGCTCATCCACTCTATCTCATCTATAACTATTCACAAGGTCAGCTTTCAGTTTGCATTGCCAGAATGTCTGATCAGAGTGATAGCCAGAACTAGTCTGAGGAGCAAGTGAATCTAAGTGAGGGCACTAGTCCCTCTGACAGCTATGAGGATGGCAGTAGAAGTACTCCTAGCATCCTGCCTAAGGCTACTACTAGGCAGAGGAGAAAGAGAAATTCTGATTCTAAAGATGAAGATTATGTGGCTACTGAGGAAGAGGTCAGCTCAAAGAAGAAGGTGGTCAAGAAGGAATTTGGCACAGCTGCCTCTACAAAACCTGGTTTGAATAAGAAGGCTCCTGCAAAGAGAGTGCCCATGTCTAAGGCCAGAGCCTCAACTCTTGAAACTTCCAAATCAACTGTTGGAGAGGCTGCTGGTGAGGGCAAGAAGATAAAGGAAAGGGTCAAGAAGACAATAGCCAGAGTGATTGGCAAACCCTCTATGATGAGAGACCCAGCTGAGGATGAAGAAGAAGATGAAGAAGAGGATGCTGCACCAGCACCCAAACCTCAGAAGTTGATGGGGGATGCCATCAAGTCTGGGGCTGCTCCAGCAAAGCCCAAGACTGCCTCCAAGTCTATTGCTCAAGCTTCTAAGTCTACACCAAAGAGAAGCACAAGAAACATACCAGCTGCTGAAAAGAACAAGGCCCCAGTGCCTGAAATGGAAGAAGAAGAGGAAGCCCAAGTGCTCAGAAAGTTGAAGCCAAAGATCCCTGACCATGATGACAATCATCCAGTGGCTGAAAATATGAAAGCAAGGAAGGATGCAAGTCTCGGATTGTGGAGACAATCAGATCCATATGCTGTGAGGAGAAGGACTGCTGTGGACTATAGATTTCACACCAAGGAGCAGCAGGACTTCTATGAGACAATTCTTCTGGATAAGAAGCCCATAGTGTGTGACATGAAGTGGGTAGACTGGGAATACATCGATAACAATGAAGACCACTTCCCAGGAGTGCATGAAAGTTTCAGACTCAATGGAGTAGACACTTTTGTGGGTCAGAAGCTTACCAAGTGGAATGATGAGCTCATTATGCAATTCTATTCTACAGCTCATTTTTATCCAGATGGAAGGATTGTATGGATGTCTGAAGGTACAAGGTACCAATCAACAGTTGCTGAGTGGGCCAAGCTGATCAATGCCCCTGCAGAGCTTGAGGATGACATAGATGTCTATGCCAAGAGAAAGAAAGATCACAACTCCATGGCCAACATGTATAAGGAGATTCCTGACAAAGCCTTGGAGACTCACAAGCTAGGCTTTGTATATTATCTATTATCTAGACTAGCCACTATTAACACCATCTTGAGGCACACCTTGCTGCCCAAATCAGGAGATCACAGGATGATCAAAGGCCACTCCATCAATTTGCTTCTGTTGTTTGATGTGCCCCAGAAGTTTAAGGTGATGAGTTTGATTGTTGAGACAATCAAGAGGACAGCTGCAGACCAAAAGAGATCATGTGGGTATGCTCCACACATCCAGATGCTTATCAACTCCAAGATGGGCACAGGCACATATTTGTTGGATAAAGAACACCTTCCCTTGAGGCCTGAATTTGAGGACAACACAGTTGTCATGGATGCTAAAGATCCTACATCAGTAGAGGCTCAAGAGAAGAGGGAGAAAGCAAAGGTAGAGAAGGCAGCCAAGATGCCAAGTGTTGAAGAGGCATCTCAAGTTTTTCTCAAGTCAAAACAAGATCAACTTAGCTATCTCATTCAAGCAACTTTGAGGATTGAGAAAGGTTTGGCCACCCTGACTCAGAATCAAGAGAGCCTGGAGAGGATCATTGAAACAAAGTTTTATGATCTCGACTTGAAGGTGACAGAGATGCAGACAGCTGTTGAGCAGCTCCAGGAAGAAGCTGAGGAGAGGAAAGGGAAAGCTACCACAGATGCTTTTCAGAGAGTGCCTAGGGCACAGAGATCTGCAGCAGTGCCTGTGTCAGATACAAGAGCTACTACGTCAGCACCTGCAGCTACAGCTTCAGTTGCAACTCCACCAGCTCCAACAACCTCAACAGATGCATTCGTTCTTGGAGTCCTCTCTACACCACCTCCCGAAGATTAAACCTAGAGAGACGCATAGCACTATGCATTTTCAAGCTTTTTGGTAACTTGTTGCCAAAGGGGGAGAAAGTGTATAGATCATAGGCTTCGAGAGAGAGTGCTTGCTTCTTTTTGCCATTCTCTTTGCTACTTGTTTGCTACTTTTTGTGTGCTTGCTTGGTTGATACTCTATGTTTATGTGTGTGAGATACTTATGGTCATGTGTTTGATCATATCCTACATTAATGTTTGTGCTTGGATGATGACATTATTTATCTCTCTTGTATGATCATTCACTTTGCCTTGGTGATGAGTGCATATTTTCATATTCCATCATTTTGAGCGCTCAACCAAGATGTATGTGACATGGAAGAGTAAACCATGATCCTAATCGATTGTGCATTTGCATTCAAAAGCAAATTTTAAATAATGCACAAATTTAGGGGGAGCTCTTGCGTATCACATACTTCTCAAAGCGATGATATACTTCATTCTTATTATCATGTGTCGAAGCTTTGATCTATATGTTGTCATCAATTACCAAAAAGGGGGAGATTGAAAGTGCAACTAATCCCTGGGTGGTTTTGGTAATTCTTAACAACATATAGCTCATTGAACTAATACTCTTTCAAGATAATCATTTCAGAAAGTTCAATGATTGGCATGGCATGGACTTGGAATGTGGACCCCTCAAAATGCTAAGGACACATATTGGCTCAAGCTCAAGACTCTACTCTTTTCATTTTAGTGATCCAAGATCACATTGAGTCCATAGGAAAGCCAATACTATTAAAAGGGGATGAGGTGTTGCGTAATGGCTTGCTTGCTCAAAATGCTTAGTGATATGCTCCAAAAGCCCTCAACCACTTTCTCATTTCCACATATGTCCCAAACCAAAAGTCAAACTCGGCCCCACTGATTTGATCTATCCGGCGCCACCGAGTTCATTTGACATAGCCACTGGCAGAAACCCTAATCAGTTCGGTCTCACCGATAGGGATCTCGGTCTCACCGAGATGGGATTGCTAACTCTCTGTTTCCCTTCATAATGTTTCGGTCTAACCAAGATGAGTGATCGGTCCCACCGAGTTCGCAATGCAAACTCTCTGTTTCCTCTTCGTAACGTTTCGGTCTCACCGAAATGAGCGATCGGTCCCACTGAGTTTGCTTGACCAACTCTCTGTTTGCCTATTACAGAAATCAGTCTCACCGAGTTCATGTGATCGGTCTCACCGAGATTACGTTATGCCCTAACCCTAATGAAATCGGTCTCACCGAGTTGACATGTCGGTCCCACCAAAAATCCTAACGTTCACATTTTGAACTAAATCGGTCTGACCGAGTTTCACTATTTGGTCCCACCGAGTTTGGTAAATTGTGTGTAACGGTTAGATTTTGTGTGGAGGCTATATATACCCCTCCACCCTTCCTCCATTTGTGAGGAGAGCCATCAGAACGTGCCTACACTTCCAGCATTCATTTTCTGAGAGAGAACCACCTACTCATGTGTTGAGACCAAGACATTCCAATCCAACCATAAGAATCTTGATCTCTAGCCTTCCCCAAGTTGCTTTCCACTCAAATCATCTTTCCACCAAATCCAAATCTGTGAGAGAGAGTTGAGTGTTGGGGAGACTATCATTTGAAGCACAAGAGCAAGGAGTTCATCATCAACACACCATCTATTACCTTTTGGAGAGTGGTGTCTCCTAGATTGGTTAGGTGTCACTTGGGAGCCTCCATCAAGATTGTGGAGTTGAACCAAGGAGTTTGTACGGGCAAGGAGATCGCCTACTTCGTGAAGATCTACCCTAGTGAGGCAAGTCCTTCGTGGGCAATGGCCATGGTGGGATAGACAAGGTTGCTTCTTCGTGGACCCTTCGTGGGTGGAGCCCTCCGTGGAGTCGCGCAACCGTTACCCTTCGTGGGTTGAAGTCTCCATCAACGTGGATGTATGATAGCACCACCTATTGGAACCACGCCGAAAATCTCCGTGTCTACATTGCGTTTGCTCCCTCCAAACTCCTCCCCTTTACCTTCATATGCAATGATTTACATTCCGCTGCTATACTCTTAGAATTGCATGTGTAGGTTGATTGCTTGACTTGTGCTAAGTTGCTAAAATCTGCCAAGACTTAAAATTGGGAAAAGGCTAGATTTTTATTTGGTCAAGTAGTCTAATCACCCCCCCTCTGGACATACTTTCGATCCTACACAATGGGTAAACAAAAGAAGGATAGCATGCATTAGCATAATTAAAACATCAGTTCAACGAGTGCAAAACCAGAAACAGTACGGGACCTAAACACAGGCCGCATGATTGTTTTTGTTACAGGACACCCTGGCAAGAAAAACGGCTCAAGGCTGGGCGTGCTGGTCTTTGGGGACCCTTGGGACAGAGAGAACCTTGTCAGCAAGAGGACTGGCCTTCGCCTCGGCGGCAGAAACGTCGGCACCCTATGGCAGTCTCTTGAAGCCGTCGGAGAGGTTGAGATCCGGGTGATGATAGGCAAGGTTGCTCAAGACCATAAAGAGGGCGTCACGGGCAAGCTTTCAGGATTCAACAGCGAAGCATTTGGCCCTGTCTTCCTCGTACATCCTCAGCCCTTCGATCAAGCCTTCAAACAAAAGCGTCAGCTTGACGCTTGGAATTTCATGGTCACTCACAGAGAAAGCCCAGCTCTTCATGTCCATCTTCAAGATTTGGGCAGTGAGGCGCTCGGCGATATCAACCAAGCTTTTGATCCAGAGGTCGCGTTGCTCGATCTGGTTCTGTAGCTTGTCCTCCGCGTCCCGCCGAAGAATTCTTGTGTTCTCCAAGTCCTTCATCAGCAACTGCTCATGAACTCCAGCGGATTCAATCTCACTTTCCATAGTGCCAAGCCGCACTTTCATATCAGTGATGGTGCTGTTGGCAGTGTCAAGGTTTTGACTCTTGGAAAAAAGCTGTGATTGCACCTCCTTCAGAAGGGTTTCTGCTCTCTGCGCTTCCTCTTTGAGAGCCACGATTTCCTTGGCGCTCCTGGCAAGGTCCTCTGTCAGCTTGGCCACCTGTTGATCAAGATCAGCCTTGGCAGTAGATGCAGCAGCAAGTTCTTCAGCAATCTTCTTCAGCTGGGCAGCAGAGTCGAGGGTGAGCGTGTCAAGAGCTGCCTTGTGCTTGTCCTCCAGGTCCTTAGTGCACTGCTGGACAAGAGCCTCCAGTTCTCCATCCTTGCTGCGGAGGGTGGCCTTAAGGTTCCCTTCCCGGGAAGAGATGTCTTTCTCCTTGGCATTCAGAAGTGCTTCGCGCTCCGCCAGGCAGACCTCCTGGGCCGCGACATCCTCCTTGGCCATGGTTATCACCTCCTGTTGCCGCAAAAGGGATTGAAACTGCTTGTTGTGCCACTCACGCAGTTCGCCACCCTTGTCCCTCGGTTTCTGATCCATGACCCCAGCAACGTCACGCTGCTCCTTAATCGCCTGCCACTTCAGGTTGTACCTGCTCTGCATATCCTTAATGCATGCTGCCACAGACTCCAAGAAAGACAGGTCCATGGCTGCACCGACGGAATCATCAGTCTCTTCGGCTCTCTGGGACAGCGGCACCAAGATGCACCGAATCTCTTCATCAAAGTCCACTCCTACCGCAACAGATGAGCCGGGGGCTGCAAGCCCAGGCTGGGCAAGGACCAGTGCCAGCTTGCTTGAGGATGGTTGTGGGACTACTGCCGGTGTACCAAACGAGGGATGAGGCCCCATAGTTTGCAGAGGGATTTTCTCCTCCACAACTGCATCATGGCCGGATGTGCTGCCGGGGGTTTTCTCTGTTCCATCGGGAAATTCTTGTATGGTCCCGGCAGTCTGACCCTGGCCTTCCGCGGCGGCAATTTTGGTGGCCTCCTCAGCAGCATCCTTACCAATACTAGCCACTTCTTCTAGCAGCTCTGGTTCCTCGGCCAACGAAGCTGCAGACAAAATTAACAAGCATTGATGAAGAAATGATACAAATTGACAGGTTGAAGGCCTGGAAGCAAAGTAATTCAAATAAGAAGACATAAGGGCAGGCAGATTACCCGGTGGCGCTTGCCGCGGAAGGGCATCGGTCTCCCCGGCAACATCGATTGTCGTGGTGCGGTCCGTGCCCCCTTCCTCGGTGACCATGATCTTGACATGGGCCAACCCCTCGATGGAGGCCCTTGCTGGTGATTTCTCTGCTTGAACAACAGGTGGGGAGGGCCTCTCATGGTGGGCTCCACCCTGGTGGATCTCCTCTCCTTCCTTGGCGGGGGATGGTGTGCGTTCTTCCGCATCTCTCCTGGCGGGCGAACCTTGCTCCATGC
This sequence comes from Thinopyrum elongatum, assembly GCA_011799875.1. Taxonomy (NCBI): domain Eukaryota; kingdom Viridiplantae; phylum Streptophyta; class Magnoliopsida; order Poales; family Poaceae; genus Thinopyrum; species Thinopyrum elongatum. The sequence goes on along the minus strand of CM022297.1, from coordinate 180,386,870 downwards.
TTCCGCGCTGAGAACTGGGCTGGAAGCTGGACGCAGGATCCTCTGTGCTATCTTCCGCTAGACCCGTGCCCGCCAAGGGCCCCGACGACGTCACCTGCTTGGTTCTTTTGGCCTGGTGGATGAGGGGTTCTTCATCCCTGTCAAGACAACAAGCCAGGTTGAGTCAAGCAAGCACCAAGTACATGGTCCTTCAACAAGGAAAATTAGTTTTTCCCCTTACTCTGGGTCGATGAGCATGGAGCCAAGTGCATATCCAGCAGGTGGCGGGGTCGCTCTCCCCCTCTTCAAGGTTGGGAGAGCAGAACTTCCCGGTAGCTCTGAGCCCTTTTGAGGAGTTGGGGGCTTCAGCGGGATCGAGCTGCGAGAGGACGCTGGACTTGACTGGGGGCTGGGATCAACCCCCTTGACCGTCCATCGCTTGGCGGGTGGGGTCTTAGCCTCGGAGAGGCGGGTGGAATTGCGGCGCACCACATCAGGCTTGTCGTTCTTGGAGGCGATCTTCTTCACTCTCTTCGTGGCTGGCGCGGGAACGGGGGCCACTGTTCCCCAGTTGGCTCACCTGCGGGGACGCTGATCCAGATCTGGCTCTGGAGCTTGAGGACCCATCGCAAGCCACTCCTCCTCAGGCTGCTCTGTTTCCTCAGCCTCGACTCCTCCTTGGGCCTCTGCTGCCGTGGCCTGAAGAATTTCGGCCCCGACAGGACTGATCCCGGCAGCTTCTTCCGCGGCGTGCCCCTCATCCCTTTCATCTGAAGAGCCTTTGCCTTCAGCCTCCACTTCCTCCTCTTCCTCCTCCTCTTCTCTGGGCCTTGCCTTCCCAGCAGCCCAAAGCACTTTATCTTCTTCGATCTGCCTCCTGATAAACTCTGCCTCTACTTTAGAGGTGTGCTTGAACATGTTGCTCTCTACCCTGGAAGCCCTTTCTTCTAGACCGGAGACACACTCCATCTCTGCATCAAGCTCGGGCAACTTCCAATCGCTGGCAACCCCATAAGCATTGCAGTCTGGCATCCACTTCAAAATTTGGTCCCGAGCAGAGTTGATATGCAGTGGGATGACCCTTGCTGACAAAGGGAATGGCCCAAGGCTGCCGAACAGCTATTCGCATAGGCAGCCATGGCCATATATCGATAAGTTGTTGGCAAGGCCCGGGTACAGGCACATCTTGTCGGCGGCATCCCCATACTCCCAGGCGAATCTGTCCGTCTTCTGCAGCGACGCAATGCGGCACCGGAGGAAATCGGCCCCCACCTGCTCGATGGTTAGCCCGGCAGCCTTAAGGCGCGTGATTTGATTCAGCGCAGGGCAAAGCCTATCATTGGTGAGGCCCGGCTTGCCCCATTCACTGTCGTGCACGACGCATTTTGTTCGCGCCCTGCAGTACTCTGGGGCGTCTTCTTCCTGGATCCAGCACCAGTCCGCCCTCCATTCCTCCCATCTGCCGCATTGCTGGCCTGGAAGATAATCCCAATTCTCCCTCTTGCCCCGCGAAATCCAGCTTATATTCCCAGAGCGATGAGTCTTGTCCTCCACCCGCGGGACGAAGAAGTGCCTGAACAAATCCACGTTGGGGGCGACTCCAACAAAGTTCTCGCACAAATGAGCAAAGATCGCCATGCACGCCATTGCATTGGGCGTAAAATCCAGAAGATGGAATCCATACACCACCATCATGGCTTTGAAGAAATCAGAGAAGGGGGAGGTGAGACTGTAGAGGAAGTACACACAGAAAAAGCGGTACGAGTTCGGCGGAACCTCCTTCCCCTCCGGTAGGACTATAGGTGCTCCGTGCCCCTTTGGAACTTCCCTCCCCCACATATATGCATACCTTGCCCTCAGGGTTTGGCTATCCAGACTCGATGGGAAAAAGACCATGTCCTCCTGCCATTTCCTATCCAGCTCTGCCGCTCTTTTCTTCTTCCCTTCCGCCGCTGCTTCCCCCTTGCGGCGGCAGCTTTCTTCCCCATCCTTTGGGGTCGTCGGAGGGGTGGAAGGTTTGGTGGGGAGATGGAGGCGAATGTTGGCGTGGGGGCAGTTGTTTGGCTTGAGGAATAAGATGATGGATGGAAGGAGGAACAAATGCGAACGAGCAGCGCCCCTTTGCGTTGCCTTTTTATTAGAAACGATCGCAGGGGGCTGGCTCTTCGCCATCTTTTTCTCAGGAAGTTACCGTTTTACAAGCGCACTACCCATTAACTCCTATAGTCCCACAACCCCATGACCTGCGGTAATTACGCGGAGTGGACGTTGGATTGACTATTCATCATGACAACCGCTGCATGCGCAGCATCTTTTCGACACATGTTCGTGCACTGTTTGGGGCCTAACCCAGTGTGCCCGGAGACACGTATGGCTCAGGCCCGGGGACTTCTGTCGGGGTACACAATCAGGGGTGTATGTTTCCCCTGACTTGTGCACGGACGGTGGACCTTCGCCCCGGCAGCCAAGGCTCGGCAAGAAGACATCTACATCAGCACCCAAATCAAGGCCAAGCCAGAGAAGCAGCTCTTAGTGAGATCAAAGAGCGGATCAAGAAGACCAAGGCAACCAAGACAGAAGAATATCACCTTGGGAAAGCCTCCCTTACCGAACAGGAGGGCCTGGCCGGGTTGAGGCCGCCCCAAGGACAAGTTCAAGACTTCCCCAGCAAGCTTGCCGGGTCCACCAAGGGCATAATCCCCGCCAAGACACCACTGCTCCACCGCAAGGCAACGCAAGTCACTTATCAGTGCGGTGTCGAGCCCCCGAGTGATTAAGTGGCCTCTGCTAAGCACGTGGCGGCCCATTGGAAGACAAGATTTATCCAAGTGACACCCGTCCAGAAGCGTGTCAAGATGATAAACAAGAGATGGTTAAGCGGCTCGGCAGGCCTGCTGGGCTTCGTCCTCAGCATGACACCTAGCAGTGCATTTAATGCGCTTTGTCCTAACTGCCAGAGTTAGGTATGATAGCACTGTTGGCTATCTAATCAATAGATAAAGACTATTTGCCATTGTGGTTACCCCTTAAGCTATAAAAGGAGGTCCAGGGCGACCTAGCAAAGGATTCGGACCCTCGCATACTTGTACGCGCGTAGCTGCACTCCCCGAGGCATCCTTACCGGGCTTGAGCATTGTGTGCTCGTTGTGTTCTTCCACTCAATCCACCAAAAAGTAGGAGTAGGGTTTTACGCTATCCAGCGGCCCGAACCTGGGTAAAAACCACCAGTGTCACCGCCATCATGTTGTTTCATGGCTTCTGCTATTTGTGCAATGTGATCCCCCTTGCCGAACCACAAAGGGGCTCATGGCCCCATAGGTGATCGTGATCCACCACGACAGAAAGCATATCTCAAGCTTGGGGGAGGCTTAAGTACATGATGTACACATGCCCCAATCATGAGCTCTCAAGAGAAATTATCTTATGGAATTTTTATGCCCGGCTTTCTCATAATGATCAAACCATGCTCGATTCTTCTTCTACTGGTTCCTTTATGAAGAGAACTATTGAATTCAGATGGGATCTTTTAGAAAGAATTAAACACAACCCTGAAGATTGGGAGCTCGACAAAGGTAATGAGTCAGGTATAATCCTTGAGTTTGATTGTGTTAAATCTTTTATGGATTCCCATGTTTTTCATAAGTTTAGCACTAAATATGGACTTGACTCTGAGATAGTAGCTTACTTTTGTGAATCATTTGCTACTCATGTTGATCTTCCTAAGGATAAGTGGTTTAAATATCACCCCCTATTAAAGAAAAGATAGAGGAACCCATCATAGTTAAAAATGAAACTATCATTTACAATGTTGATCCAGTTGTACCTACCGCTTATATTGAGAAACCACCTTTTCTTGTTAAGATAAAGGAACATGCTAAAGTTTCAACTATGGTTAACAAAAGTAATATTAGAGAACCTAGACCCTCTGAACAAATTAAATTTGAACCTAATGTTGCTATGGTTAAAGATCTCTTGGTCCATAATATTGATGGGCATGTTATTTTTTTCTGTAGTGAAGCTACTAGAATAGCTAAACCCGATCCTAAAGATAAGAATAAGCATGTTGTTGGCATGCATGTTGTCTCAGTTAAAATAGGAAATCATTGTTATCATGATTTATGTGATTTGGGTGCTAGTGTGAGTGCTATTCCATTTACCTTATATCAAGAGATGATGAATGATATTGCACCTGTTGAGATTGAGGACATTGATGTTACTATTAAGCTTGTGAATAGATATACTATCTCACCGCTTGGGATTGTTAGAGATGTTGAAGTCTTGTGTGGAAAAATAAAATACCCTACTGATTTCTTAGTTCTTGGTTCTCCACAAGACGACTTCTGTCCTATTATATTTGGTAGACCTTTCTTGAACACCGTTAATGCTAAGATTGATTGCACTAAAGAAATTGTTTGTGTTAACTTTGGTGATGTTTCTCATGAGTTCAATTCCTCTAAATTCCGTAGACAACCTCATGATAAAGAATTACCTAATAAGGATGAAATTATTGGTCTTGCTTCTATAGCCATACCTCCCACTGATCTGTTAGAAAAATATTTGCTAGACCATGAAAATGATATGCATATGAACGAAAGAAATGAAATAGATAAAATGTTCTTTGATCAACCACCTGATTGGAACTTGCCTTTTGAAATTATGTGTGATGCTAGTGACTATGCTATTGGTGTTGTTCTAGGACAAAGAGTTGATAAGAAATTAAATGTTATCCATTATACTAGTAAAACTCTCACTACTGCAGGATGCTACTAACGCGACACTACGATCAAAGACCCTTTGACGAAACTGTGTGTGATGCATTAATCGCAAACGGGGATGTAAAAAAACTGTTAAAAAAGATGCAAAACCTTTGCGATGGCAGAGACATCAAACACGGTTCAGATTTTAGTTACGTGTGCGATGCGGGGCATACGGTTCAGTTCAATGAACTGTTTGTGATGAGGCAGAACAACAGAAATGGGCAGCCAGATGAAGGTGTGTGCGATATACGGCATATAGTTCACTCTGATAAACTGTTTGTGATGAGGCGGAACAACAGAAACGGGCAGCCAGATGAAGGTGTGTGCGATATACGGCATACAGTTCACTCGGATGAACTGTTTGTGATTAGGCAACACAAAAGAAATGGTCAGCCAGATTAAGGTGTGTGCGATATACGGCATACAGAATAGTATTAGAGAACCTAGACCCTCTGAACAAATTAAAGTTGAACCTAATGTTGCTATGGTTAAAGATCTCTTGGTCCATAATATTGATGGGCATGTTATTTATTTCTGTAGTGAAGCTACTAGAATAGCTAAACCCGATCCTAAAGATAAGAATAAGCATGTTGTTGACATGCATGTTGTCTCAGTTAAAATAGGAAATCATTGTTATCATGATTTATGTGATTTGGGTGCTAGTGTGAGTGCTATTCCATTTACCTTATATCAAGAGATGATGAATGATATTGCACCTGTTGAGATTGAGGACATTGATGTTACTATTAAGCTTGTGAATAGATATACTATCTCACCGCTTGGGATTGTTAGAGATGTTGAAGTCTTGTGTGGAAAAATAAAATACCCTACTGATTTCTTAGTTCTTGGTTCTCCACAAGACGACTTCTGTCCTATTATATTTGGTAGACCTTTCTTGAACACCGTTAATGCTAAGATTGATTGCACTAAAGAAATTGTTTGTGTTAACTTTGGTGATGTTTCTCATGAGTTCAATTCCTCTAAATTCTGTAGACAACCTCATGATAAATAATTACCTAATAAGGATGAAATTATTGGTCTTGCTTCTATAGCCGTACCTCCCACTGATCTGTTAGAAAAATATTTGCTAGACCATGAAAATGATATGCATATGAACGAAAGAAATGAAATAGATAAAATGTTCTTTGATCAACCACCTGATTGGAACTTGCCTTTTGAAATTATGTGTGATGCTAGTGACTATGCTATTGGTGCTGTTCTAGGACAAAGAGTTGATAAGAAATTAAATGTTATCCATTATACTAGTAAAACTCTCACTACTGCAGGATGCTGCTAACGCGACACTACGATCAGAGACCCTTTGACGAAACTGTGTGTGATGCATTAATCGCAAACGGGGATGTAAAAAAACCATTAAAAAAGATGCAAAACATTTGCGATGGCAGAGACATCAAACACGGTTTAGATTTTAGTTACGTGTGCGATGTGGGGCATACGGTTCAGTTCAATGAACTCTTTGTGATGAGGCAGAACAACAGAAACGGGCAGCCATATGAAGGCATGTGCGATATATGGCATACAGTTCACTCTGATAAACTGTTTGTGATGAGGCGGAACAACAGAAATGGGCAGCCAGATGAAGGTGTGTGCGATATACGGCATACAGTTCACTCGGATGAACTGTTTGTGATTAGGAAACACAAAAGAAACGGTCAGCCAGATCAAGGTGTGTGCGATATACGGCATACAGAATAGTATTAGAGAACCTAGACCCTCTGAACAAATTAAAGTTGAACCTAATGTTGCTATGGTTAAAGATCTCTTGTTCCATAATATTGATGGGCATGTTATTTATTTCTGTAGTGAAGCTACTAGAATAGCTAAACCCGATCCTAAAGATAAGAATAAGCATGTTGTTGGCATGCATGTTGTCTCAGTTAAAATAGGAAATCATTGTTATCATGATTTATGTGATTTGGGTGCTAGTGTGAGTGCTATTCCGTTTACCTTATATCAAGAGATGATGAATGATATTGCACCTGTTGAGATTGAGGACATTGATGTTACTATTAAGCTTGTGAATAGATATACTATCTCACCGCTTGGGATTGTTAGAGATGTTGAAGTCTTGTGTGGAAAAATAAAATACCCTACTGATTTCTTAGTTCTTGGTTCTCCACAAGACGACTTCTGTCCTATTATATTTGGTAGACCTTTCTTGAACACCGTTAATGCTAAGATTGATTGCACTAAAGAAATTGTTTGTGTTAACTTTGGTGATGTTTCTCATGAGTTCAATTCCTCTAAATTCTGTAGACAACCTCATGATAAAGAATTACCTAATAAGGATGAAATTATTGGTCTTGCTTCTATAGCCATACCTCCCACTGATCTGTTAGAAAAATATTTGCTAGACCATGAAAATGATATGCATATGAACGAAAGAAATGAAATAGATAAAATGTTCTTTGATCAACCACCTGATTGGAACTTGCCTTTTGAAATTATGTGTGATGCTAGTGACTATGCTATTGGTGTTGTTCTAGGACAAAGAGTTGATAAGAAATTAAATGTTATCCATTATACTAGTAAAACTCTCACTACTGCAGGATGCTGCTAACGCGACACTACGATCAGAGACCCTTTGACGAAACTATGTGTGATGCATTAATCGCAAACGGGGATGTAAAAAAACTGTTAAAAAAGATGCAAAACCTTTGTGATGGCAGAGACATCAAACACGGTTCAGATTTTAGTTACGTGTGCGATGTGGGGCATACGGTTCAGTTCAATGAACTGTTTGTGATGAGGCAGAACAACAGAAACGGGCAGCCAGATGAAGGCGTGTGCGATATACGGCATACAGTTCACTCTGATAAACTGTTTGTGATGAGGCGGAACAACAGAAACGGGCAGCCAGATGAAGGTGTGTGCGATATACGGCATACAGTTCACTCGGATGAACTGTTTGTGATTAGGCAACACAAAAGAAATGGTCGGCCAGATAAAGGTGTGTGCGATATACGGCATACTTAATAGTATTCTTTACTGTGAATAGTGTGCTCTGTTGGGCACACAAGTATATGGATCATAGCCTTGGGCGAGCAATGTGCCCGCATGCGCCGTGCTAGCTCGATGTTCCTTCTATGCTAAGTTTCCATTAATTGATGGCGTTTGATGAACACGCCACCATTTCCTCACCGGTTTCCCGCCGCCACCTAGCAATATTGCGCGCGGTGCGCGACACACGGAGGCAACAAGCGCAGCCTGTAGCACATCCACCTTTTCCAAGCATGCCAACCCACCAAAGCGCCGCCTCTGCCATCAACCTCCTCGATGAGGAAAACAAGAAGGCGCCACAGCCCGTCGAGGCCGAGGCACTCCCCGGCAACGCGATGGACGACGCCGTGATGCGCGTCATCGCTAGGGTTGACCAGACCCTTGGCGCATGGCGCTTCAGTGCCGCGGATCAAGATAGGCATGTCAGCGCCGAGAGGCTGCAGCTCGCCACACAACATGATCGATGGCTTGCTGCAGAGCAAGCTAGGCACATCCGCGCCGATAGGCTGCAGCTCGCCGCACAGCAAGACCGTTGAAGCGCCGCAGAGCGAGAGGTGTGGCGCGCCGCACAGCAAGAGTGGATCCATCGGCGCTTGCCTGCTGTCGACAGGGCGTCGCAGCTGGGTACATGTCCTGTCAGTACCCCCATTCCTTGCCAGGAGTGGGCAGAGGCCGTCTGCGCCGTACTTGCACCAGAGGCCGGCCGCGCCGTACTTGCACTGAATGCCCGACACGCCGTTCGCATGGGTCGCGCCGTTCGCCATGTCAGCGGCCCGCTCGATGCCAATGCGCTGGTCGCTAGGCTCGACCGACTCCTTGGCCCAGGTGTCCACCTGGGCGCAGTAGAGGAACATGGCCGTCGCATCCTCGAGCTGGTGATCTCTGATGAAATAGCCAACTTGGAGCTCGAGATCGCGCTCCAGATGTACCGCGAGTGTGTCGACCGCTTGAATGAACGCCTGCACGAGTTCAGGCAGAGCCAAGAGCTATCATAGGCAAGGGTTGTTGGTCATGGTCTCGTGGACGCATTTTATTTTGTTGAGTCGTTTCGACTTGGATCGCTATGTGTTCACAGCAATCATAATATTGCTTTGTTTATTGCTTAGTTTCAATGTGTGTACTCTGTTTTCGTTCTTATATGTTTTGTTTCAATGTGTGTGTGTGTGTATATGCTTTCCATTCTGTATATGTAGATGATAACAGCCAGATACAAATTAGTATACAAAAACAGATAGAAAATGGAATTCATAATATATATTAATTGTTCATTAGTTCATCACAGAATATATATAATATCATCACATATACGTGATGATACTTAACTACTAGGTACAATGCATAAAATTGAAAATGAACAATACTAAAACTAATAATCCCTCCTAGGGGCAGTATTCCGGCAGACCCTCGCAAGCAGCTCCCTGGTGCGCGGCGTCTTCCCAGCGCGGAGGCAGTACTCTGCCTCCTCCGCCTCGCAGCGCTTGACGTACCGATCTGCCTCTTGCTGGCGGACGAGCGCGAACGATCTTGCCATTTCGTTGGGCGCCCACCAGAGCTCCTCGTCGGTGGCACACTGGAGCTTATCGGCCCACCTCCACAAAGTGATGAGGCGCCTAGCGCCTTTGACCTTCCTCGCGAAGTACCTGTCTTCGTACACCTCCTCCGCACGATGACGAGCCCGCCCCCAAACCTCCACCACCTCCTTTTTCCAGGCGGCATCACGGGCTTCACAGGCCGCCTGGTACCTAGCTTCCTCCTCTGCCATCTCCTTCTTGAACGCCACTTGCCTGGCTTTCTCAGCCGGCGGCAGCGACTTCCACAGACAAAGATTGTACTGGCCCCAAAACCACTCCAAAGTTGGGGGTGTTGGGAAATGTAGCATGCAATTTCAAAATTTTCTACGCTCACGCAAGATCTATCTAGGAGATGCATAGCAACGAGGGGGAAGAGTGTGTCCATGTACCCTCATAGAACGAAAGCAGAAGCGTTATGTTAACGCGCTTGATGTAGTCGAACGTCTTCACGATCCAACCGATCCAAGTACCGAACGTACGGCACCTTCGTGTTCAGCACACGTTCAGCTCGATGACGTCCCTCGAACTCTTGATCCAGCAGAGGGTCGAGGGAGAGTTCTGTTAGCACGACGGTGTGGCGACGGTGTTGGTGATGTGATTCGCGCAGGGCTTCGCCTAAGCACTACGACAATATGACCGGAGGAGTAAACTGTGGAGGGGGGCACCACACATGGCTAAGAACAATTTATGTGCCTTTGGGGTGCCCCCCGTCCCCGTATATAAAGGAGGGGAGGAGGAGAGGGCCGGCCTAGGCGCGCCCCAAAGGGGGAGGAGTCCTACTTGGACTCCATGTCCAATTCGGCCCCCCTCTTCCTTTTTTCGGAGTGGGAAAGGGGAAAGGGAGAGAGAAGAGGAGAAGGAAAGGGGGGCACGCCCCCTCCCCTAGTCCAATTCGGACTCCCCATGGGAGGGGGACGCAGCCACCCCTTGTGGGCTGCCTCCCCTCTTCCCTATGGCCCATGTAGGCCCAATAATTCCCCGGGGGGTTCCGATAACCCCTCGGTACTCCGAAAAATATCCGAATCACTCCGGAACCATTCCGGTGTCCGAATATAACCTTCCAATATATCAATCTTTACCTATCAACCATTTCGAGACTCCTCGTCATGTCCGTGATCTCATCCGGGACTCCGAACAATCTTCGGTCACCAAAACACATAACTCATAATACAAATCGTCATCGAACGTTAAGCGTGCGGACCCTACGGGTTCGAGAACTATGTAGACATGACCGAGACACATCTCCAGTCAATAACCAATAGCAGAACCTGGATGCTCATATTGGCTCCTACATATTCTACGAAGATCTTTATCGGTCAAACCGCATAACAACATACGTCATTCCCTTTGTCATCGGTATGTTACTTGCCCAAGATTCGATCGTCGGTATCATCATACCTAGTTCAATCTCGTTATCGGCAAGTCTCTTTACTAGTTCCGTAATGCATCATCCCATAACTAACTCATTAGTCACATTGCTTGCAAGGCTTATAGTGATGTGCATTACCGAGAGGGCCCAGAGATACCTCTCCGATACACGGAGTGACAAATCCTAATCTTGATCTATGCCAACCCAACAAACACCTTCGGAGACACCTGTAGAGCATCTTTATAATCACCCAGTTACGTTGTGAAGTTTGATAGCACACAAGGTGTTCCTCCGGTATTCGGGAGTTGCATGATCTCATAGTCAGAGGAATATGTATAAGTCATGAAGAAAGCAATAGCAATAAAACTTAACGATCATTATGCTAAGCTAACGGATGGGTCTTGCCATCACATCATTCTCCTAATGATGTGATCCCGTTCATCAAATGACAACACATGTCTATGGTTAGGAAACTTAACCATCTTTGATTAACGAGCTAGTCTAGTAGAGGCATACTAGGGACACTGTGTTTTGTCTATGTATTCACACATGTATCAAGTTTCCGGTTAATACAATTCTAGCATGAATAATAAACATTTATCATGATATAAGGAAATATAAATAACAACTTTATTATTGCCTCTAGGGCATATTTCCTTCAGTCTCCCACTTGCACTAGAGTCAATAATCTAGTTTACATAGTAATGATTCTAACACCCATGGAGTCTTGGTGCTGATCATGTTTTGCTCGTGGAAGAGGCTTAGTCAACGGGTCTGCAACATTCAGATCCGTATGTATTTTGCAAATCTCTATGTCTCCCTCTTTGACTTGATCGCGGATGGAGTTGAAGCGTCTCTTGATGTGTTTGGTTCTCTTGTGAAATCTGGATTCCTTCGCCAAGGCAATTGCTCCAGTATTGTCACAAAAGATTTTCATTGGACCCGATGCACTAGGTATAACACCTAGATCGGATATGAACTCCTTCATCCAGACTCCTTCATTTGCTGCTTCCGAAGCAGCTATGTATTCCGCTTCACACGTAGATCCCGCCACGACGCTCTGCTTGGAACTGCACCAACTGACAGCTCCACCATTCAATATAAATACGTATCCGATTTGTAACTTAGAGTCATCCGGATCAGTGTCAAAGCTTGCATCGACGTAACCATTTACGACAAGCTCTTTGTCACCTCCATAAACAAGAAACATATCCTTAGTCCTTTTCAGGTATTTCAGGATGTTCTTGACCGTTGTCCAGTGATCCACTCCTGGATTACTTTGGTACCTCCCTGCTAAACTTATAGCAAGGCACACATCAGGTCTGGTACACAGCATAGCATACATGATAGAACCTATGGCTGAGGCATAGGGAATGACTTTCATTTTCTCTCTATCTTCTGCAGTAGTCGGGCATTGAGTCTTACTCAACTTCACACCTTGCAACACAAGCAAGAACCCTTTCTTTGACTGATTCATTTTGAACTTCTTCAAAACTTTATCAAGGTATGTGCTTTGTGAAAGTCCTATTAAGCGTCTCGATCTATCCCTATAGATCTTGATGCCCAATATATAAGCAGCTTCACCGAGGTCTTTCATTGAAAAATTCTTATTCAAGTATCCTTTTATGCTATCCAAAAATTCTATATCATTTCCAATCAACAATATGTCATCCACATATAATATCAGAAATGCTACAGAGCTCCCACTCACTTTCTTGTAAATACAGGCTTCTCCAAAAGTCTGTATAAAACCATATGCTTTGATCACACTATCAAAGCGTATATTCCAACTCCGAGAGGCTTGCACCAGTCCATAAATGGATCGTTGGAGCTTGCACACTTTGTTAGCACCTTTAGGATCGACAAAACCTTCTGGTTGCATCATATACAACTCTTCTTTGAGAAATCCATTAAGGAATGCAGTTTTGACGTCCATTTGCCAGATTTCATAATCATAAAATGCAGCAATTGCTAACATGATTCGGACAGACTTAAGCATCGCTACGGGTGAGAAGGTCTCATCGTAGTCAACCCCTTGAACTTGTCGAAAACCTTTCGCAACAAGTCGAGCTTTGTAGACAGTAACATTACCGTCAGCGTCAGTCCTCTTCTTGAAGATCCATTTATTCTCTATGGCTTGCCGATCATCGGGCAAGTCAACCAAAGTCCATACTTTGTTCTCATACATGGATCCCATCTCAGATTTCATGGCCTCAAGCCATTTCGCGGAATCTGGGCTCATCATCGCTTCCTCATAGTTCGTAGGTTCGTCATGGTCTAGTAACATGACTTCCAGAACAGGATTACCGTACCACTCTGGTGTGGAACGTACTCTAGCTGACCTACGAGGTTCTGTAGTAACTTGATTTGAAGTTTCATGATCATCATCATTAGCTTCCTCACTAATTGGTGTAGGCATCACTGGAACTGATTTCTGTGATGAACTATTTTCCAATTCAAGAGAAGGTACAATTACCTCATCAAGTTCTACTTTCCTCCCACTCACTTCTTTCGAGAGAAACTCCTTCTCTAGAAACTATCCATTCTTAGCAACAACAACCTTGCCTTCGGATCTATGATAGAAGGTGTACCCAACAGTTTCTTTTGGGTATCCTATGAAGACGCACTTCTCCGATTTGGGTTCGAGCTTATCAGGCTGAAGCTTTTTCACATAAGCATCACAACCCCAAACTTTAAGGAACGACAGCTTAGGTTTCTTGCCAAACCATAGTTCATACGGTGTCGTTTCAACGGATTTAGATGGTGCCCTATTTAACGTGAATGCTGTTGTCTCTAATGCATAACCCCAAAACGATAGTGGTAAATCGGTAAGAGACATCATAGATCGCACCATATCTAATAAAGTACGATTACGACGTTCGGACACACCATTACGCTATCGTGTTCTAGGTGGCGTGAGTTGTGAAACTATTCCACATTGTTTTAAATGAAGACCAAACTCGTAACTCAAATATTCGCCTCCGCGATCAGATCGTAGAAACTTTATTTTCTTGTTACGATGATTTTCCACCTCACTCTGAAATTCTTTGAACTTTTCAAATGTTTCAGACTTATGTTTCATTAAGTAGATATACTCATATCTGCTCAAATCATCTGTGAAGGTCAGAAAATAACGATACCCGCCGCGAGCCTCAACACTCATCGGACCGCATACATCGGTATGTATTATTTCTAATAAGTCATTTGCTCGCTCCATTGTTCCGGAGAACGGAGTCTTAGTCATCTTGCCCATGAGGCATGGTTCGCAAGAATCAAATGATTCATAATCAAGTGATTCCAAAAGTCCATCTGCATGGAGTTTCTTCATGCGTTTTACACCAATATGACCTAAACGGCAGTGCCACAAATATGTTGCACTATCATTATCAACTTTGCATCTTTTGGCATCAATATTATGAATATGTGTATCACCACGATCGAGATTCAACAAAAATAGACCACTCTTCAAAGGTGCATGACCATAAAAGATATTACTCATATAAATAGAACAACCATTATTCTCTGATTTAAATGAATAACCGTCTCGCATTAAATAAGATCCAGATATAATGTTCATGCTCAACGCTGTTACCAAATAACAATTATTCAGGTCTAAAACTAATCCCGAAGGTAGATGTAGAGGTAGCGTGCCGACGGCGATCACATCGACCTTGGAACCATTTCCCATGCGCATCGTCACCTCATCCTTAGCCAATCTTCGTTTAATCCGTAGCCCCTGTTTCGAGTTGCAAATATGAGAAACAGAACCAGTATCAAATACCCAGGCGCTACTACAAGCATTAGTAAGGTACACATCAATAACATGTATATCAAATATACCTTTGTTCACTTTGCCATCCTTCTTATCCGCCAAATACTTGGGGCAGTTCCGCTTCCAGTGACCAGTCCCTTTGCAGTAGAAGCACTCAGTTTCAGGCTTAGGTCCAGATTTGGGCTTCTTCCCGGGAGTAGCAACTTGCTTGCTATTCTTCTTGAAGTTCCCTTTCTTCCCTTTGCCCTTTTTCTTGAAACTAGTGGTCTTGTTAACCATCAACACTTGATGCTCCTTCTTGATTTCTACCTTCGCAGCCTTTAGCATCGCGAAGAGCTCGGGAATTGTGTTCTCCATCCCTTGCATATTATAGTTCATCACGAAGCCTTTATAGCTTGGTGGCAGTGATTGAAGAACTCTGTCAATAACACTATCATCCGGAAGATTAACTCCCAGCTGAGTCAAGTGGTTATGGTACCCAGACATTCTAAGTATGTGTTCACTAACAGAACTGTTCTCCTCCATCTTGCAGCTATAGAACTTGTTGGAGCCTTCATATCTCTCAACTCGGGCATTTGCTTGAAATATTAACTTCAATTCCTGGAACATCTCATATGCTCCATGACGTTCAAAACGTCTTTGAAGTCCCGATTCTAAGCCGTAAAGCATGGCACACTGAACTATCGAGTAGTCATCAGATCGAGCTTGCCAGACGTTCATAACATCAGCATCTGCTCCTGCAGCAGGCCTTTCACCTAGCGGTGCATCAAGGACATAATTCTTCTGTGCAGCAATGAGGATAACCCTCAAGTTACGGACCCAGTCCGTGTAGTTGCTACCATCATCTTTCAACTTAGCTTTCTCTAGGAACGCATTAAATTCAAGGGAACGGTAGCACGGGCCATTGATCTACAACATAGATATGCAAAACTATCAGGACTAAGTTCATGATAAATTAAAGTTCAATTAATCATATTACTTAAGAACTCCCACTTAGATAGACATACCTCTAGTCATCTAAATGATCACATGATCCATATCAACTAAACCATGTCCGATCATCACATGAGATGGAGTAGTTTTCAATGGTGAACATCTCTATGTTGATCATATCTACTATATGATTCACGTTCGACCTTTCGGTCTCAGCGTTCCGAGGCCATATCTACATATGCTAGGCTCGTCAAGTTTAACCCGAGTATTCTGCACGTGCAAAACTGGCTTGCACCCGTTGTATGTGAACGTAGAGCTTATCACACCCGATCATCACGTGGTGTCTCGGCACGACGAACTGTCGCAACGGTGCATACTCAGGGAGAACACTTATACCTTGAAATTTAGTGAGGGATCATCTTATAATGCTACCGCCGTACTAAGCAAAATAAGATGCATAAAAGATAAACATCACATGCAATCAAAATATGTGATATGATATGGCCATCATCATCTTGTGCCTTTGATCTCCATCTCCAAAGCACCGTCATGATCTCCATCATCACCGTCTTAACACCTTGATCTCCATCGTAGCGTCGTTGTCGTCTCGCCAACTATTGCTTCTACAACTATCGCTATCGCATAGTGACAAAGTAAAGCAATTACATGGCGATTGCATTTCATACAATAAAGCGACAACCATAAGGCTCCTGCCAGTTGCCGATAACTTTTACAAAACATGATCATCTCATACAATAACATATATCACATCATGTCTTGATCATATCACATCACAGCATGCCCTGCAAAAACAAGTTAGATGTTCTCTACTTTGTTGTTGCAAGTTTTACGTGGCTGCTACGGGCTTATAGCAAGAACCGTTCTTACCTACGCATCAAAACCACAATGATTTTTCGTCAAGTGTGCTATTTTAACCTTCAACAAGGACCGGCCATAGTCAAACTCGATTCAACTAAAGTTGGAGAAACAGACACCCGCCAGCCACCTGTGTGCAAAGCACATCGGTAGAACCAGTCTCATGAACGCGGTCTTGTAATGTCGGTCCAGGCCGCTTCATCCAACAATACCACCGAATCAAAGTAAGACATTGGTGGTAAGCAGTATGACTATTATCGCCCACAACTCTTTGTGTTCTACTCGTGCATATCATCTACGCATAGACCTGGCTCGGATGCCATTGTTGGGAAACGTAGCATGCAATTTCAAAATTTTCTACGCTCACGCAAGATCTATCAAGGAGATGCATAGCAACGAGGGGGAAGAGTGTGTCCACGTACCCTCGTAGACCGAAAGCAGAAGCGTTATGTTAACGCGGTTGATGTAGTCGAACGTCTTCACGATCCAACCGATCCAAGTACCGAACGTACGGCACCTTCGTGTTCAGCACATGTTCAGCTCGATGACGTCCCTCGAACTCTTGATCCAGCAGAGGGTCGAGGGAGAGTTCCGTCAGCACGACGGCGTGGCGACGATGTTGGTGATGTGATTCGCGCAGGGCTTCGCCTAAGCACTACGACAATATGACCGGAGGAGTAAACTATGGAGGGGGGCACTACACACGGCTAAGAACAATTGATGTGCCTTTGGGGTGCCCCCCGCCCCCGTATATAAAGGAGGGGAGGAGGAGAGGGCCAGCCTAGGCGCGCCCCAAAGGGGGAGGAGTCCTACTTGGACTCCATGTCCAATTCGGCCCCCCCTCTTCCTTTTTCCGGAGTGGGAAAGGGGAAAGGGAGAGAGAAGAGGAGAAGGAAAGGGGGGCACGCCCCCTCCCCTAGTCCAATTCGGACTCCCCATGGGAGGGGGGCGCAGCCACCCCTTGTGGGCTGCCTCCCCTCTTCCCTATGGCCCATGTAGGCCAATAATTCCCCGGGGGGTTCCGGTAACCCCTCGGTACTCCGAAAAATATCCGAATCACTCCGGAACCATTCCGGTGTCCGAATATACCCTTCCAATATATCAATCTTTACCTCTCGACCATTTCGAGACTCCTCGTCATGTCCGTGATCTCATCCGGGACTCCGAACAATCTTCGGTCACCAAAACACATAACTCATAATACAAATCGTCATCGAACGTTAAGCGTGCGGACCCTACGGGTTCGAGAACTATGTAGACATGACCGAGACACATCTCCGGTCAATAACCAATAGCGGAACCTGGATGCTCATATTGGCTCCTACATATTCTACGAAGATCTTTATCGGTCAAACCGCATAACAACATATGTCATTCCCTTTGTCATCGGTATGTTACTTGCCCGAGATTCGATCGTCGATATCATCATACCTAGTTCAATCTCGTTACTCGTTCCGTAATGCATCATCCTGTAACTAACTCATTAGTCACATTGCTTGCAAGGCTTATAGTGATGTGCATTACCGAGAGGGCCCAGAGATACCTCTCCGATACACGGAGTGACAAATCCTAATCTTGATCTATGCCAACCCAACAAACACCTTCGGAGACACCTGTAGAGCATCTTTATAATCACCCAGTTACGTTGTGAAGTTTGATAGCACACAAGGTGTTCCCCCGGTATTCGGGAGTTGCATGATCTCATAGTCAGAGGAATATGTATAAGTCATGAAGAAAGCAATAGCAATACAACTTAACGATCATTATGCTAAGCTAACGGATGGGTCTTGTCCATCACATCATTCTCCTAATGATGTGATCCCATTCATCAAATGACAACACATGTCTATGGTTAGGAAACTTAACCATCTTTGATTAACGAGCTAGTCTAGTAGAGGCATACTAGGGACACTGTGTTTTGTCTATGTATTCACACATGTATCAAGTTTCCGGTTAATACAATTCTAGCATGAATAATAAACATTTATCATGATATAAGGAAATATAAATAACAACTTTATTATTGCCGCTAGGGCATATTTTCTTCAGGGGGGTCCGGCGCAACCTCGTCCGGTGGCGCGTAGGGGTCCTCCTCGTCGTTGCTCTTCGACTGAGCATCCTCGGGGGGCGGCGCCTCCTTGTCGGCGCATGGGCAGATCGGCGGCACCATGGCAGAGATTTGAGAGAGAGAGAGAGAGGGTGAGCGAGGAGAGCATATAGATGAGAATGCAGGCGAGACGACGTGAGGAAGGTAGTATTTATTGGCGACCAGAATCTAGATCGACAGGAACAGTACACACGCCAGTCGCCGGAATTTACGAGTACTGTAGTTTGAATTACGCATGATTACTGCAGCAAAAGCCGTGTGTAAACTTAATAGCTGGCGGTTTCCAATACAGAACCGTGTCTGATTAATAACTCGCGGCCCCGCACCGCTCACCTTCCAAACCTCGAGGCGCGAAATAGAGTGCAAATCATGTGGGGCCCGGTTGTCTTGCCAGATATTTACATTTTGTTTTTTGAACACCAGATATTTACATCGTCTGATCATTTTTCAATTTTTTGGAATTTAAATGCCATGGCACTCCATGCATGTGTCCATGCCGTTATGGTTAGCCGTTGCATGTAGACGTAGTTCAAATTTGGATTACAGTCATTAAATGGCTAGAAAATCACTTAAATGTCTTAAAAAGGTCAAATGACCCCTAAAATTTTCAAAATTTTGACATGACAGTTGTATTACTGCATGTTAACTGTAGAATTTTTTTGAAGCCCATAAGAGGAAGCTATCGTCGATTCGTCATCAAACATGCATTGTTCCCTCTTGGAACCACGAGCCTTCTAGTGAGTTGCTCCGGTTTGTGCGGGGTGTGTGTCCAAACTTTCGTCAAACAGGCCAATTTTTTTACCACATCATCTTGGTGGCATGACATTACGTCAAGCAAGGTTTCATGTGTTTCTGATCATTTTTTAATTTTTTAGAATTTAAATGGCATGGCACTTCATGCATGTGTCTAGGCCGTGACACCAATATGTTTGAAAATTCCTTCCAATTTACTGCACATGGAATTAACTCGCACACAAGTACACAAAAATATGATTTTTCAAACCGTTATGGTTAGCCGGTGCATGTAGATGTAGTTCAAATTTGAATTACGGTCATTAAATGGCTAGAAAATCACTTAAATGTCTTTAAAAGGTCAAATGACCCCTAGAATTTTCCAAATTTTCACATGACAGTTGTATTAGTGCATGTTAACTGTAGAAATTTTTTGAAGCCCATAAGAGGAAGCTATCTCCCGTTCGTCATCAAACATACATTGTTCCCTCTCGGAACCACGAGCCTTCTAGTGAGTTGCTCCGGTTTGTGAGGGGTGTGTGTCCAAACTTTTGTCAAACAGGCCAATTTTTTACCACATCATCTTGTTCGCATGACATTACGTCAAGCAAGGTTTCATGTGTTTCTGATCATTTTTTAATTTTTTGGAATTTAAATGCCATGGCACTCCATGCATGTATCTAGGCCGTGACTCCAATATGTTTGAAAATTCCTTCCAATTTACTGCACATGGAATTAACTCGCACACAAGTACACAAATATGATTTTTCAAACCGTTATGGTTAGCCGTTGTATGTAGATGTAGTTCAAATTTGAATTACGGTCATTAAATGGCTAGAAAATCACTTAAATGTCTTTAAAAGGATAAATGACCCCTGGAATTTTCCAAATTTTCAAATGACAGTTGTATTAGTGCACGTTAACTGTAGAAATTTTTTGAAGGCCGTAAGAGGAAGCTATCGCATGTTCGTTATCAAACATGCATTGTTCCCTCTCAGAACCACAAGCCTTCTAGTGAGTTGCTCCGGTTTGTGAGGGGTGTGTGTCCAAACTTTCGTCAAACATGCAATTTTTTTACCATGTCATCTTGGTGGCATGACATTACATCAAGCAAGGTTTCATGTGTTTCTGATCTTTTTTTTAACTTTTTGGAATTTAAATGCCATGGCACTCCATGCATGTGTCTAGGCCGTGACACCAATATGTTTGAAAATTCCTTCCAATTTACTGCACATGGAATTAACTCGCACACAAGTACACAAATATGATTTTTCAAACCGTTATGGTCAGCCATTGCATGTAGATGTAGTTCAAATTTGAATTACGGTCATTAAATGGCTAGAATATCACTTAAATGTCTTTAAAAGGTCAAATGACCTCTGGAATTTTCCAAATTTTCAAATGACAGTTGTATTAGTGCACGTTAACTGTAGAAATTTTTTGAAGGCCGTAAGAGGAAGCTATCGCTCGTTCGTCATCAAACATGCATTGTTCCCTCTCGGAACCATGAGCCTTCTAGTGAGTTGCTCCGGTTTGTGAGGGATGTGTGTCCAAACTTTCATCAAACATGCCAATTTTTTTACCACATCATCTTGGTGGCATGACATTACATCAAGCAAGGTTTCATTTGTTTCTGATCTTTTTTTTAACTTTTCAGAATTTAAATGCCATGGGACTCCATGCTTTGTGTCATAGCCGTGAGACCAATATGTTTGAAAATTCCTTCCAATTTACTGCACATGGAATTAACTCTCACACAAGTACATGAATATGATTTTTCAAACCGTTATGGTTAGCCGTTGCATGTAGATGTAGTTCAAATTTGAATTACGGTCATTAAATGGCTAGAAAATCACTTAAATGTCTTAAAAGGTCAAATGACCCCTGAAATTTTCCAAATTTTCAAATGACAGTTGTATTAGTGCATGTTAACTGTAGAAAATTTTTGAAGGCCGTAAGAGGAAGCTATCGTTCGTTCGTCATCAAACATGCATTGTTCCCTCTCGGAACCACGAGCCTTCTAGTGAGTTGCTCCGGTTTGTGAGGGGTGTGTGTCCAAACTTTCATCAAACATGCCAATTTTTTTGCCACGTCATCTTGGTGGCATGACATTACATCAAGCAAGGTTTCATGTGTTTCTGATCTTTTTTTTAACTTTTTGGAATTTAAATGCCATGGCACTCCATGCTTTATGTTATAGCCGTGAGCCCAATATGTTTGAAAATTCCTTCCAATTTACTGCACATGGAATTAACTCGCACACAAGTACATAAATATGATTTTTCAAACCGTTAATGGTTAGCCGTTGCATGTAGATGTAGTTCAAATTTGAATTACGGTCATTAAATGACTAGAAAATCACTTAAATGTCTTAAAAGGTCAAATGACCCCTGGAATTTTCCAGATTTTCAAATGACAGTTGTATTAGTACTACAAACTTTCTCGTACATTTAAAACACCATCCGTTGCCACTTCACTGAAAATTCGTCTTTCACAGCTAATAAAAAATATCAACAACATCACACACAGTTGTTTTGCAGGAACCGTTTGCGATGAAAATTCGTGGGTCTATTTAAGTCTTCCTCCTTAAGCTTCGCCGGCTCGTCTGCTCCAGTGCCGGCAACCCCCGAATCCACAAATCCCGATCCCCATTCCTGCAACCCCTTCTTGCAAAAGATAAAGCCATGGAAACGCTTTGTGAGGGCCCGTACGATGGCCGCGTCCTCCCTGAGCGCGGCCGCCTGCGCCGAGAGTGCCGCCGCATCCGCATTGAGCGTGGCCGCATCCGCCGAGAGGGCGTCTGTGGCAACCGACAGGGCAGCTGCAGCAGCCGAGACGGCTACAGCGGCTGCTGCGACGGTGGCTGCAAACGCCGAGAGTGCTCAAACTGCCATCCGTGCCGCCGATGTCGCCCTGGCCCGGGTCGAGGCCATCCACGCCAAGATCGAGGACGCACCCGCCAAGATATTCCAGGCCACCTCAGAATCCAGCATGCAACCCACGTCCGAAAAGGCGGCGGTGGCCATGGAGCACCTGCTTCCTCATGAGATCGCCGAGCGGGAGCTGGAGATGCAGGAGGCGGCGGAGATCGAGGAGCACCGGGAGGAGGAGTTGCGCGTGGCCGAGGTCGAGGTAGAGAAGAGTCTGTCCGTCAAGGAATCGGCGGTGGAGTACCAATGCGAGCTCTGGCGTAGCCACTACTACGAGTACTACAACCTTGAGGGCGGCGCCGAGGACGAGGATGCGGTCGACTTCAGCAGGGGGGACGCGGAGTCCACCAATGGCGGCATGTCGCCAGGACAAGTCATCGACGTCTCATCTCACACCGGCGATGCATAGGCCGGCGCGGTGGCGGCTTTGTTAAAATTATGCGTACTTAGGCTTTGTTTTTAATGCTGGTCTTTTGTTAGAGCAATGTTTAGGTCAACTGGCTCTGTTTAATTACTAGAATTGCTCGATTCAGTAAGTGTGGTCTGTGTGTTGTACGCTCTTTTGTGTGCCCAAATTAGCAAGTGATGTTAAATTATGCAATGACGTGGATGAGGACAGTACCCAGGGAAATTTCCACCAAAATTTGAATTATCAAACTCATCCCATGCGCGTAAAGTAGAAGAATCGTTTGCGATGCACACAATCATTCAAAGTGAATGGTGTCCGGCGGCACCACGCGCAAAGTTTCCCTGCACATTTCGAAAATTTTGGCCTACCGCCGAAATATCTACCCCCCTTCCCCACCCCCTTTTCTCCCCGACCACAAGTCACATTTCCCCTGTTTCCTCCTTCCTTCCTTCGGAAGCTATAGCCACTTCCTCGCTCTCTCCGTCTCGCATCCTACCGTCGAGGTCGCCATGGTCTTCTTCAATGACCTCTCCAGCGGTTCCTCCTCCGACGACGAATTTTTCAGCACCCGGGTATGCCTCTCTTCTCTCTCTCGGGTTATGACTTGGAATGAAGGATTTTAACCTGGTGGTCGATTTGAGTCATTTCTTCCTCTTGTAGCTCCCTAGGACCATCAGTTGCAATGAATGGAGTGGGATGGCTGAAGATCTGCCTGCTCGTTGTCACCATCAATCTCCATGCGTGAAGCTAGTTGTGTTTGAATCTGTCGACAGTGGGAGGAAGTTTCTGGCATGTGCAGAGAAGGTTAGCCCCACTTTTCATTGTTACAAATCATCTGTTAGATGTGATTCAGACACTGTCACTATGCTATGTTATTGTGGATGTTAAGACAGTGTCACAGTTTGTACCTAGTATCTAAAAATGTTGCCATCTCATCAGCGGTGCCATTAGAAAATTATTTGGCACTGCTTCAGCAGTTTGTGCAGCCAACTTTGGTCCACACATCCGAGCAGCCAAGCAGTAAAATACTAAATCTTTATGGCACAAAGGAACTGGGCATCGGAGCAACTAGGTGCTCCGGAGTCCGAGTCCCTGATTTTTTTTCCCTGCATCGGCTTGCCAGTGCAGGGCACCGGTGCCAAATGTAGCAACAGTTGTCTTTACAACGGTTTTGGCATACGCAGTGGACGGCCTTAGTGCTATTAGTTCGATGTTACTAAATTTGTGCATGTACACACCTGTTAGTATCAATTTGCTGTCATCCAAACACTATCGCTATGCTGTTGCAGTTATATTTAGCTTCCTCATAAAATGTTCAATTTGTTATTTATAGTACATGACTAAGAACTTGTAGCGTTGTTGTAGTTAATTATAGCTTCTGATGTTTCAGAATTTGGTTGTTGTCTCAGTAGCAATTAATTCATTTGTACATTCATCTTTTTGAGAAGATATGTCATAATTAACCTGTTTCTTCAGTTTATCAAAAATATGTATTTGGTGATTTTCTATGTTGCTAGAAACTCATTTTCCCTACAATTGTTACTGACCTAGTTTTAAATATTATAGGATGAATGAAAGTGTTCTTACCTGGAGTGGGTTGATCAAGAGTGGCCACAGTCTTTGAAGATGTGCCTAGCAAAGCTCTGGAGCATGTATGAGGAAGAGAACAGAGGTAGGCTTAGAGAAAGTGTTGTCAACGCTGAAGAATATTTGAAGATGCGGGATAAAAAGAGGAAGATGGAGAATGAGCTCAGATTTTTTAAATCAGAGTTTGCTAAGATGGTGTTGGCGAAGGAGGAGGCACTTTTCTAGTTGGCCAGTGCAAAACAGGTTCTTACTGAACTGAAAGTAGAGGTGGATAAGACGAGCCTGGATGATCTCGATTAGGGAAATGAATATATTGTTCTAATATTGTTCTTATGAAGGCGAACTAGCTATATGATGTACTGTGCTGTTTTCAGGTTGCTATCATACTGTGATGTTAAAATATATTTATGTGCCTTATATGAAATTGGCAAACAGCTGTTCGATATGAAATGTGAATTTGCATAATACTGGAATTATTAATTATAAACTAATAAACCTGCTAAATGGGTCATAGAACTTTGCAAACTGTTCTAGCAGTAAAAGCGCTTGTGATGGATAGCCCAATGCCATACAGTTTTCTTCATCAAATCGTGTGTGATGTAGTTGAATAAAAGCAAACGGTTAACCGAGGCAGAGCGTGTGTGATAGTTACACCTATCACACACGAGGCTATACATAAAACCGTGTGGGATGTATATACGAACAGAAACGTTTTCCCTGGATTGACTGTGTGGGATGTACATACGAACGGAAATGTTTTCCATGGATTGACTGTGTGGGATGTACATAAGAACGGAAACGTATTC
This sequence comes from Thinopyrum elongatum, assembly GCA_011799875.1. Taxonomy (NCBI): domain Eukaryota; kingdom Viridiplantae; phylum Streptophyta; class Magnoliopsida; order Poales; family Poaceae; genus Thinopyrum; species Thinopyrum elongatum. Next base: position 180,362,021 of record CM022297.1, on the reverse strand, counting down.
CTTGGATTGACTGTGTGGAATGTACATAACAAACGGAAACATTTGTTTGGGACTGACTGTGTGGGATGTACTTACGACCGGAACCGATTGGACCTGTATAACCGTATTTGATCGCTCGCCGGTCGCACACGACCTCATTTTGCCGAGCGTGTGTGACCGGAGAGCCTATCCCCGACGGTTTCTGGGTCGTGTGGGAAGGACCCCCCTATCGCAGTCACTCACTAGGCGACGGTTCAAAACGCCGTCGCGGAAAGGGGTTAAAAACCGTGTGTATAGCACCTCGCTGTACCAGTGTCTATACAGTGCTCAAAGAAATTATTCTACTACTGAGAAAGAATTTTTAGCAGTTGTGTTTGCATGTGATAAATTATGATCTTACATTGTTGATTCTAAAGTAATTGTTCACACTGATCATGCTGCTATTAAATATCTTATGGAAAAGAAAGATGATAAACCTAGGTTAATTAGGCGGGTTCTTCTGCTTCAAGAATTCAACTTGCATATTATTGTTAGAAAGGGAGCTGAGAATCCCGTAGCTGATAACTTGTCTTGAATGGAAAATGTTCTTGATGACCCACTGCCTATTAATGATAGTTTTCCTGATGAGCAATTAGCTGTTATAAATGCTCCTCGTAATACTCCTTGATATGTAGACTATGCTAATTACATTGTTGCTAAATATATACCACCTAGTTTCACATACCAGCAAAATAAAAAGTTTTTCTTTTATTTAAGACACTACTTCTAGGATGACCCACATCTTTATAAAGAAGAAGTAGATGGTATTATTAGGTGTTGTGAACTTGAGCATGAACATGACCAAATCCTACGGAAGTGTCATTCCGAGGCCTACGGAGGACACCATGCTAGAGACAGAACCGCACATAAGGCACTACAATCCAGTTTTTATTGGCTTACTTTATTCAATGATGCACTCAAGTTTGTTTTATCTTGTGATGAATGTCAAAGAATTGGTAATATTAGTAGACGTCAGGAAATGCCTATGAATTATTCACTTATTATTGAACCATTTGATGTTTAGGGATTTGATTACATGGGACCTTTTCCTTCCTCTAATGGGTATACTCATATTCTAGTTGTCGTTGATTACGTTACTAAGTGGGTAGAAACTATTCCAACTAGTAGTGCTGATCACAACACATCTATTAAAATGCTTTAAAAGGTTATTTTCCCGAGGTTTGGAGTCCCTAGATATTTAATGACTGATGGTGGTTCACATTTTATTCATGGTGCTTTCCGTAAACTGCTTGCTAAATATGACGTCAACCATAGAATTGCATCACCTTATCATCCTCAGTCTAGTGGTCAAGTTGAATTGAGCAATAGAGAAACAAAGCTAATTTTGCAAAAGACCGTTAATAGATATAGAAAGAATTGGTCTAAGAAACTTGATGATGCATTGTGGGCATACAAAACTGCTTACAAGAATCCTATGGGTATGTCCCCTTATAAAATGGTCTATGGAAAAGCATGTCATTTACCTCTTGAGTTGGAACATAAAGCATACCGGGCAATTAAAGAACTTAACTATGATTTCAAACTTGCCGGTGAAAATAGGTTATTTGGTATTAGTTCTTTAGATGAATGGAGGACACAAGCTTATGAAAATGCTAAGTTATTTAAAGAAAAGGTTAAAAGATGGCACGATAGAAGAATCCCAAAATGGGAATTCAAAATAGGAGATCAAGTTTTATTGTACAACTCCCGTTTAAGATTCTTTGCAGGAAAGCTTCTCTCTAAATGGGAAGGACCATATATTGTTGAAGAAGTCTATCATTCTGGTGCCATCAAGATAAACAACGCCGAAGGCACTAATCCGAAGGTGGTTAATGGGCAAAGAATTAAACATTATATCTCAGGTACACCCATTAATGTTGAAACCAATATTATCCAAACTATGACACCGGAGGAGCACATAAGGGAAACCTTCCGGAACGCTTCAGAACCCTGAAAAAGGGGTAGGTACGTGGTACCGTAAGTAAACCGACTCCAAAAGTTCCATAAAAGTACTTTCTGTCCGTTTTGGAATATATAAAAAATTAGGAAAATAATAAATAGTCCGACAAGTGCACGGGGAGCGACAAGCTTGAGGGGCGCGTCCTACCCCCCTGGGCGCGCCTCCCAGGCTTGTGGCCCCCTCGTGGACTTTCCCGACTCTGTTTTTCTTCCACTTGTCCTGCACGAAAACAATTCATTATATATACTTTCTGGTGTTTTGACCACCGTATTGTAGAAATCTCCTCTGTTCTTGTCTCATGCTGTTTTCTGCCACATTTTCAAAGCCAATCATCATGTCTTCCTCCTCCTCCAACAACGTGGAAGATGATGCTTGGTTGATGCAGATGGAACTCGGGAGGGGGTCGGCCGAGGAAGTCACTACGGAGGAAGATGAAGGAGATTCGCTTGAGGTCCACCCTCCGGCTTCGGAGAGGGGCACTCTGGCTGGCATCTCCACTACCCCAAATCCTAATTAGGCAGTAAGGACTACAACCAACCACGAAGGCCAATAGGTACAAGAAGGACTTCCCCCTAGGAGGCCCTTACACAGGTTGCATCGGGACAATTTTCATAATTTGGTTCATAATTATGGAGTCGAGAATACTCCTCATATGCACATACCGTCCAATTGTGACATATCTCGCCCAAGAGAAAGTGATGCAGGAACAAGCTCTTGGTGGCCGGAAAATAAGCATATTATGGTCAAAGTTCAGAAGAATATTGAGTTGATACGTCAAGTGCTCCAGGAGATTCAAAGCTTGAGGGAAATCCTCATGGGCAAGACAGAGGACAAGCCCTCTACTACTCCATCACCACGATCACCAAAGAAGCAGACTTGAGTACACTATGGGCACTACCCTTGGCTTATGCCAAGCTTGGGGGAGGTGTCTGTAGGGTAACGTTGCATGGAAAACAAAAAAATTCTACGCACACGCAAGATCTATCCATGGAGATGCATAGCTACGAGAGGGGAGAGCATTTACATACTCTTGTAGATCGCTAAGCGGAAGTCTATATAACGCGGTTGATGTAGTCGTACTCTTCGCGATCCGATCACGATCCAACCGATCTAGTGTCGAACAGACGGCACCTCCGAGTTTAGCACACGTGCGGCTCGATGACGTCTCCTCCTTCTTGATCCAACGAGAGGGAGGGTTGAAGTAGATGGGATCACAACCAACACGACAACGTGGTGGTGATGGTGGTGGTGGAGCACCGACAACACTTCGCTAAGCGTCGCCGGGACGAGGCGGTGGAACTACGGAGTAACGGGAGAGAGAGGGGCTCCAAGGGCTTTGTCTGTCCTCTTGGGGCACCCCCTCCCCTCTATATATATAGATGGAGGGGTGTAGGAATAGCCTCTCCAAACCCTAGGGCGCAGCCAAGGGGGGAGGAGGTGGAATCCTAGTCCTCCTCCTTCCCTTCCATACAAAGGAGGACTTTCCACCTTTCCCAACTGCATGGGCCTTGAGGGACTTGTGTGCGCCTGGCCCAATAAGGCCATGGCGCCTCCCCTCAGCCCATGCTGACCCTTGGGATGTGGTGGAACCCTTGGTGGACTTCTGAACTCCTCTGGAAGTTTCCGGAACCTTCTGGAAGCTTCCCGGTACAATACCGAAAAAACTGAAACTTTTTCCGGAACCCTGAAAACAACTTTCCATATATAAATCTTTACCTCCCGACCATTCTGAGACTCCTCGTGATGTCTAGGATCTCATCCGGGACTCCGAACAACATTCGGTTACCAATCATGAAATATCCCAATACTACTCTAGCGTCAACGAATGTTAAGCGTGCGACCCTGCGGGTTCGGGAATCATGTAGTCATGACCGAGACACCTCTCCGGTTAATAACCAATAGTGGGACCTAGATGCCCATGTTGGTTCCTACATATTCCACGAAGATCTTTATCGGTCGAACCTTTATGACAACATACGTAGTTCCCTTTGTCTGTCGGTATGTTACTTGCCCGAGATTCGATCGTTTGTATCTCTATACCTAGTTCAATCTCGTTACTGGCAAGTCTCTTTACTCGTTCCGTAAGACATCATCTTGTAACTAACTCCTTAGTCACTTTGCTTGTAAGCTTCTTGTGATGCTGTATTACCGAGAGGGCCCAGAGATACCTCTCCGTCATACGGAGTGACAAATCCCAATCTCGATTCACGCCAACTCAACAGACACCTTCGGAGATACCTGTAGAGCACCTTTATGATCGCCCAGTTATGAAGTGACGTTTGATAGCACACAAGGTATCCGGGAGTTGCATGATCTCATGGTCGAAGGACTATGTATTTGACATTAAGAAAGCAGTAGCAATAAATTGAACGATCATATGCTATGCTAACGGATGGGTCTTGTCCATCACATCATTCTCCTAATGATGTGATCCCGTTATCAAATGACAACTCATGTCTATGGTTAGGAAACCTTAACCATCTTTGATCAACGAGCTAGTCTAGTAGAGGCTCACTAGGGACATAGTATTTGTTTATGTATTCACACATGTATTTAAGTTTTCGATCAATACAATTCTAGCATGAATAATAAGCCTTTATCATGAAAAAGGAAATATGATAATAACCAATTTATTATTACCTCTAGGGCATATTTCCAACAGTGCTCTGGTATCGTATCACCACCACTTTTTATCATCATTATCTATCTTAGTTCGATCCTTAATTATTTCGTGATTTAGAAGAATAAAGTTTTAGTATGATCTATTTTCGAGTGCTTGCTTAGTGATCTATCTATCTATGTAATCGTGTGCGAGATATATAATAAGAGTAGTTTGAGTTTTGTTTTGCTTTCTTGTTTCAATCTTAGCAATGGAAAATAAAAGAATAAAAATATTATATGCTACTCCCATGGGGAGTAATGACTTCACATAAAAAAAGTATAGTTGATAAAATTTGTTGGAAGTTGGCAAGCATAGCATTGGTCATTGGTGCATTCCATGAAAAAAGTAGTAAAGGAAGAGAGGTCTCACATATAAATATACTATCTTGGACATCTTTTATGATTGTGAGCCCCCATCAAATATTTATATCAATTAGTTGACGTTGGACAAGGAAGACAACATAATGAGTTATGGATGTTTACATTCACATAGAAGTTATATTGTTATGGATCTTCTAACATGTGGTGCTTGTCTAGCATCTTTTGCTAGCCAAAAATTCGCACTAAATAGAAATACTTCTTATGCATCCAAAATCCTTAAACCCAGTTTCATGTCATGATAATATCCTACTCCTGCTTTGATTGTATTGTTGTTGATGGGGTACAAAGTATAGGTGATCTACCGTGAGATCGTGTGTGTATGAGTTCGGTAGTCTACGACCTTCACCTCTCGGTTTACATAGATACCGAGGGTGCCTAGGGTTACACATAGGTCGGTTGCATTTAAGGTCAAATGTGCCGAAGACTACCCCTAAATCTTGGAGTATGCGCCAAGTCTTCGGGAGATTCCCTCTTCGTGCTCTTGGGCTTAGACAAACGAGGCCCATCAGTTGATAATCTTAGGGTGTGCTCGACCCAGCCCATATGACTGGTAACCGACATGGTGAGTACCCCTAATTCAGGACTCCAGCACATATGCTATTGCATGGCTCTAAGTTGGATACTTGAGTCACTCTTGATAGTTATGATTGGACGGATCCAGGTACATAATACATTCTACTCGAGATAGACTTCTGATGACCTGTAAATGCATATGGTTTAGTTGAGTCTTTTCAAAGTAAGAATATCAATCCTGCGCGGAGCACATAATTGTGCCTGCAAGTTAATTGTAAACTCACAGTAAAATAAAGGCGAAAGTAAATAATGATTTTGAATACAATGCGGACTAAAAGTAGTAAAGAAAGTAAAGAAATTTAAATAAGTACAGCGGAGCGAGCAAAACATTAAAACTAGCAAAGGATTAAAACCTTCCAGGAAGTCCAGAATCTTTATTGGTATGTGCCCATCAGAATATATGTTGTAGGCTCGTAGTATAGTCCTAGAGCCACTCTTGATATTTGTAATTAAGATGGCCCAGGTACATAATACGTTCTATTTTAGATAGACTTCGTACCACACATGTCACTACTGTAGTTACACGCCAGTGCTCGCTACGGTGGACGCGGCCTCGCCAAGAGTTCTTTATTATTCTCCTATTAATTACAAAGATGTGAAATTGAGGCTTTTACCGTCACCTCTAATTACCTTGATATTTTAGCCTTATAACAACAGTAATATATTTTGTGGACGGCGGAATACTGAGCGGGGCCTTCACACTCATGGCTGTTAAACAAAAAAACTCAACAAAAAATGTGGTTGTTAAAAAGAAAAATGGGTCGCCTTGGACTAATTTGAAGGACTTCCTCCGCACCACAGACGCGGAGCGCCTCGCAAACTCCGGATAAAACTCATCATCTCATCATCATCCTCGCCTCGCAAACTCCGGATAAAACTCATCATCTCATCATCATCCTCGCCTCGCAAACTCCGGATAAAACTCATCATCTCATCATCATCCTCGATCCTAAACCCCGCCATTCTCCTCTGCTCCTTCCCCATTCCCCATGGAGGTCTCCGCCTCCGCCTCTCCGCCTCAAGCTCTCACCCTACTCACTTGCCCCCCTAGCTTCCTCTCTCTTTACCCTTCCGCCCGCCGGCACGGCCGCGCCGGCGGGGGAGGGCTCCTGCTGCGGCCTCCGCCTCAACGGAGGCTGGAGCTGGGGTACCGTGCCCGCCGCCCGGTGGCATGCTCTCTCAGCGGCTCGTCCTCCACTGCGCTGGACGTGTTAGGCGGCTCGGTGGTCGCCGCTGCCGCTCTCCTCGCCGCCTTACAGCTGGTTTGGCTCAGGTGGCGCGGCGCAATGCATAGGGAATCTCCGGAGGTGTGCTTCTTCTTGATACTGGTTTTATCCCTCTTACCTTAGTTCTGCTCTTTGAAGAATGATTTGAATTGAACTCAGGCTCCTCTTTAGTATATATGCATATGCACCGTAACTTAGATTATCGCGCATGCACATTAAATAAAACGGATTTGCTAATTCTTCAAAACATTCAGAGTACTAGAGCATCAAAGTGCATGTAAATTTTTGTACAAAGACACGATCATACAAGAAAAAAGAAAAGATTGTACCCATTTGTTTTAATATAAGTGTGTTTTCTGTACAGTACACATGCGGTCGTATTTTTTAACAGATTCAATAGAATTTTCTTGACTTTAAAACCAACTAGTACAAATGCCCGTGCGTTGCAACGGGCTAAAAATATCGTAAAACCTGCTCCGTGTGACAGTACACGCCATATCTTATATCCAGTTTTGATAAACATCAGTAATAAGTTCATAATGTTATCGCTTTTCGGAGTATGACGCGTGGACGTAAATAAGCCACCCTAACATCTTTCGTCCGATGGAAGAGTAGTAGTGCATGGAATAGTCTAGTAATCGGTTCTATTTTTTACTTTTTGGAAAACACAAGAATTTCTTTATTTTAAAATAACTAAATAATTTTGAATTTTTTAATCTTTTTATTAGAATTGAAACTTCTCTTGAAGATGAACATTTTTTTGAACACATATTTTTTAAATATGAATTTTGAAAATTTTGTGATCATTTTTAAATGATTTTGTTAAAAAAAGTTGGAGCATTTTTGGGAGTTTTATGGATTTTAGAAAAAGCATTAACATATTTAAAAGCATGAAGTTTTTAAAGCAAGAAGAATTTGAAACACTCTTTATCTTAAAAAGAACACGCACACTCGGTGTCCGCATTTAAAAAAAGGATTGTTGGTGTCCAGACGTAGTATAAAGTTGAGAAAGTCGTCAGGATGTCCTTTGATGGCTTCTCCTTCATCTTGGCATTATCATCGGGTGGAAGAGGAATGATGTAAGTGTTTTTAGTGGGATATACAGACGGTGAAATTGTTGTATACTATCGAGAGTTTAATAACTAATCCAAAAGTTTTTTCTTGGAATTTTTAAAAGATTTAAATGCAAATGAATTTATTTTGGACAGAAGAGTAGTGGTGCATTCAAGTGGGATTGTTTATATACAATTTTTTTTGTTAATATTCAAAAGCAAATAGGTTTTACTATGTTTGACTTTTTTTAGAAAATGTTGGTTGCTTGGTTTGCAAGATTATATTCCATTCTTTTTTCTTTTGCACTATTTGAACTTAGCCCAAAGATCGAACCTCACGCACTCCCCATCATCACCATAAAAAGGAAAAAAAAATCTGGTAAATTTCATAACCTGCAAATGAATTTATTTTGGACAGAAGAGTAGTGGTGCATTCAAGTGGGATTGTGTATATACAAAAAAAATTGTTAATATTCGAAAGCAAATAGCTTTTACTATGTTGACTTTTTTTTAAAAATGTTGGTTGCTTGGTTTGCAAGATTATATTCCATTCTTTTTCTTTTGCACTATTTGAACTTAGCCCAAAGATCTAACCTCACGCACTCCCCATCATCATCATAAAAAGGAAAAAACTTCTGGTAAATTTCATGTGGAGGTCACGCCGTGTACACCTTGTCTAATAGTTCACTCACTTTTATGCAAAAATGCCGACAACTTACCACCAGAAGCAGTACACGCTTTAGTATTAAGGGAAAGATTACTACTATTATTATTATTATTATTATTATTATTATTATTATTATTATTCATTTTCATTGATCGGAGCGGCACAGAGTTGAAGGGCTAGCCCATGATGGTGTGCGAGACACGGCGGACGATCCAAACATTCTTTTCCTAGACTTACTTATTAAACATGAAGTGTGGGTTCATTGCATAAAATGCGTGGGGGTTTTCTGCAAAACGTCGCGACGGACCAAGAATACCTATTCTCTTTATTAGTAGGTATAGATTACATCCAAATTAGAAAGCTGCCAGTTCTGGGCCATCTAAGTACAATTCGAGAAATTTTAGTTTTCCGATGTTTACTCCTCGAAGACAGGAAAGTTTATTGGGGACAAGTGTTCGTGATGTCAATGCTATCGGTAATGTCTTAAGTCCAAAGGCTGGATCCAAATTAACCAGTGCTGATTCCTTTTTCTATAGATATTGGTAATTCTGAGGTTAAGGCATTAGACCAGTTGCTATCCCTTGATTGAAGACTTAGGGATATTTTTGGAGATAATGGAAGCTTTATTACCCCGACCTCTACATCCTATATGCATACAGCCCAATTATTACACGTTTATTATAAATTTACCAAACAATGGCCTCGCCAGAAACGGTAAAACCAAGACAATGAAACATCCCAACTACAGTTGGTAGAAACATGTAAATCAAGACAACTCTAAAGACTAAGGAGCCTATCAGTCGCATGCCATCCGAACCGGGACATAAACTCCCTGGTAATCTATGTGAGCTGCTTGACGTGAAGCCACATCAGCTCCTTATGTTGCACCTTCTATAACAACGCCCATGACTGTAGCCAACTGGTACACGAGAGTAGCACCTGCATACAACATTGAACTTTCTTTTTGTCAAAAATAAAATCAATTCTGCATAGCCAAATAGACCAAAACACCATTGCATTGCAACCCCGGCCGCAATTAGTGTTCCTAGAGATTTGTCACCCCCCTGTAACCAAGACCCAAATATATTAGAAATACTACAATGTGGTGTGATATTAAAGGCTCACTACACAGCATGCCGTGCAATTTGTGCCAAACTGCGATCAAGTAAAAAATGTTGTATACTTTTCAGCTTGTAATAAAAACTACAGTGAGTGCCCCCTTGTCATTTGCGCTTAACCAATTTGTCCTTCATAAGGACTACTTGTCTGCAAAGAAACCAGATGAATACTTTGATTTCCGTTTTCATCGGAACCTGACTCACATATCCATTAGTGCCGCATACATGAAGTGTACAGAAAACACCCTTGGTTGTCTGAAGAAGATCCCACCTAAACGGGTCCTGCTCCAGAATTAGTTGCATCCCTACAACTCTCAGTACGATCTCATTTCAGTTTATTAAATTTTGACGAATGAGAGCCTGACGGAAATCAATCAGCGGATTAGGCACTCCGATGACAGAGGCAACTGTGCCATCTTTGTGACGAACGATATGGAATAGCCATGGGTACATATCTGAAAACTGCATGTCCCCGATACGTTTATCCTCCCCAAATCTCAATTATTCACTATTCTCCACACTAAACGAGCCCAGTTGTATAGAAGTGTCTTTTACTCCCATTAAGCCCTTCCATAACGAGAGTCCGTTAGTTAAGCTTAGGGATATTAGAGTCATTGGGAAGATTTACAATTGGCAAGACTATCCTCATCACGCTTCTCGAATCGGCATAGGCTTATAAAATTACTGAAAGCCTAATCACTTGTATTATCCATCATTCAGCGTTGTCGGATAGCGAGTAATCGGCATGAGGAGCTTTGGGCCGTGGTATGGTCATCGTGTTGCTTGCAAAATGACGATGTAGCCATCTTGGCGTTTCTCTTCTATGTTACTGGTACGTCTACCATAGACGTATCCTTGAAAATTAAGCATTACTTGCTATTTCTCACAAGTAAAATGAAATTGTGTTCATTGATTGGATGAGGTCAGCTTTGAGCCCTTATCTTTTTTGCTTTGGTGATGGAGGAGCTCACAAGGGATATACAAGGAGATATCCCATGGTGTATGCTCTTTGCGGATGATGTGGTGCCTGTTGATGATAGTCGGACGGGGGTTAATAGAAAGTTAGAGCTATGGAGACAAACCTTGGAATGGAAAGGTTTTAGGCTTAGTAGAACTAAAATTGAGTACATGAGGTGCGGTTTCAGTACTACTAGGCATGAGGAGGAGGTTAGCCTTGATGGGCAGATGGTACCTCAGGAGGATACCTTTCGATATTTGGGGTCAATGCTGCAGAAGGATGGTGATATCGATAAAGATGTGAGCCATCAAATGAAAGTCGGATGGATGAAGTGGTGCCAAGCTTCTGGCGTTCTCTGTGACAAGAGAGTGCCACAAAAGCTAAAAAGCAGGTTCTATAGGACGGCGATTCAAACCGCCATGTTGTATGGCACTGAGTGCTGGCCGACTAAAAGGCGACATGTTCAACAGTTAGGTGTAGCGGAGATGCGCATGTTGAGATGGATATTTGGCCACACAAGAAAGGATCGGGTCCGGAATGATGATATACAGGATAGAGTTGGGGTAGCACCCTATGTTTTTAAGGCGACGCCTTACCGCCTTAGGGAGGGGGGGCGCTTTGGCGCCTAGGCGACGCCTAGGCGGGCGCTTTGGACGCCTAGGCGCCCAAAGCGGTCGATTTTCCAAAGCAGAGGGGGAGCGCTTCGATGCCTAGGCGTTGCCTAGGCGTCGCCTTAGGGACGCTTTAAAAACATAGGTAGCACCGATTGAAGAGAAGCTTCCAACATCGTCTGAGATGGTTTTGGCATATTTAGCATAGGCCTCCAGAAGCTCCAGTGCATAGCGGACGGCTAAAGTGTGATGATAATGTCAAGAGATGTCAGGGTAGACCAAACTTGACATGGGAGGAGTCCGTAAAGAGTGATCTAAAGGACTGGAATATCACCAAAGAACTAGCCATGGACAGTGGTGCGTAGAAGTTAGCTATCCACGTGCCAGAACCATAACTAGGTTTCGAGATCTTGTTGTTGTTGTTGTTGTTAGTCTTAATTTGACGAATGAAATGTGATTCACCATGTCTGGTAGTTGTTTTCTAACTTGCAGTCATCTTCAATATTTGTCAGGTTTTACATACACAGGTCAAAAGCATTGTAAACAAGGCCCTCGGAACAACAACACAATCCGTACATGATAGTAATGATGCATGTTGTGCAACTCATGAAAATAGCTTTTCAGAGCTATCTATTTCTGAAGGAATGACTATTAATGAATTGGAGTGCCGGGCTAGTATTTCATGCATATACCCTGTAAATAAGACAACGCAGGCGGTTTCTGTAACTAATCCTGGGGCAATGTTACACACATTAGTTGATGTATCTCGGCAAGAAGAAGTTGGTTGCTCAACTTCAGCAGAAAAAAGAAATTCTACAGAAAATGTTACGGATGTTCTTGCAACGCCTTATTCCGGTCCACCAGGACAACATAAAAGCAAGTATGTTTCTAACAGAATTGGCTGGCAAGGTGGGCTCTCGTACCAATTTTTATCCCTTTCAGAACTACAGAAAGATGCTCAAAATGGCAATGGTCTTGGTGACAGCCAAACAAACAGCAACAATGCTCATTTACTTCGATGCCATCAGAGTAATGATGATGAAAATATTGATTTGACATCTCTTTCATCCTTCAAAAGAACAGTGGGATGCCCTCTCAATTTTGTTCCGCAAGCCAGTATTGGAAATTTGTTCAGACCAAGAAAAGCAATTGAATTTGCTGATTCATATGTAGGGGGCTCTCATCTGACACCAGGTTTAACTTTGGAATTTAAGCACTCTTCTTGGCACTTCTGCTGATATCCGTGATTTCTTCCCTTTCCTTATGAGCATACTCTATATTCAGGGAAATTAGCTCTATTTGCATGCTTAAGGGAGGGTCCTGCCAGCAAACAACAGAAAGCAGTGAAAGACCATGATGATGCAAAAACTATTGGCTGGAGTATTTCTGATATACTGAACAAAGAGAATCTAGATAAATTCATTCCAGCGACAACAGCTGGATTAAACGGCACAGTGGATACATCAGATTACATGAGGCGATACAAGAGTTCTTTAACGGATGGAAGGTATAATATTTGGTAGATGATTTTAACATATTGTCCCAGAGCAGGCCTTAAGTTACTGTATGTTATATCCATTCAAATGTAATCTTTCCACATATCAGTTTTTCAGTTGACACATCAATTTGGTATTGTCAGGTTGAAGGACTGTGTGGATTTGTTGGAAAGCATGGAGCAGCAGGGATTGCTTGATACGAAGAAGGTGATTAATTACCTGTTACAGTTTAGCTTTTGTAATGTACTCTTCAAATTTCTCATTTACATCTGTTTCTTAGATCCACCATGCCAGCTTTTTGAGTGCATGTAAAAAACAAAGGGCTGTTATGGAAGCTGTTCGCTTCTGCCGATTGATTGAAAATCCGAAAATGAGCACCTTCAATATGCTTTTATCGGTTTGTGCTAATTCAAAAGATTTTGAAGGTAACTCATCAGCTTTTCTTGTCAGATGTGCTCGAGTAGAAGATGAGAATTGAGTATGACCAAATGGTTTTACCTTTACAGGGGCCCTCCAAGTTATGGTGCTCCTAAAGGAGGCTGGGCTAAAACCCGATTGTAAACTTTACACCACATTGATATCAACTTGTGCAAAGTGTGGAAAAGTTGATGCGATGTTTGAGGTAAGCACATAAGACAATCAAATTCCCACCCTTATTAACAGTGCCAACTCCTGTTTGTGACCATGAGGGGAAGGCGGCCATCATTTGCTCTACTTTTTCCAACCTCATGGGGATTACTGTTATTTTGATCTTAGCACCATTGTTCAGCAGATTGATGATCTTGAGGGTCTCTCTGTCTCTTTCTCGTTTGAGGAAACTTATTGTGCGGTTTGCTAGCAATCCAGTTGATCGTCCTCCGGGGCTAGATGGTTGTAACGGTCTCTTCACCAAAAAATGTTGGGATATTATAAAAAATGACTTTAATAAACTAGTCCAAGACTTCTTTGATGGGTCGGTCAACCTGCAAAGTATTGATGATTCCTTCATCACCCTTGTTCCAAAAAATTCCAACTCTTGAGGGTTGTGGTGTTTATCTCTCTATCTCCCTCCTGAATTCTTGTATTAAGCTTATCACCAAAATTCGTTCCAATTGCCTTTAGAAAGTCATTCTCTCTCTGGTTTCATTAAATGTTGCATGATGAAAGACTGCCTCGCGTGGAGCTTCGAATTCCTTCACAAGTGTCATCAGTCTAAGACATACATTTATTAAGCTTCATGCACTAGCCAACGCAACCAAAAGTCCAAACTGATAGAAAGGGCTAGGCAATCCACATATACACGTCAACACCCCCTCTCACGTGTGACGCAGGTAGTCAGCACGTGGATAGACTCAAGAGGCCTATACGTGGACACAAAAGGGGGCAGCAGCAATTTTTAGATAAATTGCGAAAGCCAGGACTTGAACTCAAGACCTTAGCTCTGATACCATGTTAAGCTTCATGCACTAGCCAACACAACAGTCCGAACTGATGGAAAAGGCTAGGCAATCCACATATACACGTCAACAACATTGTCGTTTTTAAGCTCGCCTTTGAAAAATCTTTTGACACGGTGGAACACTACACGATCATCTCCATGCTTAACAACTATGGCTTTGAGGATTAGGTGGGTCAACTCTCTCCTCGGCTCTTGCACTTTTGCTGTGCTTCATAATGGTGTTGCCGGCAAGAAATTCTGCCAGCATGGCCTTAGGTAAGGGGGAACCTTTTTCTCCCCTCGTCTTCGTGTGCTCCTGATCTTCTCCAAGCAATTACCAGCAAGGCTTTGTACCTCAATCTTCTGCATTTCCTGATCCCTATGGCTGGTGAGGACTTCCCTATTGTTTTGTGATGCAAGCATGTTCTGTTCAACTTCTATGTCTCAAATGCCTTCTGGAAAGATTTGGTCGATCTGTTGGCTTCGGGTTAATTTTCACAAGTCCATCCTTCACATCAATTCCGGAGGATAAATTGGCCAATTTAGCTGGCCTGATTTTCTGTAAAGGGGGCAACTAATTGTCGGTCAACCGCCCACCAGAAGAGGTGTGGTCGGTTTCAGACACAAATTTTTCCCGTTTTAGCAACTTTCTACATTTGGCACTTTCTGTATATTGCAACTTTCTTGTTCTGGTAACTTCCAGAAAATGCATGTTTAACCTTTCAGAAAAGTTATCTCTTAAACCATTAAGCCGATTGATGATCCTCCCATGTCAGCATGTTTTGACAACTTTTTTTCGTTAGTACTTGCCAGATTCTTGTCACTTAGGTACTTGCCAGGTTATCTCCACTTAGTTTCGAGTACTTGCCAGGTTAGTAAAACTTCAATATACACCTGTATAGATATTGCTTCATGGTACTTGTGTGGGCTGATGCTGCCCTCTTTTGTTGGTAACACCTGAAAACTAACTCTCTTGCTATGCGTAAACGTTGCATTGTATAAAAACACACACAACTATTGCCTGGTAATTGTACATAATTGTCGTGACAACTGTTCACTGCTAACATGCCAACTATGTTGACATACCCTGAGAACTAGTGCCGACTAATTTTTTTCACCGAAACATGACAACATGGGATCTTGTTTTGACGGCCTCGTCAAGAAGAACTCACTGGTGAAGAAGGCTAACCAGATTAACAGTTTGTGAGATAAATGATCTTGAAAATTGAAATTTAGCAATTAATGCAATGATGTAAGTGTTAGGTGGGAGATGAATGCATGCATGCATGCATGCCTTTGCTCTCTATAAGGGAAAAATGCCAATGGGATGCCGCAACATGGGAAGACAAGGATGCTACTCGTCCTGACATCTCATTTGCTGTGTGCAAACTGAGCCGGTTTGTTTCCAATCCGGGAGATGTGCATTGCATGCCGTTGAACGAGTCATGCGCTATTTGCAAGGTACTGTGAGCTATGGAATTCACTATTCTGGGTACCCGACGGTACTTGAGGGGTATAGTGATTCGAATTGGATATCTGATGTTGATGAGATGAAAGCCACAAGTGGATATGTCTTCACACTTGGTGGTGGTGCTGTTTCCTGGAAGTCTTGCAAGCAGACGATCTTAACGAGATCGACTATGGAAGCAGAACTCACAGCATTAGACACATCATGCGTTGAATCAGAATGGCTTCGAGAGCTTTTGATGGAGTTGCCGGTGGTTGATAAACCAGTCCCGGCTGTCCTTATGAACTGTGACAATCAAACGGTGATTGCCAAGGCTAAGAGTTCAAAGGACAACATGAAATCCACAAAGCACATAAGAAGAAGATTAAAATCTGTCAGAAAATCAAGAAACTCCGGAGTGATAGCATTGGATTATATCCAGACTGCTAAAAATCTGGCAAACCCTTTTACGAAAGGGCTATCACGGATTGTGATAGAAAATGCATCGAGGGAGATGGACATGAGACCCACGTAAGTTGCCATGGGGGTAACCCAACCTATGTGATCGGAGATCCCGTGAATTAGGACCTGGGAAAACAATCCAGCGGTCAACTAAGGAGAGTATCCTTCATTAACCCACTCCGTTGGAGATGCAATAATACTCTCAGTTCTGTAAGACAGGCTGACTTTTGTCTTAATGTGTTCCAAAGCTTATGTAAGCAAGATGCTAACCTACAGAGCATTCTTTAGAGGAACACACCTATGTGAGCGGTGAGCCCGACTGCTGGTCACAGTCTATGAGATTGGGTGATCTCTAGGAAGCTCATGAGAAGGTACGGAGTATGACTAATAAGCTCCACCCGTGGGGTTTAGCCTTCGGCAGCCACGTATCAGCTGACAATGGGCGAAACTTCTGCACGCCAAACTGACAATTCAAGGCATAGTCCATTGTTCAGTTGTGAAGAAGTCTAATCCCATTGCTCTAGGTGGAAGTTCAACTTAACAGTCTCCACTGAAAATTCTGGTATATCAAACATTGTTTGGAACAGTTGACAAACTTATGTGCCTCGAGATCTGGTGGGGGATTGTTGGATTATGGATGGGTTTAGGCCCATATAAGACAATAATCCCTGGTTAATCTCTAAGGCCCATTAATGTGTACGGCAAGTGGTGGGAAGTGTGGGAAGTTTAGTACCATACTACTACAGTAAGAAGAGTGAGACCTCTTTATAAGGACTGCTCCACCACTTGCTATTGGGAGCTTGGGAATAGGAGTTGTACACGCGCTCTCCTCCTCCGCCGCCCGCCTCGCCTCGTCACGACGCGCGCGCGCCGCGGGTTGCGGGAATGAGCCGAGCCGAAGCTTATTTTTGCCGGTTAGGAATGTTAACGAGTCGCTTACGGAAGTGCCACTGTCCGAGATGTTGGACCGTGGGCTGTTCGCGGACTCGGTCGTGGCCTTGAGCCCAGGCCCATCTACCCAACGGCCTATATAAGAAGGCGCTGGCCAGTGGAGTGAACCCTAACTCAGTTCACTCACTCCCTCTCGTACAACCCTAGCCGTCATCTACTGTTCTTCTCTCTGTGCTGCTTCGGCGATCCCATCCCGACGACCGCGTGCATGGTTGGTCGGGAGAGCAAGTGCCTCTGGAACCCTGTCGTTCGAGATCCTGCCCGGGAGAACGGCAATAAGGTTTTTAGGGAGCGTCTCGACGCGACTGCTCCCGATCCGTCCACGTCTCCGTCCACCTCTGCTTCCACTACTTCCCCTGCATCAACTCCATGGCTGACGACGAAGCCGCCAAGAAGAAGGCCTCGGCCGATGCCGAGGCTGCCGCCGCCGCCGCCGCGTTGGCCTGGCCAACCGGAGGGTATGACTCGTTCATCCCCTATTTGCTCGTTCATGTGCTGGCCGTATATATGTTGTACATAGATATTTCGGTTCTATGTACTGTACGTGCTCACATGCTTAGGTATCGGTATGAGATGCATCGTATTTGCCATGTTTATTGTTTACTCGTGGATTAGATTAGTCGAGAAAGTGCTAATATTTCCAACAGAAAGCAGCCACCTGACACATCCATTCTCGCATGGTGGAGGATTGCTCCCGGAGAGGCATGATAGCCACATCCAGGTTTGTGTGCAACTCGCTGTGCCTAGTCACAACTGCCTAAGCCAGTGTCGGTGACAGCTAGACGGTTGGCCGCATCAGCTTCATGTGCCTGAACATCGGCGTTAGAGGCGGGGTCCCGGGTAGAGGGCAGTGTGACGTGAGAGGCAGCGATGGAGAGGGGCGTTGACTGTGCCCACCAAAATTGCCATCCGGTCGGCTCGAAGACCGGGTGAGGTCCCACAGCATGTCCCCGCTGCCGGAGGCCTAGTCACGACTGTCGTGAACTCTGCCGCCAGTGTGAAACCCATTCTCACGGTGGTCCCTATCGTGGCGGTGCTGCGGTATGTAGCGAGGATGTCCGTTGCCGCCGGGACCTTGACGACCTGAACCACCCGCACGGGAGGCGGTGTCGGTCGCAGCCGTCAATCCAAGAGGCGGTGGAACACCATCAACCGACCCCAAATGCCAGACAAATGGGGCCACCGACGGGATGAACGGGGCACTGCCGACACTGGTCGTGTAGCGAGTCAAGCTATGCGTTGGATAAATCCTCCCCCTAGATCATGAGGGATCTGCAATAGCTGAGATAGCGTTTGGGAGGAGTGTGGCTGTTGAGTGGTTGGCTCGGCTCAGCGGTGGTGGGGATTGGCTGGAAGGAGTAGAAGTTTCGGTGGTGTATTTCTTCCTATTGGAGGAGAAACGCGGCCACGACAGCGTGGAAATGGAAGGCTAGCTCATTTAGTTGGGCAACATATAAGTCATGAGCTTTACCGCTGCATGAAGCTTGAAGAAGAGCAGCAATGGGGGCAGAGTCCAGTCGTATTTTGGATGCGGAGGAGATACATAGGGGGTATGATGTAGGGTAGGGACCCTAGATGGGCTAATCTTTCACAACTTGGAGGGGGATTCAATAGGAGCACACAAATCACACGAGGAAACACTCAAAGACAAGTCCAAATCACACATCCACTAGATCAACAATCACACAAGATCCACAAGAGTACAAGTCAACAAAGGGAATTTGGAGCAAGAGTATGGTTCATCTCAAATCCAAGATGAGATGAGGGTTTGACAATCCTACGATGGGGATTCTTCTCCACAAGAGGAGGTCTTGATGATCCACTAGGGATTCTTATCCAAAGGAGGCCTTGATCTCCAAAGGAGAGGGGTAGATATGAGCAAAGCTCTCTCTAGTTCTTCATCTATGCTTTGCTAACCCTAAAACGGACGTAGAAGACGAGTATTTATAGTCTAGGTTGGTGGAAGGGGTACATGGGTCGTGGTCCTACTCACTGCGTGTAGGTAGGCCGGAAGTTCCGGGCTATCCAGAGAGTTGGCACGCCTTGGGGTCATCGAGGCCGGAAGTTCCATGGCAGGCCCGAAGTTCCGGGGTGGTTCCGGGCTATCCAGAGAGTTTGCACGTTCTGGTGTTGCTTCAGGCTGGAAGTTCCGGGGGCTTCACAGGCCTTCTTCTTGGAGTTTGCCGGCATCTCCTCGTCCGCTCCTTCTCCTTCAACTATCTGTTGTTGCGGTGTTGGAGATGCTGTTGGTGGCTTGGGCTGTTGAGTTGTTGGGGTGGGTGGGTGGGTGGGTGGGTGGCGGGGGGGGGGGGGGCGCTTGGGCCAGGCAAGGGCCGGGCAGGAGGGCGCCGGCTATGGGGCGGGGGCGGGGGCTGGGTCTGGAGGGGTGAGAGGAGAGGGGCCCATCCAACAACCCTCGGGTTTAAGCTTTTCTTCTGGCCTCTCTTGTTCAATGTAGCATGTAGCACTGGGAGGTGAGAGCCTCTCTCTGTTATTTTCTTGCCGTGTATACATCCTCGTAAATATTCTCTATTTTCATGAAATTTTACTGTCGGGGCCTCCCCTACAGTTTCCGCTCAAAACAAAAAACAAATTCATATGTGGGGGTTCCATTTATATCTTGATACTGTACCTCATGTTATCCCTTCTTCTGCACTTATATTTTAGGTCTTCCATGAAATGGTTAGTGCTGGAATAGAGCCAAATGTTAACACATACGGTGCACTAATTGATGGCTGTGCTAAAGCTGGGCAAGTAGCAAAAGCATTTGGTGCTTACGGGATCATGAGTTCAAAGGTGAATTGTTCTATCTCATGAATTTTTATGTTTTCTTAAAGGGAAGTGGTAAGGGAGGCCCGTACAGTTTTTTTTTTTTTTTTTTTTTAAATAATAAGAGCCCGAACTCGCATCTGTGAAGACTTGAACCTGGGTGGCTGGGTTCACTCTCTTAAGCAAGTGAGCTAGGCTCACTTAGGAATTTTTATGCTAGATGTGCTTCTTTTCACTTGTGCTGTAGATGTTTTTTTTCGAGTCATTGTGCTCTAGATGTGAAGAAATTGTTCAATTAATAAGCCTCTGCAAGCATCTTCATGCTTGATGAACTTACTCGGTCGTACTTGCAGTAGAAGGTGAAGCCAGATCGAGTTGTCTTCAATGCTTTGATCAGTGCATGTGGTGAATCTGGAGCTGTTGCTCGAGCTTTTGATGTTTTATCAGAAATGACAGCAGAATCCTCAGAATCGAAAGGATGCAAGCCAATTCTTCCTGATCATGTCACAGTTGGAGCACTCATGAAGACATGTATTCAGGCTGGCCAGGTGTTTTTTACAGACTAATTTCTTTTCAGAAATGAAAAGCAGAAAATATGCTTCCTATATTGAAAATCAAGTTCTGGGAACCATTCTGTTGTGTAGGCTGATCGAGCTCGTGAGGTTTACAAAATGCTTCGGGAGTACAGTATAAAAGGTACTCCAGAAGTTTACACAATTGCACTGAGAAGCTGTAGCTTGACTGGCGATTTAGGGTTTGCATTGAAGATCTATGAAGATATGAACAAGATCGGAGTTCAACCTGATGAGGTGTTAATGTTTAGTGGAAACATTAAGGGATATGTAATGTGCTCACCCCCCCCCCCCCCTCCCTACAGCCTATTTGACTTTTCTCTTTGCTTAATGCCATGTACTACAGATGTTTCTGAGTGCTCTAGTTGATGTAGCCGGCCACGCTAGGAGGGCTGATGCTGCTTTTGAAATAATCAAAGATGTAAGAGCAAAGGGATTTCATGTTGGAATCATGGCATACAGTTCCTGTATGGGCGCTTGCTGCAATGTAAGTTCTTTGGCAAATTGTTTGATGGAAAATTACCTAAAGGATTGAATTTTGACTTTTGTGTCTATAGTAGTCCTAGAAGTTGTACATAACATACTTAACTCTGTATTCAGCTTGCATCCATGTACTTTTGATCTGAAACCATTTCTATTATCAGAGTTTTTCTTTTGCTCATCCTGATCTGATTGCCATTGTATCAGGCCAAGGACTGGAAAAAGGCGCTGCAGCTATTTGAGGAGATCAAGGCTATCAAATTAATTCCAACAGTTCCGATGATGAATGCTTTAATTACTTCCCTCTGTATGTGTACTCTTAGAAGGAAATGCAAAATATTTGTTCACTTACTACCTATTATTTTCTTAAAGAGAAAGTTGCACCAGATGACCCTACACTTGTAGCAGCTTGTTACCACTAAACTTGAATGTGAACTTGGTATGGTCCCAAATATGTCAACTGTCACATACACCATCTTATTTAAGTGTTATATGTCAACTGTGACAAGATCAATTCACAAGTTTAGCTGAATCAGAATTTCTTAAATGATTCAATTTGCAAATTTAGGCATGCTAGTGGCACTCCGCAATGAGTTTGCAGACCTGCCAAGTTAATTTTCGAATTAAGGGACCTAATGTATTATACTTCAAATATAGGTTCTTCATGCAATTCTTTCCTTGAACACGCATATATTTCATTTCCCCCAACTTCTTATTTTGTTACTCCTATCTTTGAACTTGGAAAAAACAATGATTTCAGGCTTTAATTAACTACATGATGAAATTGCAGGTGACGGCGATCAAGTTTTAAAAGCTGCTGAGGTCCTTAATGAGATAAAGGAACTAGGTGTCCGTCCAAATGAGATAACCTATTCGGTCTTATGTGTGGCTTGTGAAAGGTAAAGTATAGCAAGCACTGGTCGTTTCAAACTATTCTCATGATATTCTTGAGATACTAACAGTTGACCTGCAGAAATGGTGAAGCACAACTAGCTCTTGATTTATTTGAGCAACTAAAAGTAGATGGTATTGGCCTCAATCCCACCATTGTCGGTTGTCTTACTGGTAAGTTTTGTTGGTTGGTACTGTATGGAAGAACTGGAATTTTCATTTTGTGCTCAACTGACCTGTTTTTTACTTTTTCTTGTGTCTACTGCTGCTAGCAGTTATTTTTCATCTGTGTACTGTTTTTCCTTTGGTGGCAATCGTTCGTAATGGAATACCTTTTTCTTCAGGTTTATGTCTACAAATGTTTTCCTATGATCTTTCACTTAGCAACATCATTGTCAGATTCAACCAAGGGAAGCCACAGATTGACAATAAATGGTACACGCGTTGCTGGACTCTAAATTCAAATAAATTTGCATGCCAAGATTCTTGTTAATATGTAGTTTATGTTGTAACTTTAGTCAATTCATTGTTATTAAGTAGTATTCTGTAGCTCATGTTTACATATACACGTAAAATTGCAACTTAGCAATACATTCAGATCTTATAGATGCAAGCTTTACCATAGGAATCCACTACTAGGAAAGATTGCATTTTTTTTAAATGTGAACTGAATTGCAAGGTACATCTTAGATTATTTTGTTAGTCATGTTTTAGTTTGAGTATATTGATCTCCTACCTTTACCCATGAGGTAAAGCGTTGAGAAGTTATTATTGGTTAGTGGTATTAGTATTACCTGAGCCCATTAAGTGTCTGGTTTGTTGTTTAGAAGGAGTCCGAGTTGGTACAGTTCTAAACTTGTAATCTTGGTGGTTGACATTATAAATAAGAGGTGTGAGGTCCCAAGGGCACACTGTTTACCCTAATCTTCATCAAAGCCTCGTTCATATTTGTTAGAGTTGTATATATTTGACGTGTAATATCCAAGCTGTATACGGGGTTTTCTGCATATATTCCACACCTGTACATGTGTATATATCAGGCCACCTGGAAATACAAGTTGCTTATTTCCTAACATGGTATTACCGCCCTAGGTATTTTTTCTGCACCTGCAACTCGTGCTCCCGATCGAATTTTTTTAGGTCCCCGAACTGAGCAAACTGCTCATTGTCTGCTCTATCCCATAGCTAATCTCCAGCTCGCATCCAAGCCATATTGTCCCCTCGTACTATCACCCTAGATATTTCCCCGCATGTGGGCAACTGTTTGCGAGCATGGAGTTCTGCTCCACTGACAGGATACTGGAGAGGAACACGGAGAAATATGGGTTGCCGCCGAGTCTCAGTCACTGGACTGCTGTTCTACTACTGGTTAGGCCTATGCGTGCTATGGTATGGAGGGAACATAGAGGACAATCTACGGCTTGAATCCATATCCAATCAGGAAAGAGGCATCGTGCTATGGACTACAATTGGGTTCTAATATGGAATCAATAGATATAAACTTCAATTATTACTGGTACCATATATATAATCAGTTCTGTAGTTTTCTTTGTCAGAAGCTTATATTTGTTGATTGCTTTGTAGGACTTCCTCAGCAATTACGGTTTTCCGTCAGGCAATCACCGCTGGTCTGCTACCCTCAAGTGATGTTTTATCTCAAGTGCTGGGATGTTTGAGGTTTCCTCATGACAGTTCATTGAAAACCACTTTCATTGATAATATGGGAATAAGTTGTGATATGCCACATCACCCCAATACAAATTCACTGTTGGAAGGATTCGGTGAATATGATATCCGTGCTTTTTCAGTCCTGGAGGTAGAAATGCTATCTTTCTATGATACCATGATTCCATTTTAGTATTCTTTAGGTATTAAAGCAGCATTTATTGTCACAGGAAGGTGGCTTGTTAGGAGCAGTTGCAAGCACTTCCACAAAATATAGTCAAATTGTCATTGATGCAAGAAAGTCAAACATCTACACAGCCGAGGTTTCTTCTTTCTTATTGCATGTTACTTTCATGAAAACTACTTTAGCACTCTTGTTTGAATTTATGCGATTAGGCCATTGCGGAAAGTAGACGGAGAAGCTAGTAAGGAGTATATATAACTATATAAGCACTTTTAATTGCTGTATCAGAGAGAAGTATATGTTAATATTCTTATAGATAGCCAGGAAAAAGATGGCCATGATGTCAGCCAATGCATCATGCATAGTTCATATTCATACATTCTACATATTACATTACGTCTCAGCTAGTAGACGATGGAAACGAAGCAATATGTTCTTCCGGCCGGATATCGCTTGTCGAAGGCGCAATCGACAAGCGGTGGATTATTGTGACATGTAATACAACCTTTTTTTATACTTCCTCCGTCCGGAATTAGTTGACAGTCAAACGGATGTGTCTAGCACTGAAATACGTCTAGATACATCCGTTTGAGCGTCATCTAATTCCGGATGGAGGTAGTATATGATAGGAGCTCTGCGCATTCTATTAGAGAGGGAGAGAGTATATGGTGAGAAAGAGGGGGGAGGGAGGGGAGGCTCTTGGCACAGTGATTTTCTTGACTAACCCAACCGCTGGCTGACAGTCTCGCCTCCTGGCGAGAAGCCACAGAAAGAACCTGCATTTATTCTCCGACAGCGTTCAAGATGGCATCCAAACATATTGGGACCGGAGAAAACGAGCCCTGAAACTGGATGGCGTATGCGGAGCTAGCCGTGTATGTGTCATCCGCTGTCCACCGCCACGCGACCACGTCCTTACCCTCAGGTGAAAGAGGTATATCCCGAGTCAACATCCAAAGATGGATAAACTCGTGAACCTGCTGAGCCGTGCAAATGCTCCTGAGTGGATGAACCTACCTACTATCCTGAAGCACCCAGGCAACCGAGATGCTTTTGCGCCGCAGCATCTCGAAGAAGCTGGGAGCGATCTCAGCTGGTGTCGTGTCATTCAGCCACCTAGACATTATTGAAGCATGCACATGCAACAATAATTTGGAAGGTTGCCAATTGTTGCCTGGAGAGGCTTGCTAACGGGTTATAGAAACCAACAACCCAATATGAATTGAATGGATCATGGATTGATCCAACGGCTGGCGCTCCGTGTGCCCAGGCACCTAAGTGCCCCAGATATTTTACCTATATACTCCCTCTGTCCCAAAATAAGTGTCTCAACTTTGTACTAACTTTAGTACAAGGTTATACTAAGCTTGAGACACTTATTTTGAGACGGAGGGAGTAATATATAGTACATACTTATACTTCACTTTTGTCAGGTTTCTCTTCTATCGACATTGAAGTCTTTGAAGCATCGACTAGCTGCAGGTGAATCCGAAAGTATTCCTTGATGCCTAAAATAGTTTACTTTGTCTACAATAAATTTGTTGTAGAACTGTTTGAAGAATAATAAATATACATTATATTTCTAATATTTGTTGTTAAATCGGCCAAAGCAGATATGTAGAATCTGAAACTTTTTTACACAACATTACTAGTAAACTAAGATATTTATTCTGACGTAGTCCAATTTATCCCAA
This sequence comes from Thinopyrum elongatum, assembly GCA_011799875.1. Classification (NCBI taxonomy): domain Eukaryota; kingdom Viridiplantae; phylum Streptophyta; class Magnoliopsida; order Poales; family Poaceae; genus Thinopyrum; species Thinopyrum elongatum. The sequence continues at coordinate 180,336,768 of CM022297.1, read as the reverse complement.
TCTTTTTGTCTGGTTCCGAGTTGCTGCGGCTTAGATGACTTGTGCTGAATCAAATCTATCTAGGGAATTATAAGGAACTTGCAACTTATTGATAAACTTTGTACTCCCCCCGTCCGGAATTACTTGTCACTCAAACGGATGTATCTAGCACTGAAATACGTCTAGATACATCCATTTCAGCGATAACTAATTTCGGACGGAGGTAGTATTAATCACCAGTTTCTAGTTCTAGGAGGAACCCTCCAAGTAACTACCAAATAGTAGTGTGATTTCCATGTGCAAATAGAAGAAAACTTTAAAAAAAATATAGTGTAATTCACATCTTGCTCCCTTAGTTCTAATTACACGTTATGACATGCAGGTGCAAGGTTACCAAATGTTACAATTCTATTACCCACCGAAAAGAAACAAGTTGATCTTGATGAAAGGGAGAAAACACTTAAACTTGCTGGAAGGTGAAAAATCACATTTAATTTCTTGAATACTTGTCCTATATATCAGAAATTTTCGTTTAATAATTAAGTTAGTCTCAGCTCTGATGATTTCATTTGCTTGAAAAGCTACTGTGCTAACATCTACAAATATCATAATCTGCTGAGTCAGATAGAATTTCTCTTTTGTGCCTTGCACTTATCCAATAAATCTGAAGAGACTGATTTGGATTGTGACATACAGAGTCGGCCAAGCAGTTGGCTCCCTGCTGAGAAGATTAGGAATTAAATATCAAGGCGAGGAGTCCCACGGGAGGATGAGGATCAACGGCCTCACATTAAGAAGGTGGTTTAACCCAAAATTTACAAGCGCACCCTCCACAGGAGCTCCAGTTGAGTTGCTTCCACTGCCCTCGCGGTTAGCGAAAGGGATTGCTGATCAGCAGCGTGATATCAGAAGCCTTTCTCTATAGTGCAGGTCTTACCTTTTCTGTGTCCCGATTTTTGTGTATGCCAAGAAGGCAATTACTGTACAATCAACAGATAGCAGGGTCGGTCTTGACTCTTTTTTTTAGAACGTTGACACTTTATTAATTAAGCAACAAAGTTACACATAGTCTTCCGGATACAGTCCGGAGCTGCAGAATGAAAAATACAAAGACTAACAGAGTTTATCCAAGACTCGGTACATGAGCCAGAAAATTAAGGTGTCGGCGAACGTGCTTCGAGGTCGCTGAAGAGAAATCCCTTGCTGCAAACTTGATATCAGCAATAACAGAACCAACAGACGAGTGATCCCGGTTCCCGGGTCACGGAGTGGAGCCGATGCACAAGCGATAGCCAATCAGAAGCAAAGACCACATTCGATTTTTTCTTTTCATCATGAGCCAAATAGACTGCCCAGCGGAGCGCAAGGGCTTCAGCCAATTCAGGTTCCAATGCAGCAGCGAGGGGCTCAGAACAAGCCGCAACACATTAGCCAATATGATCAAGCGCCATGATCCCCACACCTTTTTTGAGAAAAACTTTCGGTCCATTCATCAACTGTGGTAGTACAAAGAACACCAGAAGTAAAGAAAAGACATCAAGGTCCGTAGAACCACCTAACAACAACTACAAGCACTGGAGCGAGCTGAAGGCACCGTCATCGCCCCTCCCTCATCAGAGCCTGGCAAATCTTCTTGTAGTAGACAGTCAGTAAGTCGTCGTGCTAAGGCCCCATAGGATCAGCGCACCAGAAATGCACCCGCCGTCGCCATGACCCCCACACCTGATTTGTTGATAACGGAGAACATGGAATCATGTCAATGCCGAGACGGTGACCACACAGGGCTAGAAGCATTGTCTAACGCCTATGCTCGTGCTGATTTGTACTCTCTCCCTTCTGCCTTCTGGTTTATAGAACTTATCTTAAAATTTTAGTTTTTCATTTTATAAGTCTCAGCTTGATAAATTTTAAGATGCATTAAATCGTTGCATGCAAGGATTAAGAAAAAACTCATCAATGCATGTAAAAGTTCTTGGTCACCGCATGCATGCATTGTAATTAACGGATTGGTAAAGACATTTTCTTGAGGGAAATGAGCGCATTAATCTAGTAGTTTTGCAAACTATAAAAATTAATCCACCACTCACTATCTACCTTTGTTGATGAGATTTTTGAACTGAACCCTACAAACTGAAAGGAAGGGAGTACAAGTGTATCACATTGAATCAATGTACTTAACAATGAAAGAGTTGCTCCCCATAGGGCAAGCAGTCACGAGCAAATCGCCAGAGCACGATCTTCACTTTGTTTGGAGCTTTGATCGTCCAGAGATTCTTCAACTGCTTCTCATCGAACATCTAGTTCGACGGTTGACCTTGTCCGTTGCTACTTCGAGTGGACAATAAATCTTTGACCAAGCAAGATTGTAAACAAGAACGCACTGAATAATTGCCAAATTTGGTCAATGGCCAACGCAAAGCCTTGATGCCCATGCCGCTAATCTGAATCTAAATGACCTCATTGGCCAGTTCCTCCATAAAGAAGGACCACACGGACTCCTCATTCAAAGTACCAGTGTCCTTGTCGAGAAGGCAATGAACTGTTGCGGTAGACGGAATAGGAGACATTGGTTGAAGCAAGGCTGGAGATGTAGATGGGATCCAATGATCCGAGATGATGTGTATGCTCCTGCCTTCGCCGATACCCCATATCACACCCTTCTTCAAAAGATCGTGACCATGCAAGATCTGCGCCATGTAGTGAAGGCTTATCGAGGCGCTGCATTCCAAAAGTCCCCATGCGAGAAGTACCGCCCCTTCAACACACGAGCACGTAAAAATGTTGGTTCTATGATGAGCGACCAAGACTTGGTTGGGCCCCATTGCAAGATAACAAAGCGAGGCCCTTTGCTCTTTTGCAATAGCTAAGCCAATTGGAATGTTGAGTACAACATGTAGTTTGAATGACGTCGCAATGCTAAGGGCCTGTTTCGTTAGCCCTCCACGGCCGCCAACTCCTCAACTCCATCATCAGGATCCTCTCGTCAGCTTCTTTCGGGCGAGCCGACAGTGAGCGAAGCGTTTGGCGACAACTTTTTTTAGGGGGGGTTTGGCGACACAGCTTCTTGCTCGTACGAGGAGCCAACATCAAGCCCGTGAAATTGTCCCAATGTGGCCCATTCAGTAGCAGGCTCACAGCCCAATTCGCTGGGAAAGTTGGATGGGCTATAGGCCTGGTGGTTCCCTGTTGTTATCGCGCTAGCATGTCTACCGTTTTTGACTCGCTGGAATTTGTGGCACTAGCAGTGAGCACCACCTCGCCGGCGGACGAGCACGAGAGGCCGCTCAACGCAGCCGCGCAGGTGGGCAGAAGGCGGAAGCGTGTGACACCACACAGAGCATGGGCGTGGCTGCTGGGGGATCCTGGAGCGGTGGCGGATAGGAACCTCGACCGACATTGGATCTATGGTGGTGAGCGGGTCAGGGGAGGCCCCGACGGTGCCGGCCGATCACTCGAGTCGTCTAGGGAACGGGGCCGACCCGATCACTCGAGTCGTCTAGGGCGGCGCTTGGTCGGTGGCTCATGAAGCGTGTGGGGCGATGGCCTCAACTGTGTGTGGGACGGCGGGGCCAGCGACGCATGAGGCGATGGGCTCTAGGAATGGACAGAGTTTGTTTCGGTCATAGTCTTTTTTTAGATTTTGGGATCATGGGATTGAGGGCATGTTTGAAACGGTGCGCTCGCTCACTTCGGGGTGGCAACAAGGGGTAATTTAGGCCAACTCTAGTAGCATGTTTGATTCGTGCGAATTAGAGGTGGGGAATGGGAGTTGAGGGGTGAGGAGATAAAAAGTCCTTTGATTGATTAAAGGGAATGAGTATTTAAGTGAGAAGAGGGAATGAGAATTGAGATGGCTAATTCTCACCGTTTTTTTCCCATGGGGTATCCCATTAATTCGTGGAGCTCTATTCCAATTTAATTCTCAACTTATACCAAAAAAGGAATGAAAGTAAAAATCTACCTCTCATGTCTAATCACTATCCAATCTCCCACGTGCAAACTCTATTCCCCTGGCCCAATGGTTACCAAAACTGGAATCTGCGAATTGCTAGCCAACTTCTTGTTCTAAACTCAAGGATTTATCCTGTTCGGACCAACTCCAAACCGGGAGTTGAAGGAGTTGGGAGTTGGAGGACTACCTGACAGGCACTAAGAGACTGTTCGGCAACACTCCAGCTCCGAACTCCACGACCGGGGCGGGCGGAGCGGTGCCCAACGCATCAGCTCTGCTGCTGCAGATCTGATATTCGAGAGCGGAGCGGCCTGACCCTCGCTCCTCGTTTCAGCAGAATAGAGATCTGTTCAAAATTACAGAAAGTGCCATCATCAAGTGCCACCAATGAAACGATACGAGTCTATTTTCTCCAGGGTGAGCAGTTGGTCGACTCCATGATTTTCTTGCCGGGTGAGGCTACATTTCAGTCGACTGATTTTTTCAATTAGGGTCAATTGATTTGTGGGCCGTTGGATGAAGATCATGTGGCATCTAAACCTTGTTCTTCCTCACATCTGTTTCTTCCCAGACCGCCATGCGTGCCACCGGCCGAATCGCCGGCCACCGCCGCCCGCGACCGCCTCGCCGCCCCGCCCTCCCTGGAACCTCTCCCCACCAGCTGTCCGCCGCCGCCCCGGCCATCCCTCTAGCCCCCACCCCCCCCCCCCCCCCCCCCCCCCCCGCCTCCCCCCGTCGAGCTTTTTCTCAGGTGAATCCCCACGCCACCGCCCCACCACCGCCGTCGACCACCGCCCCCACCCTGAACCCTAAGATAGATAGTGGGGTAGCGCCTCTCCGGCGAGCCACCCCCCCCCTCCCCCCAACCACCCCCCTGAAAATCGACTAACCCAAAGTCGAATCAGTCGACTGAAGTGTAGCTAAATCGTTTCTTGCCCAACCGAATGGGCTGGCAGCCATGCTCGGACGGAGCGGAGCCAGCCTGTTCGGCTTGCTAGGTGGAGTTCGATCGGTAGAGAGCTTCCTGAGCGGAGCGACTGATTTTTCTAGAGTAGAGGGTTGCCGAACAGGCTCTTAAGTAAAAATTTGCTCCTTTGGCTGGACCTCGACCATCCTATAGGCCCTCTTCAACGTTTTCTTCTCTAGTGTGCGGCCACCGGCATTTCAGGTCTACATGACAACTTCTTGATCGCTGCTTCTATAAGCTCCTAGATTTAAACAAGTTTGCTCTGGCGAGCTGAAGGCCCAGAGATCGCAACGAGTTTTGTTCACGACGTCCCGCCAATTGATGCAAGAGGAAGAAGACTTCGACATCCCAAGGATTTGAACGAGCAAAGAACAAGCTCATGTGCAAAGATTAGTTCATCTGAAATTCTGAATGCAGGAACAAATGCATATCTGGAAATACTTTCTGGCTTGTCAGAAAAATAAAATGCACATACAATTTTACTTCGCTAACAAAACTGATTGCACATCTACATCATAAGAAGTAGCAAACCTAATTCTCTATGAACAACCAGTGATGACACGGTAGATTGGACAACCTATCTACAAACCTCGCTTAGAGGCTTTTACAAGATTTCATGGGGGGGTGCTAGCAACTCGAGGAAAAAGCCCAGTGAAACCTGTACGAAGATGATATCTTCCTGAAAACTCATTCTTCCAACTCCTTGAGAAAATCTAGATTGTCAACAAATACCTACAATTGAAATAAGTGTAACAGTGAGCATAAACTGCAGGTTTACTTGTGAAATAAAGAGCAATAGCACAACGAAAAACACATTTCTAGTATAAACATTTTTTGAGAGATCTGTCCTACTTTGGTTTGGACATCAATGCAAAAAATGAACCTTTGTTTAATGTAGTTCTTAAACTGTTGGCTAATGGTCAGTAACAGTAGCTGTGGCAGACAGAAAAAAGACCAGGAACAGACAATCTTTCAAAATAAATACAACTCCCACACACATGAAGGGGAGAAAATGAGAGAATGGTGAAACCAAATCAAGATAAACGCATACTGATTTCCAGCCATCTGGATCTGTGCAGGCAGTTATCTTGGTACTAATGCCAGGTAATGGACCAGGTTCACGAGTTATTTGTCCCCCGTTCTGTCTAACGACTTCCGCGGTCTTGTAGACATCATCAGTACCAATAGCAATCTGGAAGGACACAAATATCAACCATCAGAAGTGTAATGCAAGAGGCATGAGCAAACAATGGAACATCACTTGTAATATGACCATTGTATAGAATATACCTGTGCATAAGCATTTCCTTTATCATATTCCTTGACACCATAATTGTATGTCAACTCCAGTACAGCATTTTTGTCTTCAGGGCCATATCCCATCATAGCAATGGTATACTAAAGAAAGAGTACAATTAGAATTTTAAAGATTCTCTGAAGTTCACATGGAAGGGATGATGAATATGCACATTTCGATGCAAAATTATTAAGAGGAGAAATATCAAAAGAAGGTGCTTGCACAAATAGATGTGGTAACTGGAACCAATGAGAAGTGGCAGTGCCAGGGTTACAACCCTAAGGGTTCAAATATATGATTTGTAAATTTTACATTGCTTTCTGACATTTGCATGAATTTTCATGTGTATGGGAAAAAGCCATGGGGTCACTGACCACACAGCTTGAATGTGGCACTACACTGAATGAAAATGTCATGGTCAAAACAAGCAGCCCACATTATCATAAGTCCGTAATCATTGTCTATACAATTGTAGGTATTTTGTAGTTTGAACCTCGGTCATAGAAGGACAAGTTTCATGTGAAAACAACCTAGCAGTTATAGCATAATGTCGAAGTTTACATGCTGAATCATTGTGGTTGCAGCCTGTTGGACTTGGCATAGTAAATCATTTTAAAGTTATCAAGGCAAATATTTAACCTAGAAGGAAGGAAATATGAGATTCTCCCTAATGACTGGTATCAGGGAACACAGAAGGAAGTCAGCAGGGAGTTATGCCTTCCTTAGCTTCTAATGCGTGCATAGGCGAGCATGGAGTTATGCCTTTCGTAACCATTACTACAACCATAAAAGGCTTGTCTACACCAGAAGAAAAAGGCCTACAATAAACTTGCCTATAGCCTACAACAAACTTGCCACAGGTGAAACCTTTTACCATCTCAAAGTTAAATCAATAACGCTGAACCAAGAAGAATTGCTCAAATAAACTTTTGAAGTATTCTAAATTATATAACCAAGTAAAAGACACTGTATGTCCACAAGCATCATATGAAAACTTAGCTAACCGATGTTATAAAGTGGATCACTGTACTGGTTTCAGGAGAGTACAAACCTTGTATTGAGGATTGTCTTTCCTGCGAAGAAGTTCCATACCAAATGCCTAAATTATGTCACAAATTAGTAACTCACCGGAACAAACAGAACAGAAATGAGAAACTTCTATAGAAATCCCAGTTCAAGCCAAAAAGGTTACCTTCTCATAGAAACTTATAGCACGATCAAGATCTCCCACTCGAAGCATTACTTGGCACAAAGGCTCAGGTGTGGGACCTCTTTCTATAAGCTCGAATTTGTAACCATCAGGATCTTCAATGAAGGCAATGACTGACTTTCCACCTTTTACCGGACCTGGTTCCCTTGTTACTGTTCCTCCCTTGGCTTTAATAAGTTCCACTGTTTTTTCGACCTGCAATATTCTAGCAATGAAATTTAATATTCCGGCCAGCTCTTATGGATGTATGCATATGTAAAATTAAATCATCCAACATATTGCTAATGGATAAGATGTTGAAATTTTAACACATAATAATCCAGAGAAGGTACATATAGTTTTCCAGTAACAGTTAAAACAATGACTAGCCTGATACAGGAAACATTTGAGTATCATGGCTGAAGATAATGATAAGCAGTAATAGTCCCTCCGTCCAAAAAAAAAAGTGTCACTGATTTAGTATAACTTTAGTGCAAAGTTGTACTGAGTCAGCGACACTTATTTTGGGACGGAGGGAGTAAATCCCTAATATTAACAAATCAAAAGTTGATGGTAAAAGAAAAAAAATCATTTCTGCTTAGCTATCATTTATTAGTTCTTACTGAAGATGCTTAACGTAATTTCCACGGAAGAAACCAAAGGTATTCACAATCATCCTAGCTTGAGTCAAGATAAATCCTGCCTAAACATGCATCCCAGATGTTCGGAGGTTATACTGCACAACTTCAAGCCCCATTCAACTCCCCAAACGAAAGGTTCCTTGGGGCTCATAAGCACTCCAGTCCAATCTATGTGAGTAATGGACATGAAAATATGGGGAAATGAAACACATCTCATGAAATAACAGCCCCATTTTTTGTTTAGAAAATGTCTGGATGGTTAAGTCTGTAGTTAAGCGTTAACACCTCAGAAAAGAATGGTGCATGGCTAGATATTCCTTAGGCTCATGGGACATAACTGTCGATGAAAAGGAAACACAAATACAACTAGGATTTGGTGCTTGAACTTGTGGGTGTTTTGAACCTGAGCTCATTCATGTAGAAGAAAGCTATAGATGAGCTACTTATACTTGACACGCGATTAGTGCTGCTTAACTACAGAAAGCAGAAGTAAAAATATTAGACCGACTGACATAGTACTGAACCTCAACAACTGAAAAAAAAAAACTATGGAGATAGAATCTTACATCCTCAACAGCAATTCCAAAATGACCAAAACCAGACCCAATATTGTAACTTTCGACACCATAGTCTGCCAGTAAATGAATTCGCGAGTTAATTCAATAGAAAAAAGTAGAGACTCTGGAAGACAAAGAGATGACATGGGCGTTTTGACATTTGAAGCTTACTGTAAGTGAGCTCCACAACAAAATGCGAATCCTCTGGTCCGTACCCAAGAAAGGCGTTGGTGTACCTCTCCTCCGGGATGTCCTTTCTCCGCAGCAGCTTCATCCCTAAGCACTCCGTATAAAACCTAGAGGACAGCAACCCCATCCGAAATTGACGAAACCGCAGAGGTCAAGGCAAATTCATCGCGAACGAGGGACGGGGTCGGCTTACTTACTTGATAGTCTTGTCAAGATCGCCGACGCGGTAGACGACGTGGAGCAGGCGCCTCCGGTCCTTCTTGACCCACTCCACGGCCTCCTCAGGGCTGATCACCGTGGCCGCTCGAGCTGCGGGCCCGCCCGCCTCCGTGCCGGCGCTCACTCCCCTCGTTGACAGTCTCGCGGGCACCCTCAACCCTACTCTTCCGCCGAAGAGCGCCTGACGCCGCGCGACTGGGACGGTAAAAAAAAATTAAACCACGAGACACCACGTTACGACAAGGCCATCTCCACATGACCGATGGCCAGAGAAGAAAACGAGACGGGCGGGGAGAAGAGCCGTGTACCGGAGACGGCGGAGATGCGGAAGCGGGAGGGGGAGACGGCGGCGGCGGCGGTGGCGGCGATTGGGAGGGGGGAGAGGAGGCGAGCCATCGACCCAGACGGGGGAGGAGGGATTTGTGTTGGGGGGGGGACGAAAGCACGGGAGAGTCGCTCTATCCCTCCGTTTGGATCAGCCCGGGCTGTCAGCGTGTGAGCTCGAGAGGTGGGACATACCGGTCACGTGGACCGTCGTTCCGTCGCGCCGAGCGAGGAAATAGCGAACGTCGGTTCGTTATCATTTCCGAAAAAAAAATCCACCGAGTCGATCGTGGTGCGACCATTCGCTCTGAAGAGTAACCATGCGACGCCATCTTGTGCGTTCGTTTTCGAACAGACGGCTGCGCTCTCGCGCGTATAGACCAGGGGCAGAGCCAGAAAATTTGGCCATTCGGTTCACTCCATGACTGGTTGTGAGAACTTACTACTAGTATGTGAAGTGTAAAGTATAATTTTAAGTTATCTTACAACAAAATTATAGCACCCAAAAACAACATAATGAAGAGAAATATGGTATCATATATCATACATTGTGTTGCATTAAAAACTGAAGAGTGCAAGACATACCCGTTCAATAAAATTATAAAATCATTTGTTTACATATTATAAATAGAGTAGTATCAGATAACTTTGTAGCTCCACGTGTAGCTTCTTATCTTCCTTGAACACTGAAAAAACGACAAGTTAGTTTGACAAGTTTAGAATAAGTACTAACAAGAGAAATAATATTGTAAAGGCACTCACATTTTAGAGTGTCCCCTTTCGATCTTTCATCGCCTTAAAAAGATTAAACACTTCATCATTGGTAATGGTAGAAAATATATCTTTCTTCACATAGCAGATTAGACAATCACTCATGAATTGATCACCCATTTTATAGCGTAACTTTTTTTTACAGCATTCATAGCTGAAAAGCATCTCTCCACTGATGTTGTGGCAACTGGCAATATCAGTACTAGCTTTAAAAGATGATAAACCAAAGGAAACGTAATATGCTTATTTGTTTCCACCATTAGTTTAGCAAGATCAGCATGCCGTCCAAATTGGCGAACCTTTCATCTGCTCGCACATTGTCAATGTAAGTGCGAAGTTCAGGACCAAGATCATCCAATTTTCTTGAATCAAAGTCATCTGGATAAAACTCATCTAGCTTCACTAAGCTATCCAAGTTAAAAGCAGCAAAGGAGTCTTTTGGGTTGAAAGAAGCCATGTGTCCAAGCAATGCAGAATTTACCTCATTGAAGCGGTCATCAAACTCTTGAAGCTGCCTATCAATGACAGAATTAAGACACTCAATTTGGTAATGTTGAAGGTTTGTCTTATTGGTTTTGTGTCGTGGTTTGTGCCGATTAACATATTGCTCCTGCATGTTTACGTTCTCAATGTGATGCTCTTCACAGAATGAATGTGCTTTCTCAAGAAGTGAGTCCCATCCATTACCCCTTAGTTCTTGCAGCTCATTCCTTGTTGACTTCACACATGAGATGGCATTCAGGATGTCTTGGTCCTTCCTTTGTAAAGACTGCGACAAAGTATTTGCATTTCCCAATATATGCAACATCATGTGCAAATAAAAAACAAAATCAAAGGTCTCAAAATATGCTACAAGACCACGTGCCTGACATTTCTTATCACTTTTGCCTTCTTTCTCAACATATTTCAGAACAGACATAATTGATGGGAACAAATTCACTAGACTTGAAAGAGTCCTGTAATGTGAGCCCCAACGTGTGTCCCCGGCTCTTTGAAGAGTTTGTTCTTGATTTAGCCCTGTGCCACTGCTAATCTGCCCACTACCTATGGCTTTTATTACTTCCTCTCGATGTTTCTCTCTAATCATATCCTTTCTTTTGCAAGAAGCTCCAACCACATTGAATAAAACTGAGATCATGTAAAAAAAATCTGCAATATCGTCATGCTTCTTTGATACTGCCACAATAACCAACTGGAGCTGGTGAGCAAAACAGTGCACATAATACGCTGACTTATTCTCTTGCATAATCTTTGCTTTCAAGCCATTAAACTCACCGCGCATATTACTAGCCCCATCATAGCATTGGCCTCTAACCTGCTTTATGCTTAGTCCAATCTCGGTGAATAATGTTTGAAGAGTAGCCTTGAGACAAGTTGTTGATGTTTCCTTCACATGTTCAATTCCAACTAACCGTTCAATGATAAATCCACGCTTGCTAAGATATCTCAAAACAACTGTCATTTGCTCTTTGTCAGACACATCAGCGGCTTCATCAATCAACAAACTAAATACATCACCTCCAATTTCTTCAATAATAGAATTTAAAGTTATCTGCACAAAAGATAATTAACTTATTAGAGAACATTTGTTATTTGCAAGAAAACATAAATAGAGGCAATTAAATTTGATGTTACCTTTGCAAAATAACTTGCAATTTCCTTTTGAATATCTCCACATACCCACTTACAGTTTTTGGAGCAGTCTCAAGAACTACATTCCGTATAGCTTCATTTTGGTTTGCCAAAGTATGTACCAACTCTCAGAAATTTTCCTTATTTTTTGACTCCTCTGATTCATCATGGCCTCGGAAAGCTAAGCCTTGATGCAACAAGTATCTCACCGAATCAATGGAAGCATCAAGCCGGATTCAATTTTGCTTTTTTGTAAGATCAGTTTGCTTATCAAGAGCAACATGAATTGACTGATCTTGATTCATCAAAGCATCACATCTTTTTACTTCTACATTATGAAAGCTATTAACATTACCCTTACCCTCACGAGTATCTAGTCTGCTTTTCTTGTTCCAACCGTTCCAGCCGTTAATTGCAAATGCATCACTTCCAGATTGTCCCTCATTGTAATCTTTGAAAAGGTAGCAACACAAACAAACGGCCTTATGCACTTTGTCACTATACTCAAGCCAACGATCATATAACCATGCGACGCCATCTTGTGCATTCGTTTTCGAACAGACGGCTGCGATCTCGCGCGTATAGACTATAGACGTGTGTGAGTGTGACTATGGATGGCAGTTTTGCCCATGGTATGGGTACCCGTGGGTACCCTGCTCGAAAACAATAGGCATGGGCAAGACTTGGAGAGATTTTGTACCCATGGTTAATGGGTATGTATATCCGCAAAATGTATGGGTAGGGCATGGGTATTAAATTGCGCCCATGGGTAACCCAATGAATACCCAAAAAAAATCAAACTAATTCCTATGACATGTGGGGTAAGCATCTAACTCCTATGGCCCAACCCTTAATCTTGTATTCCCTAAACCAGTCATAGGTCATAGGCCCGCAATTGCCTGCTCAACACTCCTCCCATGTCCATTGCGACTTCTTGAAATGATGAAATCTCGACTCATCGCCAGCGGACTCCTGTGAACTCTCGATCCAGCGACCCCCGATTCCAACTGCCCATTTCCACTGATGTGGAGCATCCCAAGGTCATCCCCATGGACCTACCATCGCCTCACCAAGTGCCAAGTGGACATATGACACGTGCACATGCAAGAGCTCTCGAGACCAAGGTGACATCTCTCCTCTCGCTATTCCTCTTTGAAACACATGAGACATGGCTACTACCTCAAACGGCGACACTTTGCATACTCAGGTGGGAGTTAGCCATGGAGAAGTTAAGGAGAAAGGCATATCGAAGGAGGAAGACGAACGCGAAGATGGAGAAGAGAAGGGGCAAAATTGGAGTTGCCCGGATGATCTGGACCGCCGTCCGGACGATCCGAACCCCGGCCCGGATGATCCGACAAATGTGCCCGAAGACCACAGCAAGCCGCCTCCTGAAGCCGGATCATCTAGACCCCAGCCTGGATCATCCGGACGGACCCGGACATCCGGACCAGGTCCCGGACAACCGGACCCCCCGAAGCCTCCACGACACATCCGGATGATCCGGACGGTTGCCCGGATCATCCGGACCCCCGAAGCCCGGATCATCCGGACCACCATCTGGATCATCCGGACCCTGCCTGCGTGCATGAGTTGGGCCGAAGCCCATGTACCCTTTCGCCCCTCTAGTCTATATAAACTCCTTCTCCACTTTTCTAGGGTTAGCATTGGTTCAGCTCATTTTGGAGATAGAGCATTGCTCATCCACTTGTACCCCTACTCCTTGGAGATCAAGGCCTCCTAGGAGAAGATCCCCCAAGTGGATTCAAGACCCCCTCTTGTGGGAAGATCCCCTAGTGGATTCAAGACCTCCTTCTAGGAGATGAACTAGTGACCTTTGTACCCCCCTTTGTTGGATTTGAATCATGTATCTCTCTTTGTGTTCATGGATCTATCACATGTGTGACCGTTTCTCGTTGATTTGAGTGGTTCCTCTCATTTCCCCTCGTGTGTTTCCCTCGTGTTCTTCGGGAATCCCCATCCAAATCGTGTAAGATCAGCCCCTAGGGTTCCACCCTACATCATCTTGGCATCATGAGCCTTGGTTGATCACGAATTTGGAGTCCCTACCCCCACTTTCTAGCCTTGCTTTGTTTGATTTCGTCCTAAAATCCAAAAATCCCCACAAAAATAGCCCCAATTTTTTTGTGATTTGCTGGTTTGATGAAGTTTTGTTGAATTTGATCCGTGGATTCGTTGTGTTGCAAGTGGATGTACCCTTTCCCCACCATCTCCACCACGAAATCCACCCAAAATCCCCGAAATTTTCGTTTCTCCCCCGATTTTCGAGTTCATCCCGAGCCTCACCCGCGCGTAGTTGACATGCCCGGATCATCCAGACCCAGTCCCGGATCATCCGGACGCGCCCGGATCATCCGACTTCCCCTAACGAAACTGCATTTCTGCAGTTCTCCGCCTCCACCATTTCCGCAACCGCATGACCACTTCGACCACCACCATTCCACTTCCGCAAACCCCTCGACATATCCAACCGTACCACCGCTTGCCGCTACCGCCATTTGGCCATTTGCTTTGAGAATTTGAGTTGTGGTTTTCCGTTTCCTAAGGTGTTTCGGCTAACTAGGAACGGTTCAGCTTCGACATCACCATCGCTCATCTTCGCCAAGGACTCGACATCGACAACGACCATTGCACCATTTTGACACCATCAACCGTAAGCAAGGACGGTAACCTCGATGACACCTTTGTGTACTCCCTTGCCTTTGCATTGATAACCCCGTAGCCCATTTTGCGTCACTTTCCTATCGAGACTAGCCATTGAGTATTGCCGGCAACGTTACTTGTGCACATTAGCGATCATAGTTCCCATTGCATACATACCATATCATCTTGGTACAAGCATCGTGGTATCATCTCTTGTGTCACAAGGTTGTCTCCGCATATACACAATTGCTATCTTGGTTCGCGAAGTTTTGCATAAGAGGCCAAAGAAAGAGCTCAAAAGAGAAGGAGCCAAAAAGCTTTTAAGCAAAAGAGAAAGATAAGCAAAGAGCTTTTAAGCAAGAACTATAGCATCATACTACATTAAGATTGTCATATTCGATCATCTTGGATCATATCTCCGGAACAAAATAATGCGGTGTCACGTGTTATCACACACGTGTTAACATAAGGAAACGTATGTGTAACTTACTAATCATCGCACACGAGTACTTGCATACGCATCGTGTGTGATACTCCTAGCCACCGCAAGCAACTAGTTTGCATTTTTCAAAGTTTTTTGTACACACAGAATCGCACACGAATTAACTGTAGTAACCGTATGTGTTATATTTTCTCATCGCAAACAGTTCATCCGATTGGGCTGTTTGCTGCGTATCACACACATCTTGTTTACACGAATCGTTTATGTTCTTTTGGCTTATCGCAAACAGTTCATCTATGTGAATTGTATGTCGCATATCACATACATCTTGTTAAGTTGAACCGTTTCTGTTGTGTTCCCTAATCGAAAACAGTTCGTCCGAGTGAACCGTATGCCATATATCGCACACACCTTGATCTGGCTAACCGTTTCTGTTGCATTCCCTAATAGCAAACAGTTCATCCGAGTGAACTGTATGTCGTATATCGCACACAGCTTTATATAGCTGCCCGTTTTTGTTGTTCCGCCTCATTGCAAACATTTCTTATGGATTAACCGTATGTCACGCATCGCACACGCAACTGTAATATGAACCATGTTTAATGTATCCGCCATCGCAAATGTTTTGCATCTTTTTTGACGGGTTTTTACATCACCGTTTGTGATTAATGCATCACACATAGTTTCGTCGAAGGGTCTCTGATTGTAGTGTCGCGTTAGCAGCATCTTGAAGTAGTGGAAGCATGATGTCCAAACTAAGCAGATGGCATTGCGACAGAGTAGAATTACAGTACTTGAATTTGAAAACATGTTATCATGAATGGAATAGATACTGAAAAACAGGAAGGCATGACATATTTACATGTATGATCAGCAGGCTAAGCACATGGCATTGCAATAGAGTAGATGCACTGCAGGACATTATATGCATGATGTACTGATGACCCACAAGTATAGGGGATCAATCATAGTCCTTTCAATAAGTAAGAGTGTCGAACCCAACGAGGAGCAGAAGGAAATGACAAGCGATTTTCAGCAAGGTAATTTCTGTAAGCACTGAAATTGTCGGTAACAGGTAGTTTGATACCAAGATAATTTGTAACAAGTAACAAGTAACAATAGTAACAATAAGTGCAGCAAGGTAGCCCAATCCTTTTTGTAGGAAAGGACAGGCTGGAACGGTCTCTGATAATAAGTAAAACGTTCTCGAGGACACATGGGAATTTCATCTAGTCACTTTCATCATGTTGGTTTGATTCGCGTTCGCTACTTTGATAATTTGGTATGTGGGTGGACCGGTGCTTGGGTGCTATTCTTACTTGAACAAGCCTCCCACTTATGATTAACCCCCTCACAAGCATCCGCAACTACGAAAGAAGAATTAAGATAAAATCTAACCATAGCATTAAACATATGGATCCAAATCAGCCCCTTATGAAATAGCGCATAAACTAGGGTTTAAGCTTCTGTCACTCTAGCAAGCCATCATCTAATAACTACTCCACAATGCATTCCCATAGGCCCAAAGATGGTGAAGTGTCATGTAGTCAATGTTCACATAACACCACTAAGGGAATCACAACATACATATCATCAAAATATCAAACGAATATCAAATTCACATGATTACTTGCAACATGACTTCTCCCGTGTCCTCAAGAACAAAAGTAACTACTCACACAACATATTCATGCTCAAGATCAGAGGAGTAATAAATATCATAATGGATCTAAACATATAATCTTCCACTAAATAAACCGGCTAGCATCAACTACAAGATATAATCAACACTACTAGTCACCCACAGGTACCAATCTGGGGTTTTGATACAACGATTGAACACAAGAGATGAACTAGGGTTTGAGATGAGATGGTGCTATTGAAGATGTTGATGAAGATTGGTCTCCCAAAGATGAGAGGGTTGTTGGTGACGACGATGGCTTCGATTTCCCCCTCCCAGAGGGAAGTTCCCCCGGCAGAATCTCTCTGCCGGAGGGCAAAAGTGCTCCTGCCCAAGCTCCGCCTCGAGACGGTGGTGTTCCATCCCGAAAGTCCTCTCCTTATTTTTTCTAGGTCAAAAGACCTTATATACTAGAAGATGGGCACCGGAGGTGGGCCAAGTAGCCCACTACCCACCCGGGCGCGCCTAGAGGGGGTGGCGCGCCCTGGTGCCTAATTGGCACCTAGGTGGCCCCCTCCGGTATTTCTTTTCTCCAGTATTATATATATATATATTCCAAAATAATTCTTCGTAAAATTTTAGCTCATTTGGAGATGTGCAGAATAGGTATCCCTGACATAGCTTTTTTAGGTCCAGAATTCCAGCTGCCGGTATTCTCCCTCTTTGTGTAAACCTTGCACATTATGAGAGAAAAGGCATTAGAATTACTCCACAAAGTATTATATTGCATAAAAACACTATAAATAACAGTAGGAAAACATGATGCAAAATGGACGTATCAACTCCCCCAAGCTTAGACCTCGCTTGTCCTCAAGCGAAAGCCGATATCGAAAATCATGTCCACATATTCAGAGAGAGAGAGAGAGAGAGAGAGAGAGAGAGGTGTAGATAAAAACAAAATACGGACATAGTAGCATCATGCTTATTATTATAATAGCAATAAACTTTATCATAAAACTTCTTATGCGCAAGTAACAATTCATCACAACATCGAAGTATGAAGCATAAACTTTATTGGAAAGCAACAAACTATGTTCTCAGTCAACTTTGCAATTGCAATTCATCATATTTTCAGGAAGGATCTCATATCGGAGCCTTTTGGCAAGTCCACATACTCAACCATCATTTAATCTTCTATGATTGCTAACACTCACAACATATATATGGATCAAAAAGTCTCAACCGGACACATAGAAAGATAAGGGCTTATAATTTTGCCTCCCAACTTATTCACCTCAAGCGTGATGTCAACAATAATAACTCATGATCACTCATATCCAACTGGATATATGTGCCTAGATCTTTCCCCACCACATGATGCTTGCAAAAGAGAAAATAAAAAGGAATAGAGGAGAACACTTTGACTCTTGCATAAAAAGTAATACATAAAAGTAAAAGATAGCCCCTTCGCAGAGGGAAGCAGAGGTTGTCATGCGCTTTTTGGTTTTGTATGCACAATCTCTTAATGCAAAAGAACATCACGTTATATTGCCCCTTATGATAGCAACCTTTATTATGCTGTCTGTCACTTTTATTACTTTGCCATCACAAGTTCGTACAACGCTTATTTTCCCTTACACTAAAAGATCAAACACATTTAGAAGCAATTTTTATTGCCTTATGCACTGATGACAACTTACTTGAAGGATCTTACTCAATCCATAGGTAGGTATGGTGGACTCTCAAAACATGGATTTGGGTTTAAGGGTTTTGGATGCACAAGTAGTATCTCTACTTAGTGCGTTTTTTTGGCTAGCAAAGATATTGAGCAAGCACCACATGTTGGAGGATCTATGACAATATAACTTCTATGTGAATATGAACAAACATAAATCATTACGTTGTCTTCCTTGTCCAACGTCAACAATTTGGCATAAAATATTTAATGGGGGCTCACAATCATAAAAGATGTCCAGGATAGTATATTTGCATGTGAATCTTCTCTTCCCTTATCAATTCTTTCATGAATTGCATCATTGACTAATGCTATGTTTGTCAACTTTCAATAAATTTTACCACTTATACTTTTCCTTATGTGATGTCATTACTTACCATAAAATTAGCATATGATCTTTTTCATTATTTCCTTTATTTTGATTGGAACAAGAAAGATAAAGAAGCAAAAACTCAAACTAAACTTTATTATATAACTCTCACTCAATTACATAGATAGATGGATCACGAAACTAGCACTCGAAAATAGATCATACTAAACTTTTTATTCAACTAAATCATGAAATAGCTAAGGATCAAACTAAGATAGGTAAAGGTAATAAAAGTGATGGTGATACAATACCGGGGCATCTCCCCCAAGCTTGGCACAAGCCAAGGGGAGTGCCCATACCCGTGTGCTCAAGTATCCTTCTTTGGTGATGGTGGTGGTGACGATGTGGTAAGCTTGTCCTCCGGCTTCCATGGCAGGGGTTCACCATCATAAGAGGATGCACGAGTCTCTTGAGTCCTGAAACTGGCAGCTAAATTCATCCCTTTAAATCTTGCTTCATACTCGAAAACTTGATTTTGAAGATCATAGGTTTGGCTTTGTAGAAAATTGATTTGCTCGTTGAAGGTAAAGACGATGTCTTTCATAGACCGGCCATCCACCTTGTGATCACAGGTGAATTCCGCGATCATGGAGTGATTGGCACTGAGTCCACACTCCACCATCCCTTGGAACTTGAAGATCGCCTGCTCCACCGCCTCGAGCCTGGCCTCCACGCTTCCCATCTTCTTGGGCCCTTGAACATCCCTAATGTGGAGCACCCCCTCACGCATCTCAATGGCTTGAGGGTGCTTCAACACCTCCGATAGATAGGGGTTGATGACCTTCTCGAAGAACTTGTCCTTGGAAGAGCTTGGTGCAGCCATGGCGATCTAGATCTATCAGAAAAACAACACGAAACAAGAACATATGATTTCTCCGTGATACGGTGGTCAAATCGTCCGGGGGTATATATAAAGATTTTTTATCTTGGGAAACAAGTATACTACAGGAAAACGGAGTCGGGAAGGTGCCCGAGGGGCCACTACCCACCAGGGCGCGCCAGGTGGGGCAGGCACGCCCTGGTGCCTAGTGGGCACCTGGGTTGCCTTCCCGGTTGTTTCTTATTTTTTTTATTTTTTTAATATTCCAAAACTGACAAAAAATATTTTTGCGGAATTTTTTAAATCGGTTTACTTACCGTATCACGTACCTCTTCCTTTTCAGGGTTCTGGAATGTTTTGGAAGGTCTCTTTTTATGTATTCCTTCAGTGTCATGGTTTAAATTATATTAGTTTCAGCATTAATAGGTGTACCTGAAATATAGTGCTTAATTCTTTGTCGATTGACCACCTTCAGATTAGTGCCTTCGGTGTTATTGATCTTAATACCTCTAGAACGATAAACTTCTTCTATGATATATGGTCCTTCCCATTTGGAAAGAAGTTTTCCTGCAAAAAACCTAAAACGAGAATTGTATAATAGAACATGCTCACCAACTTTTAATTCCCACTTTTGGATTCTTTTGTCATGCCATCTCTTAAATTTTTCTTTGAATAGTTTGGAATTTTCATAGGCTTGGGTTCTCCATTCATCTAGTGAGCTAATATCAAATAACCTCTTTTCACCGACAAGTTTGAAGTCATAATTAAGTTCTTTAATTGCCCAATATGCTTTATGCTCTAACTCAAGAGGCAAATGACAAGCTTTTCCATAAACCATTTTGTAGGGAGACATACCCATAGGATTCTTATAAGCTGTTCTATAGGCCCAAAGTGCATCATCAAGTTTCTTAGACCAATTCTTTCGGGACCTACTGACAGTCTTTTGCAATATTAATTTTATTTCTCTATTGCTAAGTTCAACTTGACCACTAGATTGAGGTTGATAAGGGGATGCAATTCTATGGTTGACATCATATTTAGCAAGCAACTTATGGAAAGCACCATGGATAAAATGTGAACCACCATCAGTCATTAAATATCTAGGGACTCCAAACCTCAGGAAGATAACTTCTTTAAGCATTTTAATGGAGGTGTTATGATCAGCATGCTAGTTGGAATAGCTTCTACCCACTTAGTGACATAATCAATAGCAACCAAAATATGTGTATACCCATTAGAGGAAGGAAAAGGTCCCATATAATCAAAGCCCCAAACATCAAATGGTTCAATAACAAGTGAATAATTCATAGGCATTTCCTGACGTCTACCAATATTACCAATTCTTTGACATTCATCACAAGAAAGGACAAACTTACGAGCATCTTTGAAGAGAGTAGGCCAATAAAAACCAGATTGTAATATCTTATGTGCAGTTCTATCTCCTGCATGATGCCCTCCATAAGCTTCGGAGTGACATTTCCATAGGATTTGTTCCTGTTCATGCTCAGGTATACAACATATAATAATACCATCTACTCCTTTGTTATAAGGATGTGGGTCATCCCAAAAGTAATGTCTTAAATCATAGAAGAATTTTTTTCTTTTGTTGGTATGTGAAACTAGGTGGTATAAATTTAGCAACAATATAATTAGCATAGTCAGTATACCAACACTGGTACAATGAGGTGCTCTACAAGCGGTTTTTAACCCCTTTCGGCGACGGCATTTTGAACCGTCGCCAAGTGAGTGTGGGCGATAAGGGGGTCCTTCCCACATGACCCAGAAACCGTCGGGGATAGGCCCTCCGGTCACACACGCTGGACAAAATGAGCTCGTGTGTGACGTGCGAGCGATCAAATACCGTTATACGTATAGTTGTGTTAAAAAAATACAATTATACAAGCCCAATCGTTTCCGGTCGTAAGTACATCCCACACAGTCAGTCCCAGACAAACGTTTCCGTACGTATGTACATTCCACGCAGTCAATCCAAGGAATACGTTTCCATTTGTATGTACATCCCACACAGTCAATCCAAGAAGTACATTTTTGTTCGTATGTACATCCCGCACAGTCAATCCAGGGAAAACGTTTCCGTTCGTACGTACATCACACACAATTTTCCCCATTAAATTGTTTGTGATAGCGTTGCCATTGTAGACGATATTAACCATTTTATCGTTTGCATTATTGAATGCATCACACACGGTGCGTAGAAGAAACTGTGTGGCATAGGCTGCCCATCACACACACTTTTTATGTGGTAAACGTTTGCGCAAGGTGGCCTAACGCAAACAGTTTTCAAGAGGAAGTCGTGTGTGATTGTTCATTGATCCAACACGTTTTATTCCTAGAAACTGTGTGCGTTGTCTGAGGTCATCGCCCACGGTGTTTTCTCAATAACTATTTGCAATAGAAAAACCCAATTAGCAGGCTAATTGTCTTATTATTAATAATCCATTTATTAATCTAATTGACATTTCATATTAAACACACAATATATTTCATTTTCGTATTAAGAAAGCAGGATTTCATAATTGAAATACATCAGAGTACAACATCATATAGCTTCAGCACTCAGCTACCCCATTACACAACTGCACCAGCACCAAGTTTCACATGCAACATCTATAACCTTTCGAAATTAGCATCATAGACGGTACATAGACAGATGAATCTTATCTGGAAAACCGCTGAAGTGGAAGGCGGATATTGAGCCTTCATTGATGTTAAAGGTCTTCGCAACTTTAGGCCAGTGCCTGTGGATGATTGACCGTCCATCCTTCGTCCTCTTCGGAAACGCTTCAATATTGAACCGTGGGTGTTGTATGAATACCTTCCTTGCCTCCTGACCATACAGGTGGTTTGAGAGGTAATCATCAGTGAACTGCTTTGGAAAGGCCTGAAAACAAGGATGTGCATAAATATCTTCTCTAGATTGGAAATGGGGCAAAGGAATAAAAAAGCCAAAGTATAATAGTTAGTACCATCCTGTAGTGAACTGATGTCTTCTTCATTGTGCAAACAAAGATCTTGTTGTTTTTTGTCGCTAATTTCTTTATCTTAACAATCTTTCTGAGTTTCTTGACTTGACTGATATTCATGGACAACTCATTTCCCCATATGCAAAAAGGGTCGAACAGTGGGTCAAAACCTCTAACAGCTAGACCTACATGTGCAAGACCAAATTGTTAAAAACCTAAATATTAAAATGGTTCCTGCAATTGCACAATAATGTGCTATTAGACAAAGGACCATGCATGTGCAAACGTCGATTGTAAACCTTAGTGCTTCCCATTGTTTCCCTGCAACACATATAAGGTAGTTAGTGATCAGGTTAAGTGAGGGTTTGCATGCTATCAGTAAAATATGTTCATGAAAAATAAGCACATTGCAGATTCATCATATTAATTTGAGCCACATGGAAAACCCATTTATCCAAACCGAGCATGATTAAGAACTAGGAAATATAGCAATTGTATATGTTTCTCATGTATTAAGTGCATCCAAATTCGATTTATTCCTCACATGCACAACAATACAAAATTCTGCCCACGATAATTGGACATCGCATTGCAAAATTGAACCAAGCAGTTAACTCAACACCACAATAAATGAACCAAACATTAACTGAGCACCACATTGCACAATATAACATACTCCTAATAGAAGATCAGACAGTAAACCAAACCAAGCATGCTTAACAACTTGGAAATATAGCAATTGTATTTGTTTCTCATGTATTTAGTACAGCCAAATTCGATTTATTTCTCACATGGTATACAATAACAAAATGCACCCACAACAATTGAACATTGCATTGCAGAATTGAACCAAATAGTTAACTAAACACCACAACAAATGAACCAAACGTTAACTGAGCACCACATTGCATAATATATAACATACTAGAAGATCAGACAGTTAACCAAACAAAGCATGCTTGACAACTTGGAAATATAGCAATTGTATTTGTTTCTCATGTATTTTTTACAAATAAATTCGATTTATTTCTCACATGGAAGACAATACAAAATTGCACCCTGAAGAATTGAACATCACATTTGCATAATTGAACCAAACAGTTAACTGAACACGACAACTAATTAACCAAACAGTTAATAAGTGAGCACCACATTGCACGACATATAGAACATATACACTAGAGCAACAGATTGCATGGTAAAAGTAGATAGGACAATTCACTAGAATTTGTTAAGGAAAGGCAGGAGCAGCACATGCAACGGGTAAACCGAGCATGCTTAATCGGCGTAATTAGCAAACTGAACATAGGTCCTTATAGTGAGCTAATAATACAAGCTACTCCTCATCGTCGGAGATATCGATGATGATTGGCTCCTTGGAAATGGAAGAGGGCGAGGCCTCCACATCGTGGGTGCCCTCGTCGTAGTGGTGAGTTACCTGAGCCGCTCCGGGCACCAACCTGCTGGCTCTCGAGTTGAGGTAAGCACGGGCACGCTGAGAAAACACCTCGTAGTCTTTGTCGAAGGCACCAACGGTGGCCTCGAGAAAATGCCACGAACTATCGTTTAAAGCAGCCAACCGCGTCACGGCGTCGGCGCGCGAGGCGTCGGCGGTGGCCTCGACGGTGAGGTGCTCCTCCAAGATCTGGGGGTCGGCACGAATGGCAGCCATCGCGACCTCATCCGCGCGTGCGGCCGCGATTTGCTTCTTCGCTGCCAAATGCTCCTTGAGCTCCTAGCTATACTTCGTGCACCATGGCTTAGGGCGGCGCTTATTTGGGGGAGGGGTCGGTGATTTGGGTGGAAGGTGTCGCGCCGATGGTCGGGGCATGTGGGATGTGGAAGGAGGAGGAGGATGGGGCTCGGGTGTGGATTACCTGCCTGGATCGACGAGGCCGAGCAGCGTGAAGGAGGGTCGCCGACGAGAAGGCGACGCTGCAAGCAAGGAGTGAAGGTTTCAACTTGGAAAGGAAGGTGGAAATAGGGGAAATGTGGCTTTTGGTAAGGGGGAGAGGGCGGGGAGGTAGATATTTCCGCGGAAGCTGAAAATTTTGGATCGGTACAGCGAAAAAACTAGCGCGCAAAGTGTCATCAGACACGGTCCCTTATTCAGCACTGTGTACGATATGTGAAGATCACAAACGATTCATATAGCTTACCCCGTGTGTGATGAGTTTGAACGTGCAAATTTTGGTCCGAATATCCCTGGTTACATTGGTCATCCACGTCATTGCATAATTTGGGTACACAAAGGAGCCTACAGCACACCCACACTTCTTAATCGAGCAAGTTCAGCAATTAAAAGAGCTAGCTGACCTAAACATGAACCTAACAAATTAAAGACTGGCGCTCTAAATTAAACAAAGAGTACTACTCCGGCTGGCGCTCGTCGATCTCCGCCGCCTCCTCCATGTCCAGCTCGCGCCCGATGATCTCCTGGGAAAGGGGCTCCATGGCATCAATCGCACCATACTCGGCAAGCATCTCGCCATCCGTGTTCGCCATCTCTTTGGAAAAGGACGCCACGAGCTGGGCATGGGTGGCCGTGATCTGGGCTTGGATGGGCTTCATCGTGGCAAGGTATGTCGCGAAGGAACGGGCGGCTGCTCGAACACTCTCGGCGATTGCCAACTCTTCGGCCGTGGGTTGCCGACCGTTGTCGGAGAAGCTTCGTTCCATTTGTGCGGTGACCGCCACGAGCTGGGCGTGGGCAGCCTCGACATGGTCGTGGGCAGCCTCCATCAGGGCTAAGACCACCGCTGCGGAACGGACAGTTGCTGTGCCGCTCTTGCCAGTTGCTATCCCCGAGGCAGATGTTGCTGCTGCCACCTGAGAAGCAACAACGGCTGTTTGGTCTGCCTTAGCCGCCCGGTCGCAGATTGCGGCCGCACTCACGCAGCTTGTTAGCACGTGCATGGCGGCTGCGGCCGCACTCTCGCCGGAGTGGGCCGCTGAAGTTGCCCTCACGACGCGGGTCCATGTCCCCATCTTTCACCGGCGATGATTGAACAGTGAAATGATTTTTGGGGAGCGAGCTAGTGTGCTTGACACGCCGGTTGTGGACTGTAGCCAATGCACCTACTCGCATAAGCCATATGCGTGCTATACTCCGACGGTGCTCCAAGATATTTTGTGCTGCATCTCACATGGTTGGTGATAATAAATTGTGTGCGATCTACTTGATTTTTCGTCTTGATTTGAATTACATAATGGGGTCACAGTGGCAAAGGAGGGTGTTTGAATTGCTAGAACTTTTATCTGTAGTGAACATGCAACTATAGGTGTGTCGTCAAAAAAATTGGAATTATTCAGGGTTCGTTTGGACATTTTTATACATTAACTTGGTTTTCTAGGCATTTCAGGTGCAGAATTCAAAATTAAACTACATGCACATGCTACGGTGCACCAAAATGGGTTGTAAAATCATATATGTGTCCATGGATTGATGCTTATGTCCCATGCAAAAAATGGGGATGAATTTCAAACACCACGGCACCGTGGCTCTCCGGCAAACATTGAGGTACTTGCTTTTGTAATTCTAGTAAATCCAAAACTCGTCTGAAATTCATGAATCTTGGCATGCTATCATGGAATGGCATCAATATGCTGGGGTAAAAAATATTATCCCATTTGGGGCAGGTTATGGTATAAGCTTCTCACAAACCATAGCTTCTCACAAGAAGCCTCATGGTTCCGGTAGGGAAACATGTCACCTTTGTGGACAAAACGATATTCGTCGCCTCTTCTTGCTTTCAATTTTTTTTCTGGTGTCAACATAGAACAACAGGAGTGTCGTGTTAAATTTTGGAATTTTTCGGGGTTCGTTTGGACATTTTTATATGTTAACTGAGTTTTCTTGGCATTTATATGCATAATTCAAATTTGAACTACATGCACATGCCCCCGTGCATAAAAATGGGTTGAAAAATCAAATGTGTGTCCTTGGTTACATGCTTAGGTCACATGCAAGAAATAAGAATGAATACCGAACACCTTGACACTGTCGCTCGGCCGTTAACATTGAGATACATGGTTTTAAAATTCTAGTAAATTGAAAACTCGTCTGAAATTCATGAAACTTGACATGATATCATGGAATGGCATCAACATGCCGTGGTAAAAATATTGTCCCATTTGGGGGCAGGTTTGGGTATAAGCTTCTCACAAACCAGAGCTTCTCACAACAAGCCTGATGGTTTCGGTAGGGAACGTGCCACCTTTGTGGACGAAACAATATCTGTTGCCTCTTCTTGCTTTCAAAATTTTTCTAGTGTCAACATAGAACAACAGGAGTGTTGTATCAATTTTTGGGATTTTTCGGGGTTCGCTTGGACATTTTTATACATTAACTGAGTTTTCTATGCATTTATGTGCATAATTCAAATTTGAACTACATGCACATGCTCCAATGCATATAAATGGGTTTAAAATTCAAATGTGTGTCCTTGGTTGCATGCTTAGGTCCCATGCAAGAAATGGGAATGAATGTCAAACACCTTGCCACCGTCGTGTTGGGAATCGTTGCATGGAAAACAAAAAAATTTCTACGCACACGCAATGATCTATCCATGGAGATGCATAGCAACAAGGGGGAGAGTGTGTCTATGTACCCTCATAGACCGTAAGCGGAAGCGTTTCACAACGCGGTTGATGTAGTCGAACTTCTTCGTGCTTCAACCGATCAAGTACCGAACGCACGGCACCTCCGCGTTCTGCACACGTTCAGCTCGGTGACGTCCCTCACCTTCTTGATGCAGTAAGACGTCGAGGTAGTAGATGAGTTCCCTCAGCACGACGGTGATGGTGAAGTGATCTCCATAGGGCTTTGCCTAAGCACTATGGAAATATGACCGGGGGTGTAAACGATGGAGGGGGGCGCTGCACACGGCTAGGCAATTGTCTGGGGTGTGCTAGGCGTCCCCCTCCCACATATATATAAGTGGGAGGGGGAGGGGAGAGGCCAGGGCGCGCCCTAGGGCTGGCCGCCGGCCCCCTAGGGGCCCTGCCTTGCCTTGCGCCCCCCTGCCATGTTTTCCCAAGGGGGAAGGAAAGAGGGGGGGAGAAAGAAGGAAGTGGGAATCCTAATCCGCACTTTCCTTTCACTTGTCCTCTTTCCTTATCCTCCTTAGGCCGGCCCATATGGGGGGCGCACCAGCCCCTTGTGGCTGGTGCGTTTCCCCTCTTGGCCCATAAGGCCCATATCTTTTGCCGGGGGTGCCCGGAACCCCTTCCGGCGACCCGATAAGTACCCGGTGCCACCCGAAACACTTCCGGTGACCCGATAAGTACCCGGTACCCCCCGAAACACTTCCGGTGTCCGAATACCATCATCCTATATATCAATCTTTACCTCTCGACCATTTCGAGACTCCTCGTCATGTTCGTGATCTCATCCGGGACTTCGAACAACATTCAGTCACCAAATCACATAACTCATATAATACTATATCGTCAACGAACGTTAAGCATGCGGACCCTACGGGTTCGAGAACTATGTAGACATGACTGAGACACCTCTCCGGTCAAAAACCAATAGCGGAACTGGGATGCCCATATTGACTCCTACATATTCTATGAAGATCTTTATCGGTCGAACCGTTATGACAACATACGTAATTCCCTTTGTCCATCGGTATGTTACTTGCCCGAGATCCGATCGTCGATATCTTCATACCTAGTTCAATCTCGTTACCGACAAGTCTCTTTACTCGTTCCGTAATACATCACCTCGTGACTAACTCCTTAATCGTTTGCTTGCAAGCTTATGATGTGTATTACCGAGAGGGCCCAGAGATACCTCTCCGATACTCGGAGTGACAAATCCTAATCTCGATCTATGCCAACTCAACAAACACCTTCAAAGATACATGTAGAGCATCTTTATAATCACCCAGTTACGTTGTGACGTTTGATAGCACACAAGGCATTCCTCCAGTATCCGGGAGTTGCACAATCTCATAGTCGAAGGAATATGTATTTGACATGAAGAAAGCAATAGCAATAAAACTGAACGATCATTATGCTAAGCTAACGGATGGGTCTTGTCCATCACATCATTCTCCTAATGATGTGATCCCGTTATCAAATGACAACTCATGTCCATGGTTAGGAAACC
Source organism: Thinopyrum elongatum (assembly GCA_011799875.1). NCBI lineage: Eukaryota > Viridiplantae > Streptophyta > Magnoliopsida > Poales > Poaceae > Thinopyrum > Thinopyrum elongatum. The sequence continues at coordinate 180,308,300 of CM022297.1, read as the reverse complement.
ATAACCATCTTTGATCAATGAGCTAGTCAAGTAGAGGCTCACTAGGGACACGGTGTTTGTTTATGTATTCACACATGTATTTAGGTTTCCGATCAATACAATTCTAGCATGAATAATAAGCCTTTATCATGAATAAGGAAATATAAAATAACAACTTTATTATTGCCTCTAGGGCATATTTCCTTCAGTCTCCCACTTGCACTAGAGTCAATAATCTAGTTCACATCACCATGTGATTTAACACCCATAGTTCACATCGCTATGTGACCAACACCCAAAGAGTTTACTAGAGTCAATAATCTAGTTCACATCGCCATGTGATTAACACCCATAGTTCACATCGCCATGTGACCAACACCCAAAGAGTTTACTAGAGTCAATAATCTAGTTCACATCGTCATGTGATTAACACTCAAAGAGTACGAAGGTGTGATCATGTTTTGCTTGTGAGAGAAGTTTAGTCAATGGGTCTGCCACATTCAGATCCATATGTATTTTGCAAATTTCTATGTCTACAATGCTCTGCATGGAGCTACTCTAGCTAATTGCTCCCATGTTCAATATGTATCCAGATTGAGACTTAGAGTCATCTAGATCAGTGTCAAAGCTTGCATCGATGTAACTCTTTACGACGAACTCTTTATCACCTCCATAACCGAGAAATATTTCCTTAGTCCTCTTTAAGGCACCTAAGGATAATTTTGACCGCTGTCCAGTGGTCCACTGCTGGATCACTCTTGTACCCTCTTTGCCAGATAAGTGGCAAGACACACATCAGGTGTGGTACACATCATGGCATATCGTATAGAACCTATGGCTGAGGCATAGGGAATGACTTTCATTCTCTCTCTATCTTCTGTCGTGGTCGGGCTTTGAGTCTTACTCAACTTCACACCTTGTAATACAGGCAAGAACTCCTTCTTTGACTGATCCATTTTGAACTCCTTCAAAATCTTGTCAAGGTATGTACTCATTGAAAGTCTTATCAAGCGTCTCGATCTATCCCTATATATCTTAATGCTCAATATGTAAGCAGCTTCACCGAGGTCTTTCATTGAAAAATTCTTATTCAAGTATCCTTTTTATGCTATCCAGAAATTCTATATCATTTCCAATCAACGATATGTCATCCACATATAATATCAGAAATGCTACAAAGCTCCCACTCACTTTCTTGTAAATACAAGCTTCATCATAAGTCTGTATAAAAACCATATGCTTTGATCACCTTATCAAAGCATATATTCCAACTCCGAGATGCTTGCACCAGTCCATAAATGGATTGCTGGAGCTTGCACACTTTGTTAGCATCTTTAGGATCGACAAAACCTTCTGGTTGCATCATATACAACTCTTCTTTAAGATATCCATTAAGGAATGCAGTTTTGACGTCCATTTGCCAGATTTCATAATTATAAAATGCAGCAATTGCTAACATGATTCGGACGGACTTAAGCATCACTACGGGTGAGAAAGTCTCATCGTAGTCAACCCCTTGAACTTGTCAAAAACCTTTTGCGACAAGTCATGCTTTGTAGACAGTAACATTACTATCAGCGTCAGTATTCTTCTTGAAGATCCATTTATTTTCTATGGATTGCCGATCATTGGGCAAGTCCACCAAAGTCCACACTTTGTTCTCATACATGGATCCTATCTCAGATTTCATGGCCTCAAGCCATCTGTCGGAATATGGGCTCATCATAGCTTCTTCAAAGTTCGTAGGTTCGCCTTGGTCTAGTAACATGACTTCCAAAACATGATTAGCATACCACTCTGGTGTGGATCGTGCTCTGGTCGACCTACAAGGTTCAGTAGCAACTTGATCTGAAGTGTCATGATCATCATCATTTGCTTCCTCTCTAGTTGGTGTAGGCATCACGGGAACGGATTTCTCTGATGTGCTACTTTCCAATTCGAGAGAAGGTACAATTAGCTCATCAAGTTCTACTTTCCTCCCACTCACTTCTTTCGAGAGAAACTCCTTCTCTAGAAAGGATCCATTCTTGGCAACAAAGATCTTGCCTTCGGATTTGTGGTAGAAGGTGTAAAAATTGTTTCCTTAGGGTATCCTATGAAGACGCACTTCTCCGATTTGGGTTCAAACTTATCAGGCTGAAGCCTTTTGACATAAGTGTCACAACCCCAAACTTTTAAGAAACGACAGCTTAGGTTTCTAGCCAAACCACAGTTCATACGATGTCATCTCAACGGATTTAGACAGTGCCCTATTTAAAGTGAATGCGGCTGTCTCTAATGCATAACCCCAAAATGATAAAGGCAAATCGGTAAGAGACATCATAGAATGCACCATATCTAATAAAGTACGGTTACGATGTTCGGATACACCATTACGCTGTGGTGTTCCAGGTGGCGTGAGTTGTGAAACAATTCCACATTGTTTTAAATGAAGGCCAAACTCGTAACTCAAATATTCGCCTCCGCGATCGGATTGTAGAAACTTTATTTTCTTGTTACGATGATTCTCCACTTCACTCTGAAATTCTTTGAACTTTTCAAATGTTTCAGATTTGTGTTTCATTAAGTAGATATACCCATATCTACTCAAATCATCTGTGAAGGTCAGAAAATAACGATACCCGCCGCGGGCCTCAACACTCATCGGACCGCATACATCGGTATGTATTATTTCCAATAAGTCATTAGCTCGCTCCATTGTTCCGGAGAACGGAGTTTTAGTCATCTTGCCCATGAGGCATGGTTTGCAAGTATCAAATGATTCATAATCAAGTGACTCCAAAAGTCCATCTGCATGGAGTTTGTTCATGCGCTTTACACCAATATGACCTAAACGGCAGTGCCACAAGTATGTTGCACTATCATTATCAACTCTGCATCTTTTGGCATCAATATTATGAATATGTGTATCACTACGATCGAGATTCAGTAAACCATTCACATTGGGTGTATGACCATAGAAGGTTTTATTCATGTAAACAGAACAACAATTATTCTCTAACTTAAATGAATAACCGTATTTCAATAAACATGATCCAATCATATTCATGCTCAACGCAAACACCAAATAACATTTATTTAGGTTCAACACTAATCCCGAAGGTAGAGGGAGTATGCGATGGTGATCTTATCAACCTTGGAATCACTTCCAACACACATCGTCACCTCGCCCTTAACTAGTCTCTATTTATTCTGCGACTCCTGTTTCGAGTTACTAATCTTAGCAACTAAACCAGTATCAAATACCCAGGGGTTACTCCGAATACTAGTAAAGTACACATCAATAACATGTATATCAAATATACCTTTGTTCACTTTGCCATCCTTCTTATCCGCCAAATGTTTGGGGTAGTTCCGCTTCCAGTGACCATTTCCTTTGTAGTAGAAGCACTCAGTTTCAGGCTTGGGTCTAGCTTTGGGCTTCTTCATGGGAGCGGCAACTTGTTTGTTGTTCTTCTTGAAGTTCCCTTTCTGTCCCTTTTTACCCTTTTTCTTGAAACTAGTGGTCTTGTTAACCATCAACATTTGACGCTCTTTCTTGATTTCTACCTTCGCCGATTTCAGCATCGCGAAGAGCTCGGGAATCATTTTCGTCATCCCTTGCATATAGTTTATCACGAAGTTCTAGTAGCTTGGTGATAGTGTCTAGAGAACTCTGTCAATCACTTTCTTATCTGGAAGATTAACTCCCACTTGATTCAAGCGATTGTAGTACCCAGACATTCTGAGCACATGCTCACAGGCTGAGCTATTCTCCTCCATCTTGTAGGGAAAGTACTTGTCAGAGGTCTCATACCTCTTGACATGGGCATGAGTCTGAAATACCAATTTCAGCTCTTAGAACATCTCATATGCTCTGTGGTGTTCAAAACATTTTTTGAAGTCCCGGTTCTAAGCCGTAAAGCATGGCGCACTAAACTATCAAGTAGTCATCATATCGAGCTTTGCCAAATGTTCATAACATCTGCATCTGCTCCTACAATAGGTCTGTCACCTAGCGGTGCATAAAGGACATAATTCTTCTGTGCAGCAATGAGGATAATCCTCAGATCACGGACCCAGTCCGCATCATTGCTACTATTATCTTTCAACTTATTTTTCTCTAGGAACATATCAAAAATAAGGGAGCTATATCACGAGCTATTGATCTACAACATAGATTTGCAAATATTATCAGGACTAAGTTCATGATAAATTAAGTTCAATTAATCAAATTATTTAAGAACTCCCACTTAAATAGACATCCCTCAACTCATCTAAGTGATACATGATCCAAATCAACTAACCCATGTCCGATCATCACGTGAGACGGGGTAGTCATCAATGGTGAACATCTATATGTTGATCATATCTACTATATGATTCATGTTCGATCTTTCGATCTCCAGTGTTCCGAGGCCATGTCTGTACATGCTAGGCTCGTCAAGTTTAACCCAAGTATTCTGCATGTGTAAAACTATCTTACACCCGTTGTATGTGAACGTCGAGTCTATCACACCCGATCATCACGTGGTGTCTCAACACGATGAACTATAGCAACGGTGCATACTCAGGGAGAACATTTTACCTTGAAATTTAGTGAAGGGATCATCTTATAATGCTACCGCCGTACTAAGAAAAATAAGATGCATAAAAGATAAACATCACATGCAATCAAAATATGTGACATGATATGGCCATCATCATCTCGTGATTTTGATCTCCATCTCCAAAGCATCGTCATGATATCCATCGTCACCGGCTCGACACCTTGATCTCCATCATTGCGTCATGGTCGTCTCGCCAACTATTGCTTCTACAACTATTGCTAACGCATAGCGATAAAGTAAAGCAATTACATGGTGTTTGCATTTCATACAATAAAGAGACAACCACAAGGCTCCTGCCAGTTGCCGATAACTTACAAAACATGATCATCTCATACAACAACGTATGTCACATCACGTCTTGACCATATCACATCACAACATGCCCTGCAAAAACAAGTTAGACATCCTCTACTTTGTTGTTGCAAGTTTTACGTGGCTGCTATGGGCTTCTAGCAAGAACCGTTCTTACCTACGGCAAAAACCACAATGGTGATTCGTCAAGTATGCTGTTTTAACCTTCTTCAAGGACTGGCCGCAGTCAAATTCGATTCAACTAAAGTAGGAGAAACAGACACCCGCCAGCCACCTTTATGCAAAACTAGTTGCATGTCTGTCGGTGGAACCGGTCTCATGTGCGTGGACATGTAAGGTTGGTCCGGGCCTCTTCATCCCACAATAGCGCCGAATCAAAATAAGACGTTGGTGGTAAGCAGTATGACTATCACCACCCACAACTCTTTGTGTTCTACTCGTGCATATCATCTACGCATAGACCTGGCTCATGATGCCACTATTGGGAATCGTTGCATGGAAAACAAAAAAAATTCTACGCACACGCAATGATCTATCCATGGAGATGCATAGCAACGAGGGGGAGAGTGTGCCTACGTACCCTCGTAGACCATAAGCGGAAGCGTTTCACAACGCGGTTGATGTAGTCGAACTTCTTCACGCTTCAACCGATCAAGTACCAAACGCATGACACCTCCGCGTTCTGCACACGTTCAGCTCGGTGACGTCCCTCACCTTCTTGATCCAGCAAGACATCGAGGTAGTAGATGAGTTCCGTCAGCATGAAAGCGTGGTGACGGTGATGGTGAAGTGATCTCCGCAGGGCTTCGCCTAAGCACTACGAAAATATGACCGGGGGTGTAAACGGTGGAGGGGGGCGCCGCACACGGCTAGGCAATTGTCTAGGGTGTGCTAGGCACCCCCTCCCACATATACATAGGTGGGAGGGGGAGGGGAGAGGCCAAGGTGCGCCCTAGGGCTGGCCGCCGGCCCCCTAGGGGCCCTGCCTTGCCCTGCGCCCCCCTGCCATGTTTTCCCAAGGGGGAAGGAAAGAGGGGGGGGGGGGAGATAAGGAAGTGGGAATCCTAATCCGCAATTTCCTTTCCCTTCTCCTCCTTAGGCCGGCCCATATGGGGGGAGCACCAGCCCCTTGTGGCTGGTGTGTTTCCCCTCTTGGCCCATAAGGCCCATATCTTTTGTCGGGGGTGCCCGGAACCCCTTCCGGTGACCCGATAAGTACCCGGTACCCCCCCCCCCCGAAACACTTCCGGTGTCCGAATACCATCGTCCTATATATCAATCTTTACCTCTCGACCATTTCGAGACTCCTCGTCATGTCCGTGATCTCATCCGGGACTCCGAACTACATTCGGTCACAAAATCACATAACTCATATAATACTATATCATCAATGAACGTTAAGCGTGCGGACCCTACGGGTTCGAGAACTATGTAGACATGACCGTGACACCTCTCCAGTCAATAACCAATAGCAGAACCGGGATGCCCATATTGGATCCTACATATTCTACGAAGATCTTTATCGGTCGAACCGTTATGACAACATACGTAATTCCCTTTGTCCATCGGTATGTTACTTGCCCGATATTCGATCGTCGGTATCTTCATACCTAGTTCAATCTCGTTACCGGCAAGTCTCTTTACTCGTTCCGTAATACATCACCTCGTGACTAACTCCTTAGTCGTTTGCTTGCAAGCTTATGATGTGTATTACCGAGAGGGCCCAGAGATACCTCTCCGATACTCGGAGTGACAAATCCTAATCTCGATCTATGCCAACTCAACAAACACCTTCGGAGATACCTGTAGAGCATCTTTATAATCACCCAATTACGTTGTGATGTTTGATAGCACACAAGGCATTCCTCCAGTATTCGGGAGTTGCATAATCTCATAGTCGAAGGAATATGTATTTGACATGAAGAAAGCAATAGCAATAAAACTGAACGATCATTATGCTAAGCTAACGGATGGGTCTTATCCATCACATCATTCTCCTAATGATGTGATCCCGTTATCAAATGACAACTCATGTCCATGGTTAGGAAACCATAATCATCTTTGATCAACGAGCTAGTCAAGTAGAGGCTCACTAGGGACACGGTGTTTGTTTATGTATTCACACATGTATTTAGGTTTACGATCAATACAATTCTAGCATGAATAATAAACCTTTATCATGAATAAGGAAATATAAAATAACAACTTTATTATTGCCTCTATGGCATATTTCCTTCATGTCGCTCGGCCGCTAACATTGAGATACATGGTTTTTAATTCTAGTAAATCAAAAACACATCTGAAATTTATGAAACTTGACATGCTATCATGGAATGGCATCAACATGCCGTGGTGAAAATATTGTCCCATTTGGGGCAGGTTGGGATATAAGCTTCTCACAACAAGCCTCATGGTTACTATTGGGAACATTTCACCTTTCTGGACGAAATGATATCCGTTGCCTCTTCTTGATTTCAATTTTTTTTCTAGTGTCAACATAGAACAACAGGAGTGTTGTGTTAATTTTTGGAATTTTTCGGGGTTCGTTTGGACATTTTTATACATTAACTGAGTTTTCTATGCATAATTCAAATTTGAACTACAGGCACATGCTCCAGTGCATATAAATTGGTTGAAAAATCAAATCTGTGTCCTTGGTTGCATGCTTAGGTCCCATGCAAGAAATAGGAATGAATGTCAAACACCTTGCCACCGTCGCTCGCCCGCAAATATTGAGATACATGATTTTTAAATTCTAGTAAATCCAAAACTCATCTGAAATTCATGAAACTTGGCATGCTATCATGGAACGGCATTCAACATGGTGTGGTAAAAAATTTGTCCCATTTGGGGCAGGTTTGGGTATAAGCTTCTCACATACCAGAGCTTTTGACAACAAGCCTCATGGTTCCGGTAGGGAATGTGCCTCCTTGGTGGATGAAACGATATTCGTTGCCTCTTCCTATTTTCAAATTTTTTCCTAGTGGCAACATAGAGCCACAGGAGTGTCATGTTAAAATTTGCAATTTCGGGGTTCGTTTGGATATTTTTATACATTAACTGAGTTTTCTAGGCATTTTATGTGCATAATTCAAATTTGAACTACATGCACATGCTCCAGTGTAGAAAAATGGGTTGACGTATCAAATGTGTGTCCTTGGGTGCATGCTTAGGTCCCATGCAAGAAATGTGAATGAATTTCAAACACCAGGGCACTGTTGATTGCCGGCAAAACGTTGAGATACTTTGTTTTTAAATTCTAGTAAATCCAAAACTCATCTGAAATTCATGAAACTTGGCATGCTATCATGGAATGGCACCCGACATGCTGTGGTATTTTTCGTGTCCATTTTGAGAGAAGGTGCACTCGAATAATAGCTAACAAAAGCATTTTGAAACAAATAGCTGCCACTTTAACATCTCAAACGTTTTGTATAATTTAAATCGTGTGCGTTCTATTAACCATTCACGTGATGCCACGCGTCACTCTTTTAATGGCTAGGAGGTGCCAAGCGGGGAGCTTCTTGACTGAATGGGAGGCGTGCGAGTGCAGTCCGCTGCACAGGTTGATCGAGAGGCATGCAAGCTGTCCTCCAATGCGCAGGCTCACTGGGAAGCGTGCGAGCTGTACGCTGCGCAGGCTCGCTGGGAAGCGAGCCCTTTGAACGAGATAGAAAATAAGGAGGAATGGCGTCTCATGGACATGGCCCTGAATGAGCTGGCCGTGGCGGTTGCTGGCCCCGCACCCGTCCCAGCTTCCATCCTCGCGCCCGCGCCAGCGACCATTCCCGTAGCATTGACGGGCTGGTCGCCGAGCACTATCACGGAGCTGGAAGCTACGGGCGTCAACGAGGTCTCCGCGGACCCGCGCGAGCTCATGTACATGCCACCGCCAGCGCCCGTGCCTGTGCCCGTGCGCGCCCCTGCACCCACCGTGGCGCCGGTCCCCGTGCGTTTGCCTGCACCCGCAACGCCAGCGCCCATGCGGGCGCCCCCCTTAGCGGCATGGGACGCCACCATCGACCGCTATCTTGCAGCACCGTGAGTTGCCGTCCTCCCGCGCCCCGCCTGTCGATCGCACGACAACATGATGTTTGATTTCCAAGTGAAGAACATTCTGTGCTGCCTTGAAGACTTCAACAACGGCGTCCCGGAGGACGACAATGACAATGCTGGTGCGGCACGTCTCCTCCGCCGCCGCCGGAATTAGTTTTTTGGGGTTTAATACTGTATCTCGATCATATGAATATAATTTCGCAGTGTGTAACACCCTGGTTTTTAGCCCTTTCTTTTTCTTTATGATTTCTTGGGTTTTTGCTCTGATTTTCTTTTTGGAGTGGTTCTGTGGACTTGAAACCTGGGAGATCATCATTTCTTCTTCTCTGTAGTGGCTCATCATTCTCAACTCTTTCTTAGATCATGTCATTTTCCATTCTAGCCCAACTCCCAAATTCTTTTTCTCAGGAATATTCCTTTTCTATTAAAGGAATAACCCTGTTTGCCCTAGGTTGTGAAGCAACCTATATTTCTGTCTTCCACAAAATTCCCAAATAATTCTCATAATTTCTTTGGATCATATATGCCCCAAATATGTCCAAACTTTCCCTTCCTAGCCCAAAAATAATTCACCAATATTATTTCTTCATTTCTGTCCAGAGTGGTCTTCTGTGAAGGAAGTGCCACCTATCTTTCCTTGTTTGCTCCCAAAATTTTTGGGCATCGTCTATCATCCAAATCATTGCCTCATGACAAAATTCACCTCCATTTGCCTAGTGAATCTTCCTCAGCAATTTTTCAAAGTTTCTGTCAGATGGAAGCCTTGTTGAAGGAAGTACTAGCTAGGAGTATCCAAATGAGTTGAAATTTTGCAAGCTCCTTAATGTGCTCATATTATGACTCTCCACCAATTTTCAGCCTCATTCAATCAGCTATGTGGGCACAACATCAAATCTTTGATTCTGGCAATATTTTCAGCTTGTGAAGCAAGTATATTTTATATTGCTTCATTAATTCTGAAAAATTACCAGATCATGATCCAAGCTATATAACTTATCAACACCAAATTTGGGATCATTTCATCAAGCCAATTTCTCTCCAATATTATCCCAATATTCTAGACAGAGAGGATGTGTGTGAAGGAAGTACCATTTTGGCAAGTCCAAATGGTATGAAATTTTTACAGAATATTCTTTTGTCCATATGACCATGATCTACCAAGTTTTAGCTCAAGTGGCTACTCTAGGTGAGTGCATCATCCAAATCAAGTTTCTGGACCAAAATTGCAATTGCAAAGCAACTATATAAATTTGTGGTCCATTTCTTCTCTAAGTGCACAGGATCATAGTCCTTCCTAACCTAAGCATCCCAGACATCAATTTTGGCCCCTAGCACTTCCCTGTTGATCACAGTGACATGATCAAGTCTGCTACAGAAAACTTGCATCGAAGCCTCACATCTCTCCTTGGCTCCTTCTCTTGATCTTTCACTTCCCACAGTCTCCAGGATGGAAGGACAACACGCTAGACATAACATGATAGCCCCTAGTGTCCCATCTTTGCCATGCCAGGCGGTGACAGCGTGGATTTTCGCCTGTGCAAGCGCTCTGGCAGCGTTGGACGCGCTCTGGGCAACGGAACACGTCGGGCAGCTCCCTTCCGACGATGTCCACGCATTTGGTGGTGCCGACCTGACGCTCTGCTCTCTCCCGTCGCTCTCTGACCCTGTTCCCCCTCCGGCAGCTGCCTCTCCGGTGCTAGACGGCGCGCGCCCACGAGCGCACAGTGGCCGACATGCCTTTGTTCGTCGCCGCGTATTCTTCTCCCCTGCTCCACCCGTGCCCACGCGTCCCTGGTGTCACGGGCATCTTCCCTCTGCTCTCTCCCGTCGCCTCAACCATCCGAGCTCGCCTGCGTGCCCACGCATCCGCGGCTCCGGCCACGCGTCCGCTGCGATCTCCAGCTCGGGGCACCTTGCTCCGGCTATATAAAGCCCCCCGGTCTCGCCTCTCTTCACCAGTCTCCTCTACTCCCTCCTAGAGATCCCCTGCCATCTTAATTCGAGGAATGGAGCTCATCTTCCCCCTCTCCGGCCATCTACCTCGCCGCTCGGCCACCTCCACCCCCACTCACTCCGACCCATCCCACCACCTCCCGAGAGCACCATTGGGCCCCTGGTGTTCCTCTGGTTCTTCCCCACCCCTCCCTTTCTCGGATTATGGTCGGAATCATCGATTCCACCGGCGCCAGAAGCCCTCATCCACCGGAGACGACGACGTCGACGCCGTCCGACCTCTGTTCAAGTCCCCATGGGTACATGGAGGTCCGCCCCAGCGCGCTCGTCCCGTTCCCGCCGTCGCCCTTCTCTCCCGTGGCCTCCTCGCCGGCCAGCCACGCTGGAGAGCGCCGCTCCTTCCTCTGCCAGGCGCGCGCGGGAGGAGGATGATGACTCTGCAGCCGGGCCCCACGCGCCAGTGACCCATCCGGCTGGGCCCAGCCCGTTAAGTGGAGGCGCATTCGGCAAGACTACGTTTTCTGTTTTCGAAAGCTTATTCTTCCAGAGCCGCGGTTAGAAATATGCTTTCCTTTCCTGGAAACGTATTTTCTTAAGTGCGCTTTCTCTTTTCTCAGTGGAATAACTGTCTAGGACCCATATGTAAATAAAATATTTGCAGAAAAGTCCCTGGCAGAAAAACCACTGTATCTTTTTGCTCGTAACTCCAAATCAGGTGATTCCAAAGCCCAGTTTCTCTGTTCGTCGAGCCTGTTCCGATGGAACCATTTTCACTATGTTGTAACATTCTGAAATGACCATTTTACCCTTGCCCTTATTCAGCCCCCTTCAAGAGAGAAAGTTTTCCGGCGATTCCTTCCGGGAACTTCTCGCACTTCCTCCCGGTGAATCCATCCCTCCTAGGCAAGCCACACCCTCCATGCATGATTGCAATGCAATTATATGGTTTATTTAATTTAAATTGCTTAAAATATTGCATTGGTTAGATATGACTTGTTCATGGCATTTCTTGGAGTGATTTGATCTTGCTACTGCCATGATGTTGTTTGGATTTCTAGGACTAATATTTTGCAGATGGTGGATAACATGTTGCCATTGGATTAATAGTGGCTACTATGATTATTTTCATCATGATAATAGTTGATATTATGCTTTGGAGTATTGTTTTGGATATGATGGTATCATGTGGATCTTAGGTTAATATCTTGATATTGCTATTGGGTTAGTAGCATCATAATCTTTGGATTCATGATTTAGTTGATATATTACTCTCAGAGTATTGTGATATGACTATGTTATGCTTTGGATTACTTGTTGGATATAACTCGGATTACAGGCTGATAGATGATATCGGAGTGTCACTTATCATAGTGTTACCTTGGGGATAATATCCGTCATTTCGTTGGCCAGGTGCCACCGAACCGGGCTTTTCTAGTGCAACCACATTTTCCTTTATGGGAAGGCCCTAATGCGGTCTATTGTCATGCCTCTCGCCGGTACCTCCAATGAGGAAAGGTTATGTGCGTGCGCTACCCTGATCAGGTAGGCGGCCATAAGCCTTGTGTGCCCGTAGTGTGTAGGGCCCTTTGTCCCTGTTTGGGACCGTTTTTGTTTTGCCACGACGGTGGCCGTTGGATGTCCAGAGTGGCATCGGGGCCACCCATGACTGAGCCCAAAAAGGGAGTTGGTTGGATTGGCCAGGAGAGTGTCATGCAGTAGATCGGTTTTGTCAGAACACCGTTGGTCCACCCGAATGAAAGCACGAGGCCATGGGTTCTGTGGTGTGGGTACAGTGTGCTAACCTCTGCAGAGTGTATTTAATCTATCGATAGCTGCGTCCTCGGTCATGGGCATAGTTCGTACTAGGTCACACCGTTCGATCAACACTCACATGACGGAATGACTTATAGATGACTTATATGTTGATATGTGAACAGTAACAGTTTGGCAGGATGCCGATGATGATGTTGGGATGATCTTGAGGATGATCATTCAGTTTGTGATGTGGTCACGCGGTGATCACGTGGAGGTATTGACCACGAGGTGATCGAGGTGACATATTGCTTGGCCGGATAGCCAAGAGTGAGATGGTTCTTGAGATGGTGGTTCAGTAGTAATTCTAGTAGTATCATATCTTGCTTAATAAGTATTTCCACATCATAGTAGTTGTTCATAAGTTAACCTATTAAATGCTATGTTGTTGTTTTGCCTTGATGCTTTTGGTTGTTGTGAGCTTGCAAGTACATTCAATGTACTGACCTGGCGTGTCATGCCAGATTGCAGGTGATGCCGTGATTGATTGCTCGTCGAGGTTACGACGCGTGCGAGGTAGATCGTGTCCCAGCCAGACTCCCTGCGGAGTTGAGCTCACCACCGTCGTCGTTGTTCTGTTGCTAGAAGTTATTCTGCTGCCACGTGTTGTTCCGCTGCTAGAATAGAGCTACCTTAACAGGCATAGTGTCGCCGTGCTGATGTGATCCTTTGTAACATCAGACCCTTGTACCATTATCCTTTGTATTAAGAGCTGATTTGTTCTATGTCAAGTAGTGCCGTATTCCAGAAGACTTGATCTCTGGGCTGGAATGCGGGGTGTTCCGGTTCCTCTAAGCCGGGGTGCCACAGAGCTTGGTATCAGAGCAGGTCTGGTTGTAGGACGCCCTAGTTAGCGCGAGCGGTAGAAATCGGTAGTATAGAGTCTGGCTTGTTTGTTGCATTGGTTGTTGCATTTGTTTGTTGCATAGCATGCATATAGCCTTATTATTTGTTGCCAACGGTTTATCTTGTGAGTGTAGCTGGAATCGGTTTGGATCCCTACACCTCAGCCCCTGCATCCCTCTAGTTTCCCTTTTTCCTATTCTTCTGTGTTTGGCATCATCTCCGTCCCAGCAGAGTGATGCCAAGTGTTCCTGACATTGTTTGCAGATATGGTGCTCAGGTATCGCGCCGATATATTTCTTTCCGTCCCACCTATTGTTTCGGTTGTAAACATGTTTCTATCCCGAATCGTCCTTTCCTCTTATCATGTTGGCAACTGATACGTCTCCAACGTATCTATAATTTTTTATTATTCCATGCTATTATATTATCTGTTTTGGATGTTTTATATGCATTAATATGCTATTTTATATTATTTTTGGGACTAACTTATTAACCTAGAGCCCAGTGCCAGTTTCTGTTTTTTCCTTGTTTTTGAGCTTTGCAGGAAAGGAATACCAAACGGAGTCCAAACGTAATAAAACCTTCGCGATGATTTTTCTTGGACCAGAAGACACTCAGGAGACTTGGAGTGCAAGTCATAAGAGCCACGAGGCGGCCACAAGGGGGGAGGGCGCGCCTAGAGGGGTAGGGCGCGCCCCCTGCCTTGTGGGCCCCTCGGTGACCCCCTGACCTAGATCTTCCTCCTATATATTCACATATATTCCCAAACCACCAGAAGCATCCACGAAAACACTTTTCCACCGCCGCAACCTTCTGTTCCCGTGAGATCCCATCTTGGGGCCTTTTTCGGCATCCTGCCGGAGGGGGATTCGATCACGGAGGGCTTCTACATCAACTCTATTACCCTTCCGATGAAGCGTGAGTAGTTTACCTCAGACCTACGGGTCCATAGCTAGTAGCTAGATGGCTTCTTCTCTCTCTTTGATTCTCAATACAATGTTCTCCTTGATGTTCTTGGAGATCTATCCGATGTAATCTTCTTTTGTGGTGTGTTTGTCGAGATCCAATGAATTGTGGATTTATGATCAGCTTATCTATGAATATTATTTGAATCTTCTCTGAATTCTTTTATGCATGATTTGATATCCTTGTAATTCTCTTTGAACTATCGGTTTGGTTTGGCAAACTAGATTGGTTTTTCTTGCAATGGGAGAAGTGCTTGGCTTTGGGTTCAATCTTGCGGTGTCCTCTCCCAGTGACAGTAGGGGCAGCGAGGCACGTATTGTATTGTTGCCATCGACGATAAAAAGATGGGTTTACATCATATTGCTTGAGTTTATTCCTCTACATCATGTCATCTTACTTAAAGCGTTACTCTGTTCTTCATGAACTTAATACTCTAGATGCAGGCAGGAGTCGGTCGATGTGTGGAGTAATAGTAGTAGATGCAGGCAGGAGTCGGTCTACTTGACACGGACGTGATGCCTATATTTCATAATCATTGCCTTGGATATCGTCATAACTTTGCGCTTTTCTATCAATTGCTTGACAGTAATTTGTTCACCCACCGTATTATTTGCTATCTTGAGAGAAGCCTCTAGTGAAACCTATGGCCCCCGGGTCTATTTTCCATCATATTACTTTCCGATCTACTATTTTGCAATCTTTTATTTTTAGATCTATAAACCAAAAACCCTAAAAATATTTACTTTATCTTTTGTTTAGTTTTATCTATCTCTATTAGATCTCACTTTTACAAGTGACCGTGAAGGGATTGACAACCCCTTTATCGCGTTGGGTACAAGTGTTTGATTGTTTGTGCAGGTATTGGTGATTTGTGCATTGTATCCTACTGGATTGATACCTTGGTTCTCTAACTGAGGGAAATACTTATCTCTACTTTGCTGCATCACCCTTTCCTCTTCAAGGCAAAAACCAACGCAAGCTCAAGAAGTAGCAGGAAGAATTTCTGGCGCCGTTGCCGGGGAGATCTATGCCAAGTCAAGACATACCAAGTACCCATCATAAACTCTCATCTCTTGCATTACATTATTCGCCATTTGCCTCTCATTTTCCTCTCCCCGACTTCTAAAATGATTTTCGAAAAGATTTGCCTTTTTATTCGCCCTTCTTTCGCCCTTCTTCCATTCGTCTTTTTTGTTTGCCTTTTTGTTTGCCCGTTTGTTAGATCAATTTGTGCCACCATGTCTGAATCTGGGGAGATTATCACTGAAAAGGATAGTAGTAATGATGGGGGAAACTTTGATGCTTTTGCTAATTTTAATCCTCATGAAGAATCCACTATCTTGCACACTAAAAAACTTCGCATTGGGAGTGGCAATATTATTGGAAAAGGGGTTATTCAAGATTTCTTTACTTGTGCCGGTGTGTTACCCACGTTAGGAGGATTGATTCTCCATAAAACTAGTAGTCTCACAGATGCTATATCTTTGCTTGTGGTTGAACTTGAAAGACAATTTGTTCATATGCATCCATGCATACAAAGGATTTTTCTAGAGTTTTCCTATATTGAGCATTCTTCTGTTAAGCGCGCCGCCACTATATTTCTAGCCCATGAGTTTAGATTTATTATGAAATAAGCTAATGAAATTTTTGCGCATTATAAAGTAGATGGTGGTCGACCTCCCATAGAGGGGGTTCTCTTTAATCAAGAGGAAATAATGCGTTTACGATCTCTAGATCATGTTGCTTATAATGAAAATCTAAGAAAGAGAGTCCCTACCGATGTTTTAGTTGATAAGATTTCTGAACTTAATGATAATTTTGCTATACAAAAAAATGGATTGGGTTTCTCTCTTGGACACAAGCTCATGACTTTTTGCCAAAAGAACGCTTACAATGATGAGTTGGTCATACAATATGAGGGGCCGAAGGAGGGACCAATTCCTCTCGAGCTTGATCTTAGGGATCCTTATCCCATTAAATTTAGCCATTTTGATTACTTTTGCTTACCAAAAAGAAAACTTGCTGCTGAACGAAGGGAGTATGAGATGAGTTTTCGAGATTTGCCTTATTATTACTATGACAATACCTAGATCTATGTGTTTTTATGCCTAGCTAAGGGCGTTAAACAATAGCGCTTGTTGGGAGGCAACCCAATTTTATTTTTGTTCTTTGCTTTTTGGTTCTTTTTTCAATAAATAATTCATCTATCCTCTGGTTAGATGTGTTTTTGTGTTTTAATTAGTGTTTGTGCCAAGTAAGACCTTTGGGATGGCTTACGGTGATAGTTGATTTGATCTTGCTGAAAAACAGAAACTTTTGCGTCCAGTCACAGAATTTTTTAGTTTAACTGGAGCGTGGAAAAACCCTGATTTTTTTACACAATATTTATATACAAATTACCGCTGTTTTCATAATGTTTCAGAATTTTTTGAGTTATATAAGTATTAGAACAATTCAGATCTTTACAGACTGTTCTGTTTTTGATAGATTCTGTTTTCTATGTGTTGTTTGCTTATTTTGATGAATCTATGGGTAGTATCGGGGGGTATGAGCCATGGAGAAGTTGGAATACAGTAGATATTACACCAATATAAATAAAGAATGAGTTCACAACAGTACCAAAAGTGGTGATTTATTTTCTTATACTAACGGAGCTTATGAGATTTTCTGTTGAGTTTTGTGTTGTGAAGTTTTCAAGTTTTGGGTAAGGATTTGATGGACTATGGAATAAGGAGTGGCAAGAGCCTAAGCTTGGGGATGCCCAAGGCGCCCCAAGGTAATATTCAAGGACAACCAAGAGCCTAAGCTTGGGGATGCCCTGGAAGGCATCCCCTCTTTCGTCTTCGTCTATCGGTAACTTTACTTGAGGCTATATTTTTATTCACCACATGATATGTGTTTTGCTTGGAGCGTCTTGTATGATTTGAGTCTTTGTTTTTTTAGTTTGCCACAATCATACTTGCTGTACACACCTTTTGAGAGGGACACGCATGAATCGCGATTTATTAGAATACTCTATGTGCTTCACTTATATCTTTTGAGCTAGGCAATTTTGCTCTAGTGCTTCACTTATATCTTTTTAGAGCACGGCGGTGGCCTTATTTTGTAGAAATTATTGAACTCTCATGCTTCACTTATATTATTTTGAGAGTCTCTAAACAGCATGGTAATTTTCTTTGGTTATAAATTTAGTCCTAATATGATAGACATCCAACAGGATATAATAAAAACTTTCATATAAAGTGCATTGCATACTGTGAGAAGTTTGATTCCTTATGATTGTTTTGAGATATAGAGATGGTAATATTAGAGTCATGCTAGTGAGTAATTGTGAATTTGAGAAATACTTGTGTTAAAGTTTGTGATTCCCGTAGCATGCACGTATGGTGAACCGTTATGTGATGAAGTCGGAGCATAATTTATTTATTGATTGTCTTCCTTATGAGTGGTGGTCGGGGACGAGCGATGGTATTTTCCTACCAATCTATCCCCCTAGGAGCATGCGCGTAGTGCTTCATTTCAATAACTAATAGATTTTTGCAATAAGTATGTGAGTTCTTTATGACTAATCTTGAGTCCATGGATTATACGCACTCTCACCCTTCCACCATTGCTAGCCTCTCTAGTGCCGCGCAACTTTCGCCGGTACCATATACCCACCATATACCTTCCTCAAAACAGCCACCATACCTACCTATTATGGCATTTCCATAGCCATTCTGAGATATATTACCATGCAACTTTCCACCATTCCATTTTATTATGACACGTTCCATCATTGTCATATTGCTTTGCATGATCATGTAGTTGACATCGTATTTGTGGCAAAGCCACCTTTCATAATTCTTTCATACATGTCACTCTTGAGTCATTGCACATCCCGGTACACCGCCGGAGGCATTCATATAGAGTCATATTTTTGTTCTAAGTATCGAGTTGTAAGTAAATAAGAGTGTGATGATCTTCATTATTAGAGCATTGTCCCATGCGATGAAAAAAATAAAAGGGAGGCCAAAGAAGCCAAACAAAAAAAAATGAGAGAAAAAGAGAGAAGGGGCAATGTTACTATCCTTTTTTTTTCACACTTGTGCTTCAAAGTAGCACCATGATCTTCATGATAGAGAGTCTCCTATGTTGTCACTTTCATATGCTAGTGAGAATTTTTCATTATAGAACTTGGCTTGTATATTCCAACGATGGGCTTCCTCAAATTGCCCTAGGTCTTCATGAGCAAGCAAGTTGGATGCACACCCACTTAGTTTTCTTTTGAACTTTCATAAACTTATAGCTCTAGTGCATCTGTTGCATGGCAATCCCTACTCACTCACATTGATATCTATTGATGGGCATCTCCATAGCCCGTTAATACGCCTAGTTGATGTGAGACTATCTCCCTCTTTTTGTCTTCTCCACAACCACCATATTCTATTCCACTTATAGTGCTATGTCCATGGCTCACGCTCATGTACTGCGTGAAAGTTGAAAAGGTTTGAGAACACCAAAAGTATGAAACAATTGCTTGGCTTGTCATCGGGGTTGTGCATGATTTGAATACTTTGTGTGATGAAGATGGAGCATAGCCAGACTATATGCTTTTGTAGGGATAAACTTTCTTTGGCCATGTTATTTTGAGAAGACATAATTGCCTTGTTAGTATGCTTGAAGTATTATTATTTTTATGTCAATATTAAACTTTTGTTTTGAATCTTATGGATCTAAACATTCATGCCACAATAAAGAAAATTACATGGATAAATATGTTAGGTAGCATTCCACATCAAAAATTCTGTTTTTATCATTTACCTACTCGAGGACGAGCAGGAATTAAGCTTGGGGATGCTTGATATGTCTCCAACGTATCTATAACTTTTGATTGTTCCATGCTATTATATTATCTGTTTTGGATGTTTTATATGCATTAATATGCTATTTTATATTATTTTTGGGACTAACTTATTAACCTAGAGCCCAGTGCCATTTTCTGTTTTTTCTTTGTTTTTGAGCTTCGCAGGAAAGGAATACCAAACGGAGTCCAAACGGAATAAAACCTTCGCGATGATTTTTCTTGGACCAGAAGACACCCAGGAGACTTGGAGTGCAAGTCAGAAGAGCCACGAGGAGGCCACAAGGGGGTAGGGCGCGCCCAGGGGGTAGGGCACGCCCCCTGCCTTGTGGGCCCCTCGGTGACCCCCTGACCTAGATCTTCCTCCTATATATTCACATATATTCCCAAACCACCAGAAGCATCCACGAAAACACTTTTCCACCGCCGCAACCTTCTGTTCCCGTGAGATCCCATCTTGGGGCCTTTTCCGGCATCCTGCCGGAGGGGGATTCGATCACGGAGGGCTTCTACATCAACTCTATTGCCCTTCCGATGAAGCGTGAGTAGTTTACCTCAGACCTACGGGTCCATAGCTAGTAGCTAGATGGCTTCTTCTCTCTCTTTGATTCTCAATACAACGTTCTCCTTGATGTTCTTGGAGATCTATCCGATGTAATCTTCTTTTGCGGTGTGTTTGTCGAGATCCGATGAATTGTGGATTTATGATCAGCTTATCTATGAATATTATTTGAATCTTCTCTGAATTCTTTTATGCATGATTTGATATCCTTGTAATTCTCTTCGAACTATCGGTTTGGTTTGGCCAACTAGATTGGTTTTTCTTGCAATGGGAGAAGTGCTTGGCTTTGGGTTCAATCTTGCGGTGTCCTCTCCCAGTGACAGTAGGGGCAGCGAGGCACGTATTGTATTGCTGCCATCGAGGATAAAAAGATGGGGTTTACATCATCTTGCTTGAGTTTATTCCTCTACATCATGTCATCTTACTTAAAGCGTTACTCTGTTCTTCATGAACTTAATACTCTAGATGCAGGCAGGAGTCGGTCGATGTGTGGAGTAATAGTAGTAGATGCAGGCAGGAGTCGGTCTACTTGACATGGACGTGATGCCTATATTTCATAATCATTGCCTTGGATATCGTCATAACTTTGCGCTTTTCTATCAATTACTCGACAGTAATTTGTTCACCCACCATATTATTTGCTATCTTGAGAGAAGCCTCTAGTGAAACCTATGACCCCCGGGTCTATTTTCCATCATATTACTTTCTGATCTACTATTTTGCAATCTTTTATTTTCAGATCTATAAACCAAAAACCCTAAAAATATTTACTTTATCTTTTGTTTAGTTTTATCTATCTCTATCAGATCTCACTTTTGCAAGTGACCGTGAAGGGATTGACAACCCCTTTATCGCGTTCGGTGCAAGTGTTTGATTGGTTGTGCAGGTAATTTGTGCGTTGTCTCCTACTGGATTGATACCTTGGTTCTCTAACAGAGGGAAATACTTATCTCTACTTTGCTGCATCACCCTTTCCTCTTCAAGGGAAAAACCAACGCAAGCTCAAGAAGTAGAAGCAATCCTTAATGATTTTAGTCATCAAGAAATGGCAATGTCAGCAAACTCAGCTTTCCCCGCTATCCTATTCCTTGGACGAGTACGGATCCCTTCCGTCCACTTGATAATGATGTGGTCACGACATTTGTGTCCCACTACATGGTTACCAAGTATGTCCTCACTCCGAGCTAGACAAGGATGTTACCTTGCTAAGCCCGCACTTGGTGTAGCGATGTTTACACCAACTCTTCCACACGTTGATCCATATTCGTGCACACCGTCACAACATGTTAGATCGTAGTACCGGAGATCCCGCGAGATTTGTGTGCTTAAGTAGGCATGCATATTGTGTGAATAGCAGTTATATGTGACTTTGTTTGTGTGTGAGTTGATTGTTTTTGTGTGCTTTTGTTTAGTTGAGTTGTCTCTTTTGTTCCTTTCTTTTTGGGTCCTCGGTGTTACCTTATTTCCCCTTATGAAAGTTGCTCATCAACCGACACCGGACTCGAAGAAGCAATAAGGATTTCAAATATTTGGAAGAAGCTCAGCTAAACACATCAAGTCTACAGCAGTACTTAATCCTCACAGCAGTAATGATCCAGCCAGCAGGAAGACAAGTCAGGTACAAGAGCAACGGTATATTTTCAGTCAAAGGTATGGCTCATATACACAGTTTTGGCTCAGCAATGAATGATACTTGAAATATGTTATACTCCGAGAGAAAGTCAGAATATGCTATGATCAAGGAAGACAGTCAAACAATTTTCCTCATGCAAGTAACCAGCCGCAAAATATTAAGGGTGTGTGTATGGCTTTCAGTCTGCACACCACAGTATGAAGCTTTGGGTATGAGAAACTCAGTCTTCCTCCACACGCTATTGGAAGAATCTTATGATGCAAGGCTCCTCAATTTTCCTCAGTATGAGATATGGATAGTTTCCGGTCCAAGATACCTAGTCTTCCACAGCAAGATACCTCGATAAAAGCTTCTGACGTAAGAAATTGAATCCTTCTCAACAAAGCAACCAGAGGAGAAGCTTCTCAGGTACGGAACCTAGTCTTCTCCAGCACGCCACTGCGGCAAAAGCTTCGAGCCCAAGCCATCCGGTCTTCTTCAGCAAGTCACTTGGATAGCTTCCAACCCACGACACCTTGCCTTCTTCAGTACGACACTGCACGTCGTATTCAGTATTGCTACAATATATGACACAACAAGTTGGCAGAATATGATAGTGCAGCTCAAAGGTTAGATTCCCAATAATTTTGTCAGAAGTACAATTCAGTCAAGACATATGCCTACCTCAAGGATCGAGTGTTCGGTTGCATATCCTTCTTATATATATGGTGAGCACCCATCCCCGATCATATCAGTCACTCATACGAGATACAACAATGATCAAGCAGATATACCTAAGAAAGGTAAGGATCCCACAACCTCATGAGGCACGCCAATGAAGATAAGCAGATATACATCTCATGTAATGCAAGGATCGACAAGCTCTAGAGATGACAACGCAGAATCAATAGTCTTGACAATGGCTACCAAAGTCATTATTCCCGCACCAGACAAGGAGATCTCATGAACTCTTGTCACCCTCTGGTATGATTGGCCTCAACAACGAGCTCTGTATAGATACATGCCCCGAGTATATGTCATATATGTGCGGACCCAGGTCAGAAAACAAGCACAAGGAATGGTGCCAAAATATTTCCCTAACCACATCCATGGTCATACGAAGAATCAAGGACATGTGTGGCCAAGCTATTTCAGTAAGGTATCCTGACAAATAAAATCATGACCGTCAAAGGGTGAGACTGACAACAAAGGTATGATGATTTTTGCGTGACCATCAGGGTTCAGATACCCAAGTCAGTTGGAGGCCATGATTCCTTATGGATCCACAAGGGCATACCCTTAGAGGCCTACTCTATTCTATAAGGACTTCATATCGCGCTGACCCGCTTAAAATGGTTAGTGTGGAATATCCAAGTATGTTCTGTCAGATCCAAGATTCCTTTGCAACCTCCGCAGTCGGACTTCAATGGCGGTGTTAAAGCATCTCACAGTCTATTACCACATCCGGGTATACTGACCATATGGGTAAGTCAAAAGCCGAACAATCAGCTCAGACCAGGTATACTCACTGGTGGAACCAAGTACACAGACAACCTGTCATGAAAAGTATCTTCCCGCCAGCACCCCTGTCAGGCCAGT
Source organism: Thinopyrum elongatum (assembly GCA_011799875.1). Taxonomy (NCBI): domain Eukaryota; kingdom Viridiplantae; phylum Streptophyta; class Magnoliopsida; order Poales; family Poaceae; genus Thinopyrum; species Thinopyrum elongatum. The sequence goes on along the minus strand of CM022297.1, from coordinate 180,285,171 downwards.
CTCAAGATGCTAATGTTTGAGGTATGCTACAAATATAAGTCCACACCCCGTTATATCGCTCACGACAGAAGGTAGTCGAATCTTTGGTACATGTCGCATGCTTGAGCCAAAGAAACAAAACAAGATAAGTCAGCACCACCTACGAGCAGTCAGATCTCGTCAGGAGACTGGAAATGATTCTCAGCATTGATTGAACCCGGAAGACATGCATTTGTTTGAGCAACCCAATGATAGAAGTAAAAAGTTTCATGATAAAAGGGAATTTATGCTCAGGTCCCTTGGGTATCACCGCAAATATGAAAGAATCAACATCAACATAAGGATTTGGTATATGAGCAAAAACCTGTCAGAATTTGGGAAAGGTGAAGCAGACCACCCCAAAGCAAGGTAAGCAGATCATATGAAATTCCTGAGGGAACAATAAGCAAAGGAAAAGGATACTCGAGTTGGAAACGGTTTCTTGAAGGTATATTCATACTTGTTCCCTGAGCAACCAAATCTCGAGGACGAGATTTCTTTAAGGGGGAAAGGTTTGTAACACCCTGGTTTTTGGCCCTTTCTTTTTCTTTATGATTTCTTGGGTTTTTGCTCTGATTTTCTTTTTGGAGTGGTTCCGTGGACTTGAAATCTGGGAGATCATCATTTCTTCTTCTCTCTAGTGGCTCATCATTCTCAACTCTTTCTCAGATCATGTCATTTTCCATTCTAGCCCAACTCCCAAATTCTTTTTCTCAGGAATATTCCTTTTCTATTAAAGGAATAACCCTGTTTGCCCTAGGTTGTGAAGCAACCTATATTTCCGTCTTCCACAAAATTCCCAAATAATTCTCATAATTTTTTTGGATCATATATGCCCCAAATATGTCCAAACTCTCCCTTCCTAGCCCAAAAATAATTCACCAATATTATTTCTTCATTTCTGTCCAGAGTGGTCTTCTGTGAAGGAAGTGCCACCTATCTTTCCTTGTTTGCTCCCAATTTTTTTGGGCGTAATCTATCATCCAAATCATTGCCTAATGACAAAATTTAGCTCCATTTGCCTAGTGAATCTTCCTCAGCAATTTTTCAAAGTTTCTGTCAGATGGAAGCCTTGTTGAAGGAAATACTAGCTAGGAGTATCCAAATGAGTTGAAATTTTGCAAGATCCTTAATGTGCTCATATTATGACTCTCCACCAATATTCAGCCTCATCCAATCATCTATGTGGGCACATCATCAAATCTTTGATTCTGGCAATATTTTCAGCTTGTGAAGCAAGTATATTTTATATTGCTTCATTAATTCTGAGAAATTACCAGATCATGATCCTACCTATATAACTTATCTCCACCAAATTTGGGATCCTTTCAGCAAGCCAATTTCTCTCAAATATTATCCCAATATTCTGGACAGAGAGGATGTGTGTGAAGGAAGTACCATTTTGGCAAGTCCAAATGGTATGGAAATTTTACAGCATATTCTTTTGTCCACATGACCATGATCTACCAAGTTTCAACTCAAGTGGCTACTCTATGTGAGTGCATCATCCAAATCAAGTTTCTAGACCAAAGTTGCAGTTACAAAGCAACTATATTAATTTGTGGTCCATTTCTTCTCTAAGTGCATAGGATCATAGTCCTTCCTAACCTAAGCATCCCAGACATCAATTTTGGCCCCTAGCACTTCCCTGTTTGATCACAGTGACATGACCAAGTCTGCTATAGCAAACTTGTATCAAAGCCTCACATCTCTCCTTGGCTCCTTCTCTTGATCTTTCACTTCCCACAGTCTCTAGGATGGAAGGACAACATGCTAGACATAACATGACAGCCCCTAGTGTCCCATCTTTGCCATGCCAGGCGGTGACCGCGTGGATTCTTGCCTGTGCGCGCGCTTTGGCAGCGTTGGATGCGCTCTGGGCAATGGAACGCATCGGGCACATCCCTTCCGGCGATGTCCGCGCATCTGGTGGTGCCGACCTGACGCCCTGCTCTCTCCCGTCGCTCTCTGACCCTATTCCCCCTCCGGCAGCTTCCTCTTCGGCGGTAGACGCCGCGCGCCCACGAGCGCATAGTGGCCGACATGCCTCTGTTCGTTGCCACATCTTCTTCTCCCCTGTTCCGCCCGTGCCCACGCGTCCCTGGTGTCACGGGCATCTATCCTCTGCTATCTCTCATTGCCTCAACCGTCCGAGCTCGCCTGCGTGCCCACGCGTCCGCAGCGATCTCCAGCTCGGGCCACCTTGCTCCGGCTATATAAATCCCTCCGGTCTCGCTTGTCTTCACCAGTCTCCTCTACTCCCTCCTAGAGAGCCCTTGCCATCTTAATTCGAGGAATGGAGCTCATCTTCCCCCTCTTCGGCCATCCACCTCGCCGCTCGGCCACCTCCACCCCCACTCACTCCGACCCATCCCACCACCTCCCGAGAGCACCATTGGGCCCCTAGTGTTCCTCTGGTTCTTCCCCACCCCTCCCTTTCTCGGATTATGGCCGGAATCACTGGTTCCACCAGCGCCAGAAGCCCTCATCTGCCGGATACGACAACGCCGACGCCGTCCGACCTCTGTTCAAGGCCCCACGGGTACAAGGAGGTCTGCCTCAGCGCGCTCGTCCCGTTCCCGCCGTCGCCCTTCTCTCTCGTGGCCTCCTCGCCGGCCAGCCGCGCCGGAGAGCGCCGCTCCTTTCTCTGCCAGGCGCGCGCGGGAGGAGGACGATGACTCTGCAGCCGGGCCCTGCGCACCAGTGACCCATCCGGCCGGGCCCAACCCGTTAAGTGGAGGCGCATTCGGCAGGACTACGTTTTCTGTTTTCAAAAGCGTATTCTTCCAGAGCCGCGGTTAGAAATACTTTCCTGGAAACGTATTTTCTTAAGCGCACTTTCTCTTTTCTGAGTGGAATAACTGTCTAGGACCCGTATGTAAATAAAATATTTGCAGAAAAGTCCCCGGCAGAAAAACCACTGTATCTTTTTGCTCGTAACTCCAAATCAGGTGATTGCAAAGCCCGGTTTCTCTGTTCGTCGAGCCCGTTCAGATGGAACCATTTTCACTATGTTGTAACATTTTGAAAATGACCATTTTGCCCTTGCCCTTATTCAGGCCCCTTCGAGAGAGAAAGTTTTCCGGCGATTCCTTCCGGGAACTTCTCGCACTTCCTCCCGGTGAATCCATCCCTCCCAGGCAAGCCACACCCTCCATTTGCATGATTGCAATGCAATTATATGGTTTATTTAATTTAAATTGCTTAAAATATTGCATTGGTTATATATGACTTGTTCATGGCATTTCTTGGAGTGATATGTTGATCTTGCTACTGCCATGATGTTGTTTGGATTTCTAGGACCAATATTTTGCAGATGGTGGATGACATGTTGCCATTGGATTAATAGTGGCTACTATGATTATTTTCATCATGATAATAGTTGATATTATGCTTTGGAGTATTGTTTTGGATATGATGGTATCATGTGGATCTTAGGTTAATTTCTTGATATTGCTATTGGGTTAGTAGCATCATAATCTTTGGATTCATGATTTAGTTGATATATTACTTTTGGAGTATTGTGATATGACTATGTTATGCTTTGGATTACTTGTTGGATATAACTCGGATTACAGGCTGATAGATGATATCGGAGTGTCAGTTATCATAGTTTTACCTTGGGGATAATATCCGTCATTTTGTTGGCCAGGTGCCATCGAACCGGGCTTTTCTAGTGCAACCACATTTGCCTTTATGGGAAGGCCCTAATGCGGTCTATTGTCATGCCTCTCGCCGGTACCTCCAATGAGGGAAGGTTATGTGCGTGCGCTACCCTGATCAGGTAGGCGACCATAAGCCTTGTGTGCCCGTAGTGTGTAGGGCCCTTTGTCCTTGTTTGGGACCGTTTTTGTTTTGCCACGATGGTGGCCGTTGGATGTCCAGAGTGGCATCGGGGCCACCCATGACTGAGCCCAAAAAGGGAGTTGGTTGGATTGGCCGGGAGAGTGTCATGCAGTAGATCGGTTTTGTCGGAACACCGTTGGTCCACCCGAATGAAAGCACGAGGCCATGGGTTCTGTGGTGTGGGTACAGTGTGCTAACCTCTGCAGAGTGTATTTAATCTATCGATAGCCGCGTCCTCGGTCATGGGCACAGTTCATACTAGGTCACACCGTTCGATCAACACTCACACGATGGAATGACTTATAGATGACTTATATGTTGATATGTGAACAGTAACAGTTTGGCAGGATGCCGATGATGATGTTGGGATGATCATTCAGTTTGTGATGTGGTCACGCGATGATCACGTGGAGGTATTGATCACGAGGTGATCGAGGTGACATATTGCTTGGCCGGATAGCCAAGAGTGAGATGGTTCTTGAGATGGTGGTTCAGTAGTAATTCTAGTAGTATCATATCTTGCTTAATAAGTATTTCCACATCATAGTAGTTGTTCATAAGTTAACCTATTAAATGCTATGTTGTTGTTTTGCCTTGATGCTTTTGGTTGTTGTGAGCTTGCAAGTACATTCAATGTACTGACCTGGCGTGTCATGCCAGATTGCAGGTGATGCCGTGATTGATTGCTTGTCGAGGTTACGACGTGTGTGAGCTAGATCGTGTCCCTGCCAGAGTCCCTGCGGAGTGGAGTTCACCACCGTCGTCGTTGTTCCGCTGCTAGAAGTGATTCCGCTGCCACGAGTTGTTCCGCTGCTAGCGTAGAGCTACCTTAGCAAGCGTATTGTCGCCGTGCTGATGTGATCCTTTGTAACATCAGACCCTTGTACCATTATCCTTTGTATTAAGAGCTAATTTGTTCTATGTCAAGCAGTGTCGTATTCCAGAAGACTTGATCTCTGGGCTGGAATGCAGGGTGTTCCAGTTCCTCTGAACCGGGGTGCCACACAGTGTGACTGAATGGAACATATGGTTTGAACGAACTTGCATTTTTCTCTCTGAATGTACAGACTTATCAAATGATTTTCTTTAAAATAAGCGTTAATGGTTTTTAAATATAAAGCACTCATCGCAAATGTTTTAGATAGAACACCCGTATGCAAACCGACAGCTTCCTCAGGAAGCCAAGGGAAAATGTGCCGAGCAGGATTTGTGCAGCTCTTGATCGCAAATGTTTTAGATAGAACACCCATATGCAAACCGTCAGCTTCCCCAGTAAGCCAAGGGAAAATGTGCCGAGCAGGATTTGTGCAGCTCTTCATCGCAAACGTTTTAGATAGAACACCCGTACGCAAAGTGAGAGATATAGTCTTCCCCAGTAAGCCAAGGGAAAAATCGCCGCACAGGATTTGTGCATCTCTTCAAGCAAATGGTTCAGATTGAATATGGTATGCAAAGTGAGACTTCGCCGCTAAGCCAAGAGAAAATCTGGCATGCAGGATTTGTACATCCCTTCAACACAAACAATTTTTTCGGATGATCCGTGTGCAACCACGTACAGACAATTTGACAGATTTGCATCTGTCATATTGGGTATATAGCCATTTGTCAAACTGGAATGATTGACATTTGTTAATCTAGTAACATTGCCCTTTGTCAACCTTGTAACCCTGCCATTTGTCAAAATATGCAGCTAAAAATCACTAGCACTATCTAATTTTGCAACCGAAATTCAGTAAGTATAGATTTCATTCATAGATTAAGCAGTCGTTCTTTATACAAACGGTTCAACTTGACAGCTGAACCGACCAAACTTTTCCTCAATTGTTGCCAACCACATACTGAAATAGCTAGTTCAACTATATATACTAGCTAATTTTAAGTACGTAGTACAGTTCAACCACATCTATAGTCAGATGAACTGAAGAAAATAGCCCCTAAATACTACTATGGAGGGGATTTGTACTACTTCCGGCATCCTCTCCTCTGCCGAGCGCGCTCAGTAAGAGTCAGAGGAGGAGGAGCCTACCGACGAGCTGGACAACTGCAATATGGTGCCTGCCGCTGCTGCACCTTCAGCGACGCTCACCTCGAACGCCCTCTGCCACTCCAGACGACCCCTCTCGAAGCGGCGGGACTCCTCGTAGATCTCTTGATTCCTCGCCTCTGCGGCGGCGTGTGCTGTGGCTACAACAGCGGTAAGGCTCTTTGCATGCTCGATGAGGCGCTCCTCCTCCCCGCGGGAACTGATGTAGTGCGCAAGGTCGCTAATGCACGTGCGGACCTCCACCTCCGCCTCCCGCCTTCGGGCGGCGATGGCGGAGCGGGTGATGACCCCGGCGGTCGACGGTGGGCTGGTGGCCACGGCGGCTGATGATGGGGTGGCGGCCATGACCACCACCTCCCGCCTTTGGGCCGCGGTGGCGGAGCGGGTGATGGCCACGGTGGCCGACAGTGGGGTGGCGGCCACGACGGCCACCTACTGCCTTCGTGCCGTGGCGGCGGAGCGGGCGATGGCCCTGGCTTTCGACGGTGGTGTGGTGGCCACGGCGGCAGACGGTGGGGTGGCGGCAACGACGGCCGGTAACAGCTGCCGACGGGCAGCGGTGGCGGAGCGTGTGGTGGGTGTTCCGCGCAGACCCAACAGGGATGTCTTGCGCACTACACTACGCCGGGGACTGCACCGCCACCGCGGTGTAGCCTCCCAGCTGGAGCTGTCCTCTCATGATGGTGGAGTGGCTGAGCGACGATGACGGACCGGTGCCATTGGCGATTGTGGGAGAAGCAGACGAGATAAGCTACATGGAGGGAGGGGAAAATGCGACACAGGACTCGCCAGCCGTGAGGGTTTATATAGCAGGCCGGTAAGCATTGGGATTTTGGGGGATTTCACCGAGTCGGGCGGGAAGCTTGCGCGGGAACCTGCATGGTTGTGCGGGAACGGGCTCACCAACGATTCATTGGCGCCACTTCGAGCCACTGTTTGGCCAAATGAATGCCCCCGCGCGCTGCTCAAGCTTGCGCTCGAAGCCGTCTGCGGCAGCGGGGTGACAAGATGTGCGAGAGGAGGACGAAAGGACACGTACACATATGATTAATAAAAAAGTTTGCGATTTAATTACCTACTACCCCTGTCCCGGTTTATAAGTCGTCTTTGTATTTTTGTGCCAAATTTTGACTAGAGATTTAACTAATAAAATACGAATGCATGCCACCAAAGATTATATCGTTGGATTCGTATTTGAACATAGTTTCCAATTATATCATTTTTATAACATGCATTAACATTTTGTTAGTTAAATTTAAGGTCAAAATATGGCACATAATATAAAGGGGACTAATAGACCAAGACGGAGGTAGTAGCACATGGCCGCTCTCTACGCAGTGTCGCAACTGCCGGCCGGCTTGTAGACGACCATTCCCTGCGTATTCAACTGCTCTATGTGTGTGGTTGCTCGCGGTTGAGGCGGCCGCGGCACGCTTTGCTCGTGTCCTGCTACGCGCTCTGCTAGTGTTTTGGGTCGGCGCACGATCATGTACGTTTGTGCTGCCATTATGCATGCGGTTGCGCCGAGCGCGGCGCCACGATGCAGTTACCCGCTGCAAAAACTACCATGCGGACGCGCCGAGAATCCAGGCCACCCCGCCCCCATTTAGTCCTGCGGCCATTTACCTTCATCTCTCGCGCCTCACGACACAATAAGCACACCCATGATGACACATACAGAGAGGACATCCAGTGGTTCCAATGGCGCTCCCCGTGGCTCCAATGGCGCTCCAGCGGCCGATGACGACAACGGGGGGCAGTTCACCACGAATCACGTAGTGGACACCCACGTGAGGGGAAGGACCTCTCGGTGGTGTACACGAACGAGCCGGTCTCAGTGGAGAGCTCCATCCAAACTATGGAGCAGTTGCTTGCTAAGGACAAGTACCAAGTGGTCGGCTTCGACATCGAGTTCACCAGCGGTCGTGCCGGGCATGATTAGAAGGTTGTCATCGCCCATTTGTGTGTGCGACATGACGTCCTCGTCTACCACTACCACCTAGCCACAAGGCCTTGCGAGCGTTTCTCCAGGTTTATCAATAGCTCTGACTACAGTTTCGCTACGGTGGACACCACCAACGATCTAAAAGCGCTCAAGGTTTCAGGCTTGACCTGCCAGAATCTTGTCAACATCTGTGACCGCTACAAGGTCTGGGGCAGTGACAACAACAAATAGAACTCCCTGGGTGACCTCACCTCGGCCATCATCGACCCCTACTACATGAAGGTAAAGGATGAGAGCAACAAGGACAGGAACGCCTGACACAGTGCCTGGCATCAGAGACTGGATGAAGAACACGTCAAGTACGCGACCAAGGACGCGTACACAAGCTACGAGATGTACAAGCGGATCGTTGACATGAGGGAGTGTCTTCGTCCTGCCCCAGTCGAGGGATCGAGCCACAGAGCAGTGGTGGGAGCGTCACAAGAAGTAGATGACTAGACGATCGTTTCTCCTAGTTTAGAATGCATGCAATTGTTTATTGAGGTGTGTGCGAATGATCTGTATAGTCACTTATGTAATTGGATGTTTATTTCAGTTATATATATGTGTTATTCTTCTGTAGACAGAGCAAATCACATGACTTATTAGCAGCAATTGTATGTGTTATTATTGGTCTTCGCACGCATTTCTGATTACAGACCTGTTTGCCGCGTATCACACACATCTTGTTTAGTTGAACTGTTTCTGTTGTCTTGGTAGATCGCAAAGAGTTCATCCGAGTGAACTGTATGCCCTCCATCGCACACACCTTGATCTGGCTGACCGTTTCTATTGTGTTGCCTAATCACAAACAGTTCATCCTAGTGAACTGTATGCCGTAGATCGCACACACCCTCATCTTGGTGCCCGTTTCTGTTGTTCTGCCTCATCGCAAACAGTTCTACTGGATTAACCATATGCCACGCATCGCACACACAATTCTAATCTGAATCGTGTTTGATGTCTCCGCCATCGCAAACGTTTTGTATCTTTTTTGACGGTTTTATTACATCATCGTTTGTGATTAATGCATTGCACATAGTTTCGTTGAAGGGTCTCTGATTGGACTGTCGCGTTTGGACCAACCTGCAGTAGTGCAAGGAGTATTATGAGAAGCATTTATGACAGCTAGTTGTTCATCAGGGAAGCTATCATCAATAGGTGGTGGGTCATCAAGGATATTTTCTAACCCAGACAAGTTATCAGCTACGAGATTCTCATCTCCCTTCCTATCAATAATATGCAGGTTAAATTCTTGTAGCAAAAGAACCCACCTAATGAGTCTAGGTTTAACATCTTTCTTTTCCATAAGATATTTAATAGCAGCATGATCGATGTGAACAGTTACTTTAGAATCAACTATGTAAGATCTGAATTTATCACAAGCAAGCACAACTGCTAAAAATTCTTTTTCAGTAGTAGCATAATTTCTTTGGGCACTGTCTAGAGTTTTACTAGCATAATGAATAACATTTAATTTCTTATCAACTCTTTGTCCTAGAACATCACCAACAGCATAATCACTAGCATCACACATAATCTCAAAAGGCAAGTTCCAATCAGGTGGTTGAATAATCGGTGCAGAAGTTAAGGCTTTCTTAAGTGTTTCAAAGGCTTCTACACATTCATCATAAAAAACAAATGGAACATCCTTTTGCAAGAGATTAGTAAGAGGCCTAGAGATTTTAGAGAAGTCTTTGATAAACCTCCTATAGAAACCAACATTACCACAGAAACTTCGAATACCTTTAGTATCTTTAGGAAATGGCATTTTCTCAGTTGCATCAACTTTAGCTTTATCCACCTCAATACCACTTTCAGAAATTTTATGCCCCAAGACAATACCTTCATTCACCATAAAGTGGCACTTCTCCCAATTCAAGACAAGATTAGTTTGCTCACATCTCTGCAAAACTCGATCAAGGTTGCTTAAGCAATCATTAAAAGAAGTTCCGTAAACGGAAAAGTTATCCATGAAAACCTCAACAATCTTTTTACAAAAGTCAGAGAATATAGCAGTCATACATCTTTGAAATGTAGCAGGTGCATTGCATAAACCAAGAGGCATACGTCTATAAGCATAAGTTCCAAAAGGACAAGTAAAGGTGGTTTTCTCTTGATCAGGTTGTGATACCGGTATTTGAGAGAAACCAGAATATCCGTCAAGAAAGCAAAAGTGTGTGTGCTTAGATAATCTTTCTAACATTTGATCAATGAAAGGCAAAGGGTAATGATCTTTTCTAGTGGCTTTATTTAATTTTCTGAAATCAATTACCATTCTATAGCCAGTCACAATTCTTTGTGGGATAAGTTCATTTTTATCATTAGGAACAACAGTAATACCTCCTTTCTTAGGAACACAATGAACATGACTCACCCATCTACTATCAGCTATAGGATAAATAATACCTGCTTCCAGAAGCTTTAATATTTCAGTTCTTACCATTTCCTTCATCTTAGGACTCAATCGTCGCTGATGATCAACAACTGGTTTAGCATCGGGTTCCATATTAATCTTGTGCTGGCATAGAGTGGGACTAATGCCCTTAAGATCATCAAGATTATATCCAATAGCAGCAAGGTGCTTCCTCAGAATTTTTAGTAATCTCTTCTCTTCATGCTCTGTAAGGTTAGCACTAATAATAACAGGTATCTTTTTCTCATCAAGATAAGCATATTCAAAGTATCAGGTAGTTGTTTCAATTCAAACACATGATCACCTTTAGGTGGAGGAGGACCCCCTATAGTTTCAATAGGCAAATTGTGTTTAAGGATAGATTGTTGTTCAAAGAATATTTTATCTATTTCATTTCTTTCATGCAAGTGCATATCATTTTCATGGTCTAGCAAATATTGTTTAAGTGGATCTGTAGGAGGTACGACAATAGAAGCAAGACCAATTATTTCATCCTTACTAGGCAGTTCTTTATCATGAGGTTTCCTACGAAACTTAGAGAAATTAAACTCATGAGACACATCACCAAAATTAACACTGACGGTTTCTTTCTTTCAATCTATCTTAGCATTGACAGTGTTCAGGAAAGGTCCACCAAATATAATGGGACAAAAATCATCTTGTGGGGAACCAAGAAATAGAAAATCAGTCGGGTATTTTATTTTTCCACACAAGACTTCAACATCTCTAACAATCCCAAGTGGTGTGATAGTATCTCTATTAGCAAGTTTAATAGTAACATCAATATCTTCTATTTCAGTAGGTGTTATATCATTCATAATTTCTTGATAAAGAGTAAAAGGAATAGCACTGACACTAGCACCCAAATCTCATAAACCATGATAACAATGGTGTCCTATTTTAACTAAGACAACAGGCATGCCAACAACATGCTTATTCTTATCTTTAGTATCTGGTTTGGCAATTCTAGCAACAATATTATCGACCAAGAGATCCTTTACCATAGCAATACTAGGTTCTACCTTAATTTGTTCAGAAGGTTTAGATGCTCTAATATTACTTTTCTTAACCACGGTTGAAACCTTAGCATGTTCCTTTATCCTAATAGGGAAATGTGGTTTTTCAATATAAGCAGTAGGAACAACTGGATCCACATTGTAAATGATAGTTTCATCCTTAACTATAACTGGTTCTTTAATCTCTTCTTTAATAGGGGGATGATATTTAAACCACTTCTCCTTAGGGAGATCAACATGAGTAGCAAATGATTCACAAAAAGAATCTACTATCTTAGAGTCAAGTCCATATTTAGTGCTAAACTTGTGAAAAGCATCGGTATTCATAAAAGATTTAACACAATCAAACTCAAGCTTAATACTTGACTCTTTACCTTCGTTGAGTTCCCAATCTTCAGAGTTGCGTTTAATTCTTTCCAAAAGACCCCACCTGAATTCAATAGTCTTCTTCATAAAAGAACCAATACAAGAAGTATCGAGCATGGATTGATCATCACAAGAAAGCCGAGCATAAAAATTATGTATAATAATTTCTTTTGAGAGCTCATGATTGGGGGATGAATATAACATTGACTTCAGCATTCCCCAAGCTAGAGCGATACTTTCTCCTTCACGAGGCCAAAAATTATATATATAATTCCGATCACGATGAACTAGATGCATAGGATACATTTTTTTGGGTGAAATTCCAATTTCAATCTATTCCAATTCCAAGCTCCAATATCATCGCATAGCCTATACCATGTCAATGCTACCCCCCCCCAAAGATAAAGGGAAAACCTTCTTCTTAACTTCATCTCCGGGTAAACCTGCAAGCTTAAACAATCCACAAATTTCATCCACATGTATCAAATGCATATCGGGATGCTGCGTTCCATCTCCTGCATAAGGATTAGCTTGCAGTTGTTCTATCATACCCGAAGGTATCTCATAACCAATATTTTCAGTAGGTGTAGTAGGTTGAGGGGAAACTCTTTGTGTTTCCGGTCAAGGTGAAGATACCCCGAACAAACCCCTCAAAGGATTGTTTTCCATAGTAACAAGTGATAGTAAATTTCAGCACGTAATATAATTTTTTCCTTACCAATTTCCACTTACCAAGAGCGCTTCACTCCCCGGCAACGGCGCCAGAAAAGAGACTTGATGACCCACAATTATAAGGGATCAATCATAGTCCTTTTGAGAAGTAAGAGTGTCAAACCCAACAAGGAGCAGAAGGAAATGACAAGCGGTTTTCAGCAAGGTAATTTCTGCAAGCACTGAAATTGTCAGTAACAGGTAGTTTGATAGCAAGATAATTTGTAACAAGTAACAAGTAACAATAGTAACAATAAGTGCAGCAAGGTAGCCCAATCCTTTTTGTAGCAAAGGACAGGCCGGAACGGTCTCTGATAATAAGTAAAACGTTCTCGAGGACACAAAGGAATTTCATCTAGTCACTTTCATCATGTTGGTTTGATTAGCGTTCCCTACTTTGATAATTTGGTATGTGGGTGGACTGGTGCTTGGGTGCTGTTCTTACTTGAACAAGCCTCCCACTTATGATTAACCCCCCTCGCAAGCATCCACAACTACGAAAGAAGAATTAAGATAAATCTAACCATAGCATTAAACATATGGATCCAAATCAGCCCCTTACGAAATAGCGCATAAACTAGGGTTTAAGCTTCTGTCACTCTAGCAACCCATCATCCAATAACTACTCAACAATGCATTCCCTTAGGCCCAAAGATGGTGAAGTGTCATGTAGTCGACGTTCACATAACACCACTAAGGGAATCACAACATACATATCATCAAAATATCGAATGAATATCAAATTCACATGATTACTTGCAACATGACTTCTCCCGTGTCCTCAAGAACAAAAGTAACTACTCACAAATGATAATCATGCTCAAGATCAGAGGAGTAATAAATATCATAATGGATCTGAACACATAATCTTCCACCAAATAAACTGGCTAGTATCAACTACAAGATGTAATCAACACTACTAGTCACCCACAGGTACCAATCTGAGGTTTTGGTACAAAGATTGAACACAAGAGATGAACTAGGGTTTGAGATGTGAAAGGATCATGAAGAGGGGTCTAGAGGGGGGGGGGTTAGACCCTTAACAAGCAAAAGTGGCAGTTTTTAGTTTCTTCAAGTTAAGTTTGAGTTTGGCATATGTTAAAGCACCCACAATACATTTCAAGCAAGCATGACAAGAGTATATGCAGCAGAAAGAGTAAACCATGCAAGTTGCAAGAAAGTAAAGCGATGGGATTGGAGTGTGCAAACGCAATGGAGACGCAGAGAATTTTTGGCGTGGTTCCGATAGGTGGTGCTATCGTACGTCCACGTTGATGGAGACTTCAACCCATGAAGGGTAACGGTTGCGCGAGTCCACGGAGGGCTCCACCCACGAAGGGTCCACGAAGAAGCAACCTTGTCAATCCCGCCATGGCCATCGCCCACGAAGGACTTGCCTCACTCGGGTAGATTCATGACCCATAAGTATAGGGGATCAATCGTAGTCCTTTCGATAAGTAAGAGTGTCGAACCCAACGAGGAGCAGAAGGAAATGACAAGTAGTTTTCAGCAAGGTATTCTCTGCAAGCACTGAAATTATAAGTAACGAGTAGTTTGATAGCAAGATAATTTGTAACGAGCAAACAACGGTAACGGTAACAAAAGTGCAGCAAGGTAGCCCAATCCTTTTGAGGCAAAGGACAGGCCAAAATGGTCTCTTATGATAAGCAAAGCGTTTTTTAGGGTACACGGGAATTTCATCTAGTCACTTTCATCATGTTGGTTTGATTTGTGTTCGCTACTTTGATAATTTGATATGTGGGTGGACCGGTGCTTAGGTGCTGTTCTTACTTGAACAAGCCTCCTACTTATGATTAACCCCCTCGCAAGCATCCGCAACTACGAGAAAAGTATTAAGAATAAATTTAAACATAGCATTAAACTTTTGGATCCAAATCGGTCCCTTACGGAATAGCGCATAAACTAGGGTTTAAGCTTCTATCACTCTCTCAACCCATCATCTAATAACTACTCCACAATGCATTCCCTTAGGCCCAAATATGGTGAAGTGTCATGTAGTCGACGTTCACATGACACCACTAAGGGAATCACAACATACATACCATCAAAATATCGAACACATATCAAGTTCACATGATTGCTTGCAACAAGATTTCTCCCGTGACCTCAAGAACAAAAGTAACTACTCACAAATGATAATCATGCTCAAGATCAGAGGGGTATTAAATAGCATAATGGATCTGAACAAATAATCTTCCACCAAATAAACCATATAGTAATCAACTACAAGATGTAATCAACACTACTAGTCACCCACAAGCACCAATCTAAGGTTCCGGTACAAAGATTGAACACAAGAGATGAACTAGGGTTTGAGAGGACATGGTGCTGTTGAAGATGTTGATGGAGATTGCCCTCCCCAAGATGGGAGAGTTGCTGGTGATGATGATGACGATGATTTCCCCCTCCGAGAGGGAAGTTCCCCCAGCGGAATCGCTCCGCCGGAGGGCAAAAGTGCTCCTGCCCAAGTTTCGCCTCGAGACGGCGGCGCTTCATCCCGAAAGTCCTCCTCTTATTTTTTCTAGGTCAAAATGACTTATATACCAGAAGAGGGGCACCGAAGGTGTGCCGAGGAGGGCACAACCCACCAGGGCGTGCTTGGGCTCCCTGGCGTGCCCAGGTGGGTTGTGCCCACCTGGTGGGCCCCCTCTGGTACTTATTTGCTCCAATAATTCTTATATATTCCATAAAGATTCTCCGTGAAGTTTCAGCTCATTTGTAGTTGTGCAGAATAGGTGGCCTGACGTAGCTTTTTCAGGTCCAGAATTCCAGCTGCCGGTATTCTCCCTTTTTGTGTGAACCTTGCATATTATGAGAGAAAAGGCATTAGAATTACTCCAAAAAGCATTATTATACCTAAAAACAATATAAATAACAGCAGGAAAACATGATGCAAAATGGACGTATCAACTCCCCCAAGCTTAAACCTCGCTTGTCCTCAAGCGAAAACCGAAATCGAAAAACATGTCCACATGCTTAGAGAGAGAGAGAGAGAGGTGTCGATAAAAACAAAATACGGACATAGAAGCATCATGTATATTATTATAATAGCAACAAAATTTAACATAAAACTTTATCATAGAACTTTTATCATATAACTTCTATCATAGACTTCTCATGAACAAGTAACAAATCATCACAACATCGAAGTATAAAGCATAAACTCTATTGAAAACCAACAAACTATGTTCTCAGTCAACTTTGCAACTACAATTCATCATCTTTTCAGGAAGGGTCATGTATCGGAGCCTTTTTGGCAAGTCCACATACTCAACCATCATATAGTCTTCTATGATTGCTAACACTCACCGCATACACATGAGCAAAAAGTTTCAACCGGACACATATAAAGATAGGGGCCTATAGTTTTCGCCACCCAACATATTCACCGCAAGGGTGATGTCAACAATAACAACTCATGCTACCCATATCCAACTGGATATATGTGCCTAGATCTTTCCTCACCACATGATGCTTGCCAAAAGAGAAAAATAAAAAGGAATAGTGAGAAATACTTTGACTCTTGCATAAAAGTAAATACATAAAAGTAAAAGATAGGCCCTTCGCAGAGGGAAGCAGAGGTTGCCATGCGCTTTTCATTTGTATGCTCAATCTCTTAGTGCAAAAGAATGTCACATTATATTGCCCCTTATGATAGCAACCTTTATTATGCAGTCTGTCGCTTTTATTCTTTGCCATCACAAGTTCGTACAACGCTCAATTTTCTCTTACACTAAATGATCCAACACTTTTAGAAGCAATTTTTATTGCCTTTTTGCACCGATGACAACTTACTTGAAGGATCTTACTCAATCCATACGTAGGTATGGTGGACTCTCAAAATAAGATTTGGGTTTAAGGGTTTTGGATGCACAAGTAGTATCTCTACTTAGTGCAGAATTTTTGGCTAGCAAAGATGGGGGGCAAGCACCACATGTTAAAGGATCTATGACAATATAACTTCTATGTGAATATGAACAAACATAAATCATTACGTTGTCTTCCTTGTCCAACGTCAACAATTTTGGCATATAATATTTTGATGGGGGCTCACAATCACAAAAGATGTCCAAGATAGTGTATTTGCATGTGAATCTTCTCTTCCCTTATTAATTCTTTCATGAATTGCATCATTGACCAATGCTATGTTTGTAAGTCTCCAATAAAATTTTCTACTTATACTCTTCCTTATGTGATGTCATTACTTACCATAAGATTAGCATACGATCTTTTTCATTTATTTCCTTTCTTTTTATTGAACATGAAAGAAAAATAAAAGAAAACTCAAACTAAACTTTATTGTATATCTCGCACACGATTACAATGATAGATCACTAAGCAAACACTCAAAAAGAAAGGATCGAACTAAACTTTTATTCATCTAAAGCAAAAGATAGCTATGGATCGAACTAAGATAGGTAAAGGCAAAAGATAGTCGAGGTGATACGATACCGGGGCACCTCCCCAAAGCTTGGCACAAGCCAAGGGGAGTGCCCATACCCGATACTCAGGTTTCCTTTGGTGATGAAGAAGGAGGTGGTGTTGGTGAAGTAGAGGGTTTGTCTGCCTTCCTTAGCTTACGCTTGAGGATGGAATTTTCCTCCTTTAGGTCACCGATCTCCTGCTCAAGCTCTAATATCTTTTTGCATAATTCTTGCTTGTTTTCCTGCAAGAGACGAAAGGGGATAAACTGGACCTTAGGTTTCTTTGCTTTGTTGGGGAGACTTGACTTCTTGAATTCCACGTGCATGTCTCCAGGTTGAGGTAATGGAACTTCATCTTTGTCTGAGCTTGTCTCCTCCTCCCCTTTAGGATCATAATCTTCTTCCTCCTCTGAAGTCTAGCTATAGTGCTCCTCATCACCGTAAACCTTGGGGTTCGAGATATAATCAGCAACATAGCTCTCACCCTCCAAATCTTGGGATGACATATTTTCAGATCTGTCAGGAAACAGCAAGAAAAGAGCAACAGAAGATTTCTCCACGATACGGTGGTCAATAGGTTCGGGGGGTATATAAAGATTTTTTATTCTTGGGAAACAAGCAAACGGAAAAAAATGGAGTCCGGAAGGTACCCGAGGTGGGCACAACCTACCTGGGCGCGCCGGGCAAGCCAGCAAGCCAGGCGTGCCCTGGTGTCTTGTGCCCACCAGGGGTGCCTTCCTGGTTGTTTCTTATTTTTCTAATTTTTGATATATTCCAAAACTGACAGAAAATATTTTTGCGGATTTTTCAGAGTCCGTTTACTTACCGTATCATGTACCTCCTCCTTTTTCACGATTCTGGAGTATTCTGGAAGGTTTCCTTTATGTGTTCTTTCGGTGTCATAGTTTGGATAATATTGCTTTCAACATTAATGGGCGTACTTGAGATATAATGTTTTATTCTTTGACCATTGACAACCTTCGAGTTAGTACCCTCAGCATTATTTATTTTGATAGCTCCAGATCGATAAACCTCCTCGATAACATAGGGTCCTTCCCATTTGGAGAGGAGTTTTCCTGCAAAGAATCTGAAACGAGAGTTGTACAAAAGAACATATTCTCCAACTTTAAACTCACGCTTTTGGATTCTCTTATCATGCCATCTTTTAACTTTTTCTTTAAATAACTTAGCATTTTCATAAGCTTGGGTTCTCCATTCATCTAGTGAGCTGATATCAAATAACCACTTTTCACCGGCAAGTTTGAAATCATAGTTGAGTTCTTTAATTGCCCAATATGCTTTATGTTCTAACTCAAGAGGCAAATGACAAGCTTTTCCATAAACCATTTTATAAGGAGACATATCCATAGGATTTTTATATGCTGTTCTGTAAACCCAAAGTGCATCATCTAATTTCTTAGACCAATTCTTCCTGGACCTATTGACAATTTTTTGTAATATTAACTTTATTTATCTATTGCTAAGTTCAACTTGACCACTAGACTGAGGATGATAGGGTGATGCAATTCTATGGTTAACATCATACTTAGCAAGCATTTTACGGAAAGCACCATGAATAAAATGTGAACCACCATCAGTCATTAAATATCTAGGGACTCAAAACCTTGGGAAAATAACTTCCTTAAGCATTTTAATAGAGGTGTTGTGATCAGCACTACTAGTTGGAATAGCTTCTACCCACTTAGTAACATAATCAACAACAACCAAAATATGAGTATACCAATTAGAGGAAGGAAAAGGTCCCATGTAATCAAAACCCCAAACATCAAATGGTTCAACAGCAAGTGAATAATTCATAGGCATTTCTTGACGCTTACCAATATTACCAATTCTTTGACATTCATCACAAGATAAAACAAACTTACGGGCATCCTTGAAGAGAGTAGGCCAATAAAAACCAGATTGCAATACCTTGTGAGTAGTTCTATCTCCCACATGATGCCCTCCATAAGCTTCGGAGTGACATTTCCGTAGGATTTGTCCCTGTTCATGCTCAGGTACACAACGTCTAATAATACCGTCTACTCCTTCTTTATAAAGATGTGGGTCATCCCAAAAGTAGTGTCTTAAATCATAGAAGAATTTTTTTCTTTTGTTGGTATGTGAAACTAGGTGGTATGTATTTAGCAACAATGTAATTAGCATAGTCAGCATACCAAGGAGTGTTATGAGAAACGTTTATTGCAGCTAATTGTTCATCAGGGAAATTATCATTAATAGGTTGTGGGTCATCAAGGATATTCTCTAACCTAGACAAGTTATCAGCAATGGGGTTCTCAACTCACTTTCAATCAGTGATATGTAAGTCAAATTCTTGTAGCAAAAGAACCCACCTAATAAATCTAGGTTTAGCATCTTTCTTTTCCATAAGATATTTTATAGCAGCATGATCAGTGTGAACAATCACTTTAGAATCAACAATGTAAGATCTAAGTTTGTCACAAGCAAACACAACTGCTAAAAATTCTTTTTCAGTAGTAGCATAATTGCGTTGGGCACTGTCTAGAGTTTTCTAGCATAATGAATAACATTTAATTTCTTATCTACTCTTTGTCCTAGAACAACACCAACAGCATAATCACTAGCATCACACATAATTTCAAAAGGCAAGTTCCAATCAGGTGGTTGAACAATAGGTGTAGAAATTAAGGCTTTCTTAAGTGTTTCAAAGGCTTCTACACAATCATCATCAAAAACAAAATGGAACATCCTTTTGTAAAAGATTTGTAAGAGGCCTAGAAATTTTAGAGAAGTCTTTAATAAATCTCCTATAGAAACCAGCATGACCGAGGAAACAGGACATGGCATTTTCTCAATTGCATCAACTTTAGTTTCATCCACCTCAATACCTCGTTCAGAAATTTTATGTCCCAAGACAATACCTTCATTAACCATAAAGTGTCACTTCTCCCAATTCAAGACAAGATTAGTTTGCTCGCATCTCTGCAAAACTCAATCAAGGTTGCTTAAGCAATCATCAAAAGAAGTTCCGTAAACAAAAAAATCATCCATGAAAACCTCAACAATCTTTTCACAAAAATCAGAGAATATAGTAGTCATACATCTTTGAAAGGTAGTAGGTGCATTACATAAACCAAAAGGCACACGTCTATAAGCATAAGTTCCAAAAGGACAATTAAAGGTGGTTTTCTCTTGATCAGTTTGTGAAGCAGGTATTTGAGAAAAACCAGAATATCCATCGAGAAAATGAAAGTGTGTGTGCTTAGATAATCTTTCTAGCATTTGATCAATAAAAGGCAAAGGGCAATGATCTTTTCTAGTTGCTTTATTTAATTTTCTAAAATCAATTACCATTCTATAGCCAGTAACAATTCTTTGTGGGATAAGTTCTTTTTTATCATTAGGAACAATAGTAATACCTCCCTTCTTAGGGACACAATGAACAGGACTTACCCATCTACTATCAGCTATAGGATAGATTATACCTGCTTCCAGAAGCTTCAATATTTCAGTTCTTACCACTTCTTTCATTTTAGGATTTAAACGTCGTTGGTGATCAACAACAGGTTTAGCATCAGGTTCCATATTAATTTTATGCTGACAGAGAGTGGGACTAATGCCCTTTAAATCATCAAGAGTATATCCAATAGCAGCTCGGTGCTTCTTCAGAACCTTCAATAATCTTTCTTCTTCATGTTCTGAAAGGTTAGCACTAATAATAACATGATATATCTTTTTCTCATCAAGATAAGCATATTTTAAAGTGTCTGTCAATTGTTTTAATTCAAACACAGGATCACCTTTAGGTGGAGGAGGACCTCCTAGAGTTTCAATAGGCAAATTATGTTTAAGCAGAGGTCGTTGTTCAAAGAAATTTTTATCTATCTCATTTCTTTCATGCATATGCATATCATTTTCATGGTCTAGCAAATACTGTTCTAGTGGATCTGTAGGAGGCATGGCAATAGAGGCAAGACCAATTATTTCATCCTTACTAGACATTATCCTTACTAGACAATTCTTTCTTATGATGTTTTCTACTAAACTTAGAAAAATTAAACTCATGAGACTCATCACCAAAACTAACACTGACAGTTTGTTTCTCACAATCTATTTTAGCATTGACGGTGTTCAAGAAAGGTCTACCAAAGATAATGGGACAAAAGTCATCTTGTGGGGAACCAAGAACAAGAAAATCAGTAGGGTATTTTATTTTCCCACACAAGACTTCAACATTTCTAACAATCCCAAGTGGTGTGATGGTGTCTCTATTGGCAAGTTTAATAGTAACATCTATGTCTTCTATTTCAGCGGGTGCTATATCATTCATAATTTCTTGATATAAGGTAAAAGGAATATCACTCACACTAGCACCTATGTCACATAAACCATGATAACAGTGATCTCCTATTTTAACTGAGACAACAGGCATGCCAACAACAGGTCTATGTTTATCTTTTTCATCGGGTTTGGCAATTCTAGCAGCTTCATCACAAAAGTAAATAACATGCCCATCTATATTTGCAACCAGGAGATCTTTAACCATAGCAACACTAGGTTCTACTTTGATTTGTTCAGTAGGTTTGGATGCTCTAATATAACTTTTGTTGACCACAGTTGAAACTTTAGCATGTTCCTTTATCCTAACAGGGAAAGGTGGTTTTTCAATATAAGAAGTAGGAACGACTGGATCAACATTATAAATAATAGTTTCATCTTTAGCTATTACCGGTTCTTTAATTTCTTCTTTAATAGGAGGGTGATATTTAAACCACTTCTCCTTAGGGAGATCAACATGAGTAGCAAATGATTCACAAAAGGAGGCTACTATCTCAGAGTCAAGTCCATATTTAGTGCTAAACTTTTGAAAAGCATCGGTATTCATAAAAGATTTAACACAATCATACTTAAGCTTAATACCTGACTCTTTACCTTCGTCGAGTTCCCAATCTTTAGAGTTGCGTTTAATTCTTTCTAAAAGATCCCACCTGAATTCAATAGTCTTCTTCATAAAGGAACCAGTACAAGAAGTATCAAGCATGGATTGATCATCACGAGAAAGCCGAGCATAAAAATTTTGAATAACAATTTCTCTTATGAGCTCATGATTGGTGCATGAATATAACATTGAATTAAGCCTTCCCCAAGCTAGAGCGATACTTTCTTATTCACGAGGCCAAAAATTATATATATAATTCCGATCACGATGAACTAGATGCATAGGATATTTTTTTTGGTGAAATTCCAATTTCAATCGATTCCAATTCCAGGATCCAATATCATCGCATAGCCTATACCATGCCAATGCTTTTACCTTCAAAGATAAAGGGAAAACCTTCTTCTTAGCTTCATCTCCGGGTAAACCTGCAAGCTTAAATAATCCACAAATTTCATCCACATATATCAAATGCATATCGGGATGTTCGGTTCCATCTCCTGCATAAGGATTAGCTAGCAGTTGTTCTATCATACCCGAAGGAATTTCATAACCAATATTTTCAGTAGGTGCAGTAGGTTGAGGGGTAACTAATTGTGGTTCCGGTCGAGGTGAAGATACCCCGAACAAACCCCTCAAAGGATTGTTCTCCATAGTAACAAGTGACAATAAATTTTAGCACGTAGTAATAATTTTCCTTACCGATTTCCACTTACCAAGAGCACTTCACTCCCCGGCAACGGCGCCAGAAAAGAGCCTTGATGACCCACAAGTATATGGGATCAATCGTAGTCCTTTTGATAAGTAAGAGTGTTGAACCCAACGAGGAGCAGAAGGAAATGACAAGTAGTTTTCAGCAAGGTATTCTCTGCAAGCATTGAAATTATAAGTAACGAGTAGTTTGATAGCAAGATAGTTTGTAACGAGCAAGCAATGGTAATGGTAACAAAAGTGCAGCAAGGTAGCCCAATCCTTTTGAGGCAAAGGACA
Organism: Thinopyrum elongatum; assembly: GCA_011799875.1. Taxonomy (NCBI): domain Eukaryota; kingdom Viridiplantae; phylum Streptophyta; class Magnoliopsida; order Poales; family Poaceae; genus Thinopyrum; species Thinopyrum elongatum. The sequence goes on along the minus strand of CM022297.1, from coordinate 180,262,417 downwards.
GGCCAAAACGGTCTCTTATGATAAGCAAAGCGTTCTTGAGGGTACACGGGAATTTCATCTAGTCACTTTCATCATGTTGGTTTGATTTGTGTTCGCTACTTTGATAATTTGATATGTGGGTGGACCGGTGCTTAGGTTCTGTTCTTACTTGAACAAGCCTCCTACTTATGATTAACCCCCTCGCAAGCATCCGCAACTACGAGAAAAGTATTAAGAATAAATTTAACCATAGCATTAAACTTTTGGATCCAAATCGGTCCCTTACGGAATAGCGCATAAACTAGGGTTTAAGCTTCTGTCACTCTCACAACCCGTCATCTAATAACTACTCCACAATGCATTCCCTTAGGCCCAAATATGGTGAAGTGTCATGTAGTCGACGTTCACATGACACCACTAAGGGAATCACAACATACATACCATCAAAATATCAAACACATATCAAGTTCACATGATTGCTTGCAACAAGATTTCTCCCGTGACCTCAAGAACAAAAGTAACTACTCACAAATGATAATTATGCTCAAGATCAGAGGGGTTATTAAATAGCATAATGGATCTGAACATATAATCTTCCACCAAATAAACCATATAGTAATCAACTACAAGATGTAATCAACACTACTAGTCACCCACAAGCACCAATCTAAGGTTCCGATACAAAGATTGAACACAAGAGATGAACTAGGGTTTGAGAGGAGATGGTGTTGTTGAAGATGTTGATGGAGATTGCCCTCCCCAAGATGGAAGAGTTGTTGGTGATGATGATGACGATGATTTCCCCCTCTGTGAGGGAAGTTCCCCCGGCGAAATCGCTCCGCCGGAGGGCAAAAGTGCTCCTGCCCAAGTTTCGCCTCGAGACGGCGGCGCTTCATCCCGAAAGTCCTCCTCTTGTTTTTTCTAGGTCAAAATGACTTATATACCAGAAGAGGGGCACCGAAGGTGGGCCGAGGAGGGCACAACCCACCAGGGCGCGCCTGGGCTCCCTGGCGCGCCCTAGTGGGTTGTGCCCACCTTGTGGGCCCCCTCTGGTACTTATTTGCTCCAATAATTCTTATATATTCCATAAAAATTCTCCGTGAAGTTTCAGCTCATTTGGAGTTGTGCAGAATAGGTGGCCTGACATAGCTTTTTCAGGTCCAGAATTCCAGCTGCCGGTATTCTACCTCTTTGTGTGAACCTTGCATATTATGAGAGAAAAGGCATTAGAATTACTCCAAAAAGCATTATTATACCTAAAAACAATATAAATAACAGTAGGAAAACATGATGCAAAATGGACGTATCATAGATCTTCACAAAGTAGGCGATCTCCTTGCCCTTACAAACTTCTTGGTTCAACTCCACATCACGACGGAGGCTCCCAAGCGACACCTAACCAATCTAGTAGACACCACCCTCCAAAATGTAATAGACAGTGTGTTGATGATGAACTCCTTGCTCTTGTGCTTCAAATGATAGTCTCCCCAACACTCAACTCTCTCTCTCAGATTTGGCTGTGGTGGAAGAAAGATTTGAGTGGAAAGCAACTTGGGGAAGGCTAGAAATCATGGTTCAAATGGTAGGAATGGAATCTCTTGATCTCAACACATGAGTAGGTGGTTCTCTCTCAGAAAATGATGGTGGAAGTGTAGGCACGTTCTAATGGCTCTCGCACAAATGGAGAAGGGGGTGGAGGGGTATATATAGCCTCCACACAAAATCCAACTATTACACACATTTGACTCATCTCGGTGAGACCGAATAGTTAAACTCGGTGGCACTGATCAGTTCAAAAATGTGAACGTTAGGAATCTCAGTGGGACCGACTGGAACAACTCGGCGGGACCGATGTGCTAGGGCTTAGGGCAAACCTTTTCTCGATGGCACCGATTGCATCAACTCGGTGAGACCAAAGTGATGTAATAAGGCAACAGAGAGTTGGTCAAGCCATCTCGGTGAGACCGATTGCTATTTTGGTGAGACTGAAATAATTGCAACTAATATCAGGGAGTTGGCACATATTGGTGAGACCGAGATCTGTATCGGTGAGACCGAACTGTTTGGGTTTCTGGCTGTGGCTATGTCATATGAACTTGGTGGCTCCGGATAGGAAGTATCGGTGGGGCCGAGTTAGAATTTAGGGTTGGGACATATTTGGATGGAGAAAGTGGCTGAGGGTTTTTGGGGCAATATCACTAAGCACTTGAGCAAGTAAGCCATTAAGCAACACCTCATCCTCTCTTAATAGTATTGGCTTTCCTATGGACGCAATGTGATGTTGGATCAATAAAATAGAAATGAAGAGTCTTGAGCTTTTGCCAATCTTTGTCCTTAGCATTTTGAAGGGGTTCTACATCCTCTTGTCCTTGCCACGCCATTGTTGAACTTGTCTAAGATACACTAGATAAAACTATTAGTCCAACAAGAAATATGTTGATATTAATTACCAAAATCACCCAGGGAGCACTTGTGTTTTCAATCTCCCCCTTTTTGGTAATTGATGACAACATACATCAAAGCTTTAAATAAATGGTATGAAGAGTAGTAAGCAAAGCTTTGGAGGAACATGTAACATGCATGAGCTCTCCCTACATGTATGCAATCATGTAAAGATAGAATAGAAGAACATGTGAATGCATAGCATGACAGAGTAGGCAATGAGTTACATGTATCTTGGCTATATGCATTAGAGGAAACAATATAGTTGAAAGATGTACCTTCATGTTTATGAAACCTTCTTGCAAAGAATATGTGCAAAAGCAAGAGATCATCATGCACATGAGTGTGATGCATATACTTACCTTGTGGTTCTTGAGCTGATTCTAGACGAAGCAAACTCTAGAAAACAAGGTCAAATAACACAAGAGAACTTCAAACAAGAAGAATTCCAAGATCCACAAGAATACCAAGACTGGGATGACATGTGATAAGTGAGTACTACAAGGTGAGTACTTCATTCAAATAGAGACATGTCCCCAAAGATTTAAAGATTTGCAATAAGTTCCAAGGATTTTTCTCCCCTTAAGCATAGACTCTTTCTCCCCCTAAATCTAATATTGGATAATGGGAGAAGGTAGGGTGAGATAAAATCAGAGCAAAGATGAATCAATTAAAACCAGAGCAAAAATGAATCAATTATACTAACACGTCTGTCCCTTCTTCAAGACATGTGACTTCTCTCCTCTTATTAACATGCATCTCTAGAAGAGCTTAGATGTGCTCTCTTTCTCTTGATAAGCTTTTATGTTCTCTCTCTCCCCCTTTGACATCAATTTCCAAGAAGGGCAACTTCAGGAACATGAGTCAGGTAGATGTGGTCCTTGAGAGACACTACAAAGCAGCATGTAGCTTAAGATGCCGATAGAGGAAAATAATCATTGAGTGGAGCTAAAGAAATAGGCAGTGTAAGATGGCAAAATGTTCTCTCAGCAATGGAATCGGTTACGCCGATCTGTTTCCATCGATGACTCCGAGATAGCAAAGCCACAGAAGGTGCTCATCGGTGAGACCGAGTTAGTCCATGTCAGGTGTACCGATGAACTATGTACAAGGAAACCTTGTATTTCGGTCTGGCCGACGGGCTTGGATCGGTGAGACCGAGTTCAACACAGAGGAAAATTTTGTCAACTCAGCTCACTTAGCAAATGAAATTTCACAAGGATTTGCAAGGAATTTTCAGAAGGATTTGCAAAGAATTAACATTAGATACAGAGACACAAGAAGTAGAAAACAAAAGAGATCTAGATGAAGTTTTTTTTAAGATTAGGAGGGAAACACACTAGTAAGAAAACATGCAATGGAAATTCAACATACACAAGAACACTAGAGAACTTCATCTAGAGGTGGTCGGCAATAAAGTCACCTATGTTAGAGTATATTGACTTAGGAGTCAAGTGAGATCACTTGATCATAGGTCATACTCATCGTTAAGCTCAAAATGGGGTTGCCATTTTTTGTTTAAGCATTTTGATGGATTCACATCTTGTTGAGTTGCTTTAACTCATGTCTTGGAGCAAAGCTTCTCTAAGATGGAATGACATACCTTGGGTCGTGGTGTTGATCTTGATCATGTAGTTGAACTTGTGTCGGATGCTCATCGTTGATGTAGTCCATTAAGAGTTGGGAGCACCCTTTGAAGTTGAAGTTCATCTTCCTACATTGGTTAGTTTTGCAAGGAATAGCACTTGTGTATCCAAATTGATAATCATGAAATTTGACATATTGAAATAGTCAAAGGATATGTTGAGTGAGTTCATGCTTCCTTGAATTCAACTACCAAACCATAGATACCTGGTGATGTAGAAATTGCTCAAGATGTGAGTGACTTGCAACTCCTAGATTTAGGCTCATCCAAGTACCTACAAGGGTTAGATAACATGCAAGGGGTGCAAATATATATCCAAGACAAAAGATCATCATAATAAGAGAAAAATCAAGGATTAGTCACATAGGCTCATGCCTTGCATGTATCCAAATGGAATCTCTATTCCAAGTTTGAAGCATCAATGATATTCAATTCACCTCTCAAACGGCAAAATACCTTTTCATTAAGCGGTTTAGTGAATATATCCGCCAATTTCTTACCGATACAAACATGGTTAAGATTGATGTCTCCTTTAGCAACATGATCACGAATGAAATGATGACAAACTTCAATATGCTTAGTTCAATAATGTTGCACGGGATTGTGAGCAATCTTAATAGTACTCTCATTGTCACAAAGCAATGGAACATGTTTCACATGTATCCCATAATCTTTAAGAGTTTGGGTCATCCAAAGTAATTGAGCACAACATGATCCGGCGGCAATGTATTCCGCTTCGGCGGTGGATAATGATACCGAGTTTTGTTTCTTGGAGGACCAAGACACAAGGGATCTACCAAAAAATTGACAAGTACCCGAAGTGGACTTCTGATCAACCTTGTCACCGGCAAAGTCCGAGTCGGAATAGCCAACAAGATCAAAAGATGACCTCTTGGGATACCAAATACCAAAGTTTGGTGTATGAATTAAACATCTCACTATCCTTTTCATGGCCTTAAGATGACATTCTTTAGGAGTCGCTTGATATCGTGCACACATGCACACACTTAGCATAATTCTGGGATGGGATGCACATAGATATAACAATGAACCAATCATAGAACGGTAAACCTTTTGGTCAACCGGATTGCCATCCTTAGTCAAGTCAAGATGTCCACTAGTAGGCATGGGTGTTTTCATACCTTTGCTTTCTTGCATGTTGAACTTCTTGAAAAGATCCTTAGTATACTTTGTTTGAGAGACAAAGGTACCTTCCTTACTTTGCTTGATTTTCAAACCAAGGAAAAATTTGAGTTCACTCATCATAGACATCTCAAACTTCTCTGACATTAGTCTTCCAAACTTTTCACTAAATGGGGGTTAGTAGAACCAAATATGATATCATCCACATAAATTTGGCACACAAATAATTCACCATTAACCATTTTAGTAAAAAGTGTAGAATCAATTTTCCCAATTTCAAAGCCTTTTTCAATAAGAAACTTAGTCAAGCATTTATACCAAGCTCTAGGAGCTTGTTTAAGACCATAAAGAGCTTTGTGAAGTTTGTAGACATGATTAGGTTTCTTGGGATTAACAAAGCAGGGAGGTTGTTTAACATATACTTCCTCCTCAATTTCACCATTTAGAAAAGCACTTTTAATGTCCATTTGGTATAAAGTGATATCATGGTGATTGGCATAAGCAAGTAAAATGCGAATGGACTCAAGTCTAGCAACGGGGGCATATGTCTCACCATAGTCCATACCTTCGACTTGAGTGTAGCCTTGAGCGACGAGACAGGCCTTGTTGCATACAACTTGTCCATCTTCATCTTGCTTATTCTGAAACACCCACTTGGTTCTAATGACAGTATGATCATCGTTGGGCTTTTCAACCAATGTCCACACTTGATTCCTCTTGAAGTTGTGTAGCTCTTCGTGCATAGAATTTATCCAATCCGGATCCTCAAGGGCTTCTTCTACCTTCATAGGTTCAACACTGGAAATGAATGAGTAGTGTTCACAAAAGTTAGCCAAATGAGTTTTAGAGCGAGTGATTCTCCCGGTTTGAATGTCATCAAAGATTTGTTCGACGGGTTGATCTCTTGAAACTCTTGCTCTAACTCATGAGAGCTTTTGCTTGGGTTGGGGTGGAACATCCTCATCTTCTTCTTCTTCATTGTTGGTGGCGTTATCGTTTGCTTGTGGAGGTGGAGAAGGAGGTTGAGGTGGCTCATCTTGTTGTACTTCCTCATTTCCTTCGTCTTGACGTGTTCCACTTGTGGATGCCTCCAAATCAACTTGTGGTTCACCTTGATGTGAAGTTGAGGCTTCCACTTGAATGGACGAAGTACTCTCCTTCACCTATGTTGGGCGAATTTTGCCAATGGACAAATCTTGGAGTGCTTCTGATGGATCTTTGTCTCCTACATCAATTGGCAATTGCTCTACTTGCGAGCCGTTAGGTTCATCAAACTTCACATCTACCGTCTCTTCAACCTTTCGGGTGAAATTGTTGTAGACACGGTAAGTGTGAGAGTTTGAACAATAACCGAGTAGGAAATCTTCATGAGATTTTGGAGCAAATTTCGAACGACGATGCTTATCAAGAATGAAGCACTTTGAGCCAAATACTCAAAAGTATCCAACTAGGGGTTTGTTACCGGTGAGTAGCTCGTATGCCATTTTGCCGAGAAGCATGTGAAGATATAGTCGATTCGTAGCATGACAAGATGTCTCAACCGCTTCCTCCCAAAAGTGTCTTGGCGTCTTGTATTCATCAAGCATCATTCTCGCCATCTCGATAAGTGTTCGGTTCTTCCTCTCAACAACTCCATTTTGTTGAGGCGTGTACGTAGCCAAGAACTAATGTGAAATCCCTTCTTCGTCAAGAAAGGTATCCACATTGGCGTTCTTGAACTCCGTTCTGTTATCACTTCGAACCTTCTTGATCTTCACTTCAAATTGGTATTGGGCCTTCTTGGCGAAGTTCTTGAAGATCTTTTGGACCTGCGATTTGTCATTAAGAAAGAACACCCACGTAAATCTGGAAAAGTCATCAACAATGACCAAACCGAAAGAGTTACCACCAAGGCTCTTATAAGCATTGGGACCGAAGAGATCCATGTGAAGTAGCAGAAGTGGTCTTCTCGTGGTCATGATGTTCTTCACGGGATGACTTCCTCCAACTTGTTTTCCTCCTTGACAAGCACTGCAAAGTCTATCCTTGTCAAATATAACATCTTTAACACCAAGGATATGATCACCTTTAATAATCTTATCAAAATTTCGCATGCCCACATGACCTAACCTTCTATGCCATAACCATCTTTTAGAAGATTTAGCAATTAAGCAAGTACGAGGTTGGGCTCTCTTAGTGAAATCAACAATGTATAGATCACCTCTACGGATACCGGTAAAGACCATATTATGATTATCTCTACGAAACACTTGGAATCTACTTTGGTAAATAGAACATTGAAACTAAAGTTGGCTAGTCTATATACGGAAAGGAGATTGTAACCAAGAGATTCAACGAGCATAACATTTTGAATAGAGCTATCGTTGGATATGGCCACCTTACCAAGGCAAAGTACCTTACCCTTGGAGTTATCTCCAAAAGTTACATACTTGCATGGGCCGTCGTTTTTAGCAAGCTCACGGAACATATCTTTATCTCCGGTCATATGATCAGTACATCTACTATCGAGAATCCAATCTTTTCCTCCGGCCATGTAGTCACGAAAGTTGGCCATGAGACTAAGATTTCTCATAGTCTCCTCAAAATCAATATCACTTTCTTCATCTTCATCATAATAGCCATGAGCAATGTCATCATCATGTATGTGATCATCTCCTAGAGCAAGTGATTCATTAGATTTATGAACATGACAATGTTCAAGTTTATGAATTCTAATTGTTTGTGAAATGATGCTACTAATGACTCCAACATTTCCTTTAGCAAGCATAAGATCACTGAGCTCAAATAGACATTCATCAAACTTGGGATCACTAGGCTTCATTTTATGGAAAGCAATGGATTTATGAAGAATCTCACCTAGATTTTTCAAGGAATAATTAGTAAAGCGTTCCTCAAGATAATTCCATATAGTATATGCGCATTCAAAAGTAGGCAAGTGATGGCTCGTGTCCGCGTCAGTTTTTCCCCGAATAGGAAGGGATGATGCAGCACAACTACGGTAGGTATTTCCCTCAGTAATGAAACCAAGGTTATCGAACTAGTAGGAGAACCAAGCAACACTATGTAAATGGTACCTGCACACAAAGAACAAATACTTGCCACCCGACGCGTAAGAGGGGTTGTCAATCCCTCTCGGGTAAAAGATAGATTGGTTTGTATGATTTTGTATAAATAGATCTCATGATAGAACAAAATAAAATAAATAAAGAAAAAGTGCAGCAAGTTATTTTTGGGGTTCTAGAATAATAGATCTGAAAACAAAAGCAAATAAAAATAGACCTCAAGGAAAATATGACAAAGAATAGACTCGGGGTCGCAGATTTCACTAGTGGCTTCTCTCGAGAAAAATAGCATACGGCGGGTAAACAAATTACTGTTGGGCAATTGATAGAACTTCAAATAATTATGACAATATCCAGGCAATGATCATTATATGGGCATCACGTCCAAGATTAGTAGACCGACTCCTGCCTGCATCTACTACTATTACTCCACACATCGACCGCTATCCAACATGCATCTAGTGTATTAAGTTCATGGAAAAACGGAGTAATGCAATAAGAATGATGACATGATGTAGACAAGATCTATTCATGTAGGAATAGACCCCATCTTGTTATCCTTAATAGCAACGATCAATACGTGTCTTGCTGCCCCTTCTGTCACTGGGAAAGAACACCGCACGACCAAACCCATCACAAAGCACCTCTTCCCATGGCAAGAAAAAACGATCTAGTTGGCCTAACTAAACCAAAGATTCGAAGAAGAAATATGAGGCTATAAGTAATCATGCATATAAGAGATCAAAGAAACTCAAATAACTTTCATGGATAAATAGATCTGATTATAAACTCAAAGTTCATCGGATCCCAATAAACACACCGCAAAAAGAGTTACATCAAATAGATCTCCAAGAGACCATTGTATTGAGAATAAAAAGAGAGAGAGGAAGCTATCTAGCTACTAACTACGGACCTGTAGGTCTAAAATGAACTACTCATGCATCATCGGAGAGGCACCAATGAGGATGATGAACCCCTCCGTGATGGTGTCTAGATTGGATCTGGTGGTTCTGGAACTTGCGGCGGCTGGAATTGTGTTTCGTCGATTCTTGGATTTTTGGGGTATTTATAGAGCAAAGAGGCGGTGCGGGAGGCGGCCGAGGTGGGCACAACCCACCAGGGCACGCTTTGGCCCCCAGGCGTGCCCAGGTGGATTGTGCTCCCCTCGGAGCCCCCCTCTGGTACTTCTTTGGCCCAACATGTGTCTTCTGGTCCAGAAAAAATCTCCAAAAAGTTTCGCTGTGTTTGGACTCCGTTTGGTACTGATATTCTGCGAAGTAAAAAACAAGCAAAAAACAGCAACTGGGCACTAGGCACTATGTCAATAGGTCAGTCCCAAAAAATGATATAAATTTTCTATAAAATGGTTGTAAAACATCCAAGAATAATAATATAACAGCATGGAACAAGCAAAAATTATAGATACATTGGAGACGTATCAGCATCCCCAAGCTTAATTCCTACTCATCCTCGAGTAGGTAAATGATAAAAACAGAATTTTTGATGTGGAATGCTTCCTAACATGTTCATCACATATTCTTTTCTTTTGTAGCATGGACATTTGGACTTTTATATGGTTCAAAGCAATAGTCTAGTTTTGACATGAAGATTTCAATACTCAAGCATATCAACAAGCAACCATGTCTTTCAAAATATCAACAATAAAGCAAGTTATCCCTAGCCCATCATGCTCAATCATTGATCCATTCATGAAACACACTCGCATATTAGCTACATCCAATGCTCAAGTACGATCATAGTTCCCCTTAGTTAGTGCTTATAAGAGAAGACGGAGACTCAAATAAAAATAAAAATTGCATAAAGTAAATAGAAATGCCCTTCACAGAGGGAAGTAGGGATTTGTATAGGTGCGAGAGCTCAAAGCAAAAAAATTGAGATAAAACATTTTGTGTGGCATGCTTTTCCTGTCAACGAAAACGATCGAGTAGTTCTCAATACTTTCCATGCTAGATATATCTTAGGCGGTTCCCAAATAGAAAATAAAGTTTATTCCTTTTTCCACCATAGTTTCACATTCCACGGCTAGCCGTATCCACGGGTGCCGTCGGTACCAACACTTTCCAAGGAATTTATTATTTGACAACATAACGTACTCTCGTGCAATGACAAGTGAATAAAGACTCATCTTGAGAATAACACATCTAGCATGGAAAAATATCAGCCACCCCCTACCGTTACGAGCACACAAAAAGGAAATTATATTGAAAATTAGAGATGGCACATACAAATTTGCTTAGAACGGCACGGGAATACCGCATATAGGTAGGTATGGTGGACTCATATGGCAAAACTGGGTTTAAGGATTTTGGATGCACAAGTAGTATTCCTACTTAGTACAAGTGAAGGCTAGCAAAAAGATTGAGAAGCATACAACCAAGGAACGAAATATCACATAAGCGAGCATTAAGCATAACTAACACCAAATAATGCACCACAAGTAGGATGTAATTTCATTGCATAACTATTGACTTTCATGCTTGCATAGGGAATCACAAACCTTAACACCAATATTCTTACTAAAGCACAATTACTCACCAACATGACTCACATATCATTATCATCATATCTCAAAACTATTACAAAGAGTCAAGTTTATTTTGTCCAATGATCTTCATGAAAGTTTTTATTATATCCCTCTTGAATATCTATCACTTTGGGACTAATTTCATATATTGCAATTTCTTTTGGCAAGCTCAAACAAATTTAAGTGAAGAACATGAGCATAAAAGTTTCATCTCTCAAAATAATATAAGTGAAGCATGAGAGAATTTATTCAAAATTACTAACTCTCAAATAAATCTAAGTGAATCATGAGAGAATTTCTTCAAAAATATTAAAGCACACCGTGCTCAAAAAGATATAAGTGAAGCACTAGAGCAATTCCATAGCTCAAATTTTTTTAGTGAAGCATAAAGAGCAATTCTAACAAATCATAGCATAATTTTGGCTCTCTCAAATAGGTGTGTCCAGCAAGGATACTTGTGACAAACTAAAAAGCAAAACAAGCAAAGACTCATATAATACAAGACGCTCCAAGCAAAACTCATGATATGTGATGAATAAAAATATAGTTCCAAGTAAAATATCGATGGTCGTTAGAAGAAAGAGGGGATGCCACTCGGGGCATCCCCAAGCTTAGTTGTTTGTTTCTCCTTGAATATTGCCTTGGGGTTCCATGGGGCATCCCCAATCTTAGGCTCTTCTTACTCCTTATTCCTTCATCCATCGTGATCTCACCCAAAACTTGAAAACTTCAATAACACAAAACTTAACAAAACCTTCATGAGATCCGTTAGTATAAGAAAACCAATCTTTACTTTAAGTACTGTAGAAAACCCATTCAAATTTTGTTATTGAATTATATCTACTATATTCTAACTTTTTCATGGCTTATACCCTCCGATACAAACCATAGATTCCTCAAAATAAGCACACAATGCAAAGAAAACAGAATCTGTCAAAAATAGAACAGTCTGTAAAGACTCGAATTTTACTCATACTTCTCTAAGTCCAAAAATTCTGAAACATTAGGAAAAAGAGGAAATTTGTATATTAATCTTGTGTAAAAAATTCATAATTTTTGGTCACTTCTGTGAATTTAGACAATTATTTTACTGGACGCAAAAGTTTCTGTTTTTCAACAGGATCAAATCAACTATTACCAAAGCTATCCCAAAGGCTTTACTTGGCACAAACACTCACTAAAACATAAAAAACACAATCACAACAGAGCATAATTGTGCAAACACTCAAGAACAGAAAGAAAAAGGCAAAAATAATTTTTATTCATTGGGTTGCCTCCCAACAAGCGCTATCGTTTTACGCCCGTAGCTAGGCATAAAGCATAGATTCAAGTAGTATCATCTTTAGTTCTAGATCCATAGGATGCCCTCATGATTGATTCATATGATGGCTTAATTCTTGTTCTAGGGAAGTGTTCCATACCCTTTCTCAAAGGAAACTGAAATTTAATATTGCCTTCTTTCATATCAATCACGGTACCAATAGTACGTAAAAATGGTCTACCAAGTATAATTGGACAACACGGATTGCAATCAATATCAAGAACAAAAAAAATCTATGGGCACATAATTCCTATTTGCAAGAATAAGAACATCATTAATTATTTCCTAAGGCTTTTTAATAGTAGAATCCACCAAGTGAAAATTTAAAGAACACTCTTCAATATTGGTAAGACCAAGAACATCACATAAAGATTTAGGAATTGTGGAAACACTAGCACCCAAATCACATAAAGCAAAACACTCATAAATTTTGATCTTGACTTTGATGGTGGGTTCCATTCATCATGTAATTTTCTAGGAATTGAGATCTCTAATTCCAACTTTTCTTCAAAAGCTTTCATCATAACATCGACAATATGTTTAGTAAAAGCTTTATTTTGTTCATAAGCATGGGGTGAATTTATCATGGATTGCAATAAAGAAATACAATCAATCAAAGAGCAACTATCATGATTAAAGTCTTTATAATCCAAAAGAGTGGGCACATCACTAGTTAAAGTTTTGACCTCTCCAAACCCACTTTTATCAATTTTTTCATCAAGATTTTCACCCTCCAAATTATCAGGATGCCTTCTAACTAAAGTTGACTCTTCTTCAGTCCCTTTATCATCAATTTTAATTTTACTAAACAAGGAATCAATAGAAGAAACACCAATCACTTTAAGATCTTCATCATTTTTATCTTCTATAGAAATTGGCTTAGCGGCCATTTGATTTACTAGGGTGGCTTGTGCATCGGATATTTTACCTAGCAAACTTTCAGCAAAAGCATATTTAGATTGGCGATTACAAACTTCTCTACTAATATCATCAAGTTGTTTTGTTATAGCATCCAGCACAACAGAGTGTTCTTTAAGTTCTTCGGTAAAATATTTATTGTGCTCAAATTGTGTAGTCATATATTCCTTAGTACTTTTCTCAATTTCAAGCAAAATATTGGGGTAAGGAACATCATAATATTTTCTTTGAGGCATCATGACTATGCAAACAAGATTGCACAAAAAAAAAACAGATTTGACGAGAAAATGGCGAACGAAAAAGAGGGAGAATAAAATGGAAATTTTTTGTGAAGTGGGGGAGATGAAAATGAGAGGCAAATAATGTAAATTGCAAGGAGATGAGATTTGTGATTAGGAACCTGATAGATGTTGATGATGTCTCCCTGGCAAGAGTGGCAGAAATCCTTTCTTGATGGCTCGTGTCCGCGTCAGTTTTTCCCCGAAGAGGAAGGGATGATGTAGCACAGCTACGGTAGGTATTTCCCTCAGTGATGAAACCAAGGTTATCAAACCAGTAGGAGAACCAAGCAACAATATGTAAACGGTACCTGCACACAAAGAACAAATACTTCCAACCCGACGCGTAAGAGGGGTTGTCAATCCCTCTCGGGTAAAAGATAGATTGGTTTGTATGATTTTGGATAAATAGATCTCACGATAGAAGAAAATAAAATAAATAAAGAAAAAGTGCAGCAAGGTATTTTTGGGTTTTTCGAATAATAGATCTGAAAACAAAAGCAAATAAAAATAGATCTCAAGGCAAATATGATAAAGAATAGACCCGGGGGCCGTAGATTTCGCTAGTGGCTTCTCTCGAGAAAAATAGCATACGGCGGGTAAACAACTTACTGTTGGGCAATTGATAGAACTTCAAATAATTATGACGATATCCAGGCAATGATCATTATATAGGCATCACGTCCAAGATTAGTAGACCGACTCCTGCCTGCATCTACTACTATTACTCCACACATCGACCGCTATCCATCATGCATCTAGTGTATTAAGTTCATGAAAAAATAGAGTAATGCAATAAGAACGATGACATGATGTAGACGAGATCTATTCATGTAGGAATAGACCCCATCTTGTTATCCTTAATAGCAACGATCAATACGTGTCTTGCTGCCCCTTCTGTCACTGAGAAAGAACACCGCACGACTGAACCCATCACAAAGCACCTCTTCCCATGGCAAGAAAAATCGATCTAGTTGGGCTAACTAAACCAAAGATTCGAAGAAGAAATACGAGGCTATAAGTAATCATGCATATAAGAGATCAAAGAAACTCAAATAACTTTCATGGATAAATAGATCTGATCATAAACTCAAAGTTCATCGGATCCCAACAAACACACCGCAAAAAGAGTTACATCAAATAGATCTCCAAGAGACCATTGTATTGAGAATCAAAAGAGAGAGAGGAAGCCATCTAGCTACTAACTACGGACCCGTAGGTCTACAATGAACTACTCACGCATCATCAGAGAGGCACCAATGAGGATGATGAACCCCTTCGTGATGGTGTCTAGATTGGATCTGGTGGTTCTGGAACTTGCGGCGGCTGGAATTGTGTTTTGTCAACTCCCCCAGGGTTTTATGATTTTTGGGGTATTTATAGAGCAAAGAGGCGGTGCGGGAGGCGGCCGAGGTGGGCACAACACACCAGGGCGCGCCTGGGCCCCCAGGCGCGCCCAGGTGGGTTGTGCTCCCCTCGGAGCCCCCTCTGGTACTTCTTTGGCCCAACAGGTGTCTTCTGGTCTGGAAAAAATCTCCAAAAAGTTTCATTGCGTTTGGACTCCGTTTGGTACTGATATTCTGCGAAGTAAAAAACAACAAAAAACAGCAACTGGCACTGGGGACTATGTCAACAGGTTAGTCCTAAAAAATGATATAAAGTTGCTATAAAATGATTGTAAAACATCCAATAATGATAATATAACAACATGGAACAAGTAAAAATTATAGATACGTTGGAGACGTATCAGCAAGCACACAAGCAAATTTCTAGGCAATCCTCTAATGATAAGATCAGTAGTCCTTTGATTGCGAACCATGTCAAGATACTCATCGGGGTTAGGATGCATAGGATCAATAGGAGGCACATAAGGGCTAAGAATATACTTGTTCAAATTATATCCATTGAAAATCTCAAGCATCTTTCCATGAACCATAATACTCCCCATCAAGAATAGGCACTCTACGTCTAATACTCCCGAACGTAGACTCATCCATCTTCCTCCAATGGTGATTAAACCAAAGCAATGGAGACCAAAGCTCTGATACCAATTGAAAGGATCATGAAGAAGGGTCTAGAGGGGGGTGATTAGACCCTTAACAAGCAAAAGTGACAGTTTTTAGTTTCTTCAAGTTAAGGTTGAGTTTAGCATATGTTAAAGCACTCACAATACATTACAAGCAAGAATGACAAGTGTATATGCAGCGGAAAGAGTAAACCATGCAAGTTGCAAGAAAGTAAAGGGATGGGATTGGAGTGTGCAAACGCAATGGAGACGTGGAGAATTTTTGGCGTGGTTCCGATAGGTGGTGCTATCGTACGTCCATGTTGATGGAGACTTCAACCCACGAAGGGTAACGGTTGCGCGAGTCCACGGAGGGTTCCACCCATGAAGGGTCCACCAAGAAGCAACCTTGTCTATCCCACCATGGCCATCGCCCACGAAGGACTTAACTCATTCGGGTAGATCTTCACGAAGTAGGCGATCTCCTTGCCCTTACAAACTTCTTGGTTCAACTCCACATCACGACGGAGGCTCCCAAGTGACACCTAACCAGTCTAGGAGACACTGCTCTCCAAAAGGTAATAGACGGTGTGTTGATGATGAACTCCTTGCTCTTGTGCTTCAAATGATAGTCTCCCCAACACTCAACTCTCCCTCTCAGATTTGGCTATGGTGGAAGAAAGATTTGAGTGGAAAGCAACTTGGGGAAGGCTAGAAATCAAGGTTCAAATGGTAGGAATGGAATCTCTTGATCTCAACACATGAGTAGGTGGTTCTCTCTCAGAAAATGAATGGTGGAAGTGTAGGCACGTTCTGATGGCTCTCTCACAAATGGAGAAGGGGTTGGAGGGGTATATATAGCTTCCGCACAAAATCCAACCGTTACACAAATTTGACTTATCTCGGTGAGACCGAATAGTTAAACTCGGTGGCACCGATCAGTTAAAAAATGTGTACGTTAGGAATCTCGATGGGACCGACTGGAACAACTCGGTGGGACCGATGTGCTAGGGCTTAGGGCAAACCTTGTCTTGGTGGCACCGATTGCATCAACTCGGTGAGACCAAAGTAAAGTAATAAGGCAACAGAGAGTTGGTCAAGCCATCTCGGTGAGACCGAGATCCGTATCGGTGAGACCGAACTATTAGGGTTTCTGGCTGTGGCTATGTCATATGAACTTGGTGGCTCCGGATAGAAAGTATCGGTGAGGC
The DNA here is from genome assembly GCA_011799875.1 of Thinopyrum elongatum. Classification (NCBI taxonomy): domain Eukaryota; kingdom Viridiplantae; phylum Streptophyta; class Magnoliopsida; order Poales; family Poaceae; genus Thinopyrum; species Thinopyrum elongatum. The sequence continues at coordinate 180,245,868 of CM022297.1, read as the reverse complement.
CGAGTTGGAATTTAGGATTTGGACATATTTGCATGGAGAAAGTGGCTGAGTTTTTTTGGAGCAATATCACTAAGCACTTGAGCAAGTAAGCCATTAAGAAACACCTCATTCCCTCTTAATAGTATTGGCTTTCCTATGGACTCAATGTGATCTTGGATCACTAAAATAGAAATGAAGAGTCTTGAGCTTTTGCTAATCTTTGTCCTTAGCATTTTGAAGGTGTTCCACATCGTCTTGACCTTGCCACGCCATTGTTGAACTTGTCTGAGATACACTAGATAAAACTATTAGTCCAATAAGAAATATGTTGACATTAATTACCAAAATCACCCAGGGAGCACTTGTGCTTTCAATATGAGATGGTGATATTGAAGATGTTGATGAAGATTGGCCTCCCAAAGATGAGAGGGTTGTTGGTGATGACGATGGTTTCGATTACCCCCTCCTGGAGGGAAGTTGCCCGGCGGAATCGCTCCGCCGGAGGGCAAAAGTGCTCCTTGTAACACCCCATGTATTAAGCTACAGTGATCACCCTATTGATTATGCCAAGTCATCATGACCCACAATGCTTAATCATAATTAATAACATATCTCATCTCCTATTCAAATTCAAAATGGAAAATTCAAACTTAAGTGAAACTAAAAGTTGTCCAAACCTGAAAACTAAAATGTGCCTCATGTTGCAAATATTCCCAAAGCATTGATAAAAATGATTGCAACATTTAATGGAGTTGGGAAAGGACTCAAACAACAAGAAACAGCTGCAAACATCACAATTTCATACCTTTTTAATTCAATAAAATCCCAAATGAAAACCTTTGGACTCAAAACATTTTTATAACAGTGGCATATAATGCACTGATATTATTGGACTATGTCTCATATTTTGCAAAAGTCTTTTGGAATGAAATTGAAAGGCAAAACAGTAAAGAAAAAGAAAAACAGAAAAGAAAAGGAAGAAAAGGAAAAAAAAGGCCTAGTCTACTATGCACTTACCGGCCTGCCCAGCACAGTGACGGCCCAGCCCAACACCTCCCGTCCCCTTCCCCTGTTCACCACCGCACGCCGTTGTCGCCCGCACCGCGCGCCGCGCCCCGGCCCCCCTTCTCCTCGCTCGACACCGTGCCGCTCGCCATGGATAAAGGGCAGCCCCCAGCGCTCCACTGGCCCCCCCGGCCAGTCCTCACCTCTTCCCCTCTCTGTTCCTCCTAGCCCGAACACCACATCACCGCGCCACCGCGCCGTCGTCAATTCCGTGGCCAACGACCACCGTTCGCCACCCTGGCGTGCCCAAACACTCCGCGAGCGTCGACTACGCCTCCGCATCGAAGAAGTTCAAGCCACAAGGTGCTGCATCGCCGCCTCCATCATCATCGTCAACATTCGGCACCGATGTCCGCCTCCGTCAAATTCGCCGGCCTCCGTCCGTCCCCGAGCTCGTCGTCCGCTCCAATCGAGTCACTGTGAGCCGCAATGTTTTTCCCTTCTTTCTCCCAGTCGGTTCCGTCCCCGTAGCCGTGCCCGTCGTCGTGGCCGAGATGACTCGCCGCCGGCCATGGCGCTGCCGTGGCCTGGACCACCTTTCGTCGCGTCCGAGCGCGTCATTAAGCTCAGCGTGCTCCCAGGAGCTCATAGTGCTAGTTAGTTCATCAAGCCGTGCACCGTAGCACCATCGCCGTCGAGCACCGAGCTCTGGCGCCGCCATGATCGACGCTGCACTCGCTCCTGTCCGTCTCCGGTCGTTCTGCGCCCACCGATCGATGCGCCGCAGCTGCAGCTTTCGATTGCGCCCTTCCACGCGAGCTCCCGTGGCCAGAGCTGGCCGGACTGAGCACCTCCGCCGCTTCGGCTTAACGCCGGTGATGGTGGCCGACGTGGCCGTCGTTAGGGGCCCTAATCCCTGATTTAATTAACCCCTTGTCTCTATGACAGGCGGGCCCCGCGCACTTAATTAATCGGTAGTTTAAAATTAACTGTTTTAATTAATAAACCCTCTGGCCCCACGCGTCAGTTGACTTGCTGGCGTGGCGTTGACCCAGCCCCACCTGTCTATCTCATAGACAGCTGACTGGGCAGTGCCCAGTCACTGCTAGTGGGTCCCGCGTGGGCCCGGTTGACTGGTCAGCGGGTTCGCTGACCGCTGACGCAGTGCTGACATCATAATGACATCATCTTTTACTGTTTTGGATAATTCAAATTTAAATAAATATTTAAATTCTAGACATTAATAAAAACTTTAGAAAATCATATCTTTTAAATCGTAACTCCGATGAAAATAACTTATATATGAAAAATGCTCAGAATTTCAAGACGGATCCGAATACGCGGTCCGTTTGTCCGCCACATGTCCCTAGCTACCCGAACATGGAACCGTTCCCCTCCGGTCATCTGTCTGACAAATGTCCGGAACCGGGAAAACATTCCCGGATGGATTCCTCCTTTCTCGGTAACGTGCAACCACACGTTAGAACACACCCGGCACTGCACATTGTCATGTCGTACATTGTATTTCTCATGTTTGCAGTGTATTTATACTGTTTCCTCCCCCTCTTCTCTCTCGGTAGCCCCCGACACTGACGTTGTCCCCGAGACCGACGCAACTCAGGAGCCCGACACCACCGTTGACGACCTTGCCCTTGCTACCGAGCAATCAGGCAAGCCCCCCTTTTGATCATCCCGATATCGCCCATTCTATTTTCTCATGCTTGCATTAGAATTGCTGCTACTACTGCTTTACCTATTCTGATGCATAGCCTGTTTATTGTAACCTGCTGTTGATAATTACCTGCATATCCTAAACTGCTTAGTATAGGCTGGGTAGAGACCTATCAGTGACCCCACTTGTCTCGACTGCCCCGCTGGATTATCCGAAGACCCGATCAACGGGATTGAAGACCAGGCCCCAACACCGCACATCACCACCCCTTAGTTGTAACGACACTGCAGCGTTACTATCGAGTGCCGAGGGTGAAACCTCTTGTAGCACTTCTGATGTTAACTCTGTAGAGTAGCTATTCGGTCGTGGTCATCGAGGGTGATTCCTCCTTCACCGCTTCCGATAATGACGCCGTCGTACAACACCTCAAGTGTGAACCCAGCGAGGGTGATTCCTCCGAGTTCACCTTGACGGATACATCGAGTAGGAATCCAACGAGGGTGATACCTCGGATTCCCCTGATGTTATGGACACACGGATACTTGGACTGTACTATTGTTACTTGGAAAGGCGAGTCGACCCTGAGGGGTACCCGCGTGTGATGTGAAGATGGGTGGCCTGGATGGTGCCCGTGTGATGAATATGAGGCGTGGCCGGGCATTCTTGGCCCTTGCCGCAAGTCCTCGAGACGGGGCGACGGGGTCACATCTTTCGTGAGTCTCTGCTCTTTACCGCAAGCCCCAAGGTACTAACGGTTTGGATATTTGATTCGAGTGGGCCTTTGGCCCGATAGCACTAACCATCACGTGGAAAAAGTTATGGGCACTCTGCATCGTATGCATCAGCCGAAGGCTTTGACAGACGTCCAGTTCAGCATTGCGGCCGGGACGGACCGGCGCCCTCCCTGGTGCCTGGCTTCCCCCTGCACGCAACGACTCGGAGTTCACAGGGCGATGGCCCATGACCTCTGAGCGCTTAGGATGTAGACCGACGGGGACCTCTCTGCTGAGCTCTAGGTAGGGTTGCGATGTATCGTTTGGCCGAGGCCGGGCATGACCCAGGAAAGTGTGTCCGGCCGGAGTTAATCGAGCGTGTTGGGTAAGTTGGTGCACCCCTGCAGGGAAGAAAACTTCTATCGATAGCCAGTCCTACGGTAAAGGACACTCGGAGTTGTATCCTGATTGATACAATTAGAACTGGATACTTGGATACTATGGCTCTGGGATTGCTTCTCGCAGGGAGTCGAGAAGGGATCTCCGGACGAGGTTGATGACTGTATGGCTCTGGGATTGCTTTCTCGCAGGGAGTCGAGAAAGGATCTCTGGGTGAGGTTGAGACTTAATGATACTGCTACATTATATGGTACTGTCTACACTCTTCTAATGCTGCAAGACCTCTGAAGATGCTAGTCTTCGATAGGACTAGGCCTCCTCTCTATTCTGGCATTTCTGCAGCCCAGTCCACATATACAGCCTCCCTTTGAGAATGTTGCATATGTAGTGTAGATCCTTGCTTGCTGAGTACTTCTGAGTACTCACGGTTGCTTTGTTTTCCTTTTCTCCCCATATCAGTTTGTCGTGATCAGAGGACGGAGCCCCCTGAGACAGATGCCCCATCGATCGACTACTACTACTACCCCGAGGATGGATACTACTTCGAGCTTGCCATCGACCATGAGTAGGTTAGGAGGGTCCCAGGCAGGAGGCCTACGCCTTTCGATCATAGTGTTTTCTTTTGCCCCGCCTTTCTAAAGGCCTTTCTGTGTTTTCTTTTATATCTGTACTAAGATATCTGATGCTTCCGCTGATGCTTGTACGCAAGCATATACATTCGAGCCCTCGAGGCCCCTGGCTTGTAATATAAAGCTTGTATGACTTTATTTATGTTTTAGAGTTGTGTTGTGATATCTTCCCATGAGTCCTTAGGCTTGATCGTGTGCATTTGCGTGTATGATTAGTGCACGATTGAGACGGGGGCGTCACAAGTATCCGAGGTATCACCCTCGTTGGATTCCTACTCGATGTATCCGTCAAGGTGAACTCGGAGGAATCACCCTCGCTGGGTTCACACTTGAGGTGTTGTACGATGGCATCGTTATCGGAAGCGGTGAAGGAGGAATCACCCTTCATGACCACGACCGAATAGCTACTCTACAGAGTTAACATCAGAAGTGCTACAAGAGGTTTCACCCTCGGCACTCGATAGTAACGATGTAGTGTCGTTACAACTAAGGGGTGGTGATGTGCGGTGTCGGGGCCTGGCCTTCAATCCCGTTGATCGGGTCTTCGGATAATCCAGCGGGGCAGTCAGGACAAGTGGGGTCACTGATAGGTCTCTACCCAGCCTATACTAAGCAGTTTAGGATATGCAGGTAATTATCAACAGCAGGTTACAATAAACAGGCTATGCATCAGAATAGGTAAAGCAGTAGCAGCAGCAATTCTAATGCAAGCATGAGAAAATAGAATGGGCGATATCGGGATGATCAAAAGGGGGGCTTGCCTGATTGCTCGGTGGCAAGGGCAAGGTCGTCAACGGTGGCGTCGGGCTCCTGAGTTGCGTCGGTCTCGGGGACGACGTCGGTGTCGGGGGCTACCGAGAGAGAAGAGGGGGAGGAAACAGTATAAATACACAGCAAACATGAGCAATACAATGTACGACATGACAATGTGCAGTGCCGGGTGTGTTCTAACGTGTGGTTGCACATTACCGAGAAAGGAGGAATCCATCCGGGAATGTTTTCCCGGTTCCGGACATTTGTCAGACAGATGACCGGAGGGGAACAGTTCCATGTTCGGGTAGCTAGGGACATGTGGCGGACAAACGGACCACGTATTCGGATCAGCCTCAAAATTCTGAGCATTTTTCATATATAATTTATTTTCATCGGAGTTACGGTTTAAAAGATATGATTTTCTAAAGTTTTTATTAATTTCTAGAATTTATTTATCCAAAATAGTAAAAGATGACATCATTATGATGTCAGCACTACGTCAGCGGTCAGCGGACCCGCTGACCAGTCAACCGGGCCCACGCGGGACCCACTGGCAGTGACTGGGCTGGGTCAACGCCACGTCAGCAAGTCAACTGACGCGTGGGGCCAGAGGGTTTATTAATTAAAACAGTTAATTTTAAACTACCGATTAATTAAGTGCGCGGGGCCCGCCTGTCGTAGAGACAGGGGGTTAATTAAACCGGGGATTAGGGCCCCTAACGACAGCCACGTCGGCCACCATCATCGGCGTTAAGCCGAAGCGGCGGAGGTGCTCAGTCCGGCCAGCTCCAGCCACGGGAGCTCGCGTGGAAGGGCGCAATCAAAAGCTGCAGCTGCGGCGCGTCGATCGGTGGGCGCAGAACGACCGGAGATGGACAGGAGCGAGTGCAGCGTCGATCATGGCGGCGGCGGAGCTCGGTGCTCGATGGCGACGGTGCTACGGTGCACGGCTTGATGAACTAACTAGCACTATGAGCTCCTGGGAGCACGCTGAGCTTAATGACGCGCTCGGACGTGACGGAAGGTGGTCCAGGCCACGGCAGCGCCATGGCCGGCGGCGAGTCATCTCGGCCACGACGACGGGCACGGCTACGGGGACAGAACCGACTGGGAGAAAGAAGGGAAAAACGCTGCGGCTCACAGTGACTCGATTTGAGCGGACGACGAGCTTGGGGACGGACGGAGGCCGGCGAATTCGACGGAGGCGGACGTCGGTGCCGAATGTTGATGATGATGACGGCGCGGCGATGCAGCACCTTGTGGCTTGAACTTCTTCGGTGCGGAGGCGTAGTCGACGCTCGCGGAGCATTTGGGCACGCCAGGGCGGGGAACGGTGGTCCCTGGCCACGGAATTGACGACTGCGCGGTGGCGCGGCGATGTGGTGTTCGGGCGTGGAGGAACAGAGAGGGGAAGAGGTGAGGAGTGGCCGGGGGGGCCAGTGGAGCGCTGGGGGCTGCCCTTTATCCACGGCGAGCGGCGAGGCGCGGTGTCGAGCGAGGATAAGGGGGGGCCGGGGCGCGGCGCGCGGTGCGGGCGACAGCGGCGTGCGGTGGTGAACAGGGGAAGGGGACGGGAGGTGTTGGGCTGGGCCGACACTGTGCTGGGCAGGCCGGTAAGTGCATAGTAGACTAGGCCTTTTTTTCCTTTTCTTCCTTTTCTTTTCTGTTTTTCTTTTTCTTTACTATTTTGCCTTTCAATTTCATTCGAAAAGACTTTTGCAAAATATGAGACATAGTCCAATAATATCAGTGCATTATATGCCACTGTTATAAAAAGGTTTTGAGTCCAAAGGTTTTCATTTGGGATTTTATTGAATTAAAAAGGTATGAAATAGTGATGTTTGCTGCTGTTTCTTGTTGTTTGAGTCCTTTCCCAACTCCATTAAATATTGCAATCATTTTTATCAATGCTTTGGGAATATTTGCAACATGAGGCACATTTTAGTTTTCAGGTTTGGACAACTTTTAGTTTCACTTAAGTTTGAATTTTCCATTTTTAATTTGAATAGGAGATGAGATATGTTATTAATGATGATTAAGCACTGTGGGTCATGATGACTTGGCATAATCAATAGGGTGATCACTGTAGCTTAATACATGGGGTGTTACAAGCTAACATCTGCCCCAGTACTATCTCCTCCAGATACTCGCAAAGACTTTGTGATTTATTGTGACGCATCCCGTGAAGGATTAGGCTGTGTCCTAATGCAAGAGCGTAAAGTGATTGCTTATGGCTCTCGTCAGTTGCGCCCACATGAAGAGAATTATCTGGTACATGATCTAGAACTAGCTACTGTGATCTATGCATTGCAGTTGTGGCGACATTACCTTCTCGGTAATCGTTGCGAGATCTACACGGATCATAAAAGTTTGAAGTACTTGTTTACTCAACCATCTCTAAACCTCCGTCAGCAAAGATGGATTGAGGCCATTGCGGACTATGATTTGGGTATTTCGTATACCCCTGGCAAGGCTAATGTGATGGATGATGCCTTAAGCCGCAAGTCCTATTGCGACAACCTCATGGTTAGGCGAGCTCAACCTCGTCTTTATCAAGAACTGTGCAAGCTAAATCTACGAATTGTTCCACAGGGTTCTCTTAATAACCTTGTGATACAGCCAGATCTTGAGAAAGCTGTTAAGAATGCGCAAGCTAAAGATGCCGAAATTGATCTCATGAAGAAAGATCTTCACCTTCAAAAGTACAGGGATTTCTTGCTGTCTGAAGATGGAACCTTGTATTTCAGAAACCGCATTGTGGTACCTCGCTTCGAACTCATGACTGACAAGGTCATGAAGGAGGCACATGACACCCCGCTGTCTATTCATCCGAGTAGCACCAAGATGTATCGTGATCTCCGTCAAAGGTACTGGTGGTCTAAAATGAAGCAGGATATTGCTCGATATGTTGCTGAATGTGATGTGTGTCGTCGCGTTAAAGCAGAACATCAGAAACCAGCTGGAATTCTGCAACCACTTCCTATTCCTTTATGGAAATGGGATAAGGTTCAGATGGATTTCATTACAGGACTTCCCAGGTCACAGAAGGGTCACGATGCTATTCTTGTCGTCGTCGACCAACTCTCTAAGGTTGCACACTTTCTGCCTGTCAAAGAGACTATCACTGCTAGTCAGTTAGTAGAGTTATATATCTCCAGAATTGTTTCACTCCACGGCATTCCGAAAGAGATTAGTTCGGACTGTGGCTGCCTTTTCACTTCCAAGTTCTGGGAAAGTTTCCAAACAGCTATGGGAACTCATATTACTTGGAGTTCAGCTTATCACCCCCAATCCCAAGGCCAAGTTGAGCGAGTCAATCAAGTGCTTGAAGACATGCTACGAGCTTGTGTTATTTCTTTCGGCAAGAAGTGGGAAGAATCTCTTTCGTATGCCGAGTTCTCCTATAACAACAGCTATCAAGCCAGTTTGAAAATGGCCCCCTTCGAAGTACTCTATGGACGTAAGTGTCGAACCCCTCTGAATTGGTCAGAAACTGGGGAACGACCGCTCGTGGGTCCAGAAATTATCCAACACGCAGAAGAACAAGTTTGTATTGTCCGAGAAAATCTCAAGGCGGCTTAGGACCGTCAGAAGAGCAACTATGATCGCAAACAATGGGGTTTGACTTATCAACCTGGTGATCAAGCTTATCTACGTGTCACCCCTATGAAGGGCACTCACCGTTTCGAGATCAAGGGCAAGTTAGCTCCACGCTACATTGGTCCTTTCCGCATTGTTGCAAGACGTGGTCAGGTGGCGTATAAATTGGAATTGCCGCCACAATTCTCTCATATCCACGACGTCTTCCATGTGTTGCAACTTCGTAAATGCTTCAAGGAATCTCCACACCGCGCAGTGGACCACGAGATGCTCGAACTGCAAGATGTTCTATCTTATAAGGAGCATCTGATCCGCATTCTCGATGAAGCTGAACGTCGGACCCGTCAGAAGGTTACCAAGTTCCTCAAGGTGCAGTGGTTAAATCATACTGAAGATGAAGCCACTTGGGAACGCGAGGATAATCTTCGTGCGGAATACCCCGAACTTTTTCCTTCTACCTCTTAATTCTCGGGACGAGAATTCTTGTTAGTGGAGGAGATTTGTAACACCCCATGTATTAAGCTACAGTGATCACCCTATTGATTATGCCAAGTCATCATGACCCACAGTGCTTAATCATCATTAATAACATATCTCATCTCCTATTCAAATTCAAAATGGAAAATTCAAACTTAAGTGAAACTAAAAGTTGTCCAAACCTGAAAACTAAAATGTGCCTCATGTTGCAAATATTACCAAAGCATTGATAAAAATGATTGCAACATTTAATGGAGTTGGGAAAGGACTTAAACAACAAGAAACAGCAGCAAACATCACTATTTCATACCTTTTTAATTCAATAAAATCCCAAATGAAAACCTTTGGACTCAAAACCTTTTTATAACAGTGGCATATAATGCACTGATATTATTGGACTATGTCTCATATTTTGCAAAAGTCTTTTGGAATGAAATTGAAAGGCAAAACAGTAAAGAAAAAGAAAAACAGAAAAGAAAAGGAAAAAAAAGGCCTAGTCTACTATGCACTTACCGGCCTGCCCAGCACAGTGCCGGCCCAGCCCAACACCTCTCTTCCCCTTCCCCTGTTCACCACCGCACGCCGCTGTCGCCCGCACCGCGCGCCGCGCCCCGGCCCCCCGTTCTCCTCGCTCGACACCGTGCCTCGCCGCTCGCCGTGGATAAAGGGCAGCCCACAGCGCTCTACTGGCCCCCCCGGCCACTCCTCACCTCTTCCCCTCTCTGTTCCTCCTTGCCCGAACACCACATCGCCGCGCCACCGCGCAGTCGTCAATTCCGTGGCCAGCGACCACCGTTCGCCGCCCTGGCGTGCCCAAATGCTCCGCGAGCGTCAACTACGCCTCCGCACCGAAGAAGTTCAAGCCACAAGGTGCTGCATCGCCGCCTCCATCATCATCGTCAACATTCGGCACTGACGTCCGCCTCCGTCGTATTCGCCGGCCTCCGTCTGTCCCCGAGCTCGTCGTCCGCTCCAATCGAGTCACTGTGAGCCGCAGCGTTTTTCCCTTCTTTCTCCCAGTCGGTTCCGTCCCCGTAGCCGTGCCCGTCGTCGTGGCCGAGATGACTCGCCGCCGGCCATGGCGCTGCCGTGGCCTGGACCACCTTTCGTCGCGTCCGAGCGCGTCATTAAGCTCAGCGTGCTCCCAGGAGCTCATAGTGCTAGTTAGTTCATCAAGCTGTGCACCGTAGCACCGTCGCCATCGAGCACCGAGCTCCGCCGCCGCCATGATCGACGCTGCACTCGCCCCTGTCCATCTCTGGTCGTTCTGCGCCCACCGATCGACGTGCCGCAGCTGCAGCTTTCGATTGCGCCCTTCCACGCGAGCTCCCGTGGCCGGAGCTGGCCGGACTGAGCACCTCCGCCGCTTCGGCTTAACGCCGGTGATGGTGGCCGACGTGGCCGTCGTTAGGGGCCCTAATCCCTGGTTTAATTAACCCCCTGTCTCTATGACAGGCGGGCCCCGCGCACTTAATTAATCAGTAGTTTAAAATTAACTGTTTTAATTAATAAACCCTCTGGCCCCACGCGTCAGTTGACTTGCTGACGTGGCGTTGACCCAGCCCCACCTGTCTGTCTCGCAGACAGCTGACTGGGCAGTGCCCAGTCACTGCCAGTGGGTCCCGTGTGGGCCCGGTTGACTGGTCAGCGGGTCCGCTGACCGCTGACGCACTGCTGACATCATAATGACGTCATCTTTTACTGTTTTGTATAATTCGAATTTAAATAAATATTTAAATTCCAGAAATTAATAAAAACTTTAGAAAATCATATCTTTTAAACCGTAACTCTGATGAAAATAATTTATATATGAAAAATGCTCAGAATTTCGAGACTGATCTGAATACGCTGTCCGTTCATCCGCCACATGTCCCTAGCTACCCAAACATGGAACCGTTCCCCTCCGGTCATCTGTCTGACAAGTGTCCGGAACCGGGAAAACATTCCCGGATGGATTCCTCCTTTCTCGGTAACGTGCAACCACATGTTAGAACACACCCGGCACTGCACATTGTCATGTCGTACATTGTATTGCTCTTGTTTGTTGTGTATTTATACTGTTTCCTCCCCCTCTTCTCTCTCGGTAGCCCCCGACACCGACGTCGTCCCCGAGACCGACGCAACTCAGGAGCCCGACGCCACCATTGACGACCTTGCCCTTGCCACCGAGCAATCAGGCAAGCCCCCCTTTTGATCATCCCGATATCGCCCATTCTATTTTCTCATGCTTGCATTAGAATTGCTGCTGCTACTGCTTTACCTATTCTGATGCATAGCCTGTTTATTGTAACCTGCTGTTGATAATTACCTGCATATCCTAAACTGCTTAGTATAGGCTGGGTAGAGACCTATCAGTGACCCCACTTGTCCCGACTGCCCCGCTGGATTATCCGAAGACCCGATCAACGGGATTGAAGACCAGGCCCCAACACCGCACATCACCACCCCTTAGTTGCAACGACACTGCAGCGTTACTATCGAGTGCCGAGGGTGAAACCTCTTGTAGCACTTCTGATGTTAACTCTGTAGAGTAGCTATTCGGTCGTGGTCATCGATGGTGATTCCTCCTTCACCGCTTCCGATAACGACGCCGTCGTACAACACCTCAAGTGTGAACCCAGCGAGGGTGATTCCTCCGAGTTCACCTTGACGGATACATCGAGTAGGAATCCAACAAGGGTGATACCTCGGATTCCCCTGATGTTATGGACACACGGATACTTGGACTGTACTATTGTTACTTGGAAAGGCGGGTCGACCCTGAGGGGTACCCGCATGTGATGTGAAGACAGGTGGCCTGGATGGTGCCCGAGTGATGAATACGAGGCGTGGCCGGGCATTCTTGGCCCTTGCCGCAAGTCCTCGAGACGGGGTGACGGGGTCACATCTTTCGTGAGTCTCTGCTCGTTACCACAAGCCCCAAGGTACTAACGGTTTGGATATTTGATTCGAGTGGGCCTTTGGCCCGATAGCACTAACCATCACGTGGGAAAAGTTATGGGCACTCTGCATCGTATGCATCAGCCGAAGGCTCTGTCAGACGTCCAGTTCAGCATTGCGGCCGGGACGGACCGGCGCCCCCTGGTGCCTGGCTTCCCCCTACACGCAACGACTCGGAGTGCACAGGGCGATGGCCCAATACCTCTGAGCGCTTAGGATGTAGACCGACGGGGATCTCTCTGCTGAGCTCTAGGTAGGGTTGCGATGTATCGTTTGGCCGAGGCCGGGCATGACCCAGGAAAGTGTGTCCGACCGGAGTTAATCGAGCGTGTTGGGTAAGTTGGTGCACCCCTGCAGGGAAGAAAACTTCTATCGATAGCCAGTCCTACGGTAAAGGACACTCGGAGTTGTATCCTGATTGATACAATTAGAACTGGATACTTGGATACTATGGCTCTGGGATTGCTTCTCGCAGGGAGTCGAGAAGGGATCTCCGGACGAGGTTGATGTCTGTATGGCTCTGGGATTGCTTTCTCGCAGGGAGTCGAGAAAGGATCTCTGGGTGAGGTTGAGACTTAATGATACTGCTACATTATATGGTACTGTCTACACTCTTCTAATGCTGCAAGACCTCTGAAGATGCTAGTCTTCGATAGGACTAGGCCTCCTCTCTATTCTGGCATTTCTGCAGCCCAGTCCACATATATAGCCTCCCTTTGAAAATGTTGCATATGTAGTGTAGATCCTTGCTTGCTGAGTACTTCTGAGTACTCACGGTTGCTTTGTTTTCCTTTTCTCCCCATATCAGTTTGTCGTGACCAGAGGATGGAGCCCCCTGAGACAGATGCCCCGTCGATCGACTACTACTACTACCCCAAGGATGGATACTACTTCGAGCTTGCCATCGACCAGGAGTAGGTTCAGAGGGTCCCAGGCAGGAGGCCTGCGCCTTTCGATCGTAGTGTTTTCTTTTGCCCCGCCTTTCTAAAGGCCTTTCTGTGTTTTCTTTTATATCTGTACTCAGATATCTGATGCTTCCGCTGACGCTTGTACGCAAGCTTATGTATTCGAGCCCTCGAGGCCCCTGGCTTGTAATATAAAGCTTGTATGACTTTATTTATGTTTTAGAGTTGTGTTGTGATATCTTCCCATGAGTCCTTAGGCTTGATCGTGTGCATTTGCGTGTATGATTAGTGCACGATTGAGCCGCGGGCGTCACACTCCTACCCAAGTCCCGCCTCGAGATGGCGATGTTCCGTCCCGAAAGTCCTCTCCTTATTTTTTCTAGGTCAAAAGACCTTATATACCAGAAGATGGGCACCGGAGGAGGGCCAGGTGGCCCACTACCCACCAGGGCGCTCCTGGAGGGGGTGGCGCGCCCTGGTGCCTAGTGGGCACCTGGGTGGCCCCCTTCGGTATTTCTTTTCTTCAATATTTTTTATATATTCCAAAATAATTCTTCGTAAATTTTTAGCTCATTTGGAGATGTGCAGAATAGGTATCTCTGACATAGCTTTGTCAGGTCCAGAATTCCAGCTGCCGGTATTCTCCCTCTTTGTGTAAACCTTGCACATTATGATAGAAAAGGCACTAGAATTACTCCACAAAGTATTATATTGCATAAAAACACTATAAATAACAGTAGGAAAATGTGATGCAAAATGGACGTATCATGTACCCATATCACGGGCCAAGTTAGAGCAAGGACCTTGTGGGGTGAATTGGATTCATCATCTTTCTGCAACTCTTCTGAAGAACTACATTTAATAGTTCCATCATATTGGATATCATTGATGTCAAGTTTGTTGGCCATTACATTGCTCCACGAGGTTCTTGTGGATTTATTCCGATATTCAATATCAGTGTGTGCAATTATATCTGACATGCATGGAAGACAACTAGTAGTGAGATTATGTAATGAGTGCCTGTAGGAGATGACTTAAATTGTAGAACTGGATTTAACTAGCAGCAACAGGTCTCAAAAACTAAAGAGAGAACACAGTTGATACCTATAGAATATGTATTGTTTGTACTCGAGATTAACTCGATGGCACACAAAAGTATTAAAGAACAACAACATAGGTAATACTAGAAGTGGTATAATCACCAGCCTATGGGATAGCATTGGCTCATGGATGATAACTAACTCCTGAACAAGTCTCTTATCTTAAGTAAGACTCTTAAGAGATCAACATGAATGTACAGTGACATGTGATAATCTATTTTCCATGCTTAGATGAATAATGAAGCCATAAATGTTGCACACAAGTAAGATGAGGGTACAACCTATCTGGTCGCCATCCATAGGAGTGAGCATCATCTGCTGACTTGTCGATGGCACTGCGGTTGTTGTGGCTGTCCATGTCGGGTAGGTACATTCGAGGCAGGGAACTCTTGAGTGGGGACTATAGCTCCCTTCTGGTGTATGCTTCCCTTGTTGGAGCAGCCGTGGTGAGAAGGAAGACGGTGTGGCTGAAGATGCAGAAAACACACAATGTTAAGAACGACACATATCCCTTATCTGAAGAAATACCCTAAGAGATCAGCACTAAGGTACGAGACTGGTCACACGTCAGTTGACTGAAAACTAAATTGGGGTCACACACTTTTTTTGGTACTGTCCGATCTACGCCGGATGGCTGGATGGCCGTCTTGTGCCTCCCGGCTGACACTGTTCAGGATCTTCCCCCAACAGCCAGCGACCACCGGCAGAGCAGCCTGCCTCCGCCATCCCTAGCCACGATAACTCCGACCACCACCCCGACCCCCGCCCAATCGCACTGCCATGGTTACGCAGCCCGGCCAAACCTCAAAGACTCGCTGTCAACCAGATCCGGCGGCAGCAGTACCTTGACCCCACGGAACACTACGATAGGCACCTAAGCGTTGCTTCCGCAGCGAACCTGCGCCCCCGGACCCCTATGATAGACACCGAGGCACTGCTGCCCCAGCCAACCGGCAGCCTAGGAGCTCCGCCGCCTCGAGGGGTGCTGCTTCCGTCCATTGGGAATCGACTGACCCAGAATAAAAATTCAGGCGACTGACGCCTGGATAAAGTGATTTAACATGAGTGTAGGACCTATCGTGCGGCCTGGTGAAGTAGGAAGCTCCAGCTGCCGAGTTGGTGAGGCCGCCGTGGTTGCGGTGGCTCCCGACGGTAGGAAAGCAGATATTTGGCGGCGGTCGACAGAAATGGGGGAGCAGCGCCGAGGCGTGATGTCGCTTGAAACTGCGTCGGTATTTCCCCAAAGAGGAAGGGATGATGCAGTACAACTACGGTACATATTTCCCTCAGTTATGAAACCAAGGTATCAATCCAGTAGGAGAACCAACCAACACTATGTAAACGGTACCTACATACAAAGAACAAATACTTGCAACCCAACGCGTAAGAGGGGTTGTCCATCCCTCCTGGGTAACGGCGCCAGAAATTGGCAAGTTGATGGAAAATATTTGTGATAGATTGGATAAAAAGCTCTCGATAAAATGCGCAATAAAATAAGTAATAAAAAAGTGCAGCAAGGTATTTTTGGGTTTTTGGAATAATAGATCTGAAAATAAAAGCGAATAAAAATAGATCTCAAAGCAAATATAATAAAGAATAGACCCGGGGGCCGTAGATTTCACTAGTGGCTTCTCTCAAGAAAATAGCATACGGTGGGTAAACAAATTACTGTTGGGCAATTGATAGAAGATCAAATAATTATGATGATATCCAAGGCAATGATCAATATATAGGCATCATGTCCAAGATTAGTAGACCGACTCTTGCCTGCATCTACTACTATTACTCCACACATCGACCGCTATCCAGCATGCATCTAGTGTATTAAGTTCATGGAGAAACAGAGTAATCCAATAAGAACGATGACATGATGTAGACGAGATCTATTCATGTAGGAATAGCCTCCATCTTGTTATCCTTAATAGCAATGATACATGTGTGTCTTGGTTCCCCTTCTGTCACTGGGAAAGAACACCACAAGATCGAACCCATCACAAAGCACCTCTTCCCATGGCAAGAAAAATCGAACTAGTTGGCCTAACTAAACCAAAGATTCGAAGAAGAAATACGAGGCTATAAATAATCATGCGTATAAGAGATCAAAAGAATACTCAAATAATATTCATGGATATAGATCTGATCATAAACTCAAAGTTCATCGGATCCCAACAAACACACCGCAAAAAAGAGTTACATGAAATAGATCTCCAAGAGACCATTGTATTGAGAATCAAAAAGTGAGAAGAAGCCATCTAGCTACTGCCTACGGACCCGTAGGTCTATGGTGAACTACTCACGCATCATCGGAGAGGCACCAATGAGGATGATGAACCCCTCCTTGATGGTGTCTAGGTTGGATCTCGTGGTTCTGGAACTTGTGGCGATTGGAATTGTGTTTCGTCGACTCCCCTATGGTTTCTGGAATATTTTGGAATTTATAGGGCGAAGAGGCAGTGCGGGAGGTCACCGAGGGGGCCACAACCCCCCTGGGCGTGCCTGGGCTCTTGGGCGTGCCCTGGTGGGTTGTGCCCACCTCGGGCCTCCCCTATGTTACTTCTTTGGCCCATTGGGTGTCTTCTGGTCCAGAAAAAATCTACAAAAAGTTTCACTGCATTTGGACCCCGTTTGGTACTGATATTCTGTGAAGTAAAAAATAAGCAAAAAATAGCAACTGGCACTGGGCACTATGTCAATAGGTTAGTCCCAAAAAATGATATAAAGTTTCTATAAAATAATTGTAAAACATCCAAGAATGATAATATAACAGCATGGAACTTGCAAAAATTATAGATACGTTGGAGAAGTATCAGCATCCCCAAGCTTAATTCCTATTCATCCTGGAGTAGGTAAATGATAAAAACAGAATTTTTGATGTGGAATGCTGCCTAACATGTTCATCACATATTCTCTTCTTTTGTGGCATGGACATTTGGACTTTGATATGGTTCAAAGCAATAGTCTAGTTTTGACATGAAGATTTCAATACTCAAGCATATCAACAAGCAACCATGTCTTTCAAAATATCAACACTAAAGAAAGTTATCCCTAGCCCATCATGCTCAATCATTGATCCATTCGTGAAACACACTCGCATATTAGCTACATCCAATGCTCAAGTACGATCATAGTGCCCCTTAGTTGGTGCTTTATAAGAGAAGATGGAGGCTCAAATAAAAATAAAAATTGCATAAAGTAAATAGATAGGCCCTTCGCAGAGGGAAGTAGGGATTTGTAGAGGTGCCAGACCTCAAAGCTTAAATTGAGAGATAAAATTTTTCAGAGGCATACTTTTCCCGTCAACGAAAATGACCGAGTAATTCCCAACACTTTCCATGCTAGATATATCATAGGTGGTTCCAAACAGAAAATAAAGTTTATTCCTTTTTCCACCATACTTTCACACTCCACGGTTTGCCGTATCCACGGGTACCGTCCATACCAACACTTTCCAAGGAATTTATTATTTAACAACATAAAGTAAATTTCTTTTTCTTTTCGGGACTGGGCATCCCTACTACCGCCATACTCTCGTGCAATGACAAGTGAATAAACACTCATCTTGAGAATAACACATCTAGCATGGAAAATATTGGCCACCCCCTGCCGCTTCATGAGCGGTACGAGCACACAAAAAGGAAATTCATTTTGAAAATTAGAGATGGCACATACAAATTTTCTTAGAATGGCATGGAAATACCGCATATAAGTAGGTATGGTGGACTCATATGGCAAAACTGGGTTTAAAGGTTTTGGATGCACAAGTAGTATTTCTACTTAGTACAAGTGGAGGCTAGCAAAAAGATTAAGAAGCAACCAACCAAGAAACGAAAAATCTCATAAGCGAGCATTAAGCATAACTAGCACCGAATAATGCACCACAAGTAGGATGTAATTTCATTGCATGACTATTGACTTTCGTGCTTGCATAGGGAATCACAAACCTTAACACCAATATTCTTACTAAAGCATAATTGCTCACCAACATGACTCACATATCACTATCATCATATCTCAAAATTATTACAAAGAATCAAGTTTATGTTGTCCAATGATCTTCATGAAAGTTTTTATTATATCCCTCTTGAATATCTATCACTTTGGGACTAGTTTCATATATTGCAATTGCTTTTGACAAGCTCAAACAAATCTAAGTGAAGAACATGAGCATAAAATTTTCTGTCTCTCAAAATAATATAAGTGAAGCATGAGAGAATTTCTTCAAAAATTTACTAACTCTCAAATTAATCTAAGTGAAGCATGAGAGTATTTCTTCAAAAATATTAAAGCACATCGTGCTCAAAAAGATATAAGTGAAGCACTAGAGCAATTCTATAGCTCAAAAAATTTAAGTGAAGTATAAAGAGCAATTCTAACAAATCATAGCATAATTTTGGCTCTCTCAAATAGGTGTGTCCAGCAAGGATACTTGTGACAAACTAAAAAGCAAAACAAGCAAAGACTCATATAATACAAGACGCTCCAAGCAAAACTCATGATATGTGACGAATAAAAATATAGCTCCAAGTAAAATACCGATGGTCGTTAGAAGAAAGAGGGGATGCCTTCCGGGGCATCCCCAAGCTTAGTTGTTTGGTTCTCCTTTAATATTAACTTGGGGTTACATGGGGCATCCCCAATCTTAGGCTCTCTTCACTTCTTATTCCTTCATCCATCGCGATCTCACCCAAAACTTGAAAACTTCAATCACACAAAACTTAACAAAATCTTCGTGAGATCCGTTAGTATAAGAAAACCAATCGTTACTTTAAGTACTATTGAAAACCAATTCAAATTTTGTTATTGCATTATATCTACTGTATTCTAACTTTTCCATGGCTTATACCCCCGATACAATCCATAGATTCATCAAAATAAGCACACAATGCAAAGAAAACAGAATCTGTCAAAAACAGAACAGTCTGTAAAGATGCGAAGTGTTCGCATACTTCTGTAACTTCAAAAATTATGAAAAATTAGGACAACAGAAGAAATTTGTATATAAATCTTGTGTAAAAAATACAGGATTTTTAGTCACATCTGTGAATTTAAACAATTCTGTTACTGGACGCATAAGTTTCTGTTTTTCAACAGGATCAAATCAACTATCACCAAAGCTATCCCAAAGGCTTTAATTGTCCCAAATACTAATTAAAACATAAAAAACACAATCATAAAAGAGGCATAATTTTGTAAGAACTCAAGAACAGAAAGTAAATTTTATTCATTGGGTTGCCTCCCAACAAGCGCTTTTCTTTAAAGCCTTTTAGCTAGGCGTTGAGATTTCAATGATGCTCACATGAAAGACAAGAATTGAAACACAAAGAGAGCATCATAATACATGTGACAAACACATGTAAGTCTAACATACTTCCAATGCATAGGGGTTTTATAAGCAAACAAATTGTCAAGACAAGAAATATATAGCATATGCAAGGAAGAAGAAAGAAATAATAACAATCTCAACATAACAAGAGGTAAATTAGTAACATAAAAATTTCTACAACCATATTTTCCTCTCTCATAATAATTACATGTAGGATCATAATCAAATTCAACAATATAGCTATCATATAAAATTTTCTCTTCATGATCCACATGCATAAAAGTTTTATAATCTTCCAAGATAGTGGGATTAACATCAACTAAAATCATGACCTCTCCAAACCCACTTTCATCAAAAAAATCGTAAGATTGAACACTCTCCAAATATGTGGGATTATTTTTACCTAAAGTTGACGCTCTTCCAAACCCACTTTCAATATTATTGCAAACATTATTATCAATATCATATTCATCATGAGGCTTAAATAAAATTTCAAGATCATAAGAAGAATCACCCGAATCATGATCATTGCAATAAGTAGTGGACATAGCAAAATTAGCATCCCCAAGCTTGGGGTTTTGCATATTATTAGCACAATTGACATTAATAGAATTTATAGTAACACCATTGCAATCATGCTTTTCATTCAAGGAACTATCGTGAATCACTTCATAAATTTCTTCTTTTAGCACTTCATCACAATTTTCAGATTCACGAATTGCGAGCAAAACTTCATAAAGATAATCTAGTGCAGTCAACTCACTAGAGATTGGTACATCATAATTGGATCTTTTAAAAAGATTAGCAAGTGGATGAGGATCCATATCAATAGATTTTTAGCAAGCGAAGATGCATGCAAATAGAAGGCACATGGTAACACAAGCAAAGATAGCAAAAGGCAAACGAAAAAGAAGGCAAATAAAAAGGCAAATTTTTGTGAAGTGGGGGAGATGAAAACGAGAGGCAAATGGCAAATAATGTAAATTGCAAGGAGATAAGATTGGTGATTAGGAACCTGATAGATGTTGATGATGTCTCCCCAGCAATGGCGCCAGAAATTCCTTTTGATGTCGCTTGAAACTGCGTTGGTATTTCCCCAAAGAGGAAGGGATGATGCAGTACAACTACGGTAGGTATTTCCCTCAGTTATGAAACCAAGGTATCAATCCAGTAGGAGATTCAACCAACACTATGTAAACGGTACCTGCACACAAAGAACAAATACTTGCAACCCAACACGTAAGAGGGGTTGTCAATCCCTCCTGGGTAACGCCGCCAGAAATTGGCAAGTTGACGGAAAATGTTTGTGATAGATTGGATAAAAACCTCTCGATAAAATGCAAATAAAATAATTAATAAAAAAGTGAAACAAGGTATTTTTGGGTTTTTGGAAAAATAGATCTGAAAATAAAAGCGAATAAAAATAGATCTCAAAGCAAATATGATAAAGAATAGACCCGGGGGCCGTAGATTTCACTAGTGGCTTCTCTCAAGAAAATAGCATACGGTGGGTGAACAAATTACTGTTGGGCAATTGATAGAAGATTGAATAATTATGATGATATCCAAGGCAATGATCAATATATAGGCATCACGTCCAAGATTAGTAGACCGACTCCTGCCTGCATCTACTACTATTACTCCACACATCGACCGCTATCCAGCATGCATCTAGTGTATTAAGTTCATGGAGAAACAGAGTAATGCAATAAGAATGATGACATGACATAGACGAGATCTATTCATGTAGGAATAGCCCCCATATTGTTATCCTTAATAGCAACGATACATGTGTGTCTTGCTGCCCCTTCTGTCACTAGGAAAGAACACCGCAAGATCGAACCCATCACAAAGCACCTCTTCATATGGCAAGAAAAATTAATCTAGTTGGCCTAACTAAACCAAAGATTCAAAGAAGAAATATGAGACTATAAATAATCATGCATATAAGAGATCAAAATAAGACTCAAATAATATTCATGGATACAGATCTGATCATAAACTCAAAGTTCATCAGATCCCAACAAACACACCGCAAAAGAGTTACATCAAATAGATCTCCAAGAGACCATTGTATTGAGAATCAAAAAGAGAGAATAAGCCATCTAGCTACTGCCTATGGACCCGTAGGTCTATGGTGAACTACTCACGCATCATCGGAGAGGCACCAATGAGGACGATGAACCCCTCCGTGATGGTGTCGAGATTGGATCTCATGGTTCTGGAACTTGCGGTGGCTGGAATTGTGTTTCGTCGACTCCCCTAGGGTTTCTGGAATATTTGGGAATTTATAGGGCGAAGAGGCGGTGCGGGAGGTCACCAAGGGGGGCACAACCCCCCTTGGCGTGCCTGGGCTCCTGGGCGCGCCCTGGTGGGTTGTGCCCACCTCGGGCCTCCCCTCTTGTACTTCTTTGGCCCATTGGGTGTCTTCTGGTCCAGAAAAATCTACAAAAAGTTTTGCTGCATTTGGACTCCGTTTGGTACTGATATTCTACGAAGTAAAAAACAAGCAAAAAACAACAACTGGCACTGGGCACTATGTCAATAGGTTAGTCCCAAAAAATGATATAAAGTTGCTATAAAATGATTGTAAAACATGCAAGAATGATAATATAACAGCATGGAACAAGCAAAAATTATAGATACGTTGGAGACGTATCAAGGCGCTGGACGCGTCCGACGTTGGAGCCGATCCTGCGTCGTGCACAATGGCGCGGGTGAATCGGCTCCGGTACAGTTCATGCGGTCGTCGTCGAGACAGCTCTGGTAGCATGGTGTAAGAGGCACATGGCCCAGTGCACGACGGCAAGCGGACACCAGCTCCAACATTGGGGAGGAGGGCAGCAGTGAATTTGGTGCGGTGGGGGCGCCATGGAGGAGGGGCTGAGGTTTCACGGTTGGGGAGAAAGTGATTTGGTGCCCACGGTGTATGAATGGGGAATTGGGAGGGGGAACCATGTCTTACAAATGCATTTGTCTGAAATGTGGGGGAAGTTACAGTTCTACCCCTGCCTTTTAGCTTGTGCGCTTGGGTCTGTGTCTTGAGGGTCGGGGATAGTAGGGTAACTTTTCTTCTCCCAAATAGTGGGTGCTAGCGATTTCGGGCGAGGAGGGCGTGCTTTGAAATAGTGGGCACGAGCGATTTCGGCCGAGGAGAGGGTGTTTTGCCGCCCATGGTTTATGAATTATTCGGAGCTTGCCATTTCAGCCGAGGAGAGGGTGTTTTGCCACCCATGGTTTCTGAATTATTTGATGCTTGTCATTTCGACCGAGGAGAGGGCGCGCTTGGATTAAGTTACAAACCTACCCTCAATACACAACGGGCCAATTGATGCGGGTCCCAGATAGGCCGGTAATTTCGTGTCTCCCATTTATTTGCTTGGGCGAATTCCACCGAGCAGAGGGTCTTTAGCGGTTTGTTCAAATTTTGGAAGAACAAGCATCCATGTCTACCTTACCAAGTCGATTCAAATCAAATTTTGAAATATGAGCTTGCCACTTCTTTTTTAGATGGTGAGATGATGGTCGGGACTAATGTGTTTTTACATGCTCGTTGCTACCGATTTATTTGACAATTAGTTGATCCACTCAAAAACGGGAATCAAATCCAAAATGAAATATCTCAATTCAATGAAATAGCTCATTGAGTCGGTCAAAATTGTGGACTAAATCCAAAATTAAACACCTCGATTGAGTACCATGTTGTGTTATAGTACTCCATGAACATGCTCAAAGTCAAATTAATGAACTTGTTTGATACACATATCTCCATTCATGTGTGGATTGCAAACACCATGTTCTCCAATTCAAAGATTTGAATGCAATTTTATACCGAATCATGGTTTATATCAGTCTTCGATGCATAAATGTGACCTCTCCCCTTTCCCGGACTCCCGTTCTCTCTCTAGCCGGTAATCTTCGTTTCTATCGCGCGCATGCAAACACAATCCCTATCGGTCCCTCGCTCTCTCTCCTGGTCTTTCTAGTTCGCATGCACACTCCATGTATAGGTGTTTCTCGCACACAATGTATGACTCTCCAGTCTAAGCTAAATGTCTAGGGTGCACTCACCGTACGCACACAAATTCCCTAGCTCATTGTCCGTAACTCTCTTAGGCACCACTCCGCCGTTTTCGGGGATCTTCCCTCTCTCTCTCGAACTCTCTATCTCCCTAGGTCACACATACACATATCTCACTCGCACTAGATAGACCCATCTAAACCTCTCTCCCCCCTCATTCTCTCTCCACCTCACACGCATACACACACACTCTCCTGCCTAGCTAAGTACGACTATCTACCACTCCATGGTAGGCACACGCAGTCCCCCTAGGTATATAACTATCTCTCAGTCTTCATCACAAACACACACATTGCCTCTTTCCCTCACTGGGTCTATCTCGATCTCTCTCGGGGCATCTTTCTATCGCACACACACCTCGTCTCTCGATCTCCCACCCATATAGTCCCCTGAAGATCTTGAGGGGATCTCTCTATCACAAACACGCCCTCTCTCCCTCCCCATGCCTCCATCTTCTCCAACGTCCCTCTCGACCTCTGTCCCTTGTTGGCAAGACCTCCCTTGGACACGTGCTAGAGGTCTCTCTCTCCGTTGCAAACAACCACGCACTAGCTATCTCCGTGTATCTCCTCACCTCGCTTCCTCTCTCGGAGATGAATGCGTGATACGTTTGCATAAGACACACACACTTTCTCTCTATTTTATCGCTTGTTGTCCCTTTCTCTTTCACACACACACGCTTTTTGCACATTCACTCTTTCTCCTTCACACACACTTGATCTCTCTTGACTTAGGTACTCTCTTCGGTTCATAGCATATAGATTTTTTGAAAAGTCAAACCTCACAAAGTTTGACCATGTATGTGGAGAAAAACATTTACATCTAGAACGGCAAACAAATATCATTAGATTCATAACAAGATGTAGTTTCATATGATGTATCTTTGGTATTGTATATATAAATAATTTTCTCTATAAACTTGGTCAAAGTTTTCAAAGTTTGACTTTAAAAAAATTATATGCACTACATTATATATCGAACGGAGGGAGTATCTCTTTCTCTCTCTGAACTCTCTCATGCACCACTCAGCCATATTGGGGCTCCTCTATCTCTCTCAAACTTATATCTCCCTAGGTCACACATACACATATCTCGCTCGCACTACATAGACCCATCTAACACTCTTCCCCCTTTTTCCCTCTCTATCTGACATACATCCCCCCTAAGTACCATTATCTCTCACTCCATCATAGGCACATGCACTCCCCCTATGTATGACTATCTCTCACTATCCATCACGAACACACATATTCTCTCCTTCCATCCCTAGGTCTATCTCGATCTCTCTCGTGGTATCTTCTATCGGGCACACACCTTGTCACTCGATCTCTCACCCATGTAGTCCCATCACGATCTAGAGGGGATCTCTCTATCACAAACACACACTCTCTCCCTCCCAATGCCTGCATTTTCTCCATACGTTTCTCTCGACCTCTCTCCCTTGTTTGGCGGACCTCTCTTGCCACGTGCTAGGGGTCTTTCTCTCTCCGTTGCAAACAACCACACACTATCTCCTCACCTCGCTTCCACTCTCAAAGATGCATGCATGATATGTTTGCATAGTACACACACACTTTTTCTCTAGTTTATCGCGTGTTATCCATGTCTCTTTCACACACACCCACACGCACGCACGCACACACTTTTTGCACACTCACTCTTTCTCTTTCACACACACTCCCTCTCTCTAGTTAGGTACTCTCTTAGGTCCATAATGTATGGATGTTTTGAAAAGTCAAACCTCACAAAAGTTTGACCAGGTACATGTGGAGAAAAACATTTACATCTGGAACGATCAATAGATTCATCACAAGATGTAGTTCATATCATATATCTTTGGTATTGTGGATATAAGTAATTTCTTTATAAACTTGGTCAAAGTTTCAAAAGATTGACTTCTCAAAAAATTATAGGCACTACATTATCGAATAGAGGGAGTATCTTTTTCTCTCTCTATCTCTCACATGCCTCCCCTCTCACTCGATCTCTCTTTACTAAGGGATTATACGGTCACTGGGTCAGCGTATAGCTTCATATATTAGTTAATTGACTGGTCAACCAGTCTATATGGTGCCTTGTCAGCTCGTGTTCTCTATCTGGGTGTGCTAGCCCATGTGGCAGTGGGTGAAAATAAATAAACTAGAGGCCCATCTGACATGGGATGAAATAAACAAACTTGAAACCACTCGCGGTAGCACCCCGCACACTACTAAATTGAGTGCACACTTCTTCCGCGTTAATACACACACTACGACAACAGACACACTACACCACTGCGCGGCATGCATGCAAGGATGGACTCGCGCACACCCAGCACATAATACACACCAGCACACGTGTACACCAGCGTCGCCGCCAGCTGAGATGGACGATGAGGCAGCCAACAAGCAAAGGCGTCTCGAGCCAAAACCGCATCCGACGAGCCTGGACTTCATCAGCAGCCTCCCCGATGACATGCTACTCATCACCATCGCCCTCCTCCCGACCAAATCTGATGTGTGGACCACCCTGCTCTACCAGCGGTGGCGCCCCCTCTGGCGCTGCGTCCCCCTCAACCTCACCGTCAACAGCTGCCTCTGCGACGGGGATTGCAAACACATGGCCGCAGTCTCCAAGATCCTTGCATCACACCATGGGCCAACCAGACGCCTTGACATCCGCATGTTCAGTACCAACTGGAAGGTTCAAGCCAAGGTCGACGAGTGGTTCTTATGCCCCGCCCTAGATCAGCTCGAGGAGCTCAGGTTTGAAGGCGGACGATGTCGCTCTCTGCCGTCGTCCATGCTCTGCCTCACGCCAACGCTACATCGTGCCAGGTTCAACCCCTGCTATTTTCCCCAGATTAGTGTCGTGCCTGCTCTTCTTCTCCCTCAATTCAAGCAGCTCGACCTCTTCGACATTGGCATCTCGAAGGAGGCTATGGAGCACCTGCTTCGTGGTTGTACTGTGCTTGAGTACCTTTATCTTCGGTAGATCCACGGGTTCATTAGCCTCCACGTCGCCTCCACGATCTCCGATGGATTTATGTGTCTTGCTGGCCCCACAACAAGAAATTACTTGGGAAGAGATCAGTTGAGCTGTTTCACGATATGGTCATTGAGAATGCGCCTTTCCTTGAGATATTGCTTGGATCTGATCTAGAAGGTCCAACAAAAATCAGGGTCATTAACACGTCAAAATTGATAGTGTTGGCCTACTCACCTGCCAAATTCTCCAAACTTGTTATTAGATCCATAATCGTTAAGGTACAACACTCTTCTTCTTCTCCTTCTTCTTGAAATTCAAATTTTTAATTTTTTTTCTTGATGTATGTTCGACTGTCATCCAGAAACTGATTCCCACAAGCTTGACCCAGTCTGTGCACACAGTGATGATCTTGGCAATAAAATCTATCGACCCCAATCTGGATCAAGTTGTTGGATTCCTTAGATGCTTTCCATGCACGGAGAAGCTACTCATCAAGGTGAAACTTCTTTCCTATTAAATGTTAACCACAACAAAGCTCAATTTTTTTGATAATTTTCCCAAGTTACAATGACAAGTGTAGTGTTCAAAACTGCATGTAGGCACTATACTGAAAGAAATGTTTTTAGTATTTTTTTCTCACGTGATCACCTGCATCATTTTTTTGTCATTGTAGCCAAGGCTAGTCATAGTGGGAAGTAACTTAGACTAGTAACACTATGGTTAGCCTAAGAGCAAGTACTACCTCCGTCCTGGTTTACTAGTCCCCTTCGTATTTTGTAGTATCAAATTTTCACCATAGATTTAACTAACAAAATGTTATTGCATGTCACTAAAAATTATATCGTTGGATTCGTATTTGAACATAATTTCCAACGGTATAATTTCTGGTGACATGCATTGACATTTTCTTTGGGAAATCTATGGTCAAAATTTTACACTAAATATGAAGGGGACGTATAAACTAAGACGGAGGTAGTACAATAGTGGGCTATAAGCCCTTTTGTTATTGTTGTAGCCAAGGCTAGTCATAGTGGGAAGTGGCCTATAAGAGCATCCACAGGCAAGTTTGCCTCTAACCTAGGACCCACTGACCTGCCTCTAAGCTTATATGAAAGCTTCATAGTGTGTTGCCTCTAGTATAGTTTTAAAGTTGGACCCACAACTGAATAAAATGAAGTGCTAGTACTATAGTACTCCTATCCTATGGCTTATTGTACTGGCAACAAATGCTCACACTGTGGCCAACCTCTTCATGTGCTCCTAGGTAAAATGAGTAAACGAGAGGAAATTAAGAGAAAGAGAGAGAGAGAGTGAAAAATTATCACTAGCCTTAGAGCCAACCCTATCGTATGAGCTAATGATATTGGTAGCTCTTGATGACATGACAATCTTATATAGCCAGCTGCTCTAATATGTTCTCTTCTTTTGTAGATAAAAAAGACCCGAAAGTGAAAAATGTGTTGCAATATAACAATCTCATAGAATGCCTTGTTCTCCATCTTACAAAATTGTTTTGATTGACTACTGAGGCACCACATCTAAGATTAAATTGGCTACGTTCTTTGTTCTGAAGGCAAGTGTGCTCAAGGTAATGA
Source organism: Thinopyrum elongatum (assembly GCA_011799875.1). NCBI lineage: Eukaryota > Viridiplantae > Streptophyta > Magnoliopsida > Poales > Poaceae > Thinopyrum > Thinopyrum elongatum. The sequence continues at coordinate 180,217,730 of CM022297.1, read as the reverse complement.
GGTTTGGCGTTCTCTGGCGCAACAATGAATGGTGTGCTGATCACCGCAAGCGTCTAAAGCTGAATGACAAAGGCTCTACAAAAGCTGAATTTGGTTTTGAAAGATCAAGTGACATGAGACTCAAAAGTTTATTTGCCCATTAGTGACTTGTCAGGGCTGGTGGATTTTAGTTTGTACGATAATGCTGCATCCATCTAAAGTAACGGAAGTTCTTACGTAAACCTCCTAATAATTCCCTCTTCGTAGGTGCAGCATTGCTCCTAGCATTTGTAATATCAGTTTGAACCTTATAATATTACTACTATCCAACATGAGATACTACGTTATGATAAATGTTTGCGTACATAGGTGCGGCAACAATATACCCATTACAATATTTATTATTACCCGTGGCAACGCATGGGATATTATCTTGAACACGACTAGTTATAAGCAGGGTAGCTCTACAACCTTGATGATAGTGAATGCACACGGTGAGGCTGACTTTGGTAACCCGAACACGCCGCCTACACTACAAAAAAAGACACATCCGTGACATTATGGCCCGAACAAAATTCTATTCTATCATGGTTATGACACTTCTATGATGATAATTGTGAGAAAAACACGTATCATCATATATGTGGTGGGCTCCTACTTCTATGACAAAAAATCATGACAGAAAATGGGATTTTCATCCTGGACGGGCCGGGGATGCACCTGCATGACATTCTTTGGGCCGTCCATGACATAAAAAATCATGGTAGAAGTGAGGGCGAGGAAATTTTTGCGGAGTTCCCAGTTACGATGGGTGGTCGGGGCCGAGCGATGCAGTGTGGTTTACGCGTTTCTCTCTCGTATGCGTGCCTGGTGCGAGCCGTGTTCGCTATCACTGAACCCGAGCGAGGTGTTCCCTTACTAAACCTGAGCGATCGCACTTTTACATACTGAAGCCAATCGATCGATCCCTTCACTACTAACTAAACCCGACCAACTCCTTCGCTGCTAACTGAACCTGATCGATCGTCGCTGCTGCTTACTGAAGCCGATTGAACCCCCATGTGAGACGTAGCTAGCTGGTTGGGTTGCCTCTAGATGAACAGTGCCCATTGCCGCCGCTCGCATGATACGTAGAATGAGTAGACATGGTGACTCCAGCTGGTTGGTTGGCTGTGGATGAATAGTTCCTAGTGGGGTTTGGATGAACAAGACCCCGGCCGTTAGGCGGTTGCCGCTGGATGAACAGGACCCCGTGGTAGTAGGCGGTTGCCGCTGGATGAACAAGACCCCGAGGAAGCCGCCACACACCCCAGCCGGCTAGGGGTGGATGAACAGGACCCCGTGGAGGCTGGTTGAACAGTAGCCGATGGAGGCTAGATGAATAGAAGCCCGTGGATGAAAGTGGCTGGTGGACGCTAGAGGAAGTAGACGGTGGATGAACAGTAGCAGGTGGAGGCTGGAGGAAGTCGACGGTGGATGAACAGTAGCCCCGTGGAGGCTGGAGCGAGGCAGTACATGGTGGATGAACAGTAGCCCGTGGAGTCCCGTTTTGTGGTACGCCACACCCCTCCCGATGAACAGGACCCCGTTTCGACCGTAGGTGCTCGACCTTCTGTTCGACCGCGTACGGTTGAAACGGGGTCCTGTTCATCAAAAGGAGTCTGGCGTACCACAAAACGGAGGAAACAGACTTCTGTTCGAGCGCCTACGGTCGAAATGGTGTTAGAACAGAAGGTCATTTCCTCCATTTTGTGGTATGCCAGACCCCATTTCGGCTATTCCATCGAAGCCAGTTGATGAATAGGATGCATTCCGTTGCCTCCAGATGAATACAATGCTGTTTCTCCGTTCCGACTCAGCCCATTGGTTGCCGATGAACAAGACGCCATTGCTGCCGTCCGTTGCCTCTCCATGTACACGAGCCCTGGCCGTACGTATGCGCTAGTACGTGTTCGAGAGCCGGCCCGTATGTACGTACGTGGCCGTATTTTTTGGCATGTGGTTGTACGTATGTGTACACATTTTAGACGGGATTGCCTGAACTGCTATATCGGGGGCTCTACTATGACACGTGCCATTACTTACTCGGCCACGGTTCATCGTTGCAGAGAGACCGATCGACCAATATGTACATACAAGTTCACGACCTAACAAACAACGCTACGTGTGCTTCGACGGGTGGGTCTCGGCTGCCAGGAAGAATAATGACACACTTCCTTGCGTGCGAAGATATAGCTACTGGGTCCCAGCTGTCAGGGGAGGAATCATTTTTATTTTCGCGTAACAAGGCACTTCCTTCCGTGCGAAGGTGTAGCTGGTGTGTCCATCTTTTAGCCTTACTGCGTGCAGTCCTCTTCTCATGGTTGTTGTTTATTGACCACGCCGCGCCGAGAGCACCAACGTGGTGGATGATGGCGAGGCCTAGGAAGGGAATGATGCAGAGCCGGGGAAGATGTGGCAGTGAATGCCCACGTGGAAGGGAGTACGAGGGTTGACTGGTTCGGCTGCGGTGTGAGGCTACCATCGCCGGAGAATAACATGAGGTGTGGTTGAGTACATGGAAGGCCTGGCTAACGGTGGGAGTAGGGTGGGGCGGTGAGGCCTACGCGGTAGCACAACGGCCACTGGAGGCAGGAGCAGGCAGTCCCGTTGGTGCTGGTTTGGGTGGCTGGAGCAAGAAGATCAAAGATTGAAGAAGCATCATGGTTGTTGGATTAACATCCAACGGTCACAGCTGCTAGAATTATTTGTTGAGTAAAAGTTGAGAAAGCCATGCGTACGCATCCACTTAGTAGACCCACAAGTCAGCCTCCAAATTTGGCAGGTCCCAGGTGTCATTAGGAGGATTATTTTTTTCGCGTAATAAGGAGGTGCTTCCTTGCTTGCGAAGATGTAGCTGGTGGGTCCCGGCTGTTAGGGGGAGCAATCAATTTTCCCCGTAGCAAGGAGGCACTTGCTTGCATGTGGCCATGGATGATGTGGGTCCCCACTGTCAGCCTCTCCACATACATCCCTCTTCGGATGGCTGTGAATCGTTGACCACGTTGACCATGCCGCGCTGAGTGCACCAAGGAGGTGGACGACGGCGAGGCCTGGGAAGGGAATGACCCGGAGCCGGCGAAGCCACAACAGTGGATGCCCACACTGAGGGGAGAATGAGGGCTGACTCGTTCGGCTGCGGGGTGAGGCTGCCATCACTGGAAAATAACAGGAGGTGCGGGTGGGTAGAGGGATGGCCTGGCCAGTGGTGGGAGTAGAGTGGGCTGGTGAGGCCAGCACGACAGCACAACCGGCCATGGGAGGAGGGAGCAGGAAGTCCCACTGGCGCCGGTTTGGGTGGCTGGAGCAGGAAGATCAGAGGTTGAAGGAGCACGATGGCCATTGGATGCACATCCAACAGTCACTGCTCTTGTGTGTTGACTAAGTTGACAAAGCCTTCCATACGCATCAACCTTTTTTTAGGAAAGCATACGCGTCAACCTAGTAGGCCCACTAGTCAGCCTACAAATCTGTGGAAAACAACATATATCCCATTTGCCATTATTTTGAATAATTTACAGCCCATTTTCTAATTCTTAAGGTTTTTTTCAAGCTCATATTCTTTTTGTTAGCATTACAGCCCATATTATGGCCACGGTAAAAAACATGAACGAAAATTTGCATATTTCGGTGGGGTTCAAAATGTTTTTAATCCTAAAATTTTGAGTCAGATTCAAACAATTTTAAAAATAAATTTATATTAAGTTAAAATCCAATGAAATTTTCTGCGCAAAAAATTCAATGAAATTTAAAATCTTGAAATGCAAAAAAGAAGTTTGAAACTAATTACCGGGTTGCCATGTTTTAAAATGTACAACCCATTTTTCATTACTTATAGCCCATTTTGTGGGCAAGCCGAATGCATCCCTCCTTGTCTTGAAAGAGTTGCAACCCAGTAGGGCAGACAAAAGCAAGTAGGCCTCGGTTGGTTATTCTGCAAAAAATGGGCTAGCCATTTTGAGAAAGAAAAAAAACAACTGGGTTGGTCTGGTGGTAAACATAAAATAAAAGGCTCGGCTAGACTGGCCAGAGTGCCCCGCACAACCCAGTTGATACCCTGTTCCATCTCAGAATAAAAAAACAACTAGGTGAGCTGCTGGGTCCCTGGTGTCAGCCGCTCATTGTGTAATTCTCTCATTTATTGACTACGTTGATAATGGCATGGGACCCAGATGTCAAGAATCCATTAGGAGGAACCATTTTTTTGGCTTGAAATAAGGAGGCACTTACTTGCGTACTACCATGACCATGGTGGGTCCCTGCTGTCATCCTCTCCATGTACAATCATCTCCTGATTCCTCTCGGTTGTTGACCTTGTTGACAACGCCAGAAGGTGGCACCGCGGCAAGCTAACCAAGGTGGAGGACAACAGTAAGGCCTCGGACAGGAACGAAAAGGAGCCATGGATGATGCGGCAGTGTGTTCGGAAGCGAAGGGAGTACGAGGGTTGGTGCGGGGTGGGATGCCGTCACCGGAGAATAATAGGAGGTGATTTGGGGGTGTAGAGGGATGTCCTGACACCAGTTAGGGTATGGTGGGATAGCGATGCATGCGCGGCTGCACTGCAAGCCACGGAAGGCGGGAGCAGGCGATCCCGCCGACGCGGGTTTGGTTTGGGCGGCTGGAGCCTATAGGAAGAAGACAAGAGATTGAAAAGCATGATAGACATTGGATTGACATCCAACGGCTTATGATGCCAGAATCATTTGTTGACTGCGTTTTTTTGCGGGGAAGTTTATTGACTAACTTGACGAAGCCTTGTGTACACGTCAACCTAGTAGGCCCAAAAGTCAGTCTCTAAATCCATGGCAGACAAATATAGCCCATTTAAAAAAATAGCAGCCCATTCCCAACATTCACACGGAAAGTTCAACATTCAGAGCAAAGTAACTGGTCTGATTCAGAGATAGAGTACCAAACTTCCACGTTGACAACCATCATAGCCAACTTAACTATCTAGTCCCACTAACACTCTAGTGTAGAAGTATTAACTCACTCTTAGCTAACTAGACGATGATGACCGCCATCTGCGGTACACGCTAAACGCCGGAACCGACGTCCTCCTCCTCGCCTCGGACTTGCCAGAGGTGCGATAGGGCGTGTTGCTCATGCACGTTGTCCCTTTCCATGCCGGCTTGGTTCACCAAAGCTTCGGCTTCTAAACAGGAAACCCACTTGATGAGCTGGTAGTAAAATTCGGTGTCGCGCATGCGTGCGTGCCCGACAGCCTCTAGGGCTATTTACCGGGCGCCGGCCTCCATGTAGTCGGCGCAGTTGCGGGCGCTCTGTCGTGACTCAGAGCGGCAGTGCACTGCTCCTCCATGCCCCACTAGCGACGCAAATTGGTGATACACTGCTCCTCTGCCAGGCGGTCGCGCTCCAACAAGTCCTCATCCTCCGCATTGCCATCTAAAGACCGATAGAATGCCTTCTCCCTCCGTCTACCTTCCCGTGAAAAAATGAACACTAGCTCCGGCGGTGAGCGCCTGTGGCATCGCTTATTGTGGATGAGCGGGGGCATGACAGACATGGCGAGAGCGAGGGCAAGTGGCGAGCAATGTCGGGCCGGTTGGGGCTTGTGAGGATAGGGCGAGTTGGGTGATGGTGCCACCGGAGAATGCCAGAACCAGTAATTATAGGCGTAAGGTAGGTGAACTAGCATGTCGCGGGAAATGCGATGGTCATCAAAATTCAATGCATAAGCAGGCATGGCTTAGCGCGCCAGCTTGCCGTGGAAAACTGGAAAAACTAAAATTATGACTATCCGTCCCGTCAGTGGTGTGTCCCGTCCGTGCTGGGTCGCACATCGGCATGACGGTCAAACGAGTGCAGTCGATTCATACATATCAGGTACATTGTGATCTGCTGGTTATTCATGTAGGATCGAGTCAGTCGGATAGTGTACCTGTAAGATCGCAATAGCTGATGAACGTTCGCTGGGTGATAAGGCATTTGTGAACCATTTTGCTGGCAGTTTCTTCAGATTCGGATGGCATTTTCTTCAGAACAACATGTCAATTTCTTCAGAGGTAGGCATTTTTATTCAAAAACTGCCACCATTGGATCTTGCGTCGCAACTAAAACTACCAGGAGTGTATTAGTATGCTAGCTAGTGATCGATCAGTAACTTGTAAACACTGAGCGAAGAGAAATAAGGAGCTGCTAGTAACCTGTAAACACTTAGCACAAAGGAATAAGGATCATGCTGTGCACATTTGTAAGAGTCGATCCGTTCAAAATGTTCACACGAGACTCACAGGCCTGGCTTTGTAATATGTTCACATTAATAGCCCAAATTCACCACCAACTAGTACGATTCCCATACATAAGATCAAGATGTTTATGCATCTCAATGATTCACAGATCATATACAATATGTAGCTCCTAGAGTAGAGATCAATAAAAAACATATGTTCTTGCTACTAACATGGATGCTTCTCTGAGCCAACATTCAGTAAAGAGTGAAAGATATTTTTTTGTGAACTGTGCATTTCCTCTTGCAAACATAAGTGGTTTCACCAACAGATGGAACCATGAGAATCAACCACACATGATGGAGGAACATCCACTGAAATATGAGTTGGTCATCTGTTGACCACACGGCGAGACTATTTTAAGAATACAACTTTAACTTTGGATGCCCATTGGATAATCAGACCAAAGCAATGAAGCACCTAGTGTTGGATAATAAATAGTACAATACTACTTTTGTGCAGTCCATGCAGTGACTATCCAATCTTTCTGTGTCTATTTTCAAATGGCACTTCATGCAGTGACTATACTATTCTCTTGTGCAGTTCCACAAAAATTTAGGTCCCTTTGTTTGTTTACTAAATAGCAACGGGCAGACATCTGTTTGCACAAATATCAAGCAACTAGTTAACATGTACCCCACCTTGTATTTTCGGTTTAAACACGTCTCTGCTAGTCGTTTCCGCTTAGCATCTATCATGTTTTGCACTGGACAATTTGATACTGTCATGTTTTACACTGGACAATTTGGTACTGAATTAATTTGCTGGTACAGAGCAGAAATATAGTGCCTATTCTTCATCAGACCAAGGATATCCATGTTTGCAGTGATGGAAGTGGTGAGATCGATACAACCTAATTTGAGCATCCAATCATTGAGTCATGTCCTACACCACCAATGGAGGTCCACCCTGCCAATAAATTTACATGCAAACCACTAATATTACTATCTGATGACAGTACGAAAACAGTAGCAAACCATGTACCTTGGTAATGAATAGCTCATAGTGCCACCAATTGGATATAACTATTTGGAAGAAAAAAAATGCTCGTAATGTTGAACCATTTGTACTCTTTTTGCAGTTCCACTAAAATCAAGCATCCCTGTTTGCACAGATATTGAAAGTGTGATTACTATGAAAGTGGCACTAGCTGAAGCATAGACTCACAAATATAAGGATTCCAATTTCTTAATGGGAAAAGGTAGCAAGACTGTTTCTAACCAACTGTTTAAAGGAATAAATATGGCAACAACGGCGAATGTCAGGAAGGCATACATAGTATTTTGTGAAAGATTGAACCATTCCTGACCTTTCCTGTTCTTTAAAGCATTTTTTGTGCAGCTCAACTAAAATAAAATGCCATCACCGCCTTGACAATTCGGTGACACTGTACAAAAAAATTGACTTATCATTACATCATGAAGTGAGGTATGTAATCTATAAGCACTAACAATGCAAAAATCTGAAGGCAGTAACAAGTTTCATCATTGGTATACTGGCTGTGCAACAACATTAGAATGCCTTAGCTCAAAAATCTTTAATACATCCACAATCAATAGCTAACCCTGAAACAATCCAGTGACATTACTTGGCATTGCTTCAATTTGTTGGTGGCATTAGATTGACTGCAACATTAGTTAAAAGTGGCATCACTTTAGTAGTAGCATTGCTTGATTTTACCGGTGGCATTATACTAATAGCAAAAAAGTGGCAATAAGAGCATGGGGAGGCCCATTCGGACAGTGGGCGCACTAGTACGATGTACCTCCATGGACGCATAGAGTGGTGAGGGAGGGATCGTTGCCCAGGCAACAAATATCCAAGCAGCATATGTGGATTACGTCCCATTTTTGTTCTCTTTAGCCACCGTTTTCCTATGTGAGGACAACAAACCTATCGACCTGGTCACTCTCTATTGCGTTGTCCTACCTTTCTACCCTTTTTCAACCAAACAAGAGACTCATTCCTTAGCTACTGCTTTTCCCCTTTTCAACCAAGATGCAGTTTCGATACCTAGTCTCTTCGACAGTACTTTCCCCCTTTCTTTCCTTATTGAACCCAGACATTTATTAGTCTGCATGAAGTAGGGTTTCCTTTAATAGTGCAATTTAAGGTTTTCATCTGCGTGACCAGCAGAGCAGAGGCTTAGTAACTTGGGGAGATGGGGAAGTGGAAAAAGATGCACATGCAGCGATGTGGGAAGATGGGCCAGTAGAACAAGGGTATGATTCGAAAAGAGGTAGCATACCCGAGGGTCAGCGGGAAGTGGCTTCGCTCGTGGTCATTGTCCTCCGCACACCCTATGACAGCGAGCTTGGGGACGGAGGCCATCCCGTGCCGGTGCTAGGTCTGAGAGGACGGCCTTGTCGTCATTGTGTGACCTCGCTCGCTGATGATGAGTGCGTCAATGCTGCACGTCCTTTTCTTTCCCGGTGGACAGGATCATGGCGGATCTGTGACCACCGGTGAGGAAGGAGAGAGAGGGTCCACCGCCATCTTTTTAGATCTGGAGAGAGTGATAGTGTGAGAAGCAACTGGGCAGCCCTAGAAAGCTAGCACTGAAGCTCCAGCCTATATATCTTACTAGTACTAGTACTAGTACTAGAGGTAGAGTAGTGGTAGAGTAGTTTAAACTTTCTCTACATACAGTACCAATTAGTTGTGCTTCAAAATTGAACGGCACGCCATTAAAAAAATTAAAGTCGAGAAATAAGGCGGTACCTCGGGCCAACGTGGATCGATCACATTTTGCACGAGAAATGACACACCATGTTTTGTTGACATGTGGTCCCGCTCCAACATGTTTGTGAGAAGATGACGAGTTCTTTTGTATAATTTCCGAACGGACGTCTATGAAGGCCGGGTCTCCTCTTCCTATACCGCAGCAACCATCCATCTCCTCTTTGCATTTCCCTCTCGATTTGAAACTGTTGTCGCACGCTCTTTTCTCCCCCTCCATTTGCCTTGAGTCTTCCTTCTGCCATTGTTCGCCTTCTCGATGGACGGAAGACACAGGATCCGACCTCGTTATTCTTGCCCCGATCTGAAAAATGATGCATTGGAGGCAATCATTGATCGGTGCAATGTCATCACCGTGGCTAGCATGGCAGGTTCATTCAAGGTTATTCTCGACTCAACAAATAGGATCATTACAAAGAACCCAAGGGTTCACGAGCGGTTTGATCTCCCCTGTCTTCTTCGCCATGACCCTGCTCGCTGGCGCGAGGATGACGGAAGGCTCGCCTTGTGCAAGTTGATGTCACTTGATGATGATACGTGTGATGTTAAGATGCCATCACTTAATAATAAGGCCTGGGCAGGCGCAAATGGAGATTGGGTTGTTTATATTGGGTACAACTGTGAGTGGGAACTTGTGAATGTGTACACTCATCACCGGATTCCACTTCTAAAAATCTCAGACTGCCCTGAGGTTGAGCACACTGATACTCTACGTACGTTCAGATGCAATCATGGTGACTGGCGTCTACTGAAGATAGCAATTTGTCGAGTTCCCAACTTCTCTTGGAATTATACGAACTATCATGTAGCCGTTATCTTTGACAAGCTTGTTGTTGTCCTTACTTTCACGCCTCGATATATATTGCTCAAAAATCAGTTTCTGTACACAGATGTGCACTGTGATGCAATTCAATACGAGCGTCTTGTGTTTGTTGCCACCACTTCTGGCACTGTTTTTGCATGGGATCCTTGTTGTTTCAGTATGTTTGTCTTCCACCATAATTAGAATTGTTTCATTCACCATGCATGCGAGTTAGTATCCCCGTACTAATTAGCCTTCTTGTGTTTCCAAGGTCTTGTGAACATTCCACCACCTATACTTGGAAAATTTTATAACCAAGGGGGAGATGATGATTGTGATGATCACGAGCATGAAGACGAGAAGGACCTACCTACTCAGTGGTGCCTAGCTACTTATTTCGATTGATCACGTCTTCTTGCCTGTATACAGGGCATTGCTGATGTTATAGAGGAAGCAGGAGTTGTCTCCCATGGTCGCACTCTCCGAAACAATTCCAAAATCTGTTGTAGGGTATTCGGGTTGGATATTAGTGTGCTAGAGCCAACACCTTCACCCTGGTTCAATATTGATAGTCTTGGAGAATTCTCGCTTTTCCTTGGACTAAACTATCCAATGATGGTGAAAGGCGATCCAGTTGATGTTCGCACAATGTTACCATTTATGAGAAGCAACTGTGTCTATACCTCGGACATTGCTATGGTTCCCTATGCTAGCTATTTGCGTACTCCTGATATATGCTACTTCAGCCTGGAGGGTGAGTCTTGTGTTGGTCTCAATATTAACAATAGCTGGCCCTGCCCAGAGGCTCACATATGGTTCAAAGCAAGCATTTCCAATGCCGCGGATTGTTTGACCTGAAGTTCATTTCATTGCTTGTTATTTGCTGTGTGATAAAAACTTTAGTATTTAGAATGTATCCTCATTCTCATTGTGTGTTGATGACTTGTTGTATGTAATACTAAATGGTATGCCTGGATGGTTTTCGAGTCGCTTCTCAGAGTGGGTGTTGTGACGCGGCAATTTTTTTCCCCGGATAAATAATTGTCCATGCATTGCAATGATGACCCACAACTATAGGGGATCAATCGTAGTCCTTTCGATAAGTAAGAGTGTCGAACCCAACGAGGAGCCGAAGGAAATGACAAGTGGTTCTCAGCAAGGTATTTTCGGTAAGGAATGAAATAGTCGGTAACAGATAGTTTGATAGCATGATAATTTGTAACGAGCAAGTAACGGTAATGGCAAATAATATGCAGCAAGGTAGCCCAATCCTTTTGTGGCAAAGGACAGGCCAAAATGGTCTCTCATGATAAGCAAAGCGTTCTTGAGGGTACACAGGAATTTCATCATATCACTTTCATCATGTTGATTTGATTCGTGTTCGCTACTTTGATAATTTGATATGTGGGTGGACCGGTGCTTAGGTGCTATTCTTACTTGAACAAACCTCCTACTTATGATTAACCCCCTCGCAAGCATCCACAACTACGAGAAAAGTATTAAGATAAAATCTAACCATAGCATTAAACTTTTGGATCCAAATCAGTCCCTTACGAAGTAGCGCATAAACTAGGGTTTAAGCTTCTGTCACTCTAGCAACCCATCATCTACTAACTACTCCACAATGCATTCCCTTAGGCCCAAATATGGTGAAATGCCATGTAGTCGACGTTCACATGACACCACTAAGGGAATCACAACATACATATCATCATATCAAGTTCACATAATTACTTGCAACATGACTTCTCCCGTGACCTCAAGAACAAAAGTAACTACTCACAAATAATAATCATGCTCAAGATCAGAGGGGTATTAATTAGCATAATAGATCAGACATATAATCTTCCACCAAATAAACCATATAGTAGTCAACTACAAGATGTAATCAACACTACTAGTCACCCACAAGTACCAATCTAAGGTTCCGGTACAAAGATTGAACACAAGAGATGAACTAGGGTTTGAGAGGAGATGGTGTTGTTGAAGATGTTGATGGAGATGGCCCTCCCAAAGATGGGAGAGTTGTTGGTGATGACGATGACGATGATTTCCCCCTCCGGGAGGGAAGTTCCCCCGGCGGAATCGCTCCGCCGGAGGGCAAAATTGCTCCTACCCAAGTTCCGCCTCGAGACGGCGGCGCTTCGTCCTGAAAGTCCTCCTCTTATTTTTTCTAGGTCAAGATGACTTATATACCAGAAGAGGGGCACCGGAGGTGGGCCAAGGAGGGCACAACCCACCAGGGCGCGCCTGGGCTCCCTGGTGCACCTAGGTGGGTTGTGCCCACCTGGTGAGCCCCCTCTGATAGTTATTTGCTCCAATATTCTTCATATATTCCAAAACAATTCTCCGTAAATTTTCAGCTCTTTTGGAGATGTGCAGAATAGGTAACTCTGACGTAGCTTTTTCAGGTCCAGAATTCCAGCCGCCGGTATTCTCCCTCTTTGTGTAAACCTTGCATAATATGAGGGAAAAGGCATTAGAAATACTCCGAAAAGCATTATTATGCATAAAAACATTATAAATAACAGTAGGAAAACATGATGCAAAATGGACGTATCAACTCCCCCAAGCTTAGACCTCGTTTGTCCTCAAGCGAAAACCGAAATCGAAAAACATGCCCACATGCTTAGAGAGAGAGGTGTCGATAAAATAAAATACGGACAAAGAAGCATCATGTATATTATTATATCAGCAAAGAACTTTAACATAAAAAATTTTCAAATAACTTTTATCATATAACTTCTCATGAACAAGTAACAATTCATCACAACATTGAAGTATAAAGCATAAACCTTATTGAAAACCAACAAACTATGTTCTCAGTCAACTTTGCAACTACAATTCATCATATTTTCAGGAAGGGTCACGTATCAGAGCCTTTAGGCAAGTCCACATACTCAACCATCATTTAATCTTCTATGATTGCTAACACTCACAGCGTACCCATGAACAAAAAGTTTCAACCGGACACATAGAAAGATAGGGGCTTATAGTTTCACCTCCCAACGTATTCACCTCAAGGGTGATGTCAACAATAATAACTCATGCCTACTCATATCCAACTGGATATATGTGCCTAGATCTTTCCTCACCACATTATGCTTGCAAAAAGAGAAAATAAAAAGGAATAGGGAAGAAAACTTTGACTCTTAATAAAAGTAAATGCATAAAAGTAAAGGATAGGCCCTTCGCAGAGGGAAGCAGAGGTTGTCATGCGCTTATTTGTTTGTATGCCAAATCCCTTAATGGAAAAGAACGTCACGTTATGTTGTCCCTTATGATAGCAACCTTTATTATGCAGTCCGTCGCTTTTATTACTTTGCCATCACAAGTTCGTACAACACTCAATTTTCTATTACACTAAATGATCCAACACATTTAGAAGCAATTTTTATTGCCTTATTGCACCGATGACAACTTACTTGAAGGATCTTACTCAATCCATAGGTAGGTATGGTGGACTCTCAAAATAAGATTTGGGTTAAATGTTTTTGGATGCACAAGTATCATCTCTACTTAGTGTGGAATTTTTGGCTAGAAAATATATTGAGCAAGCACCACATGTTAAAGGATCTATGACAATATAACTTCTATCTGAATATGAACAAACATAAATCATTACCTTGTCCAACGTCAACTATTTTGACATAAAATATTTAATGGGGGCTCACAATCATAAAAAATGTCCAAGATAGTGTATTTGCATGTGAATCTTCTCTTCCCTTATTAATTCTTTCATGAGTTGCATCATTGACCAATGCTATGTTTGTCAATCTCCAACAATTTTTACGACTTATACTTTTCCTTATGCGATGTCATTACTTACCATAAGATTAGCATATGACCTTTTTCATTTATTTTCCTTTCTTTTTATTGAGACATAAAAGTAAAGAAACAAAACTCAAACTACTCTTTATTATATATCTCGCACATGATTACATCGATAGATAGATCACTAAGCAAACACTCGAAAAGAAAGGATCGAACTAAAACTTTATTCAAATAAATTATAGGAAACTAAAGATCGAACTAAAATAGATAAAGGCGAAGATAGTGGTGGTGATACGATACCGGGACACCTCCCCCAAGCTTGGCACAAGCCAAGGGGAGTGTCCATACCATGAACTCAAGTCTCCTTTGGTGATGAAGAAGGTGGTGGTGGTGAGGAAGTAGTAGTGTCACACTTCAGGCTCAGGAGGTACTCCAATCTACGAATGATGCTCCGGAGGGCGATGACATGCTCTTGCAACAGAATATTTTCATGAGTGAGATATTTATTTTACACACGAACCATTTCAAGGATCCTAAAAGCCTCAATTTCAGTAGGGGTAGGATGATCATAGTAAGGCTGAAGGATGTCTTCTTCTTCTGCTGGAACGGCTTGCCCCTCTACCGAAAGTTGATCTCCCGTGACTTCCTTGACCTTGTCACCCTTGATGGTTTCCTCTGGATCCTCTCTCTTTAGTTCCATCTTCATAAACCAAGCATCTTCTTCTACTTTGTTGGAGGAGGAAGACATGATGCCTGGCCTAACAGATCCGACAGAAAACAACAAGAAAGAAGAACAGAAGATTTCTCCGCGATACGGTGGTTAATACATTCGGGGGGTATATAAAGATTTTTTTTATCTTGGGAAACAAGCAAATGGGAGGAAAACAGAGTTGGGAAGGTTTCCGAGGTGGGCACAACCCACCTGGGCGCGCCAGGGGGCCCAGGCGCGCCCTGGTGTCTTGTGCCCCCCTCGGGTGCCTTCCTGGTTGTTTCTTATTTTCCTAATTTTTAAAATATTCCAAAACTGACAGAAAATATTATTGCGGATTTTTCGGAGCCCGTTTACTTACCGTATCACGTACCTCCTCCTTTTTAATTATTCTGGGGTGTTCGAGAAGGTCTCTTTTATGTGTTCCTCAGGTGTCATAGTTTGAATAATATTGCTTTCAACATTGATAGGCGTACCTGAAATATAATGTTTAATTCTTTGCCCATTGACCACCTTCGGGTTAGTACCTTCGGTATTATTTATTTTGATAGCTCCAGAGCGGTAAACCTCTTCGATGATATATGGTCCTTCCCATTTAGAGAGATGTTTTCCTGCAAAGAATCTGAAACGAGAGTTATACAATAGAACATATTCTCCAACTTTGAATTCTCGCTTTTGGATTCTCTTGTCATGCCATCTTTTAACTTTTTCTTTAAATAACTTGGCATTTTCATAGGCTTGGGTTCTCCATTCATCAAGTGAGCTAATATCAAATAACCTCTTTTCACTGGCAAGTTTGAAATCATAGTTGAGTTCTTCAATTGCCCAATATGCTTTGTGTTCTAACTCTAGAGGCAAATGACAAGCTTTTCCATAAACCATTTTATACGGAGACATACCCATAGGATTTTTATATGCTGTTTTGTAGGCCCAAAGTGCATCATCCAATTTCTTAGACCAATTCTTTCGGGACCTATTGACAGTTTTCTGTAATATTTTTTTATTTCTCTATTGCTAAGTTCAACTTGACCACTAGATTGAGGATGATAGGGTAATGCAATTCGATGGTTAACATCATATTTAGCAATCATTTTATGGAAAGCACCATGAATAAAGTGTGAACCACCATTAGTCATTAAATATCTAGGGACTCCAAACCTCGGGAAAATAACTTCTTTAAGCATTTTAATGGAAGTGTTATGATCAACACTACTAGTTGGAATAGCTTCTACCCACTTAGTAACGTAATCAACAGTAATAAAAATATGTGTATACCCATTAGAGGAAGGAAAAGGTCCGATATAATCAAAACCCCAAACATCAAACGGTTCAACAGCAAGTGAATAATTCATAGGCATTTCTTGATGCTTACCAATATTACCAATTCGTTGACATTCATCACAAGATAAAAGAAACTTATGGGCATCCTTGAAGAGAGTAGGCCAATAAAAACCAGATTGCAATACCTTGTGAGCAGTTCTATCTCCCGCATGATGCCCTCCATAAGCTTCGGAGTGACATTTCTGTAGGATTTGTTCCTGTTCATGCTCAGGTACACAACGTCTAATAATACCATCTACTCCTTCTTTATAAAGATGTGGGTCATCCCAAAAGTAATGTCTTAAATCATAGAAGAACTTTTTCTTTTGTTGGTATGTGAAACTCGGTGGTATGTATTTAACAACAATATAATTAGCATAGTCAGCATACCAAGGAGTATTGTGAGAAACATTTATTGCAGCTAGTTGTTCATCAGGAAAGCTATCATCAATTGGTAGTGGGTCATCAAGGATATTTTCCAACCTAGATAAGTTACCAGCTACGGGGTTCTTAGCTCCTTTTCTATCAGTGATATGTAAATCAAATTCTTGTAGCAAGAGAACCCACCTAATGAGTCTAGGTTTAGCATCTTTCTTTTCCATAAGATATTTAATAGCAGCATGATCGGTGTGAACAATAACTTTAGAATCAACAATGTAAGATCTGAATTTATCACAGGCAAACACAACTGCTAAAAATTCTTTTTCAGTAGTAGCATAATTTCTTTGGGCATTGTCTAGAGTTTTGCTAGCATAATGGATAACATTTAATTTGTTATCAACTCTTTGTCCTAGAACAGCACCAACACCATAATCACTAGCATCACACATAATTTCAAAAGGCAAGTTCCAATCAGGCGGTTGAATAATAGGTGTAGAAGTTAAGGCTTTCTTAAGTGTTTCAAAGGCTTCTACACAATCATCATCAAAAACAAATGGAACATCCTTTTGTAAAAGATTTGTAAGAGGCCTAGAAATTTTAGAGAAGTCTTTAAACCTCCTATAGAAACCAGCATGACCAAGGAAACTACGAATACCTTTAATATCTTTAGGACATGGCATTTTCTCAATTGCATCAACTTTAGCTTTGTCCACCTCAATACCTCGTTCAGAAATTTTATGCCCCAAGACAATACCTTCATTAACCATAAATTAGCACCTTTCCCAATTCAAGACAAGATTAGTTTGCTCACATCTCTGCAAAACTCAATCAAGGTTGCTCAAGCAATCATCAAAAGAAGTTCCATAAACAGAAAAATCATCCATGAAAACCTCAACAATCTTTTCACAAAAATCAGAGAATATAGCAGTCATACATCTTTGAAAGGTAGTAGGTGCATTCCATAAACCAAAAGGCATACATCTATAAGCATAAGTTCCAAAAGGGCAAGTAAAAGTGGTTTTCTCTTGACCAGGTTGTGAAACAGGTATTTGAGAAAAACCAGAATATCCATCTAGGAAGCACAAGTGTGTGTGCTTTGATAATCTTTCTAGCATTTGATCAATAGAAGGCAAAGGGTAATGATCTTTTCTCGTAGCTTTATTTAATTTTCTAAAATCAATTACCATTCTATAGCCAGTAACAATTCTTTGTGGAATGAGTTCATTTTTATCATTAGGAACAACGGTAATACCTCCTTTCTTAGGGACACAATAACGGGACGCACCCATCTACTATCAACTATGGGATAGATTATACCTGCTTCCAGAAGCTTTAATATTTCAGTTCTTACCACTTCTTTCATCTTAGGATTCAAACATCGTTGATGATCAACAACGGGCTTAGCATCAGGTTCCATATTAATCTTGTGCTGACAGAGAGTGGGACTAATGCCCTTAAGATCATCTAGAGTATATCCAATAGCAGCACGATGCTTCTTCAGAATTTTCAATAATCTTTCTTCTTCATGTTCTGAAAGGTTAGCACTCATAATAACAGGATATATCTTTTTCTCATCAAGATAAGCATATTTCAAAGTGTCAGGCAATTGTTTCAATTCAAACAGAGGATCACCTTTAGGTGGAGGAGTACCTCCTAGAGTTTCAATAGGCAAATTATGTTTGAGAAGAGGTCGTTGTTCAAAGAAAATTTTATCTATCTCATTTCTTTCATGCATGTGCATATCATTTTCATGGTCTAGCAAATATTGTTCTAGAGGATCAGTGGGAGGCATGGCAATAGAAGCAAGACCAATTATTTCATCCTTACTAGGTAATTCTTTCTTGTGAGGTTGTCTATTAAACTTGGAAAAAATTAAACTCATGAGACTCATCACTAAAGCTAACACCGACAGTTTGTTTTTCACAATCTATTTTAGCATTGACAATGTTCAAGAAAGGTCTACCAAAGATAATGGGACAAAAGTCATCTTGTGGGGAACCAAGAACTAGAAAATCAGTGGGGTATTTTATTTTCCCACACAAGACTTCAACATCTCTAACAATCCCATGTGGTGTGATGGTGTCTCTATTAGCAAGTTTAATAGTAACATCTATGTCTTCTATTTCAGCGGGTGCTATATCATTCATAATTTCTTGGTATATGGTAGAAGGAATAGCACTCACACTAGCACCTAAATCACATAAACCATGATAACAATGATCTCCTATTTTGACTGAGACAATGGGCATGCCAACAACATGTCTATGTTTATCTTTTTCATCGGGTTTGGTAATTCTAGCAGCTTCATCACAGAAGTAAATAACATGCCCATCAATATTTTCTACCAGGAGATCTTTAACCATAGCAACACTAGGTTCTACTTTAATTTGTGCAGCAGGTTTAGGTGCTCTAATATTACTTTTGTGAACCACAGTCGAAACCCTAGCATGTTCCTTTATCATAACAGGGAAAGGTGGGTTTTCAATATAAGCAGTAGGCACAACTGGATCAACATTGTAAATAATAGTTTCATCTTTAGCTATGTTGGGTTCTTTAATTTATTCTTTGATAGGGGGATGATATTTAAACCACTTCTCCTTAGGGAGATCAACATGAGTAGCAAATGATTCACAAAAAGAGGCTACTATCTCAGAGTCAAGTCCATATTTAGTGCTAAACTTATGATAAGCATCGGTATTCATAAAAGATTGAACACAATCAAATTCAAGCTTAATACTTGACTCTTTACCTTCATCGAGTTTCCAATCTTCAAAGTTGCATTTAATTCTTTCTAAAAGATCCCACCTGAATTCAATAGTCTTCTTCATAAAAGAACCACTACAAGAAGTATCGAGCATGGATCGATCATCATGAGAAAGCCGAGCATAAAAATTCTGAATAATAATTTCTCTTGAGAGCTCATGATTGAGGCATGAATATAACATTGACTTAAGCCTCCCCCAAGCTAGAGTGATACTTTCTCCTTCACGAGGCCAAAAATTATATATATATAATTCCGATCACGATGAACTAGATGCATAGGATATTTTTTTTTGGTGAAATTCCAATTTCAATCGATTCCAGTTCCAAGATCCAATATCATCGCATAGCCTATACCATGCCAATGCTTTTCCCTTCAAAGATAAAGGGAAAACCTTTTTCTTAGCTTCATCTCCAGGCAAACCTGCAAGCTTAAATAATCCACAAATTTCATCGACATATATCAAGTGCATATCAGGATGTTCAGTTCCATCTCCTACATAAGGATTAGCTAGCAGTTGTTCTATCATACCTGAAGGAGTTTCATAACCAATATTTTCAGTAGGTGTAGTAGGTTGAGGGGTAGCTAATTGTGGTTCCGGTTGTCGTGGGTTTAACACGGCAGATGCCCTTGTGAAAGGACTTAGGTGTGGAGCCATTGATGTCTACTATGCAACCTTTCTTCCTGTAGACGTTGTTGGGCCTCCAAGTGCAGAGTTTTGTAGACAGTAGCAATTTTACGTCAAGTGGATGACCTAAGGTTTATCAATCCATGGGAGGCGTAGGATGAAGATGGTCTCTCTTAAACAACCCTACAACTAAATAACAAAGAGTCTCTTGTGTCCCCAACACACCCAATACAATGGTAAATTGTATAGGTGCACTAGTTCGGCGAAGAGATGGTGAAACAAGTGTAATATGGATAGTAGATATAGGTTTTTGTAATCTGAAAATATAAAAACAGCAAGGTAACTAGTAACAAAAGTGAGCAAAATCGGTGTTCCAATGCTTGAAAATAAGGCCTAGGGTTCATACTTTCACTAGTGCAAGTTCTCTCAACAATGATAACATAATTGGATCATATAATAATCCCTCAACGTGCAACAAAGAATCACTCCAAAGTTTCTATCGAAGAACGTAGGACGAAAACGTGCATCAACCCCTATGCATAGATTAGCCCAATGTCACCTCGGGAATCCGCGAGTTGAGTGCCAAAACATACATCAAGTGAATCAATAGAACATCCCATTGTCACCACAGATATCCCATCGCAAGACATACACTACTACAAGATGCTGCTAACGCGACACTACGATCAGAGACCCTTTGACGAAACTGTGTGATGCATTAATCGCAAACAGTGATGTAAAATAACCGTAAAAAAAGATGCAAAACGTTTGCCATGGCGGAGCCATCAAACACGGTTCTGATTTTAGTTGCTTGTGTGATGCAGGGCATACGGTTCAGTTCAGTTCAATTAACTGTTTGCGATGAGGAAGAAGAACAGAAATGGGCAGCCAGATGAAGGCGTGTGCGGTAAAAGGCATACAATTCACTCGGATGAACTGTTTGTGATGAGGCGGAACATCAGAAATGGGCAGCCAGATGAAGGTGTGTGTGATATACGGCATACAGTTCACTCGGATGAACTGTTTGTGATTAGGCAACACAAAAGAAACGGTCAGCCAGATCAAGGTGTGTGCAATATACGGCATATAGTTCATTGCGATAAACTATTTGTGTTGAGCCAAGAGAACAGAAATGTTTCATATGTGAAGATGTATGTAATGCGCGGCAAACATCCAATTACATAGGTGGCTAGTACACACATGACATTTCCACCCACCAAAGTAAACTATTACATGCATAATTAACTAGGATAAACGATCATCTGATCATCATCTACTTCTTGTGCTACCTCGATGTTCCTTTTATGCTAAGTTTCCATTAATTGATGGCGTTTTATGAACACGCCACCGTTCCCCACCATTTCCTCACCTATTTCCCGCCACCCAGCGATATTGCGCATAAACCTAGGCGGCGCGCGACGCACGGAGGCAACAAGCGCAGCCTGTAGCACATCCACCTTTTCCAAGCATGCGAACCAACCAAAGTGCCGCCTCTGCCATCAACCTCATCGACGAGGAAAACGAGAAGGCGCCATGGCCAGTCGAGGCCAAGGCGCTCCCCGGCAACGCGATGGACGACGCCGTGATGCGCGTCATCGCCAGGGTTGAGCAGACCCTTGGCGCATGGCGCTTCAGCGCCGCGGATCAAGATAGGCATGTCAGCGCCGAGAGGCTGCAGCTCGCCGCACAACATGATCGATGGTGCGCCGCAGAGCAAGCTAGGTGCATTCACGCTGATAGGCTGCGGCTCGCCGCACGGCGAGTCCGTTGGAGCACCGCAGAGCGAGAGGCGCGACGCGCCGCACAGCAAGAGCGGATCCATCGGCGCTTGCCTGCTGTCAATAGGGCGTCGCAGCTGGGTACATGTTCCGTCAGTTCCCCCATTCCTCGCCAAGAGTGGGCAGAGGCACTCTGCACCGTACTTGCACCAGAGGCCGGCCGCGCCGTACTTGCACCAGACGCCCGCCGCGCCGTTCGCATGGGTCACGCCGTTCGCCTTGTTCGCGGCCCGCTCGATGCCAACGCACTGGTCGGTAGGCTCGACCGTCTCCTTGGCCCAGGTGTCCACCTGGGCGCAGTAGAGGAATATGGCCGTCGCATCCTCGAGCTGGTGATCTCCGATGAAATAGCCAACTTGGAGCTCGAGATCGCGCTCCAGATGTACCGCAAGCGTGTCGACCGCTTGGACGAACGCCTGCACGAGTTCAAGCAGAGCCAAGAGCTACCGTAGGCAAGGGCTGGTCATGGTCTCATGGACGCGTTTTATTTTGTTGAGTCATTTCGACGTGGATCGCTATGTATTCACAGCAATCATAATATTGCTCTGTTTCAATGTGTGTACTCTGTTTTCCATTCTTATATGTTCTGTTTCAATGTGTGTATATACGCTTTCCATTCTGTATATGTGAATGATAACAGCTAGATACAAATTAGTATACAAAAACAGATAGAAAATGGAATTCATAATATATATATATATATTAATTGTTCATTAGTTCATCACAGAATATATATAATATCATCACATATACTTGATGATACTTAACTACTAGGTACAATGCGTAAAATTGAAAACGAACAATACTAAAACTAATAATCCCTCCTGGGGGCAGTATTCCGGCAGCCACTCACCAGCAGCTCCCTGGTGCGCGGTGTCTTCCCAGCGCGGAGGCAGTACTCTGCCTCCTCCGCCTCGCAGCGCTTGACGTACTGATCTGCCTCTAGCTGGCGGACGAGCGTGAACGATCTTGCCATTTCATTGGGCGCCCACCGGAGCCCCTCGTCGGTGGCACGCTGGAGCTTATCGGCCCACCTCCACGCAGCGATGAGGCACCTAGCACCTTTGACCTTCCTCGCAAAGTACCCGTCTTCGTACACCTCCTCCGCACGACGACGCGCCCGCCCCCAAAGCTGCACCGCCTCCTTTTTCCAGGCGGCATCACGGGCTTCACACGCCGCCTGGTACCTGGCTTCCTCCTCCGCCATCTCCTTCTTGAACGGCACTTGCCTGGCTTTCTCAGCCGGCGGCAGCGACTTCCACAGACAAAGATTGTACTAGCCCCAAAACCAATCCAAAGTTGGGGGGTCCGGCACAACCTCGTCCGGCGGTGCGTAGGGGTCCTCCTTGTCACTGCTCTTCGACTGAGCATCCTCGGGGGGCGGCGACTCCTCGTCGGCGCGTGGGCAGATCGGTGGCGCCATGGTAGAGATTTGAGAGAGAGAGAGAGTGAGAGAGAGGGCGAGCGAGGGGAGGATGTAAATGAGAATGCAGGCGGGACGATGTGAGCAAGGTAGTATTTATTGGCGGCCGGAATCTAAATCAACGGGAACAATACACACGCCGGTCGCCGGAATTTACGAGTACTGTAGTTTGAATTACACACGATTCCCGCAGCAAAATCCGTGTGTGAACTTAATAGCTGACGGTTTCCAATATAGAACCGTGTCTGATTAATAACCCCCGCCACTCACCTTGCAAACCTCGAAGCGCGAAATAGAGTGCCAATTGTGTGGGGGCCGGTTGGCTTGCGAGATCTTTACATTTTCTTTTTTGAACCGCAGATATTTACATCGTCTGATGGTTTTTTAACTCGCACACAAGTACACAAAAATATGATTTTTCAAACCGTTATGGTTAGACGTTGCATGTAGATGTAGTTCAAATTTGAATTACGGTCATTAAATGGCTAGAAAATCACTTAAATGTCTTTAAAAGGTCAAATGACCCCTAGAATTTTCCAAATTTTCACATGACATTTGTATTAGTGCATGTTAAATGTAGAAAAATTTTGAAGGCCATAAGAGGAAGCTATCTCATGTTCGTCATCAAACATACATTGTTCCCTCCCGGAACCACGAGCCTTCTAGTGAGTTGCTCCGGTTTGTGACGGGTGTGTGTCCAAACTTTCGTCAAACAGGCCAAGTTTTTACCACATTATCTTGGTGGCATGACATTACATCAAGCTAGGTTTTGTAACACCCCCGTGTAATAAAGCACTGTGCTCTTATGCTAATCATGCCAAGTCAACATCATTTGCAATGCATGATCATGGTGTTTAAACAACTCAATTCAAATTCCTCTCTGAAAACAATTCAAATTCAAGTGCAAATAAAGTTGCCCAAAACTTGCTAGAAAAATATTCATCATTTGACAAAAATTCCATAACAATTATTTGTTAAGGAACACAACATCACTCTTGTGCAAAGGTGAGCACTAGCAATTATAACAGCACCAATTCAACATTTTTAAATGCTATCCTATTTATGAAAAATTCAAATGAATTCCAAAATTGCCCAAACTTTTTGTGGCAGTGCAAAATATTCCACTGTATTTATGTGTCCAAGTTCCACATCTTTACAAAGGCATTTGGCAGCCCAAAATAATGCAAAACTATCTCTGAAAAAGAAAAATAGAAAAATAAAACGAGAAAAAGAAAAATGCCACTGTGGACTGGGCCTAAGTGCACAGTGCACTCAGCCCAGCCCACCAGGCCCACCTTCTCCCTCCTTCCCTCTCTCTCCATCGCTGTGCCGCCACGCCCGTGGCCGCGCCGGAGCGCTCTGGTCGTTCGTCGACACGATGATGCCACTGACGCCACCGATGCGGAGGGGATAAGGGCGAGCCCTATCCCTCCCCCCTGGACGCCTCGCCACTCTCCCCTCACCTCTCTTGCCTCTCCCTCGAGCTCTCTCCTGCTCCACCGAACGCGTCCATCGCTGCTCACCGTCGTAGCCGCGGCCACCGACCTCGCCTCGCCTCGCCAACCTGTCCAGCAGCTCCGTCATTGTCGACTGCCTTGTCCCCGTCCAGGAGCACTAGCCGGGGAGCACTGCAGGCTACGGATCGAGCCGCCCCTTCCGCCTCGGCCGCCGGCGATCTCCGTCGTCTCTGGCGAGCTCTGCTGCTCCTAAGCTATCAAGGGTCTTTCTTGACCGCTCGGTGAGCTTCCACGCTCCTCTCCTCCCTCACTGGCTGCCGCTGTTTAGCCATAGCCGCCCCGCCGCATTGCCATGCTCCGCCGTCCGCTGTTGCCGTCGTCGCCGCCGCCGTAGCTCTCGTCGTTGTCATGGCCGTCCGAGCACGCCATCGTGCTCGGGGCACCCTAGAGGTGCGGCCTGGCCCGTTAGTCCGCTCGCACGTGCGCTACTTCGCCATCCCCGACGTGCACCCGAGAACGCCGCCGCCTTCGCTCGTCGCCGGCGTCGATTCCGGCCGTTTCCGGCAAGGCCACTGCCACCATTCGACGCGGCTCGCTTGACTCGTTCGATCGAGCCTAGCCGCGCGCCAAACGGTGCTCTGTAGCGCATTTCCGACGAGGGCCGTGGCCCTCCGCCGCGTTTTGGTGTCACCGGCGGCGAAACACCGGCCACCGCCGATGTGGCACACCTGGGGCCCACCCCTGGGTCGCTGCCAGTGGGCCCTGAAGGCCCCGTTGACTGGGTTGACCCAGTCAATGTGCTGACTGGGCAGCTCAGTGCCACTGACATGCGGGCCCCACCGCCAAATTAGTTTAATTAAAATGATTTCCTAAATAAGCTTAATTAGATAACCTAATCAGTCACTGACATGTGGTGCCCAGCTGTTAATTTACTCTGTTTAATTAAAAGAAACCCCTGTTAGTCCCTCTGTGTATGATAGGTGGGACCCACTGGTAAGGTTTGACCTGGTCAGCGAGTCTGTTGACCGCTGACATCACACCTGCCTCATGCTGACGTCATATTTCATTTCTGTTGATTTAAAATAATTCCAGAAAATGATTTAATCTTTGAAAATTCGTAGAATTTAAACCGTAGCTCGGATCGAAAAACTTTATACATGAAAGTTGCTCAGAACGACGAGACAAAGCTGACTGTGCTATCTGTTTCCGTGTCGGGACCCTCTACGGAGGTGGACCCATAACTTTTAGCCTGTTTCCGGTAGATGAATAGTGCATATACACCGGTTAATAATTCCAACTTAAATCCTAAAATAACTAAAATTACTTAGACATGCTTTTAGGCAACCCTGCACTGCACGTTAGCATAGCATGCTCTGTGTTGTATATGTTTGCTATGTATTTATCTGTTTCCTCCCCCTCTTTTCTCTCGGTAGACCCCACCACCGACGTAGTCCCCGAGGCTGACGTAGCTCCGGAGGTCGACTACGCCCCTGACGACCCTTCTCTTGCCGCAGAGCTTCCAGGCAAGCACTCCCCCTTTGAACATGCCGATATCGCCTATTCTTTCTCTCTTATGCTTGCATGAGAAATTGCTGCTGCTACTGTTTATCCTATTTCTGATGCATAGCCTGTTTTTGTAACTGCTATTGATACCTACCTGTTTATCCTAAACTGCTTAGTATAGGCTGGATAGAGACCCACCAGAGACCCCCACTTTGTCCCATGTTGCCCCTCTGGATTATCAGATGACTCGATCAACGTGATCGATAAGCAGGCCCTGGCACCGCACATCACCCCCTTAGTTGTACGACACTGCAGCGTTACTATCGAGTGCCGAGGGTGATACCTCGTTTAGCACTTCTGATGTTAACTCTGTAGAGTAGCTATTTGGTCGTGGTCATCGAGGGTGATTCCTCCTTCACCACTCCCGATAACGACACCGTCGTACAACACCTCAAGTGTGAACCTTGAGGGTGATTCCTCCTAAGTTCACATTGACGACTACATCAGGTGGAATCCATCGAGGGTGATTCCTGGGGTTTCCCCCTGGTGCTTGGACACACAGTTACTATGACTTTAACCATGAACCATGATAAATTTGGGTCGGCCCTGAGGGGTACCCGCGCGTGCATGTGATGCGAGT
Organism: Thinopyrum elongatum; assembly: GCA_011799875.1. Lineage (NCBI taxonomy): Eukaryota > Viridiplantae > Streptophyta > Magnoliopsida > Poales > Poaceae > Thinopyrum > Thinopyrum elongatum. The sequence continues at coordinate 180,191,543 of CM022297.1, read as the reverse complement.
GATGTGGAGACGGGTTGACCTGGAGGGTGCCCGCGAGATAATTAAGAGGCGCGGCCGAGCATTCTTAGCCCTTGCAGCAAGTCCTCGAGACGGGGCTACGGGGTCACATCGATCATGAGTCTCTGCTTTTTATCGCGCGCTCCTAATTCACTAACGATTTGGATATTTGATCCGAGTGGGCCTCTGGCCCGATAGCACTAACCATCATGTGGGAACAGTTATGGGCACTCTGCGTTGTATGCATCAGCTGAAGCTTAATGGACATCAGCGATTGAGCGGCGCGTGTCGAGTTGGACCGCGTAAAGCAACCGCCTTGATAGTGTGGGTTGCCAGGTTTGCTCTCGGCCATGAATGTAACATGCAGGAGTTCCCGGGGCGATGGCCCAAGACCCCTGGGGGCATAGGTTTAGTCCGGCGTGCTGACCTCTCTGTTAAGCCTAGGTTGGGTTGCGGCGTATCGTTTGGCTGAGGCCGAGCATGACCTCGAAAAGTGTGTCCGACTGGAGTTAATCGAGCGTGGTGGGTAAGTTGGTGCACCCCTGCAGGGAAGAACTAATCTATGCATAGCCGGATCCTCGGTAACGAACGCTCGGAGTTGTATCCCGATCGATACAACTAGAACCTAATGATGAGATGAGATATAGATATTTGGGCTCTGGGATTGCTTTCTCGCAGGGAGTCGAGAAAGGATCTCTGGGCGAGGTTGATACTTATTACTACTATTACTTTATACTGTACTAATCTACACTCTTCTAATGCTGCAAGACCGTTGAAGATGCTAGTCTTCGATAGGACTAGGCCTTCTCTCTATTCTGGCATTTCTGCAGCCCAGTCCACATATACAACCTTTCTTTGATAATGTTGCATATGTAGTGTAGATCCTTGTTTGCTGAGTACTTCGGATGAGTACTCACGGTTGCTTTGCTTCCTCTTTTTCCCCATATCCATTTGATGCAACTAGATGAGGGAGCCCCAGAGACAGCTGCCCCCGCCGACGACTACTATTACCACCCCGAGGGTGGTTACTACTACGAGTTGGCTGACGACCAGGAGTAGGTTCGGAGGGTCCCAGACAGGAGGCCTGCACCTTTTCGGTCGTAGTGTTTTCTTTTGCCTAGCCTTTTAAAGGCCTATCTGTTTTATCTTTTATGTCTGTACTCAGATATCTGATGCTTCCACTGACACTTGTATGCGAGCTTACGTATTCGAGCCCTCGAGGCCCCTGGCTTGTAATATAAAGCTTCTATGACTTTATTTATGTTTTAGAGTTGTGTTGTGATATCTTCAAGTGAGTCCTTAGGCTTGATCGTGTGCATTTGCGTGTATGATTAGTGCACGATTAAGTCGAGGCGTCACAGGTTGGTATCAGAGCCGACTGCCTGTAGGACCCCCCTTTTCCAACTCCTTGGCCGAAGTTGAGTCTAGTCGTCCAAAACTGTTTTACTAACTTGGCTGTGTGGCTTACGGGCCCACGTCGCCAACTGGGTGGTATTAGGATCTTTTATTCCTCTTCCTTACTCTGGGACTCTGATCTCTCTTCCTTTCGGGTGAAAATTTTACTAACTCCAACATTAGGTTCTCGTGATCACATCCACCCTCAGTTCTGAAATTACCCCCCCTTTCTTCAAGATTGTGGGCTAGGTTCTGCTTGGAGGATCCTTTTATCGAGGGCACCCTGTGTTGTCATTTGCAGATTCCTCGCTCCAGCAGTTTTCTCTGACGTTGATGTAGCCTTTTCTATGTCTTGTTGTGTACTTCCTTACCGCGTGCCTGCGCGCCGCCTAGCATGTCTAGCTTTTAAATTTGTGCCGTTATGTTGTCCGCATGTACCCGACTCTGTGTATGGATCTGTACATCTTAATTGACTACTGTTAAGTATCTATTACACTGCTTAATTATTGTCGTGTTACATCATGCTTGTCGCTAAATACTCGCAATTGCATTTACTAAACTACCCCTATTGAAACTTAGCAGGATGGTTAGACCAGGTGGTCGTGGTCGTGGTCGTGCCCCTGAACACCCACCACCGCCGGATTATATGGCAGCTATGATGCAACAATTCGAGCTCAACCGTCAGTTCATGACTGGGATTATGGCTCAGTTTCCGCATCTGAACAACTAGAACCCTGCTTCAATAACTCTGTCGGAATTTGTGTGTCTTAACCCCACTCAGTTCCGCAATTCCGATAAGCCACTGGATGCTGATGACTGTTTTCGCGACATCACTCACGAGATGGAGTCTACAAATGTCTCCCCTACCAACTTTGTCACCTTTGCATCCTTTTTCTTAGAGGGTCCCGCTGCTCAATGGTGGGACACACACAAGCGTACACTGCCTGCTGGAACAGCCATTACTTGGCTTGAGTTCTAGGCTGCTTTTCGTGCCCGATATATTCCTCAGGGAATCATGGACCGGATGAAAACCCAGTTCCGCAACCTCACTCAGGGCAACAAGACTGTCGAAGCCTGTCAGCGGGAATTCCTTGACCTATCCCGCTATGCTGAAGAAGACATCGCCACGGATGCTTGTAGGCAGGAGAAATTCCGTAATGGACTCCACCCAAACATCGAGCTTGCACTTGCTGCTCAAGACTTCACAGACTTTGCTACCCTTGTGAACAAGGCTATTCTGGTTGAGACCGCTCAGATCAAGCACAAGGAGTCACAGAAGTGCTATCGTGATGTTGGCTCATCTTCGGGCTCGTCTTCACAGAAGCGCCGCATATGGATCCCTCAGAGCATGTATCATCCAACCGCTCCCGTGTACCGCCCTGCTTATGCTGCACCACATCTTCCCCCTCCACCACCAAGACAGCCTCTGCGAGCTGCACCACCCCGAGCTGCTGCTCCCAATCCCAATGATGGGCTATGTTACAAATGTGGCAAACAAGGTCATCTTGCCAGGAACTGCTACCAAAATCGGAACCAACTGGCTCTGCCTGCTAATGCCCGTGGCAACAATCAGCCCCGCAACAATAATGCTAGGCCTACTTATGGTCGTGGTCAGGCTTATCATGTCAACATGAGTGAAGACCCAGACTAGCCAGCTACTGTGATGGGTACACTTCCTGTTAATTCAGTACCAGCTTCTGTTTTATTTGATTCAGGAGCATCTCATTCATTCATGTCAGAACATTTTGCACTCATGCATGACGTTAAATGTGAAACGCTACACCAATCCTTAATGGTAAACACTCCCGCGGGTCAATGTCAAACATCTTTATTCAGCCCCGAAGTCACCATTGAGATTGAGGGGTTGAAATTTCTTGCTTCCCCCATTATGCTAAAGTCTTGCGGTATTGACCTCATTCTGGGAATGGATTGGTTGAAGGCTCATTACGCCTCAATCAATTGTGCCACTAAAGTTGTACATCTCCTACACCCATCAGCTGAGCTAGTGAATTACCGTGCCCAGATAACTCAAAATGCTGAGGCTCAAATCTACGCGCTAAATGCGTTGAACGCTTCTCCGCTTGAGGGAATCGAGAACATCCCAGTCGTCTGTGACTTTCAAGACGTCTTTCCAGAAGAACTTCCAGGAATACCCCCTGCTAGAGCAGTCGAGTTTGTCATCGACTTGAAACCAGACACAACTCCTATTGCAAAGCGTCCTTATAAGATGCCTCCGCACCACCTTCTCGAGCTTAAGGAAGAAATCGACAAGTCACTTAAGAAGGGTTTCATCCGCCCCAGTTCCTCTGCTTGGGGAGCACCTTCACTCTTCGTTAAGAAGAAGGATGGAGCTAACCGATTGGTTCAGGATTATCGGCCCATTAACCAAGCCACAATCCAGAACAAATACCCACTGCCCCGGATCAATGATCTTTATGATCAGCTTGCTGGGTCCTCTGTGTTCTCGAAACTCGACTTGAGGTTGGGTTATCATCAGATCCGTGTCCGCGAAGAGGATATTCCCAAGACTGCATTTGTTACTCGCTATGGCTCTTATGAGTACACTGTCATGTCATTTGGCTTAACAAATGCTCCAGCCACATTCTCTCGTCTGATGAATTACATCTTCATGGATTACCTCAACAAGTTCATCATGGTATATCTAGATGATATTCTCGTATATTCAAAGAATAAGGAAGAACATGTTGAACACCTTCGTCTTGTTCTGGAAAGGCTTCGTGAACACCAGTTGTATGCCAAATACTCCAAATGTGAATTCTGGCTTTCTGAAGTAACCTACCTTGGACATGTGATATCTAAGGATGGAATTGCTGTTAACCCGGAACGAGTTCAAGCTATTCTTGACTGGACTCCTCCGAAGAACGTCAAGCAAGTGAGAAGTTTTCTCGGCCTTGCAAGCTATTACCGTCGATTTGTCGAGAACTTTTCCAAGATTGCTAAGCCTCTGACTAACCTGCTTCACAAAGGCGTTAAGTTTGAGTGGACAGATAAATGTGAGGCGAGTTTCTAGACTCTCAAGCACAAGCTAACTTCTGCTCTAGTGCTTGCTCCTCCGGATTCTCGCAAAGACTTTGTGATATATTGCGACGCCTCTCGTCAAGGATTAGGCTGTGTTCTAATGCAAGAACGAAGAGTAATTGCGTATGCTTCGCGTCAATTGTGTCCACATGAAGTAAACTATCCAGCGCATCATCTAGAACTTGCTGCAGTGATCTATGCATTGAAGCTGTGGCGGCATTACCTTCTGGGTAACCGGTGTGACATATATACTGATCATCAAAGCTTGAAGTATTTTTTTACTCAGCCGGATCTTAATCTCCGTCAACAGCGATGGTTGGAAACAATTACGGACTATGACTGTGGTATTTCTTATACCCCTGGCAAGGCTAATGTGATGGCTGATGCCTTAAGCCGCACGTCCTATTGCAACAACCTCATGGTTAGGCGAGCTCAACCTCACTTTATGCAGAACTGAGCAAGCTGAATCTGCGTATTGTTCCCCAGGGTTCTCTTAATAACCTTGTGGTACAGCCAGATCTTGAGAAAGCTGTTAAGAATGCGCAGGCTAAAGATGCTGAAGTTGATCTGATGAAGAAAGATCTTCACCTGGAAAAGTACAGGGATTTCTCACTGTCTAAAGATGAAATCTTATATTTCCGAGACCGCATTGTGGTACCTCGCATCGAGCTTATGACTGACAAGGTCATGAAGGAGGCACATGATACACCGCTATCTATCCATCCGAGTAGCACCAAGATGTATGATGATCTCCGTCAAAGGTACTGGTGGACTAGAATGAAGCAGGATATTGCTTGATATGTTGCTGAATGTGATGTGTGTCGTCGCGTTAAAGCAGAAAATCAGAAGCCTGCTGGAATTCTGCAACCCCTTCCTATTCCTCTATGGAAATGGGATAAGGTTCAGATGGATTTCATTACTGGCCTTCCCAAGTCACAGAAGGGTCACGATGCTATTCTTGTCGTCGTCGACCAACTCTCTAAAGTTGCACACTTTCTGCCTGTCAAGGAGACTATCACTGCTAGTCAGTTAGCAGAGTTGTATATCTCTAGAATTGTTTCACTCCACGGTATTCCGAAATAGATCAGTTTGGACCATGGTGGTCTTTTCACCTCAAAGTTCTGGGAAAGTTTCCAAGAAGCTATGGGAACTCATACCACCTGGAGTTCAGCATATCACCCCCAGTCCCAAGGCCAAGTCGAGCGAGTAAATCAAGTGCTTGAAGACATGCTTCGAGCTTGTGTTATATCTTTGGGTAAGAAGTGGGAAGAATCTCTTCCTTATGCGGAATTCTCATATAACAACAGCTATCAAGCCAGCTTGAAAATGGCCCCCTTCAAAGTACTTTATGGACGTAAGTGTCGAACCCCTCTGAATTGGTCAGAAACTGGGGAACGACCGCTCGTGGGACCGGATATTATCCAACACGCCGAAGAACAAGTCCATATCGTTCGAGAAAATCTGAAGGCGGCTCAGGACCGCCAGAAGAGCAACTACGATCGCAAATGATGGGGTTTGACTTATCAACCTGGTGATCAAGCTTATCTTCGTGTCACTCCTATGAAGGGCACTCACCGCTTCGGAATCAAGGGCAAGTTAGCTCCACGCTACATTGGTCCTTTCCGCATTGTTGCAAGACGTGGTCAAGTGGCTTATAAGCTGGAGTTGCCACCGCAATTCTCTCATATCCACGACGCCTTCCATGTGTCGCAACTTCGTCGTTGCTTCAAGGAATCTCCACACCGAGCAGTAGATCACGAGAGGCTCGAATTGCAAGATGACCTATCTTATAAGGTGCATCCGATCCGCATTCTCGATGAAGCTGAACATCGAACCCGTCAAAAGATGACCAAGTTCCTGAAAGTGCAGTGGTCAAATCATACAGAAGATGAAGCCACTTGGGAACACGAGGACCATCTTTGGGAGGAATACCCCGACCTCTTTCCCTCTACCTCCTGAATTCTCGGGACGAGAATTTCTTTTAGAGGAGGAGAATTGTAACACCCCTGTGTAATAAAGCACTGTGCTCTTATGCTAATCATTCCAAGTCAACATCATTTGCAATGCTTGATCATGGTGTTTAAACAACTCAATTCAAATTCCTCTCTGAAAACAATTCAAATTCAAGTGCAAATAAAGTTGCCCAAAACTTGCTAGAAAAATGTTCATCATTTGACAAAAATTCCATAACAATTATTTGTTAAGGAACACAACATCACTCTTGTGCCAAGGTGAACACTAGCAATTATAACAGCACCAATTCAGCATTTTTAAATGCTATCCTATTTATGAAAAATTCAAATGAATTCCAAAATTGCCCAAACTTTTTGTGGTAGTGCAAAATATTCCATTGTATTTATGTGGCCAAGTTCCACATCTTTACAAAGGCGTTTGGTAGCCCAAAATAATGCAAAACTATCTCTGAAAAAGAAAAACAGAAAAAGAAAATGAGAAAAAGAAAAATGCCACTGTGGACTGGGCCTAAGTGCACAGTGCACTCAGCCCAGCCCACCAGGCCCACCTTCTCCCTCCTTCCCTCTCTCTCCATCGCGCTGTCGCCACGCCCGTGGCCGCGCTGGAGCGCTCCGGTCGTTCGTCGACACGACGACGCCACCGACGCGGAGGGGATAAGGGCGAGCCCTATCCCCCTAGACGCCTCGCCACTCTCCCCTCACCTCTCTCGCCTCTCCCTCGAGCTCTCTCCCGCTCCACCGAACGCGCCCGTCGCCGCTCGTTGTCGCAGCCGCGGCCACCGACCTCGCCTCATCTCGCCGACCTGTCTAGCAGGTCCGCCGTCATCGACTGCCTCGTCCCCGTCCACGAGCGCTAGCCGGGGAGCACCGCAGGCTGCGGATCGAGCCGCCCCTTCCGCCTCGGCCGCCGGCGATCTCCGTCGTCTCCGGCGAGCTCTACTGCTCCTAAGCTGTCAAGGGTCTTTCTTGACCGCTCGGTGAACTTCCACGCTCTTCTCCTCCCTTGCTGGCTGCCGCTGTTTAGCCGTAGCCGCCCCGCCATGTTGCCATGCTCCGCCTTCCGCTGTTGCCGTCGCCGCCGTAGCTCTCGTCATTGTCATGGCCGTCCGAGCACGCCATCGTGCTCGGGGCACCCTAGAGGTGTGGCCTGGCCCGTTAGTCCGCTAACACGCATGCTGCTTTGCCATCCCTGACATGCACCCGAGAACGCCGCCGCCTCCGCTCGTCGCCGGCGTCGATTCCGGCCGTTTCCGGCAAGGCCACCACCACCATTCGATACGGCTCGCTTGACTCATTCGAACGAGCCTAGCCGTGCGCCAAACGGCGCTCTGTAGCGCATTTCCGACAAGGGCCGTGGCCCTTCGCCGCGTTTTGGCATCACCGGCGGCGAAACGCCGGCCGCCGCCGACGTGGCACACCTGGGGCCCACCCCTGGGTCACTGCCAGTGGGCCCTAGGGGCCCCGTTGACTGGGTTGACCCAGTCAATGTGCTGACTGGGCAGCCCAGTGCCATTGACATGCGGGCCCCACCGCCAAATTAGTTTAATTAAAATGATTTCCTAAATAAGCTTAATTAGATAACCTAATCAGTCACTGACATGTGGGGCCCAGCTGTTAATTTACTCTGTTTAATTAAAATAAACCCCTGTTAGTCCCTCTGTGTATGACAGGTGGGACCCACTGGTAAGGTTTGACCTGGTCAGCGAGACTGTTGACCGCTGACATCACACCTGCATCATGCTGACGTCTTATTTCATTTCTATTGATTTAAAATAATTCCAGAAAATGATTTAATCTTTGAAAATTCGTAGAATTTAAACCGTAGCTCGGATCGAAAAACTTTATACATGAAAGTTGCTCAGAACGACGAGACGAAGCCGACCGTGCTATCTGTTTCCATGTCGGGACCCTTTATCGAGGTGGACCCGCAACTTTTAGCCTATTTCCGGTAGATGAATAGTGCATATACACCAGTTAATAATTCCAACTTAAATCATAAAATAACTAAAATGACTTATACATGCTTTTAGGCAACCCTGCACTGCACGTTGGCATAGCATGCTCTGTGTTGTATATGTTTGCTATGTATTTATCTATTTCCTCCCCCTCTTTTCTCTCGGTAGACCCCACCACAGACGTAGTCCCCGAGGCCGACGTAGCTCCGGAGGTCGACTACGCCCCTGATGACCCTTCTCTTGCCGCAGAGCTTCCTTGCAAGCACCCCCCTTTGAACATGCCGATATCGCCTATTCTTTCTCTCTTATGCTTGCATTAGAAATTGCTGCTGCTACTGTTTATCCTATTTCTGATGCATAGCCTGTTTTTGTAACTGCTGTTGATACCTACCTGTTTATCCTAAACTGCTTAGTATAGGCTGGATAGAGACCCACCAGAGACCCCCACTTTGTCCCATGTTGCCCCGCTGGATTATCAGATGACTCGATCAACGTGATCGACAACCAGGCCCCGGCACCGGACATCACCCCCTTAGTTGTACGACACTGCAGTGTTACTATCGAGTGCCGAGGGTGATACCTCGTTTAGCACTTCTGATGTTAACTCTATAGAGTAGCTATTCGGTCGTGGTCATCGAGGGTGATTCCTCCTTCACCACTCCCGATAACGACGCCGTCGTACAACACCTCAAGTGTGAACCTCGAGGGTGATTCCTCCTAAGTTCACCTTGACAACTACATCAGGTGGAATCCATCGAGGGTGATTCCTGGGGTTTCCCCCTGGTGTTTCGACACACAGTTACTATGACTTTAACCATGAACCATGATAAAGTAGGGTTGGCCCTGAGGGGTACCCGCGCGAGCATGTGATGCGAGTGATGTGGAGACGGGTTGACCTGGAGGGTGCCCGCGAGATAATTACGTGGCGCGGCCGGGCATTCTTAGCCCTTGCAGCAAGTCCTCAAGACAGGGCGACGGGGTCACATCGATTGTGAGTCTCTGCTTGTTATCGCACGCTCCTAATTCACTAACGATTTGGATATTTAATCCAAGTGGGCCTCTGGCCCGATAGCACTAAAAATCACATGGGAACAGTTATGGGTACTCTCCGTCGTATGCATCGGCCGAAGCTTAATGGACGTCCGCGATTGAGCGGCGCGCGTCGAGTTGGACCGCGTAAAGCAACCGCCTTGATAGTGTGGGTTGCCAGGTCTGCTCTCGGCCGTGAACATAACATGCAGGAGTTCCCGGGGTTATGGCCCAAGACCCCTGGGGGCATAGGTTTAGTCCGGCGTGCTGACCTCTCTGTTAAGCCTAGGTCGGGTTGCGGTGTATCGTTTGGCCGAGGACGGGCATGACCCCGAAAAGTGTGTCCGGCCGGAGTTAAACGAGCGTGGTGGGTAAGTTGGTGCACCCCTGCAGGGAAGAACTAATCTATGCATAGCCGGATCCTCGGTAATGGACGCTCGGAGTTGTATCCCGATCGATACAACTAGAACCTAATGATGAGATGAGATATGGATATTAGGGATCTGGGATTGCTTTCTCGCAGGGAGTCGGGAAAGGATCTCTGGGCGAGGTTGATACTTATTACTACTATTACTTTATACTGTAATAGCCTACACTCTTCTAATGCTGCAAGACCGTTGAAGATGCTAGTCTTCGATAGGACTAGGCCTTCTCTCTATTCTGGCATTTCTGCTGCCCTGTCCACATATACAACCTTTCTTTGATAATGTTGCATATGTAGTGTAGATCCTTGCTTGCTGAGTACTTCGGATGAGTACTCACGGTTGCTTTGCTTTCTCTTTTTCCCCATATCCGTTTGATGCAACTAGATGAGGGAGCCCCGGAGACAGCTGCCCCCGCCGATGACTACTACTACCACCCCGAGGGTGGTTACTACTACGAGTTGGCTGACGACCAGGAGTAGGTTCGGAGGGTCCCAAGCAGGAGACCTGCGCCTTTTTGGTCGTAGTGTTTTCTTTTGCCTCGCCTTTTAAAGGCCTATCTATTTTATCTTTTATGTCTGTACTCAGATATCTGATGCTTCCGCTGACGCTTGTATGCGAACTTATGTATTCGAGCCCTCGAGGCCCCTGGCTTTTAATATAAAGCTTTCATGACTTTATTTATGTTTTAGAGTTGTGTTGTGGTATCTTCAAGTGAGTCCTTAGGCTTGATCATGTGCATTTGCGTGTATGATTAGTGCACGATTAAGCCGAGGGCGTCACAGGTTTCATGTTTTTCTGATCATTATTTAATTTTTTGGAATTAAAATGCCATGGCACTCCATGCATGTGTCCATGCCGTGACACCAATATGTTTGAAAATTCCTTCTAATTTACTGCACATGGAATTAACTCGCACACAAGTAAACAAATATGATTTTTCAAACCATTATGGTTAGCCGTTGCATGTAGATGTAGTTCAAATTTCAATTACGGTCATTAAATGGCTAGAAAATAACTTAAATGTATTTAAAAGGTTAAATGACCCCTAGAATTTTCCAAATTTTCACATGACAGTTGTATTAGTGCACGTTAAACATAGAAAAAATTTGAAGGCTGTAAGAGGAAGCTATCTCCCATTCGTCATCAAACATGCATTGTTCCCTCTCGGAACCACGAGCCTTCTAGTGAGTTGCTCCGGTTTGTGAGGAGTGTGTGTCCAAACTTTCGTCAAACAGGCCAATTTTTTTACCACATCATCTTGGTGGCATGACATTACATCAAGCAAGGTTTCATGTTTTTCTGATCATTTTTTAATTTTTTGGAATTAAAATGCCATGGCACTCCATGCATGTGTCCATGCCGTGAGACCAATATGTTCGAAAATTCCTTCTAATTTACTGCACATGGAATTAACTCACACACAAGTACACAAATATGATTTTTCAAACCGTTATGGTTAGCCGTTGCATGTAGATGTAGTTCAAATTTGAATTACAGTCATTAAATGGCTAGAAAATCACTTAAATGTATTTAAAAGGTCAAATGACCCCCTAGAATTTTCCAATTTTTCACATGACAGTTGTATTAGTGCATGTTAAACGTAGAAAAAATTTGAAGGCCGTATGAGGAAGCTATCTCCCGTTCGTCATCAAACATGCATTGTTCCCTCTCGGAACCACGAGCCTTCTAGTGAGTTCCTTCGGTTTGTGAGGGGTGTGTGTCCAAACTTTCGTCAAACATGCCAAATTTTTTACCACATCATCTTGGTGGCATGACATTACATCAAGCAAGGTTTCATGTGTTTCTGGTCTTTTTTTTTAATTTTTTGGAATTTAAATGCCATGGCACTCCATGCTTAATTGTGTCATAGCCGTTAGACCAATATGTTTGAAAATTACTTCCAATTTACTGCACATGGAATTAAATCGCACACAAGTACACAAAATATGACTTTTCAAATCGTTATGGTTAGCTTTTGCATGTACATGTAGTTCAAATTTGGATTACGGTCATTAAATGGCTAGAAAATCACTTAAATGTCTTAAAAGGTCAAATGACCCCTGAAATTTTCCAAAATTTGACATGACAGTTGTATTAGTACTACAAATTTTCTCGTACATTTAAAACACCATCCGTTGCCACTTTACTCCAAATTCGTCTTTCACAGCTAATAAAAAATATCAACAACATCACGCACAGTTTTTGTAGGAACCGTTTGCGATGAAAATTCCTGGGTCTATTTAAGTCTTCCTCCTTAAGCTTCGCCGGCTCGTATGCTCCAGTGCCGGCAACCCCCGAATCCACGAATCCCGATCCCCATTCCCGCAACCCCTTCTTGCAAAGATGACGCCGTGGAAATGCTTCATGAAGGCCCGTACGATGGCCACGTCCTCCCCGAGCACCGCCGCCTGCGCCGAGAGCGTGGCTGCCTACGCGCGAGAGTGCCGCCGCATCCGCATTGAGCGCGGCCGCATCCGCCGAGAGGGCGTCTGTGGTAGCCGACAGGGTAGCTGCAGCAGCCGAGACGGCTGCAGCTGCTGCTGCGACGGCGGCTGCAAACGCCGAGAGCGCTCGAGCTACCGTCTGTGACGCCGATGTCGCCCTGGCCCGGGTTGAGGCCATCCACGCCAAGATCGAGGACGCACACGCCAAGATATTCCAGGCCACCTCAGAATCCAGCATGCATCCCATGTCCGAAAAGGCGCCGGTGGCCATGGAGCACCTGCTTCCTCATGAGATCGCCGAGCGGGAACTGGAGATGCAGGAGGCAGTGGAGATTGAGGAGCGCCGGGAGGAGGAGTTGCGCGTGGCCGAGGTCGAGGTAGAGAAGTGTCTGTCCGTCGAGGAATCGACGGTGGAGTACCAACGCGAGCTCTGGCGTAGCCACTACTACGAGTACTACAACATTGAGGGCGGCGCTGAGAACGAGGACGAGGACGCGATCGACTTCAGCAGGGGGGACGCGGAGTCCACCAACGGCGGCATGTCGCCCGGACAAGTCATCGACGTCTCATCTCACACCGGCGATGCATAGGCCGGCGCGGCGGCGGATTTGTTAAAATTATGCGTACTTAGGCTTTATTTTTAATGCTGGTCTTTTGTTAGAGCAATGTTTAGGTCAACTGGCTCTGTTTAATTACTAAAATTGCTCGATTCAGTAAGTGTGGTCTGTGTGTTGTACGCTCTTTTGTGTGCCCAAATTAGCAAGCGATGTTAAATTATGCAATGACATACCCGGGGAAATTTCCACCAAAATTTGAATTATCAAACTCATCCCATGCGCGTAAAGCAGAAGAATCGTTTGTGATGCACACAATCGTTCAAAGTGAATGGTGTCCGGCGGCACCGCGCGCAAAGTTTCCCTCCACATTTCGAAATTTTTGGCCTATCGCTGAAATATCTACCCCCGCCCCCCCTTCCCCACCCCCTTTTCTCCCCGATCACAAGTCACATTTCCCCTATTTCCTCCTTCCTTCCTTCCTAAGCTATAGCCGCTTCCTCGCTTGCTTCCTCGCTCTCGCCGTCTCGCATCCTACCGCCGGGGTCGCCATGGTCTTCTTCAATGACCTCTCTAGCGGTTCCTCCTCCGATAACGACTCCTTCACCACCCGGGTATGCCCCTCTTCTCTTTCTCGGGCTATGACTTGGAATGAAGGATTTTAACCCGGCAGTCGATTTGAGTCATTTCTTCCTCTTGTAGCTCCCTAGGACCATCAGTTGCAACGAATGGAGTGGGGTTGCTGAAGATCTGTCTGCTCGTTGTCACCATCAATCTCCATGCGTGAAGCTAGTTGTGTTTGAATCTGTGGACAGTGGGAGGAAGTTTCTGGCATGTGCAGAGAAGGTTAGACCCTCTTTCGTTGTTACAAATCATTAGTTAGATGTGATTCAGACACTGTCATGGTCCCAACCTATTCATACCACACCTTCAACCAAACGCATCCTAAGACAGTGTCATAGTTTGTACCTAGTATCTAAAAATGTTGCCATCTCATCAGCGGTGCCATTAGAAAATTATTTGGCACTGCTTCAGCAGTTTGTGCAACCAACTTTGGTCCACACATCCGAGCAGCCAAGCAGTAAAATACTAAATCTTTATGGCACGAAGGAACTAGGCATCGGAGCAACTAGGTGCTCCGAAGTCCGGGTCCCTGATTTTTTCCGCTGCATTGGCTCCCCAGTGCAGGGCACCGGTGCGAGATGTAGCAACAGTTGTCTTTACACCGGTTTTGGCAAACATAGTGGATGGCCTTAGTGCTATTAGTTCTATGTTACTAAATTTGTGCATGTACACACCTGTTAGTATCAATTTGCTGTCATCCAAACACTGTCGCTATGTTGTTGCAGTTATATTTACCTTCCTCATAAAATGTTCAATTTGTTATTTATAGTACACGAGTAAGAACTTGTAGCATTGTTGTAGTTAATTATAGCTTCTGATGTTTCAGAATTTGGTTGTTGTCTCAGTAGCAATTAATTCATTTGCACATTGATCTTTTTGAGAAGATATGTCATAATTAACCTGTTTCTTCAGTTTTTCAAAATAAGTATTGGTGATTTTCTATGTTGCTATAAACCCATTTCCCCTACAATTGTTACTGATCTAGTTTTAAATATTATAGGATGAATGGAAGTGTTCTTACTTGGAGTGGGTTGATCAAGAGTGGCCACAGTCTTTGAAGATGTGCCTAGCAAAGCTCTGGAGCATGTATGAGGAAAAGAACAGAGGTAGGCTTAGAGAAAGTGTTGTCAACGCTGAAGAATATTTGCAGATGCGGGATAAAAAGAGGAAGGTGGGGAATGAGCTCAGATTTTTTAAATCAGACTTTGCTAAGATGGTGTTGGCGAAGGAGGAGGCACTTTCCCAGTTGGCCAGTGCAAAACAGGTTCTTACTGAACTGAAAGCAAAGGTGGATAAGACGAGCCTGGATGATCTCGATTAGGGAAATGAATATATTGTTCTAATATTGTTCTTATGAAGCTGAACTAGCTATATGCTGTACTGTGCTATTTTTAGGTAGCTATCGTACTGTGATGTTAAAATATATTTATGTGCCTGATATGAAATTGCCAAACAGCTGTTCGATATGAATTGTGAATTTGGGTAATACTGGAACTATTAATTGTAAACTAATAAACCTGCTAAATGGGTCATGGAACTTTGCAAACGGTTCTAGCAGTAAAAGCACTTGTGATGGATAGCCCAATGCCACATAGTTTTCTTCATCAAATCGTGTGTGATGTAGTTGAATAAAAGCAAACGGTTAACCAAGGCAGAGCATGTGTGAAAGTTACACCTATCACACACGAGCCTATACATAAAACTGTGTGGGATGTACATATGAACGGAAGCGTTTTCCCTGGATTGACTGTGTGGGATGTACATACGAACGGAAACATTTTCCCTGGATTGACTGTGTGAGATGTACATAAGAACGGAAACGTATTCCTTGGATTGACTGTGTGGAATGTACATAACAAACGGAAATGTTTGTTTGGGACTGACTGTGTGGGATGTACATACGAACGGAAATGATTGGGTTTCAATGCCTCGCCCGATCGCACACGAGCTCATTTTGCCCCAGCCTGTGTGCCAGGAGGGCCTAACCCCGACGGTTTCTGGGTCATGTGGGAAGGACCCCCCTATCGCCCACACTCTCTTGGCGACGGTTCGAAATGCCATCGCGGAAAGGGGTTAAAAACCGTTTGTATAACACCTCTCTGTACCAGTGATACATCAAGTGTTCTCAAATCCAATACTCAATCCAACATAACGAAACCTCAAAGAGCAAGACTCAATTCATCACAAGAAGGTAGAGGGGGAGAAACACCATATGATCCAACTATAGTAACAAAGCTCGTGGTACATCAAGATCGTGCCAAATCAAGAACACGAGAGAGAGAGATCAAACACATAGCTACTGGTACATACCCTCAGCCCCGAGGGTGAACTACTCCCACCTCGTCATGGAGACCGTCGGGATGATGAAGATGGCCTCCGGTGATGGTTTCCCCCTCCGGCAGGGTGCCGGAATGGGCCCTCGATTGGTTTTTCATGGCTACAGAGGCTTACGGCAGCGGAACTTCCGATCTAGGGTTCTTTTCAGAGGTTTCTATATTTATAAGAATTTTTGGAGTCGGAAACAAGTCAAGGAGGTGCCCGCGGGGCCCACAAGCCCTTAAGGCGCGCTTTGGGGGGTAGGGCGCTCCCCCTGGCTTGTGGACTCCTCGGGACTCTTCTGGTCCAGCTCCAGTGCTTCGGGGGTCTCTTTTGGTCCATAAAAAATCACCGTAAATTTTTAGCCCATTCCGAGAACTTTTATTTCTGCACAAAAAACGACACCACGGTAGTTCTGCTGAAAACAGCGTCAGTCCGGGTTAGTTCTAATCAAATCATACCAAAACCATATAAAATTGTTGTAAACATGGCATGAATACTTCATAAATTATAGATACGTTGGAGACGTATCAGCATCCCCATGTTTAATTCCTGCTCGTCCTTGAGTAGGTAAATGATAAAAGAAAGAATTTATGAAGTGCGAATGCTACCTAACATATTTATCAATGTAATCTTCTTTATTGTGGCATGAATGTTCAGATCCATAAGATTTAAAACAAAAGTTTAATATTGACATAAAAACAATAATACTTCAAGCATACTAATAAAGCAATCATGTTTTCTCAAAATAACATGGCCAAAGAAAGTTATCCCTACAAAATCATATAGTCTGGCTATGCTCTATATTCATCACACAAAATATTTCATCATGCACAACCCCGATGACAAGCCAAGCAATTGTTTCATAATTTTAATGTTCTCAAGATTTTTCAACTTTCACGGAATACATGAGCGTGAGCCATGGATATAGCACTATAAGTGGAATCGAGTATGGTGGAGGTTGTGAGGAGAAGACAAAAAGGAGAAAGTCTCACATCAACTAGGCAAATTAATGGGCTATGGAGATGCCCATCAATTGATATCGATGCAAGTGAGTAGGGATTGCCATGCAGCGTATGCACTAGAGCTATAAGTGTATGAAAGCTCAAAATTAAAACTAAGTGGGTGTGCATCCAACTTGCTTGCTCACAAAGACCTAGGGCATTTTGAGGAAGCCCATCATTGGAATATACAAGCCAAGTTATAGAATGAAAAATTCCCACTAGTATATGAAAGTGAGAAAATAGGAGACTCTCTTTCATGAAGAACATGGTGCTACTTTGAAGCACAAGTGTGGAAAAAGGATAGTAATATTGTCCCTTCTCTCTTTTCTCTCATTTTTTTTCTTTTCTTTTTTTTTGTTTTTTTGTTTAGGCTCTTTGGCTTCTTTTTTTATTTGGGCTTCTTTGGCCTCTTTTATTTTTTTATAAAGTCCGGAGACTCATCCCAACTTGTGAGGGAATCATAGCTTCCATCATCCTTTCCTCACATGAGACAATGCTCTAATAATGATGATAATCACACTTTTATTTTACTTACAACTCAAGAATTACAACTCGATACTAGAACAAAATATGACTCTATATGAATGCCTCCAGCGGTGTACCAAGATGTGCAATGTTGAAGAGTGATATGTATAAAAAATATGAACGGTGGCCTTGCCACAAATACTATGCCAACTACATGATCATGCAAAGCAATATGACAATGATGGTGCGTGTCATAATAAACAGAACGGTGGAAGTTGCATGTCAATATATCTCGGAATGGCTATGGTAATGCCATAATAGTTAGGTATGGTGGCTGTTTTGAGGAAGGGTATATGGTGGGTTTAATGCACCGGCGAAAGTTGTGCGGTACTAGAGAGGCTAGCAATGGTGGAAGGGTGACACTACTAGGGAAATGCTTATAGGCAGGACCTCAGTAGTAGCACTGGAAATTAGCAACCGCTGCTGCTAGTTAGCAGTAGCGCTGTTCTAAGGCAGCGCTACTAGTAAGTCTTTAGCAGTAGCACTGGGAAACAAAAATGCGCTACTACTATGTGGGACCAGACGAGGCCACCGATGGTAGCTGTAGTAGCAGCGTTGTACAAAATCCAGTGCTACTACTAAGAACTTAGCAGTAGCGCTTTACTTTATAGCACCGCTACTGCTAATGGGCCCCTCTTAATAGTAGCGCTTTTCCTGTCCAGCGCTACTACTAAGTACCATAGCAGCAACGCTTTCTTGGAAGCAGCACTACTCCTAGTTGCGGCTGGTGCCACCTTTTCACCCCCTCCCCCTCCTCCCCCACTTTGCCCTCTCTCCCCCCTCCTTTCCCCTCTCCCTTCTCCACCATTGTTGCCCTTCTTCTCTCTTCTTCCTCCTACCTCTCTTCTCTCCTCATTAATGTCCCCCTCCACCCCAACTCTCCTCCATAAATGGCCTCTCATCTCTCTCTTCCTCTCCTACCTCTCTTCTCTCCCCATTAATGCCCCCCTCCACCATAACTCCCTCTCCATTAGTTAGCTAGAGTCATCTCTCCTCCCCAACAACTAGATCTAGCAAGCTATTTAGCCATCCACACTTTCGATCTGTATAGGTAGCGAAAGGCCTCATCATCTAACCGTGCTCTCTCGATCGGTCTCTCTCGGGAGATATATATATATATACATATATATATATATATATATATATATATATATATATATATATAGGTGAGTAAAAAGTTGTTCATTTCAAGAATGGGAATATGTGTGTGAATGAGAATATGTGCGTTTGGGACATGGAGAGATTTGTGCGAGTGACATGCCCCCGAGTTGCTTATGTTTTGCCGAAATGTCAATTTATTTCTGTTTCGTTGAATTTCGAGCAAACTCGATATGTCCTATTTTTAGGCAAGGTCATGCCAAAATTTTATATGACTTTGAAGCATGCATGCATTTTGTTTATAACCCTTTTGCTTGTTATACCATGCAGTCGGTCATGAAGGTGAGTGGATGGAACGTGGAGCGATACATGCAATCCGCGGTGATGGACATGTATGCAAATAATCGGACTAGGATTAGATGTCCGTGTGCAAGATGCAAAGAAGGAGTCCTTTTGGACCCTTTTGATCGTGGCACTTTGAAGGCGCACCTGCTGATGAATGGTTTCATGGATGGCTATACTCAGTGGATAAGTGAAGAAGATGATGATGAGGACATCCACATGGCATGGAATAACGACATGGGGCTAGACGAAGAGATGACCGATCGACACGAAGACGATGGTGCCGGACATGGCGGCGGGGAAGAGTCTGGAAATGACGGCGGCGGAGAAGATTCCGGACACGGTGAAGAAGAGTCCGGACATGGCGGAGAAGAGGCGGCGGACACGCCGCAGTCTTCGACGCTACTAAGTGCAGTCATGCAGGACCCTCATGTTCGAGACCTCCTTCGCAAGAGTACGACTACCGAGAGAGCTGCTTCTAGAGAGGAGGCCAAGCTGGCGCAACTTGAAGTAGACTCGAAGACTCCATTGTATGACGGTTGCGATCCCGAGGTGACCCGCTTGAGTTTCATGCTCGAACTTCTAAAGACGAAGGCCAAAAACAAATGGACAGACAAAAGCCTCGATGAGCATTTGAAGTATCTACATAATAAAGTTCTTCCGGCGGGGAACCTGTATCCTACTAGTGTCGAGGAGGCCAAGAAAATCATTTGCCCTTTTGATTTGCCGCACATTAGGTACCATGCATGCATCAACGATTGCATCATTTATCGGGGGGAGCACGCGGAAAAAACCAGCTGTCCAGTGTGCAATGCTTCTCGATACAAGAAGGCATGAAAGAAAGCTCCTCAGAAAGTTGTATGGTACTTTTCGATCACTCCCCGTCTGCAGCGGTATTTCGTAGATCCTAAGGAAGCAAAGCTCATGCACTGGCACGCGGAGAGGAAGAAGCCCGACGATGGAGATGATCCGAAGCTGAGACACCTCGTAGATGGTAGCCAGTGGAGAGCATTCAACACGATATATGGATTTGCTGCAGAAGATCCAAGGAACATCGTGCTTGGTGCGAGTACCGATGGCATGAATCCGTTTGGAAACCAGAACACCAACCACATCACATGGCCCGTCTTTGTATGGATGTACAACCTCCCCCCATGGAAGTGCATGAAGACAAAGTACATACACATGAGCATGCTGATTCAAGGGCCGAAACAACCGGGAAATAATATTAACCTGTATATGGGGCTTCTGAAAGAGGAGCTAGACATATGGAAAACACCGGCATGGACATGTGACGCCAGCAAAGGAGAGTATTTCTATATGAGAGCCGCGCTGATGACGACGATGCACGACTATCTCGGTTACGGGTACACCTCAGGCCAGGTGTGCCACGGATACTGCGGATGCACGAGGTGCATGGATGATACAACGTCTCAGCAGCTTACGTCAACGAAAGATGCGGGTCCGGAAAAATCGTGTACATGGGGCATCGTAGATGGCTCGAAAAGGATGACCCGTGGAGAAAGCGTGGAGATCTATTCAATGGGTTGGCTGAGCATCGAGGACCTCCACGTAAGAGGAGAGGCACCAAAATCAATGAGCTGTTGAAAAACTGGGCACAGTGCCCCGCGCCGGGAAAGACGATGAAAAAGGCACCGGAACCGCTGTTGAAGGTATGGAAAACGAGGTCTGTTTTCTGGGACTTGGAGTATTGGCCCAATCACGACACACCTCATTGCCTTGATCAAATGCATATCATGAAGAATGTCCTCGAGAGCTTGCTTGGCACACTGATGAACGTGCCAGAGAAGACCAAGGATGGGCCGAAGGCAAGGAAAGACTTGGAAGATTTGAAGATCAGGAAAGATCTCCACCATAAAAAGTCGACGGAGGAGACAGAGACGGAGACGGAGGACGGGGAAAGGGGAAGAAAAGTCAACAAGAAGGAGGAGAATTATTGCCCCCCTTCTTGCTTCACCTTAAGTGCGAAGGAGATCGATCAATTCATCAAGTGCCTTATGGGAATCAAAGTCAGTTCCGGTTACGTGGGAAGATAAGCAGATTTCTAGACCCCAAGAAGAAAAGGTTCAGCGGGATGAAGTCTCATGATTGTCACATGATGATGACGCAGATACTCCCGGTTGCCATTAGAGGGATAATGGAGAAGCACGTCCATGACACGCTTACTGGTCTCTGCAACTTCTTCGACATTATCTCTCGAAAGTCCATAAGTGTGAAGCAGCTCCGAAGGCTACAGGAAGAGATCGTTGTCATGCTATGTGAGCTTGAGATGTACTTCCCGCCCGTGTTCTCTGACGTCATGGTGCATCTGTGTGTCCACATCATGGACGACATCATCAACCTCGGGCCGACATTCCTTCACAGCATGATGCCGTTCGAGAGGATGAATGGGGTCATCAAAGGATTCATTCGTAACATGTCCCGTCCCGATGGGAGCATCGTCCAGGGGTATCTGACGCATGAGTGCATCTCCTTTTGCGAGAATTATATAGGCGTCAGAGACCCTGTTGTTGGTTTGGCCGTCAAGAAGCACGATGGGAAGCTCGAAGGAGATGGTCACAACAACGGCCGGAGGGAATTGCACGTGGACTACTTGGATCGACGGAACAACTTTGACAGGGCTAACTTAGTAGTGCTACAACACCTAGATGTGGTAGATGATTATGTGGCACGGCACAAAGAAAGCATCGCAAAGAAGTACCGTGATAAGGGGATGCTCAAGACGGATGACGAAGTTACTATAGAGCACAACGCCACTTTCTTGCATTGGTTCAAAGAGCAAGTTCTTGAAAATCCCTCGGAAGAGGGCAGTTCAGACGGATTGCTCATACACGCCTTAGCACATGGCCCCGCGCCCAAGCTCGCGACCTATCAGTCATACGATATCAATGGGTACACGTTCTACACGGAGGCCAAAGACATGGACAGTGATTACCAGAACTCCGGGGTGACAATTGAATGCGTGACCGACGCCAACGGCACAACTGAAAGATTCTACGGAAGGGTCGAAGAGATCTGGGAGCTTGACTATGCTGGAATGCACGATGCGACGATGTTCCGTGTCAGATGGGCCAAGGACGTCATAAGAGAAAACAAGTATTTCACTACCATGTCTATACCCGACGCGAAGAGCACTCCCGTGAACGTTAACGTCATCGCCAAAAATGAGCCATGGGTACACGCTAAGCACGTGACACAATGCTTCTTCATAACCGACCCGACCATTCCCAGTCGTGTTGTCGTGAGGAGATCCAAAAGGAGCATCGTCCGAATGGATGGAGTCGCCAACGAGGAAGACTTCGACCAATACGGCAACCCGATGAGGGAAGATGACAATGACGATGAAGCATACGTGAAAAGAAGAATCAATACTACATTACCTAAGAAAGATCGTACTCCATGGTTCCAGAAAAGTCACAAGGAGGGGCTCAATTATTCGGCAACGAACAAGAAAGGGAAGAAGCTCAATGTGAAACGTCGTCGACGCAGCTGAGAAACCATCATTTATATATATGTATCTATTTTGTGTACGCACTTAAGTAACCATTATCGGTCAAATGATGTAATCGTATCCCCCTTGGTTCCGGTGATATTCGCGCAGTGTGGGAGGGAGACGCCGTGGTCGGGTGAAAAACAAAAAAAAACAAAAGGGATAAAGCAATACAAAAGAAAAAGAAAAGTAAACAGAAAAGAAAAGAAAAATAATAAAAAGAAAAAAAAACTAAAAACTAGAAAAGGAAAATAATAAAAAGAAAAGAAACATAGCGGTAGCGCTGGGTTGGGAACAAGCGCTATAGCTAAGTTAGCTATAGCGCTGGATACAGGTCAAGCGCTACTGCTATTTGTATTTTAGAAATAAAAAAATTAAAATTGGAATAGTTAGCAGTAGCGCTGGTTTAGGAACCAGTGCTATAGCTAAGTTAGTTATAGCGCTGGTTCCTAAACCAGCGCTACTGCTATTTTGAGTTAACCACCGCCCGCGTGGGCTCAAAATTTTGCCAAGTCCCATTCCCCCCCACTCTCCCACCTCTCCCCCTCCTCTCTGCTCTCGTGCACCGCCGTCGCCCCTGCCCGCCGGCCATCGCCCGTCGACCTGGACCTCGACGCCGGCCCGAGCCCCTGCCCGCCCTCGGCCTCGACGCCGGCCTCCTCCTCCTCCTCGTCCGCGTCGCTCCGACCTCCTCCTCGTCCGCGCCGCCGCCGCTCCCACCTCCTCCTCGTTCGCGCCGGCCTCCTCCTCCTCCTCAGGTACTGCCGACAACCTGCCCCCCACCTCCCCCTGTCTCTGTCTATTAGGTTTTCTTTTTTTAGAAATGAAACTAGGTTTTCAATTTAGGGTTCAATTAGGTAGGCAGTAGGAATCAATT
Source organism: Thinopyrum elongatum (assembly GCA_011799875.1). Classification (NCBI taxonomy): domain Eukaryota; kingdom Viridiplantae; phylum Streptophyta; class Magnoliopsida; order Poales; family Poaceae; genus Thinopyrum; species Thinopyrum elongatum. The sequence continues at coordinate 180,168,435 of CM022297.1, read as the reverse complement.
TTAGGGTTCAATTTAGTAATTTTTATTAGGACAAAATATTTATTAGCAAAGAAAATTTCTAGGGTTCTAGGGTTCATAAGTCAAAAGTTATAGACATTTCTTTAACCGGAAAATTAGGTGATGTTGTTGCTGCTTTAAACAAAATTAGTAAAATAAAAAACAGTAGCATTTAGCTAGGGCATTTAGCTAGGAAATAAAAAACAGTAGCAAAATTTTTAGCTATAAAAAATAATAGCAAATTATTTGTAGCTAGGCAATTTATCAAAACAGTGGACTTTTTTAACTATAATAAAAAACAGAGCAAATTGCCTGCTACAAATATTTTTTTGGAGGTTATAAAATAGCTATAAGTAAAAGTTAGCTAGGCAATTTTTGTAGGTATATAAAATAGCTATAAATAAAAAACAGTAGCAAATTGCACTAAAAAATAGTAGCAAATTTTTGTTTAGGTCAGTAGCAGAGAGAGAGAAAGAGAGATCATTTAGGAAAAAAATAGTTGCAAATAAAAACAAAAAACAGTAGCAAATAAAACCCTAGATGATGTTTTAGGAGCATGATATGCCCTGTGGTGACTAGCACAAGCATGCAAAGTAGCCTATACAATGTTGCTGTTTTCAACACTTGGTTAATTTGCTAAGTCCTGGAAATCTGTTATATGATGTTGCCATGGCCTCTTGATGATAGCATCAAATCTGTTATATGAACTTGTGTGTGTGTGCCATGTTCTCTTCTACATCATGGTTTAGATAGAGATGATGAAACTTGTGTGTGTGCCATGACCATGCAGTTGCACTTATTCGAGACATGACATGACTTGTGTATCGCTATTTTCGAGATGTGATGATATTTGTGTTGAATGATGATGATGATGATGGTATGACGAGACTACTGTATGTCTATGACATGATGAGAATAGTGTATGTTTAGTATGATCTGATGAAACTACTGTATAGAGCCTGTATAAATACATCACAAATACGTAGAGGTGGTGTTAATCTGTGAAAGCAGGAATACTAGCAGTAGCGCTGGAAAGCATCTACTAGCAGCGCTGGACTAGTAGCAGCGCTTCATTTGTTCAAGCGCTACAGAGAGTTAGCAGTAGCGCTGGTGAGGGCAGCGCTACTGCTAACCATACTTACCAGTAGCACTGCCCATACCAGCGCTACTGCTACAACTTAGCTGTAGCGCGGTAGCAGTAGCGCTAGACCTAGCGCTACTGCTATGTATATTTCAAGTGCTACTACTAGGGTTTTCCCTAGTAGTGTGAGAGTGCGTATAATCCATGGGGGGATAGATTGGTAGGACTCACATACTTATTGCAAAAATTTATTAGCCATCAAAACAAAGTACTACACGCATGCTCCTAGGGGGATAGATTGGTAGGAAAAGACCATCGCTTGTCCCCGACCGCTACTCATAAGGAAGACAATCAAAAAATAAATCATGCTCCGACTTCATCACATAACGGTTCGCCATACGTGCATGCTTCGGGAATTACAAACTTTAACACAAGTATTCCTACCAATCCACAATTACTCACTAGCATGACTCTCATATCACCATCTTTATATCTCAAAACAAATGAAAGGAATCAAACTTCTCATATATTCAATGCTCTTCATGATAGTTTTTATTATATCCCTCTTGAATACCCATCATATTAGGACTAAATTCATAACCTAAGAAAATTGCCATAGAATTTATAAGACTCTCAAAATAATATAAGTGAAGCATGAGACTTCATCAATTTCTTCAAAATAAAACCACCTCCGTGCTCTAAAAAGATATAAGTGATGCACTAGAGCAACTGACAAACTACTCCAAAATGATATAAGTGAAGATCAATGAGTAGTCAAATAATGAAGTAACTATGTGAAGATTCTCTCTCATTTAAGAATTTAAGATCTTAGTATTTTATTAAAACAGCAAGCAAAACAAAATAAAATGACATTCTAAAAAATAGCACACATCATGTGAAGAAGCAAAAACTTAGGCTCAACCGATACTAACTGATAATTCTTGATGAAGAAAGGTGGGATGCCTACCGGGGCATCCCCAAGCTTAGATGCTTGAGACTTCTTGAAATATTATCTTGGGATGCCTTGGTCATCCCCAAGCTTGAGCTTTTGTGTCTCCTTAATTCCTTTTATATCACGGTTTCCCTAAATCTTAAAAACTTCATCCACACAAAACTCAACAAGAACTCGTGAGAAAAGTTAGTATGAATCAATGCAACACCTTATCATTATATACTGTAGAAAATCACTAAAATTATTATTTAACATTGCATACTAAATGCCTCTGCATATTTAATACTCCTATCCTCAAATAGAATCATTAAACAAGTAAACATATGCAAACATAACAGCAATCTGTCAAAACAGGATAGTCTGTAAAGAGTGCAATTGTACTCATACTTCCCCAATTCCAAAAAGTCTGAAAAATTACCACACTGTATAAAATTTGTTGTAGCTTATTGTGAAAAAAAATTCAAGATTTTATCATGTTCTGACTATTCACAAATATTCAAAACATAACTACAAATTTTCTGTTTTCAAACAGCAACATATAGACTTGCAAAATAAGCATGGTAAAGGCTATACTTGACACTTTTATTGAAATAAAAGATGAAAAACATTACTATAAATAACAGCAAGAAAATCCTAATAAAATAAAGTGACGCTCCAAGCAAAACTCATATCATGTGATGAATAAAAATATAGCTCCAAGTGAGGTTACCGATAATGTTGAAGACGAAAGAGGGGATGCCTTCCGGGTCATCCCCAAGCTTAGTTGCTTGCATCTACCTTGAATATTACCTTGGGGTGCCTTGGGCATCCCCAAGCTTTGGGTCTTGTCACTCTTCATTCTTCTCATATCAATATCTCACCCAAAACTTGAAAACTTCAATCACACAAAACTTAACGGAACTTCGTGAGATGGATTAGTATGATAAAACAAATCATTCACTTTGGTACTGTCAAAGAAAAGATTCATAATTGTTTCCACATAATTTATACTGTACTCTATAATTTACACAATTTATATTAAGCAATATAAGCCATAGAAACTAGAAAACAAGTAAACTATGCATCAAAAACAGAATCTGTCTAAAACAGAACAGTCTGTAAAGATCTGAATTAAGATCATACTTCTGTTACTCCAAAATTCTGAAAAATTAGGAAAACGTAGGCAATTTGTTTATCAATCCTATGTAAAAATATTCAGAGTGTTTCCACTTTCCAGTGAATTTTAACAATTCTGTTAGTGGACGTAATAGTTTCTGTTTTCGCACTGAATCAAATCAACTATCAACCACACTATCCCAAAGGCTTTACTTGGCACTTTATTCAAACAAAAGCTATAAAACATGATTAATACAGTAGCTTAATCATGTTAACACATGAAAACAGTAGGTATAAATATTGGGTTGTCTCCCAACAAGCGCATTTCTTTAATGCCTTTTTAGCTAGGCATGATGATTTCAATGATGCTCACATAAAAGATAAGAATTGAAACATAATGGGAGCATAATGAAGCATATGACTAGCACATTTAAGTCTAACCCACTTCCTATGCATAGGGATTTTGTGAGCAAACAATTTATGGGAACAAGAATCAACTAGCATAGGAAGGCAAAACAAGCAAAACTTCAAGATTTTCAACACATAGAGAGGAAACTTGATATCATTGCTGTATGTAGAAGCATATGTTCCTCTCTCATAAAAATTTTCAGTAGAATCATGAATGAATTAAACAATATAACCATCACATAAAGCATTATTTTCATGATCCACAAGCACAAAAAATCTACTACTCTCCACATAAGCAAAATTCTTCTCATTCGGAATAGTGTGAGTATCATAAGAAACTCGAATACTATAAATTGTTTCCACATTAAAAGAGTAAAGTTCAGAAAAAGGGTAATCATAATTATGAAATGTTTTATAAATATAATCATCACTACTTTTTATAACATAAGTGTCATCACAATAATCATCATAAGTAGCAACTTTGTTCTCATCATAATCAATTGAAACCTCTTCCAAGATAGTGGAATCATTACTAAATAAAGTCATGACCTCTCCAAATCCACTTTTATCATTATAATAAGATTCAACACCCTCCAAAATAGTGGGATCAATACTACCTAGATTTGACACTCTTCCAAACCCACTTGCATAAATATTGCAATCATCATAAATAGGAGGCATGCTATCATCATCATAAATTTGCACATCAAAACTTGGGGGACTAAAAATATCATCTTCATTAAGCATAGCATCCCCAAGCTTGGGAAAAACATTAATTGCAGCAAATAAATTCTCAAACATCTCATTCTCATCAAACATAGCATCCCCAAGCTCGTGGCTTTGCATATCATAAGCATAATCACTCTCATCATTAATGGTATGAATAGCACCAATAGTATAGCAATTATTATCATCACAATTTTCTAAGTTGGTGCCAAAAAGATTTTCAAGATTATAAGAAGTATCATTATTTTCGCAATCATAATCATCACAACGAGTAATAGGCATAACAATAATAGGAGCAACATCATTTGGGAGAGATACCTTTTTACCTTTGCTTCTTCGTCTTTTCTTTTTCTTCTCCACATCATGTGTGGGTTTAATCAACTTTTTGGAGCTCCTTATTGATGAGATTGGTTGCATACGAGCTCATTCTCGTAACCTGTTTCATTAGTACTTTTGTATTCTATTGGTTTTCCCATCTTTTTATAGTTGACAATATAAGCATTTTCCTTGCAATTTACCATGCAAAACATATATATTTCTTTAAGAGTAGTTTCAACATGGTCGGTGAATATGAATGCTTCAAACCAACTATTTTTATGTGACAATTCTTCACACCCCAAAAATAAACAAATTTCATTATAAAGTTCAAGGGTGATCAAGTTATTGCTATTTTTAGCCACGATTCGATCATGAAAAACTGTGCATTAGAAATTAAGATGACCAATCCTATTGCAATGTTCGCAAGTAAAGGGATAAAGAGAGCATAAATTTGTAGCAAATTTATCTATCACCTTAAGCCACCGATTGGTTTCATCATGTTTATGCTTCTTACAAAATCTATCATCCCTATAAGGCATGTCTTCACAAAATCTATTCACTCCACAAAAATTGACATGCTTATAAGAAACATCTTTATCATGAATAGTGCAATCATCATTAGTATCAGGAATATTCATAGCAAGCACACTAACAACATTGCAATCATGTTTATCATTCAAAGATTTAGTGCCAAACATTTTATTGACTTCTTCTTCTAACACTTGAGCACAATTTTAGTGCCAAACAAGAAACTAAAAGATTCAATTGCAAGATCTAAAGATATACCTTCAAGCACTCACCTCCCTGGCAACGGTGCCAGAAAAGAGCTTGATGTCTACTACGTAACCTTTCTTCCTGTAGACATTGTTGGGCCTCCAAGTGCAGAGTTTTGTAGGACAGTAGCAATTTTCCCTCAAGTGGATGACCTAAGGTTTATCAATCCATGGGAGGTGTAGGATGAAGATGGTCTCTCTCAAACAACCCTGCAACCAAATAACAAAGAGTCTCTTGTGTCCCCAACACACACAATACAATGGTAAATTGTATAGGTGCACTAGTTCGGCGAAGAGATGGTGATACAAGTGTAATATGGATAGTAGATATAGGTTTTTGTAATCTGAAAATATAAAAACAGCAAGGTAACTAGTAACAAAAGTGAGCAAAAACGGTGTTGCAATGCTTGAAAATAAGGCCTAGGGTTCATACTTTCACTAGTGCAAGTTCTCTCAACAATGATAACATAATTGGATCATATAACAATCCCTCAATGTGCAACAAAGAATCACTCCAAAGTTTCTATCAGAGAACATAGGACGAAAATGTGCATCAACCCCTATGCATAGATTACCCCAATGTCACCTCGGGAATCCGCGAGTTGAGTGCCAAAACATACATCAAGTGAATCAATAGAACATCCCATTGTCACCACATATATCCCATCGCAAGACATACATCAAGTGTTCTCAAATCCAATACTCAATCCAACATAACGAAACCTCAAAGAGCAAGACTCAATTCATCACAAGAAGGTAGAGGGGGACAAACACCATATGATCCAACTATAGTAACAAAGCTCGCGGTACATCAAGATCATGCCAAATCAAGAACATGATAGAGAGATCAAACACATAGCTACTGGTACATACCCTCAGCCCTGAGGGTGAACTACTCCCTCCTCATCATGGAGACCACCGGGATGATGAAGATGGCCTCCGGTGATGGTTTCCCCCTCCGGCAGGGTGCCGGAACGGGCTCCCGATTGGTTTTTCATGGCTACAGAGGCTTACGGCGGTGGAACTTCCGATCTAGGGTTCTTTTCGGAGGTTTCTATATTTATAAGAATTTTTGGCGTCGGAAACAAGTCAAGGAGGTGCCTGAGGGGCCCACAAGCCCTCAAGGCGCGCCCTGGGGGGTAGGGCGTGCCCCCTGGCTTGTGGACTCATCGGGACTCTTCTGGTCCAGCTCCAGTGCTTTGGGGGTCTCTTTTGGTCCATAAAAAAACACCGTAAATTTCCAGCCCATTCCGAGAACTTTTATTTCTGCACAAAAAACGACACCACGGTAGTTCTGCTAAAAACAGTGTCAGTCCGAGTTAGTTCTAATCAAATCATACCAAAACCATATAAAATTGTTGTAAACATGGCATGAATACTTCATAAATTATAGATACGTTGGAGATGTATCAGCCATCGCAATGTAGGTTAGCTTGAAGGGGTTGGACGGGACGAGAGACACGAGTTTACCCAGGTTCGGCCCCTCACCAATGAGGTAAAAGCCTACGTCCTGCTTTGTGTTGTATTGATTGAGTATCGATTACAAGGGAGCGGAATCGCTTGACCTAGCTATCGATTGATTGTAACTTGAGTTAACCCGCCGTAGGGTCTCGCCTTTATATACACAGGCCAAGGCCCTGGGCTTACAAGAGTCCAAAGAGGATCATACAACATGACCGACCTGGGTTCTAAGTCGCCTCGCCTTACTAGTAAAGTCATCGTTGGGCGGCTTACAACGCCGGGTCTCGCACCATCTTCTGGGCTTGGGCCCCTAGCAGCTCACCGCGTAAGTCGCCCTCTGGGTTCCATGTCTGGTTTATTGGGCCTACCTAGGCCTTATCTTTGAGTCGCCAACAGTGTAACCCGGCCCCTCCTGGGCGGGTCACACCGTGGGGTTATATCCCCAACATTAGGCCCCAGATTGATTTGAACTTGTTCATGTTAATCTTCACTGCTTCTGGTTAGCGAGTCTTCTTTGATTCCTTCCAACGCTTAATCTTGAACGAATCCCTGTAACCCTCCATGACATCATGTGAAAAATCTATAAAAACCTATGACATCACAACGGATCTTTTTGCATTAACTAGCTATCCGAGAATCGAGGCGCCTCCTCTGTTAAGATAATCATGACGTCTCGTTGATTTCCGCGCATGCCATTTTACTGTTTCACCAACTTTTCCTTATAAATAGGCACGGGGGGTATCCTTTTTCACTTTTACCCTCGTTGCCCCCTCTTCTTCTTCCTCGCATCATCCGTCGGCACTGGAGCTCCGCCGCCGCCGCTGAACCGCACCGACCACTCCGTGGAGGCCGCTGCATCACCCTGTTCTTACCAGAAATCTGCGGTGCTCATCCGCTCTTCCCTCAAATCATCAGGTAACATCCTTCTTCTTTCTCAGATCCACATTAGGTCATGTCAGTTCTTGATAGTTTGTCGGTGTTCGTTCAAGTTCATCCATGCTCCACCTAGAAGTCGCACTTTTAATCCAAAAACTAAACAGAAGTAGCGCGGTAGCAGTTTTAGCATTTGTCTCATATCCTGGATAGATCCCTTCTTCTTGCGAATCAATACCCAGCTTACTAGTTCTTCTGCGGCCGCGTTCTAGGTTCAATAATTATGCCCCTTTTTCGAACTGTCGTAGATTTTTAATTGTAGCTGCAATCTGCAAAACTTGTTTGTCCAATACTTAGCAAAATTTCCACCAACTTGGATCTGAAGGTAGTTGACCTGCCCTTCATTGTTCGGGCGACTTAATAATGACTTTGTAACCCGCCAAGAACTCCAAAGATTTGTTTAACCCGCCAACATGTTGCCGGCTCATATTTTTATAACTTAACCCGCCATGCTTTCATACCCTGATAATTACTCCACTCCATGGCCAAGGCGGCTCAAAATTCCTTTAATGGTTCATCATAATATGTAGCCTTCTAACTGTAGCTAACTCATCATTGTTGAATTGTCGCATAATCATTTGGGCAGCTTACCATAGTAATTTTAACTCGCCACATCCTTATTCTTCGGTCACAACTTGTTATTCCGGCTCATCATGACTAAAGCACCCACCTCTTGTGACTGGATTGCCTCCAAAGTCACAGAGGACACACTCAATGATTATGTGACCATGGGGCTTTTACCTGCCAAAGAGGTCATCCACTGGCGGGTTCCAGGCTCCGAATTTCCCCCTCAACCCCAAGAGGGTGAAGTTGTGGTTTTCACAGACCACCTACTCCGTGGCTTCTCACCGCCCGGCTCAAAATTCTTCTTGGACATTCTGCATTTCTATAATCTTCATCCACAAGACATTGGTCCCAACTCTGTTTCCAACATATGCAACTTTCAAGTGTTCTGTGAAGTGTACCTTGGGGAAGAACCCTCTGTTGAACTGTTCAAAGACTATTTTTATATCAACCGCCAGACTAAAATTTCAGATGGGCCCAATCTTGAACTCGGAGGTGTTTCCATCCAAAGACGAAGAGACATAACTTTTCCTTTAGCCGCCCTACCTAGCCATCCCAAAGACTAGAATTATACCTGGTTCTATTGTAGAGACACTTCCCCAGCTGGAGAGAACCCCTTGCCGGGTTTCCGTCCCTTCTGGGTCACCACCACTGGCTTGCTTCCAGGCCGATTGACTGCTGCAGAACGCGCTCCTTTTGCCTCCACTTTTTCAAAGGTAAGGGCTTTGATCACCAATGGTTTAACCGGAATTGATCTTGTCCGCTGCTGGGTTGCATGGAGAATTCTGCCACTGAGCCGGCGCCCCGGCTTAATGTGCCAGTACACTGGTGACACAAAGGATCCGCAATGTTACAACCAAAATTGCCTAACCGACAAAGAGATAAATGACACGGTTAAGACGCTGCTTGGAGAATCTTTAGAGAACTGTAGCAAAGTGGGTCTGAACCCTTTCTGCTCTCTTAACCCGGCTCCTCCTGTAAGTACTCAAGACACTTCACCTTGTTTATCTATCTTTTGTGCTTCATACCCATTCGACCATTACTTATGTTCATATGTATATAGGCCGACTCTCCTTTCCGGAAGAAGAAGGTAAACACTGCTCAACCCGCCAAGAAGACCAGGGCAGCTAAATCTCGTGGCACGAATCGCCGGAAGAAAACAACAGCACAAGAGCTTCTTGAGCTAGATGAGTCAGAGGTAGAACTTGACTCCCTTGGCCTTTTCTTTATGCAACTTATTGATGCTGATTCTTCTCAGGACGAGGTAGAGACAAGCCATGTCGACGCAGCAGAGGTAATTCCTGTCTCCTCTGACTCAGAACCTTTGCCAAGAAAGAAAACACGGCGGGTCATCTGGAAAGTAAGATTTTCTCATCCTCTTGCTTATTTGGACCCCAACTTTCTTTTGAGGAAACAACAGCATGAATCAAGGCTTATGACCGTTAGTGATGGCACTGGAGATCTTGTGTCCGGCTTACCCAACACCCCAGCTCCTCGAAAGTGCCGTAATGAGGTGCCACATAGCTCGACTCTTTCCCTTCCAAAGGCCGGTCTTATTCATCAACCTCTTAATTCTTCCGACTCAATTATCAGGGGACGCCTCCGTCATCCGGCGACTCTATTGGAATTCAAATGCCTGCTTTCAAGATTACCCATGGGCAAGTATTTTCATTTGTTCATAAATGACTTACAATGATATACTCATGGACTCTTGTATTCTTGTCACAGAGGTGTAGCAAAGGCGGGCAAGAAACAAAAGGTGGGTGGTTCTTCAAAGAACCCCAAAGCTGTTGAGCCGGAGAGGCAGGTACCAGATGCCCCTGAGGCTTCAATTGAAAATCCTAAAGACCTTGCCAATGATCCACCACCGCAAACTGACACTGCCGTCTTTGAGCCAATGAATACTGAGATTAACCCGGCCGCCAGTCATGACCCACCAAGTCCTAAGCCGCCACTCCTGCGAAGCCAACTGAAGAGATCTCTCCTGAGAAAGATTCTGATGATATTGCTATCACTGGGACGGCTTATACAGCGCCAGGAGCCTCAACTGTGCTGGCCAAGCATAGTACCAAAGAAGAATCACCTTCCTTGGAGAAAGGCAAAGCAAAACTGGTTCTGGAGAGCTATTCCTCCTTTAGTGCAGGAGATGTGTACGCGGGCTATTTGAGCCGCCTTCACACAAGCCGGGACCTGGAGGCTGGGTTAGTCCAGTTGATGAAGCAGAAGTATGAGGTATGAAAATATCCAACCCCTCTTTAACCTTGTGCATATACATATGTCCATACTAGCCCCCAAGTCTGAAGTCACCAAGTGTGAAGCCTGCCAGTTCCATTCCAAGAATATCCACCTGCCTGCCCAAGCTCTTCAGACAATCACTTTGTCATGGCCGTTTTCGGTCTGGGGGCTCGATATCCTCGGCCCTTTCCCCCGTGCTACCGGGGGCTTTGAATTCTTGTTCGTTGCAATCGACAAGTTTAAAAAGTGGCCGAAAGTAGAGCCCATGAGAAAGGTGACTGCTCAGTCAGCTATCAAGTTCTTGAAAGGATTGGTGTGCCGCTTTGGAGTTCCTACCCGGATCATCACTGACAATGGCACCCAATTCACGAGCCGCACCTTCATGCAATATGTTCATGCCCACGGAAGCAAGATCTCGTTCGCCTATGTTGCCCATCCGAGAAGCAATGGACAAGCTGAGAGGGCGAACACTGAAGTGTTGTGAGGACTCAAGACGAGAACATTTGATAGGCTGCAGAAGTGTGGCAGGCGGTGGATCGATGAGCTGACGGTGGTTCTTTGGTCCCTCAGAATGACACCAAATCGAGCTACCGGGCAGACTCCCTTCTCCCTAGTCTATGGGGTAGAAGCAGTTATCCCCACGGAACTCATTTACGGGTCACCTCGAGTGCTTGCCTACGATGAAGTAGCACAAGATCAGCACTGGCGTGACGACGCTTTACTACTCGATGAGAACCGTCTCCGGGCTGCTACGCGTGCTGCACGCTACCAGCAAGCCCTGCGTCGCTATCACAGCCGCAAGGTTCATGCCCGGTGTTTTGAGGAAGGCGACCTTGTCCTTAGGCGCGTTCAGTACACCAAGGGTGCAAACAAGTTGACGCCAAAGTGGGAAGGCCCTTACCGGGTAGTACGAGTCACCAGACCTGGCGTAGTCCATCTGGAAACCGAAGATGGCATTCAGTTGCAAAACTCATGGAACATTGAGCATCTCTGCAAGTTCTACCCGTAAGGCGCGGCTCTCGGGCCCTGCCTGGCAGCCACCCGTTTGTACAGGCCTTGCCTCTATTGCATGTAACCCCTTGTACAAAGCAAGGCGCAGACCCTGAGCAACAGAGAAATAAATGAAGCACTGGGGAGCCCCCGACAAATTGCATACATGCATAAGCATATCATGAGCATTGCATGTTCATGTAGATAAGATCGCATGAGGCATCATTTTCATCTGCATCAAACTGCAGGCTCCTACCATGGATTCGGTCCCGAAAAAGGAGAAGAGAACACAAGCCAACATTGCGATCCCCGGTAAGCCCAAACAGATAAGTTCTCTCTCTCTTATCCATACGCGTTCTGTAAGTAAAAACTTGTGCATAGGAAAACCACGCCGCTTTCAAAACTTAGGTGCTCCCGTCCCTTGACTCGAACATTGCTTCGATCGGGGTGGTTGTAGTGGCCTTTGGCGAGAAAGTTGGCGGGGGGCTGGTCCCTCTTTACGATTTGTGCCCGGCAGGCTCAGCCCCGCGGCGGCAAACTGAGGGTACCGACAGGATAGCCTACCGGGGAAAAACTTGTTTACTTGAGCGTATAGAGGCATCCTCCCTCTGCATGACCATGTTACATGCACAAGTACCCGGCAAGGTTTATCTTTTTCATTAATATGCTGATCAACAAGAACAGACCTTACAGAACACAAACATGGATAAAAGGGATTACATAATTTGAAGTAAAAGTTTGGCAAGTGCCTACATATTTTAGATTGAAAAAAGACAAGTGCCCCGTAATCCCTTTCTTGTCCATCCCCTCCTAGGCACTGCGGTGGAAGAGAAGGAGGACAAAAGGGGTGCCTGAGCAAGACGCTCCACTCGACCTCGCCAGGACTTGCCGGGCGCAGCCTGACAAGATCGAGAGTGGCGAGGCTGCGAAGGAGAGGGACGGAAGGAGTAGCTCGACGGTGCCTCGGTCACCACCTCCAGGGCTAGCCAGAAGCTCCAGCAAAAAGCACCGGCAGGGAGAACCACCGGGTCTCAGCTGGAAGACTGCTGGAGGAGGTGAAGGCACCAAGAGAGCGGCCCTCTCCCCGGCAACCAAGAGGCCGGTAATGATGGTGCCAGGGAGGGAGGGGAAGAGCGGAAAGACGAGGCACCAGGTCGGCAATTCGAGACAAAGGCGTCGGTGCCATCGTACTCCGACCTGACGCCCTGCCACCCGCCTTCTCCGTCTTCCCTCGATCTTTCTCCATCAACACCGCTCCAGGGGGACGCCGACTCTGTGAGTTGTTGCCTCCCCCGGAGAAGCTGCGGGCGGGGACGACATTCAAGGCGCGCGAGGGGCGTCGCTCCCCACCTTGGCGGGCAGGAAGATGCCGCCGTCTTCAACATTTGCCCCGACTTCACCAAGGGGGGCGATACCGGGATTACCAAGAGACCCGAGCGTTGCACCCCTGATGGACGCCGGAGCCACCAAGAGCTTCAGCGCCTAGGAGGAAGGGACAAACACGCCCCCACGAGAGAAGGGCTTGGCGCCTCCCACACTATGGATGGCATGTCCGCCACGCCCCTTTTCACTCCAGACCAGGCTCACTCCCCGAGCCCCTTCACAAGCTTCCGGCGTCGCCAACCTCAAGCTCGAGCCCGGGGCCCGGCCCCGGTCTCTTTCTCTCAACATTGTGAGAAAAAAAGAAGAAGAAAAAGGCGAGAAGAGGAGCATGGATGAGCACTTCCGCTTCCCCCTGCCCCCTTTTATAGGCAAGCTGGGGGCTGGGGGCTGATCCATCGATGGGTAACCGCCGTCCTCCTCCACCAATCCATGAAGACCAGGCCCTTGCCTTAACGCTCTCCTGCACCATGCGCCTCCGTTACCTACCCCACTCAATGCATGCAACATATGTGGCCAGGGATAAGGGCGTGGTGGGAAGAGTGAATTGGCAGTTACTCGCCCGTGCGTTAAAGTCATTCACGGGCTATTACAAGAATGGCCCCACCACAATTGGCGTTACGCGACGGGCGGAAGAACCGGAAACTGACCTGGGCTCAGATTAATGAAGAAGCAAAGAAGATCTCAAAGGACAAGCTGCTATTTCCCCCTCGCCTGTGCACAAGTTAGGGCCTACCCGACGACGCCTGGCAGCGCGTTTGGGCTAGGCCCGGGGGCTCCTGTCGGTGCAACAAACCCTGGGTCTGTTGCCTAGACCGTACACAGGCCCAAGATCAAGATTGCAACATTAAAGACAAGGCCAAGATGAAGAAATAGGCTCTTTGAGGAATCAAAGGGCAGGTTGAGAAGACCAAGTCAAGCAAAGCCAAGGAGCAAGGCACCGCTAAAGGAAAACCTCCCTTGCCGGGCAGGAGAGCCTGGCGAGGCCAAGGTTGCGCCGAAAGCAAGCCTCAAGACCGCCCCGGCAGGCCTGCCAGGTCCAACGAAGGCAAAACACCCCGCCAGGGCTTCACCGCCCACCTCGCAGCAACGCAAGTCATCGATCGGTGCGGTGTCAAGCCCCAAGATGACTAAGTGGCTGCCTTTTGCCACATGGCAGCCATTTCCTACAGGAATCGCCTCCAAATGACACCCGTCCAGCGACGTGTCATGCAGACAGGAGAGAAGGTGGCCAAACAGCCCGACAAGGCATGCCGGGCAGGCCATGATGTGACACTAAGCGGCGCATTTAATGCCTTCTTCTCTGCCAGCAGAGTAGATATGATAGCACTGTTTGCTATCTAATCAGTACACAATGACTGATTTGCCACTGTGGTGACGCCTTGATCTATAAACGGAGGCCCATGGCAACCATAGAAAGGATTCGGACCCTTGTACACTCGTACGCGCGTAGCTGCTCTCGCCCCAAGGCAACCCTGTCAGGCAAGAGCGCTGCGCTTCCACCACCATCCACCATCAATCCACCAAAGTAGGTGTAGGGTTTTACGCCTCGCGGCGGCCCGAACCTGGGTAAAACTGCCCGTGTGATCTCTGCCGCGCTGTGCTACGCTCCTTTGCTCTTTGTGCAACGTGCTCAGTCCCCCTGCCAAACCAAAAGGGGCTCGTGGCCCCATAGGTGGCCGTGGTTTCCCGCGACACATTGCATCGGCACTTCATTGCTGTCATTTTTCAAAACTTGCATCCGTTCGTAATTGCCGCCTCTCCTCGTTGTTTTCATTAGCCATTTGGAGACCAACCACACTTGCAACCGGGATCTTTATTTTCTCTCTGGCCTAAGCCAGAGTCTCTCTACACAGTGCACAGACCCCATCGCGCGCGTCCGAAAACTTCCCCAAACCCGAACCGCTCGGTCATGACCAATGGGTTCGGATCATCTGTGAATACCCCAAATATCTTCTGTTTCTACATTTGACTACTCGATTGATCCGGAGCCGTCCGATGATGATCGGACGCCTCTAATACCCCTCCACCTCCCATATAAACAGAGCAACCCTAAAATCTCGGACGGTTGTCCCATCCATCCATCCTTTCCGCCGCCACTCTCTCTTCTCCCTCGGGATCCCTCCTAATCCACTCGATTCAGCCGGCCAGCGCCGCCACCCACCTTCTCCTCAATTTTAGCGCCACCCAGTCGCCGCCACCTCCCTCCCGTCGGCGACCACCATCAGGACCAGCCACGCGCAACCCTTCTCCTCCTCAGGGAGATGCCCCTCGCCTCGAGCACCAGCGCTCCAAGGCCGGCCTTCTCCAGTTCATCGTCGCGGAGCTCCCCACCACCAGCAGGTCGCCGCACCTCTCCTCCGTCTCCTCCTTCCTCTTGATCTCTCTCTTGCCCGACTCCCCTCCCTCTCTGTTTGCCTACAGGAGGAGTCCCGCCTCCGCTTGAGGGCCTCGCCCGACCTCGCATGCCTCCAACGGCTGGCGACCTCACCTGAACCTCGCCGACGAGCAGCCCACCAGGCCAGGCCAGTTCGCTCTGTCCGTCTGCCTCCTGCCGTCCCCGTCACCATTGGACTGCGCTGCCGCACCAGAGCTTCTTCCTCGACGCCCGTGCCCGAGCTCCTCGCTGCCACAGTGCCACAACCTCGCCGGCAAGTAGCACACAGGCCCGACGCCCTTGCTCTCGGCTTCCCTGGTCTCTCTCTTCCTTCTCCCTCTCAAGTCTCTACTGCTCTCTCCCTCTAATTTTCTCTCTCTCTCTCTCTCTCTCTCTCTCTCTCTCCTGTACCTCGAGCAGGAGACCGACCGTCTGATGGATCGACCCCGCGCTCGTTCCTGACCATCTTCACTCTGGATCCGTCATCTCTGCCTCGTCGTCGCCGGAGTCCAGGCCACGCCGCTACATCCTCTGCTTCCCTTGCCCGCTGCGACCTCAGCCGTGCGCCTGCATCGATGCGGGTCACCGCTCCCGAGCGCGTTGACCGCCCCAGCCCCAGCCGCCTCCAGGCGAGGCCCAGCTCACCTTCGTCCTGATCTGCCCTGCTGGCAGCCCGAAGCAGGCCCAGCCGCCACAAGTCTCCAGCCGGCCTGCTTCCTCGCCTGGGCTTTAGCCCACTGAGGTGGCCGCCCTTTTCCATATGCAACTCTCAGCAGATTTGGCCCAGTTGTTTTTTTTCGGATCTGCGAATTTTCTAATTATCCGGAGTATATCAGATTTGTAGAAAAGCCCTCCATGTTCATGCATTTAATATTTGACAAATTGGATTAAAATGTTTTATATATGTAAAATGCTTAGAATTTCATGTAGTTTCATAATTTGAACTTTCATCCATGTTAAAAATGTTTAAACTTGCTGTTTGTATTAATTTGCTTAAATTTCATGTTAAAATGGTTTATTTCGTAACTAAATAACCATAGCTCTGAATTAAATAAACTTTATGTTTAAATTGTCTAGAAAAATGTATAGATTAACATGGTGCATTTTATTTTGCTGTTTAACAACAATAAAATATGATTTAGGGCAGAACAGTACCAAATCCAAAATATGCACATGAGGATTTTTCGGAATTGTTGTTTGTTATCCGGCCTCATTTAAACTTGCCTAGATAGGTAGTTTTATTATGCCTCACGTCTTGTCATGTTAAGCAACATTTAATATTGTTGGGTACATAAACAGGAGCGAACTAAATAATTGAATGTGGTGTTTCGTCAATATGCAACTTGTTGCATATTGAGCTCCACTTAATTTGTAGTATTGTTTGTTGCACTTTGCCATGCCATGACTAATTAAAATGGACATGCATTATACTTGGTTGTGCATCATGTCAAGATTCTGCTTGTTTGTTTACCATGTTGTTTGCTTCTTTCTGGTGTTGCTTCTTCTCGATAGTTCCGTTAACGTGGTGATTGTGAGGATTCGTTCGACTACGCCCGTTCATCTACTTCACGGATTCGATCTTCTTCCAAGCGGGATTTCAGGCAAGATGACCATTACCCTGGATATCACTAATATCTTTGCTTGCTAGTTGTCTCGATGCTATCGCTATGTCGCGCTACCTACCACTTGTTTATAAGCCTCCCAAAATTGCCCTGATAAGCCTCTAACCTTTTCCACCATCCTAGCAAACCGTTGTTTGGCTATGTTATCGCTTTGCTCAGCCCCTCTTATAGCGTTGCTAGTTACATGTGCAGTTGCAGGTTGTTCCATGTTGGGACATGGATATCGTGGGATATCACAATATCTCTTATTTAATTAATGCATCTATATACTTGGTAAAGGGTGGAAGGCTCGGCCTTTTGCTTGGTGTTTTGTTCCACTCTTGCCGCCCTAGTTTCCGTCATACCGATGTTATGTTCCTTGATTTGCATTCCTTACACGGTCGGGGTTTATGGGCCCCCCTTGACAGTTCGCTTTGAATAAAACTCTTCTAGCAAGGCCCAACCTTGGTTTTACCATTTGCCTAATAATAACTAAAACTCGCATAGGGATCAGCTAGCACCAGAGGATAATTAATCAACAACCCGGGCCAGTGCTCCTCATGAGTGTTTGTCCAAAATGGGCAGCCTGCGGGGCCACCACAAGGAAACTCGAGGTCTGGTTTTACTCGTAGCTTGTCCCATCCGATCATGGGCTCTTATTGGGGTGTCGGCACGTCGGGAGGTCTTGCTGGTTTCATTTTACCATTGTCGAAATGTCTTGTGCACCGGGATTCCGAGCTTGATCGGGTTGTCCCGAGATGGAGTTTTTTCCTCCGTGGATCATGAGAGTTTATGATGGACTAAGTTGAGACATCCCTGCAGGGTTAAATCTTTTTGAGAGCCGTGCCCGCGGTTATGTGGCAGATTGGAAATTTATAATATCCGGTTGTAGAGAACTTGACACTAAACCCGAATTAAAATACGCCAACCGCGTGCATAACCGTGACCGTCTCTTTTTGAGGGAGTTCGGGAAGAGAACACAGTGGGGTTATGTTTGACTCATAAGTAGTTCAGGATCACTTCTTGATCATTAATAGTCTGCGACCGTTATGCGTAGTTTACTCATCTTACTCTTGTATTCGTAAGTTAGCCACCATTCAATGCTTAGTGCTTGCTGCAACCTCACCACTTAACCATTCCATACCCATTAAGCTTTGCTAGTCTTGATACCCATGATAATGGGATTTCTGAGTCCCCGTGGCTCACAAATTACTACAACAACAGGTGCAGGTATAGGTAAAGCGATGCTTTGACGTGAGAGCGATGCATGCTTGCTTTTGGAGTCCTTCTTCTGCTTCTTATTCTTCATCACTCATAGGATGGGTTCACGATCGGGAGCCTGGGATTAGGAGGGTGGATGTCGTTCTTTTTTTTCTGTTTCATTTCATTCGTAGTCGGATCCTGCTCTTCTGTATGATGATTGCTATGTACTGATGTATTGATGTATTCATGTTGTAGCTTGTGGCGAGTGTAAGCCTTTATCTAGTATTCTCATCTATTCAGTATATGGTATGTTGTAATAATGTCCACCTTGCTATGTGCTCGAAATGCGGTTGTGCCCCAATCATGAATTCATCACGTGATTGGGATAGAATCGCATCTTGGGCGCTACAAGTTGGTATCAGAGCGTTACCGACAGCAGGAGCCCCCTTGATTGATCGAACCGTTGCCGTTGTCGAGTCTAGAAAAAAACTATTTTGAGTCTAGTTATATATCGGAGAGTAGGAATTCTTTTTACTCCTCATCCCCATCGTCGCTCTGGTGAGGACTCACGACGTAGGTGTTTTGGATCCATCACTCTCCTTTTTCACTCAATTTTTTAGGGTCACGCGGGTATTGTTGGAATCGTTGCGATGTCGGTGTGACGGAATTCTATTCTTGGTGCCTCCTGTCTGACTTGACTTCTTCCAGGGAGTTGAGCTCCAGGGGTTCTTGTCACATTCGCGATCATTTCAGTTTCGGAATACCAGAGGACGCCGACATCGAAAACGCTTCTATACTCTTTGTGGTGAGAGCAGTTTGGCACCACCCAGTACCGGGGAGAGCGATCAGATGTATTGCCATAGCTAGTATAGCTGCTGTCTTTCGAAGGTCTGAGGTACACGAGTTTCTGAGATTTCTTGGTTATGTGTTGAACGCATTCAGAACATTGGAGCGTAGTATATCCTATTAGGAATTGTGTGAAATTTTGCTCCGTGTAGCCGTGGGATCAGATTGCATAACCAAGAAGTTTTGGGAGTTCTCATGTGGGAATTCAAGTAGTTACCTAGGATGATCCTTCCAACAAATGTGTGAGGGGTTATGTATTTGTTTTCGGCTTATTCAGCAAACCAAACCCTTTGTTTTGTTTTGAGTTGTGGTATTCGAGTTGCTTCAATGTCAAGTGTTGATTCCATACCTTTTTCCTAAGCGGTGTTCTCATATTTCTATGGGAGTGCTAATTGTTCTTGATGATCGAAATGGTCATGTCAATTCTTTCCAACCGGTGCGCTTCTCTTCAAGTTATTCCATACGGACGCCGTTGAGAAGCCTGAGGATTGTCCATTTCATCCGTCCCAAGTTGCCTTTATTTTCCCACCGTCCCACCCTTTTCTTCAAGGACTCATATTTCTTAATCAAGTATCGACTTCATTCTTGTGAAGTCTATTCATTTTTTTCCTTCAATAATCTTATTCGGTGATTTCGCGTGAAGATATTCAGGAGCTACAAATTCATCATTCTTCGTTCTTTTTTTTCTCTCCGGTGGATTCAATGCAAGCTTTCGGTGTTGATCATATCCCTTTCCTCCTTTCAAATGCTTTCTCATGCCGGTGCACCTCTTAATCATTCACCGCCCTCTGTTTCTTCTCCGGAGTGCTGTAGATATCTTCGAAGACTCATGTTTTCATTCAAGATCCGTTTGTTCTATTTTGTGGTTGTTACCTCATTCAAGTCGTTTGAATCAACTGGTGCATAATGTCTTTCTAAGAATTCGTTCCAACAATGTTTCTTTTGAATGGGCTCATAATCCACAGGTCTTTTCCCCGGATCTTACGTGACTCTTCTAATTTTTTTCTGGAGTTATTCTGTAATTCTTTTCAAAGTTTGACATAAGAATGATTTTTCATCAGTCAGATGTCTTCTTCAAGACCGCCTTCCAATTATTTTCATCTTTCGCTCAACCTGTCCCCTTTTCATTCTTCCGGAGTGTCTCAACAATTCATGGCAGTGTCATTCGTTATCTTTCTCTGCGTTGAAGACCGAAGAAGAGTTTTTCTTAAATCTTGTCCATTCTCTGGAAGATTCATAGTTCAAACTGGATGCCATCCTCTCAAATTCTTTCCAATCGTGAGAATTCTTTTCATATCCATCCGAAGCATTTTAGGAGTTTCTTTCCTTTCTCGATCATCCAAAGGCCATCATTTCAGAAGAATTATTCGCTCTCAACATTCAGCTCTTATTCCCCAATTCTTCTGGTGCATTATTCAAGTACTCACTAGTCAGTTCGTGATCTCTTCGTTATCTTGTATTTAAATTCCCTCAAGTATCTTTGTTCATTTTCTAATTCTTCCTGGTGATGCGTTCCTTTTCTTTGTTCGTTCTTTTAATACTTACGATGGTTCGTCCAACATTCCTCTGCCTTTATTGTCATATCATTTCATTTGTTCTTTTGAATCCTACCGGTGGTCCATTGAGTTTGCGCTATATCTCTCCTCAATCCTTGCAAGAAGAATAAGTGGCATGCATATTCGTTGCTTGTCATCAAGTTAAGTTGATGAAGGCTTAAGCATGTTATAATTCTTATTCTTGTTTCCTCGAGGTGATTTAATTCTTTTCTTCTAGAATTCGTTCACGATATCAATTTCTTGGTTCTAAGTTGTTTATCTTTTCTTTTACGGAGTTCCAAGATTTCGCATTATCTCATCACGAAGCTCCATCTAAATCATCGCAAGGCTTCAATCTTGTTCGCTTCAACCTTCATTTATTTTCAAGCATCATTTCATTTCCGGAGTTCTTGAGAGTTTCTTCATGGTAGTTCGTTAAAGATTTCTTTCATTCTCGAAGTGTTCATCAAGATTTTTGTTGAAGGAGCTCAAGTATTCTTCTTCTTGCATTTCGGAGTGCAATTCATTATCACTTATCTTTTGAAGTGAAGCTTTGCATCTCTTTGTTCCTCTCTACTAATCAATCATTTGGTGGTGGCGCAATTTCACCTCAAGTTCTGAGAAGTTTTCCATAAGCCCACAACAAGCCTATTCTTTCCATTGTTGATTTTCCAAGAACTCCGTTCAACCCTTCTTCGTAAGGATGCTCTTTCAATTTTAGTTGGGAGAGTTGTCATTTTTCTTCTCCGTTCTCTTCTTTCCAACGATTCAGCTTCTATTCTTTTGTTCCGGAGGCATTGTGATGTTGCTCTCTTCGACCCATCATCTTGTTTTGCTAAGATCATGTTCTTTTCCTTCTATTTTCAAACGGAGCGCTGCCCAAATTCTCTTGTATCCCTCGATTCTATTTTCAACCGGAGTGGTTTTAAATTCTTTCGTGAACCTTCAGCTTTTGAGTCATGTATTTGCAATCTTCAAGTTCTCGGGGTGTCCCTTGTTCCTCTTTTCTACCGAGTGCTGTCTGAATTCTTTCGTTCTTATTCCTTCTTTATTTTGGTTTAACCGGAGTGGTTTCAAAGTCTATCTTGTCCCATAAGCTCTTGGTTCTTGTCGTATTCCTTGTTCCTTTTGTCCAACGGACTATTTGCAATCTCACTCATCTCCGTTGTATTCTTTCTTTCAAGTTGTTCAACCTCTCACGGTCCATGGTTTCACTCGTTTGTCGAAGAAGCAACTTAGGATTACCTCTTCTATCCGTTTTCATCCCTAGATCTTGGGGCGAGATCTCTTGTAAGTGGGGGAAAGTTGTAACAGCCCGAGACCGATGATCCAGATGCCTTCCATTTATTTTGGTTGTTGTCGTGTGTTTTATTTGTTTGTAGCATTTCATCATGGCATCATTCGCATTGCATCGGCAATTCGTTGCCGTCATTTTTTAAAACTTGCATCCGTTCGTAATTGCCGCCTCTCCCCATTGTTTTCATTGATCGTTCGGAGACCAACCACACTTGCAACCATGATCTTCATTTTCTCTCTTGCTTAAGCCAGAGTCTCTCTACACAGTGCACATACCCCATCGCGCGCGTCCGAAAACTTCCCCAAACCCGAACTGCTCGGTCATGACCAATGGGTTCGGATTATCTCAGAATACCCCAAATATCTTCCATTTCTACATTTGACTACCCGATTGATCTGGAGCCGTCCGATTACCTAATATCCCTCCACCCATAAAATCTCGGACGCCTATCCCATCCATCCATCCTTTCGACCGCCACTCTCCCTTCTCCTCTGGATCCCAGCCAGCGCCACCACCCACCTTCTCCTCAATTTCAGCGCCACCCAGTCGTCGCCACCTCCCTGCCGTCGGCGACCACCACCAGGACCAGCCACGCGCAGCCCTTCTCCTCCTCGGGGAGATGCCCCTCGCCTCGAGCACCAGCGCTCCAAGGCCGTCCTTCTCCAGTTCGTCGTCGCGGAGCTCCCCACCACCCAACAGGTCGCCGCACCTCTCCTCCGTCTCCTCCTTCCTCTCGATCTCTCTCTTACCCGACTCCCCTCCCTCTCTGTTTGCCTACAGGAGAAGCCCCACCTCCGCTCGAGGGCCTCGCCCGACCTCGCACGCCTCCAACAGCCGGTGACCTCACCTGAACCTCGCCGGCGAGCAGCCCGCCAGGCCAGGCCAGTCCGCTCAGTCCGGCCGCCTCCTGCCGTCCCGGTCGCCATTGGACTGCACCACCGCACCGGAGCTCCTTCCTCAATGCTCGTTCCCGAGCTCCTCGTTGCCCCAGCGCCACGACCTCGTCGGCGAGCAGCACACAGGCCCATAGCCCTTGCTCTCGGCTTCCTTGGTCTCTCTCTTCCTTCTCCCTCTCACGTCTCTACTGCTCTCTCCCTCTAATTTTCTCTGTCTCTCCTGTACCTCGAGCAGGAGACCGCCCGGCCGCTGGATCGACCCTGCACCCTTTCTCGACCATCTTCGCTCCGGATCCGTCATCTCTGCCTCGTTGTCACCGGAGTCCAAGCCATGCCGCTGCATCCTCTGCTACCCCTGTTCGCTGCGACCTCAGTCGTGCGCCTGCATCAATGCGGGTCACCGCTCCTGAGCGCGTTGACCGCCCCTGCCCCAGCCGTCTCCAGGCGAGGCCCAGCTCGCCTCCGTCCTGATCTGCCCTGCAGGCAGCCCGTAGCAGGCCCAGCCGCGCCAAGTCTCTAGCCGGCCTGCTTCCTCGCCTGGGATTCAGCCCACTGAGGTGGCCGCCCTTTTCCATATCCAACTCTCAACAGATTTGGCCCAATTTTTTTTATCTGTGAATTTTCTAATTATTCAGAGTATATCAGATTTGCAGAAAAGCCCTCCATGTTCATGCATTTAATATCTCACAAATCATTCATTGGATTAAAATGTTTTATATATGTAAAATGCTTAGAATTTCATGTACTTTCATAATTTGCAACTTTCATCCATGTTAAAAATGTTTAAACTTGCTGTATGTATTAATTTGCTTAAATGTCATGTTAAAATGGTTTATTTCGTAACTAAATAACCATAGCTCTGAATTGAATAAACTTTATATGTAAATTGTTGTCGGCGTACGACACCTATGGGATCGTGTGGATCCCTTTTTCGGTTTGGCAGGGAGAGAGGTGTGCACAAAGAGCAGATCCAATGATCAATGCAAGGGGATTTTTACCCAGGTTTGGGCCGCTGAGAAGCGTAATACCCTACTCCTGCTTTAGTTTATTGTGGGTGATTAAGCCCAAGCTTCAGGAGCGCATCCGATGAACAGTATGTTCGAGCAGCAGCTACGCATGCAGAATGGGCTAGAGTGTCCTCCTCCCTGTAGCTACGCCTTGGGCCTCCTTTTATACGTCCAAGGGGTCACCAACAGTGGCGTACAGTACATACAAGAGGTGTAAAGTTGCTACAGTGTTTACATGCTTATCACTGGCGATTTAGGACAAACGCATTTGATGCTCCGTTTAGGCATCCCTTGCTTTCTTGGGGACGGAAAAAGGGGCCGTCCCATCAGCACCGCTTAAGCTCGCCCACCACTAGTGCCATGACACGCATCCAGGAGGACAAAACCCAAATGATAGGCTGGCTGCTACGCTGGAGCGATGGCAGGGTGGCAGAATCTTGCTGGGTGCGAGCCTTGGCAGGTCTTGGCAAGCCATCCCGGTAAGGATCTTGCCGGGGATCCGGCCTTTGGACTTCTATCTTCTAGTCACTGGTTTGAACGCCTTCTTGATGGTCTTGCATTTGCTTCCACCTGTCCCCCGACAGGCCTTTCCGCTGGTATGGCTACAACTGTCTGTGCACAAGTATGGGGTACTAAAGGACCCAAGCTTTAGTACACGGAGAGGAGCCCCTGGGCCTAGGCCATACACGGGTGCGAGGCGTTGTTGGGCTAGGCCCAAACAGTGCACGGGCACGCGTGGCAGGAGTTAGCTATCATAATTATCTCGTTTACCACGCTTCCCCATGGCGGATATTGAATGCACGATGTGGGATATGTGCGCGGAACAACCGCTGTAGCAGCGCACTCGCGAAAGCGCATTCACATTGATTAGAAAGGAGGCAGTTCCGTGCCTTCCCCATAAAAAGGAATCCGCAGAGGCGCCGTTCATTTACCTCCCATCCTTTCCAATCTGGAAACCGCCGTCGCCTTCTTCCTCGAACTCAAAGCAGAGCCTCTCCCATCCATCCGCCGCCCCCCACTCCCTCATCGCCCTCGGCCCCTGCTTCCTCAGCCGCTATGCCGCCCAAAGCGAGCAAGGGCAAAGAGGTGAAAGCCGCCAGCTCGGGAGCACAGGCGGAGGAGAGCGAGCTGGTGAAGATGCGGAAGGAGCACATCGTCTTCGCTCCGACGCTCGACGCGAGCGCCCTGAAGGATCGGTATCTGTGCATGTGGGGAGGGAGACGAAGGCTCATCCCGCAACTCGCGTAAACCCAGCTTCATCCGAGGATGGCCCAGATAAATTCCCTTTCTTTGTCGCATACTTTTATTGCGGGCTCTGCCCTTCGTTTTCTGATTTCTTCAACGACATCATGTACACATACGGCTTCCGTCTCTTGGATTTTGCGCCGAATGCCATGACATGCATGTCAGTCTTTGCCCATCTCTGTGAAAATTTTGCCGGAGTAATCCCCAGCACAGCCCTCTTTCACCACTATTTCATTTCCCATATCGAAAAAGGAGACGCCCTCTCCGGTTCTATCACCTGGATTCCAAGGGCATGGAATAAAGAGATATATCCAGAGGGGCTCTACTGTACGAAGTGGGAAGAATGGCGGGGCGAATGGTGTTGGATTAAGGAGAAAGATCCCCAGCCTTTCTGTTTGCCCCGAAAAACGAAAGTGGTCCACGGCAATGACTGTAGCGCTCTCGATCCTCATGATGAGAAGCTCAGAATCGCAATTACCAGGATCCACCGTCTCAGGGCTGCCGGGCTCACAATAGAAATGATTGGCGCTGATTTCCTTCGCCGCCGCATCACTCCTCTACATAATAAAGGGAGACCAGCTTGGGAGTTTCGGAATGCGGCAGATATCATGAGGCGGCGTCCTGGGCTGAACAATAACTTCACAATAATACAGCACACAGCTCTCTGCCACAAACTGTTCAGGCCCGGCGGGAAATATAAGTTGCCGGCGAACATAATTCCTCTGTGCAACAACTCCGCTCTGACCTCAATCATCGCCATGATGCCGGCATGTAATGCCCACGGCCTTGATGGGACTTGGGTTGAGCCATCCATAGAGCAAGCACAGGGGTTCTTTGACAATCTGTCGGAGAGAGCCGTCCGTGAAGAGACAAATCTTCTCTGCCCCACTATTGACGAAGAAGTGGCGTATATCGCCAGCAGGGCGGAAGAGGCGAATCTTGCCGCGGAGGCCGGCAGCGCTAGCTTCGTGGAAGAGGAAGCCAACGAATAAGAAGTAATGTCAGAGGAGAACCTTGCCGGGCAGGGTGAGACTGCCGGGGAGTAAAGCGGCACAGCTGCTGGGAGCCCTTCTGTCGAAGATACAAACGAGGAGCAGCTGCACGAGGAGCCCCCAGCTCCAGAGAAGAAGAAGCGCGTGCTGCGGAAAGCCGCCTCTGGCGTTCCAGCACGTCAGCCCTCCTCGAGCGGTGAGGTTCCCGGCAAGAAGGTGGCCAGCGAGGCTGTGCAACGGCAAGATGCCCAACAGCAGCCCACGTGACGTACGAGACGCATGGCCGCGACAACAACTGGAACGGCGGGGGCGTCTCATACGACAGCGCCAACAGCCGGAGCAACAGGGTCACACCGACCCGCTGCCTCTGTCACAGCCAAGCGACCCAGGACCCCTTCTCCGCCCCCTCACATGGACACTGAAGTGGAGGTCGACTTTGACCTCTCCGCTTTTAGCCCGGAAAGAGAAGAGTAAGGGTCCTGCCGGATCTTTTAACTTCTGAGTTCCTGATTTGCTTAATTTACTTGTCTTGCTTTGGCCTGTCTCCGCAGGGATACAGAAACATTGGCGCAAAGGATGGCGAAGAGGGCAAAGACTTCAACGGGTGACGAGCCCCCGGCAAGCACCGTAGGTGCACCAGAGCTCATCGTCGTCAGCCCGGAGCCCAGTCCTCAACGCAGCCCCCAACCCAGCCCCCAGCGTGAGTCCACTACTCATTTTCCGCTGGCGGACATTGAGGTGTTTATCTTTGCTACTAACATCACCGGGCCTGCAGGAGAAGAACGGCAACAAGGAGAGCCATCGGAGGCCGTCCCTGACTCGCCGCCTCCGTCACCACGCCGCCTAGAGATGAATCTCCGGCAAGGGCTTCCATCAGTGAGCCCATTCATGTTGAAGAGGAGCCGGCAAGAGCAGGCACTGTCAGTCCTACATCGGCAACCAATGTTGCCGGGAAAGGAGAACCCACCTCTCAATAGCTCGGCACAGGTAAACCACTTGCCCTTGAGTGCTTGTCATTCTTTCTTTATTTTTGTCTTCTTGAACTTCAACTTCGGTCTCATCTTGCCTCCTTCCCTGGTCTTCAGATCTTCATTCGATGGAACAAGTGGATGTTGATATGGTCATCGAGGAGACCGCCAAGGATGCTGCCGCCGAGGCCGACAAGATCGCTGCTGACGAGGCCGCCAGGGTTGCACAGGAGGAAACCACCAAAGGATCTGCTGAGAGGACCGGCAAGGAGACCGGTGACCATACTGATGGCATTCCTGCCACAGGAGCGCATGGCGCTACACCGGCCATGGAGCCCCCAGTTGCCAGTGAGGCGGTTGTCGAAGACCAACCGTCAACATCCGAGGTCTCCCCGTCAAGCAGATACCTTAAGGTCGGCGACAACCTGTTCGTCAGCATACAAGGGACGGCAAGCACTGGGGTGCCAACCGAAGAGGAAATTCTCGATGGAAACGTCATCGCCGCTGCTGGACTCGAGATCGTTGACGAGCCATGTGCCAGCAGTGGCAAGTCCAAGGAAGAGCAGCTCCTCCAAGCCATGAGCAGTAACTTCCAGAAGCTCCAGGCGCTTCACCGCAGCCGAAAGGAAAAATTGGACTCCAGGGCAGCAGTTGTTGAAGCAGCAGAGGCAGATTTCCAGAAGCGCGTCGAGCAAACACAACTCTGGTAAGCTGAGGCCTTCCAGGAGCTGATGACTGGCCAGGAATAGCTGAGTCAAAGTTGGAGCGAGTTCCTCTTGAAGCAGTCCGACGCCAAGAAGGCACATGAAGGGGCCGCGCAGCGGGCCGCTGCAGAGGAAGCTCGCTTGACAGAACGCCGCATCGGGCTCGATGCTCACGAAGAGGACCTTGCCGCTCGCGAGGAGGCGCTTGCCGCCAAGCTCCGCAGCAAGGACGAGGAGATCAAAAGGCTTGTCGCGCAGTGAACCCAGGAGCTGGAGCAGAAACACAAGGAGACGCTCGAAGCTCTGGCCATAGATCACGCTGGCAAGTTAAAGGAGGCCATTGATGCCGCCAAAGCTACAGAGGCCACCAAAAATGAGTTGGGCGATAGAGTAAAGAGGCTGGAGGCAGATCTCGAGGACCATGGCAAGGAGCTCTCGACACTCAAAGCCGACAGAGAGAAGACTCTCTATAGCTTGGTGGAGATGCAAACCTCCATGTCCGACAAGATCAAAAAGCTCACCGCAGCCAATGAATCCATCGCTGATCTGAAACTGAAGCTGACCACGCTAGAGAAGTCCCTGGAGGACGGCAAGGCTCGAGAGAAAGCTTTGATCAAGGACCTCCGGAACGAGAAGGACCTGCTCAAGAGCGCCGCTGCCTCTTATAATGACTTTGAGAAAGGTGTGAAGAGCTGGACCGAGCGCCTTGTTGACGTCGCGGAAAGGATTGCAGCAGAGCTGTCCACCATAGGCCTGCAGAACTTCAGCTATTCTTCTGACGACAGGGTGTCTTCGAGCACCAAGCTGACCACGTTCTTTGAGAGCGTCATTGATGCCCTGAAGCGGCTCCATTCTGAACGAGCAGCCCATCTGGCCAACGAATCTCGCAAACTCTGCCGGGCCGTCCTCCTCAAGGTGCTCGTCAAAGTGGTGCACAAAAACCCTGGCACCAACCTCACCAATGTTCTCGACAGCTTGCCGGAGGATGTCGACCTCGAAGCACTCAAAGAGCTTGTCGCACCCATCGTCGACAAGGTTAGCCAAGTCAAGAGGGTTGAAGGCCAGCGCAGGGACTAGCCACTTCGCTTCATCTTTGCCACCACCATTCCATGCCAAAGACAAATTCATCTTAAGTTAGAATCGCGGCAACTATCAATGTAATTTAACTTGCTATGTTTTGGATGAATGCACGCTATTTCTCTTGTCAGATTTCTTTCTGTATGGTGCACGCCCTACACTTATTGGAAAACTTGCCGGCACGCGCACCCTTGCCGCGAGCGCTTTGAGGAACGGATCCTTAGCAGCCTGCTGGAGGTGTGCTACCGGCAAGATACCTTGACATTTTCAGTGCAGCCGCCTAGGCTGTTGAGCGGACTCGAAACAGAGTACGGGCACAACCGATCACGACAAGGTTCCTTCGCGTGCAGGTTTTCCATACAAAAGCCGAAATCGTTCAAGAAAAATAACCTCAAAGTAAAAAAATTACTCAAAGTTCTGCAACTTAGCTTTTTGTTGCTGTGCTCCTTCCTGCAAGATGTCAACTTTGAACATCGCCTGTCGGTATCCATACCATCATTCCCCCCGGCAAACTTGTACGCGAGGGAACCTTCCATCTTTTGGGAAAAAGAAAGAAGAGAAAACAAAGATATGGAACCTTGGCGGTTCATTAACGCTTACCGGAAGTAAGTGTAATACAATATCTCAGACAAGCATTCATATAGATTAACATGAAAATCGATAGGAATTGTAAAACACTTAAGCTTATTCAACTATGCACAGGGTCTGCGCCTGGCTTTGTACAAAGGATCACATGCCTTGCCGGCAAAACTCGTACAAAAGGTGGTTACCGGGAGACCCGGCAACCGCGCCTTATGGATAGAACTTACGAAGATGCTCGATATTTCAGGAATTGCTCACTGGAATGCCATCCTCGGTCTCCAGGTGGACAGCACCAGGCCTGGTGACTCGTACTACCCGATAAGGGCCTTCCCACTTCGGCGTCAACTTGTTGGAATTCTTGGCCGACTGAACGCGCCGAAGAACAAGGTCGCCTTCCTCAAGGCTTCGGGCATGAACCTTGCAGCCATGGTAGCGACGCAAAGCTTGCTGGTAGCGTGCAGCTTGCACAGCAGCCTAAAGACGATCTTCCTCAAGGAGAGTAGCATCATCTTGCCGCAGCTGCTCTTGCTCAAGCTCATCATAAGGGAGCACTCGAGGTGACCCGTATATGAGTTCCGTGGGGAGAACTGCTTCTGCCCCGTACACTAGGGAGAAGGGTGTCTGGCCAGTGGCTCGATTTGGTGTCGTTTTGATTGACCAAAGAACCGCCGGCAGCTCATCAATCTAGCGTCTTCCACCTTTTTTTAGCTTGTCCAAAGTCCTTGTCTTGAGCCCTCGTAACACTTCAGCATTTGCCCTTTCCGCTTGGCCGTTGCTTCTCGGATGAGCAACAGAAGCAAAACAGATTTTGCTGCCAAGATCTTGGACGTATTGCATGAAGGTATGGCTCGTGAACTATGTGCCGTTGTCAGTGATGATCCTGTTTGGCACACCAAAATGGTAGGTTAGTCCTTTGAAGAACTTGACGGCTGATTGTGCTGTCACCTTTCTCACTGCTTCCACTTCTGGCCACTTTGTGAACTTGTCAATTGCGTTGTACAAGTACTCAAAGCCCCCGGTAGCATGGGGAAAAGGGCCCAATATGTCGAGCCCCCAGACCAAAAATGTCCAGGAAAGAGGGATTGTCTGAAGAGCCTGAGTTGGCTGATGCAATTTCTTTGAATGGAACTGGCACGCTTCACACTTGGTTACTAGTGCAGCTGCATCCTGGAGGGTAGTGGGCCAAAAGAAACCTTGCCAGAATGCCTTACCGACAAGAGCCCTTGGCCTATGTGGGAGCCACATATGCCTCCATGTATCTCTGCCAACAACTCCAGTCCATCTTCCCGAGGAATGCACTTCAATTTCACGCCGTTCGGTCTCTTTCTGTACAGGACATTGTCCACGAATTGGTACATACTAGACCGACGGGCTACTTTCTCCGCTTCTTCCTGTTCTTCGGGGAGTTCCCCTGTTTGGAGGAACTGGACGATGTGTTGTGCCCATGCTGGAGCCTGAGGCTTGACAGCAAGGACTAAAGGCATGTCTTCTATCGCGGGAGCGTTTGTCTCTACGGCAAGGGCTTGAGGCGTTGCCGGAGCCTGTTGCTCCCTGACAAGCTTGACGTTATTCCCGGCAATTTCCTTGCCGGCGGCTTCTGGGAGCTCTACGGGAAAGTACTGGCCGGAATTCAACCTCCTTCATTTATCTTGCCTCGCTGATGGTGTTAGAGATGGCTGAGTCAATCGGAGTACAAAAGTACCTGGTTCCACAGGTAACTTGAGGACAACACGCTTTGACAGGTCGTCAGCAATGTTGTTCTCTGCTCGAGGAACATGCTCTGTCTGCAGACCGTCAAAGCGCTCCTCCAATTTCCTCACTTCATCTATGTATGCTTCCATCAACGGGCTCTGGTAGTCTTTGTTCACCTGCTTGACAACAAGCTGTGAATCACCTCTGACGATGAGCTTCTTAATTCTAAGATCCGCTGCGATCCTGAGTCCGGCAAGCAGCCCTTCGTATTCTGCAGTGTCGTTTGTTGATCTCTCCCGTGGAAAATGCATCTGAATTACATATTTGAGGTGCTCTCCGGTGGGTGCGACAAGCAGCACGCCAGCACCGGCGCCTTGCAGCAAGAAAGCCCCGTCAAAATACATAATCCATTCTTGATTTGTTTCCTTGCCGGGAAGAGTTGTCTCTTGACTTTCTTCGTCTGACATTGGGGTCCATTCTGCAATGAACTCTGCCAAGGCTCTGCTCTGAATTGTTGAAGTGCTTTCAAACTTGAGATCAAAGCCAGACAGTTCCAACGCCGACTCCACAATCCTGCCGGTCGCATCTGGATTTCGTAAAATCCGCTGCAACGGGAATCGAGTGATGACGGTGATCTCATGTGCTTGAAAATAATGGCGTAGTTTCCTTGAGGCCATAAGGAGGCCAAAGAGCAACTTCTGCACGCCAGAGTATCTTGACCTAGCCCCCTGCAAAAGAGAGCTGACAAAATAAACTGGACGCAGCACCATCTTCTTCCTCTTTGTTACTTCATTTGACCTTGCAAATTCTGCCTTGTCGGCACCAGACCCTGCCGGGGAAGATCCCAGCTCGTCATTTTACGGTCTTGCCGCCGCCAGTGTTTCCTCGTCAACTTCTCTCTATGCTACTAACGCAGCACTAACCACTTGATTTGTCGCTGCTAAATATAGTAGCAACAGCTCTTGTGGTGTAGGCGCGACTAGTATCGGCGGAGAAGAGAGGTACTTCTTCAAATCCTGCAGCGCTGCCTCCGCTTCTGGAGTCCATTTCATTGGACCTGCCTTCTTCAAGATTTTGAAAAAGGGCAGGGCGCGCTCAGTAGATTTGGAGATGAACCTGCTCAGAGCAGCAATGCAGCCGGCAAGTCGACGCACATCTTTGACGCGTCTTGGTGCTTCAATCTGCTCATTTGCCTTTATCTTGTCGGGATTTGCTTTGATCCCATGCTGAGATACAAAGAACCCGAGAAGCTTGCCGAATCGAACGCCAAATACACACTTCTCGGGATTGAGCTTCAGATTGATCTTGCGCAGATTTGCAAATGTCTCTTCTAAATCTTGTATGAGCGTTGCTTTGTCCCTGGTTTTAACCACTATATCATCCATATAAGCTTCCATATTTCTATGCAGCTGAGGCTCAAAACCAATCTGGACCGCTCTTGCAAACATTGAACTAGCACTTTTCAACCCGAAAGGCATACGTAAGAAATAATATGTACCACATAGGGTGATAAATGCGGTTTTCTCTTCGTCTTCCTTTGCCATGAAAATCTGATGGTATCCTGAATAGGCATCAAGAAATGACAACAGATTGCAGCCGGCAGTGGAGTCCACAATCTGGTCGATGCGCGGCAAGGGGAAAGGGCCTGTTGGACAGGCTTTATTGATATCTGTATAGTCGATACATAGCCTCCATTTTCCATTCGCCTTGCGCACTACAACTGGATTGGCCAACCATGTTGGATGGAGCACTCCTCTGACCAAACCTGCCACTTCCAACTTCCTGATTTGTTCGGCAATAAACTCTTGCTGTTCCAAAGACTGCTTCCTAACTTTCTGCTTAATGGGCCGCGCATGAGGACAGACAGCAAGGTGGTGCTCAATTACTTCCCTGGGAACACCGGGGATATCAGATGGTTGCCATGCAAACACATCAATATTCACCTGCAGGAAAGCAACGAGCGCGCTTTCCCATTTGTCATCGAGGGTGGAACTTATGGTGAAAGTTCCTCCCGTACCATCCTCCTTGACGGGCACCTTCTTAGTTTCTGGTGGAGCTGCCTTGGATTTCTTGCTCTTGCCGGTGGAGCTCTTTGGCACATCCTCGACGGGAGCGCAGCACTCCGAGGAGGTGCGCTTGCCGGAGTGTGTGCTAGAGGTCTTGCCGGTCTTCTTCCTCCCCTAGGAGCTTCAGCGGCAGGAGCAAGTGCCTTGGTGGCAGATGCTGCAACTGCCTCCCGGTAGAGTTGGTCGGCGCAGATAAGCGCATCCTTCTTGTCAGAGTTGACGGTGATGACGCTCATCGGCCCGGGCATCTTCAATACATTGTAAGCGTAGTGCGAGGCCGCCATGAATTTGGCCAGCGCTGGACGGCCCAGAATCCCGTTATATGGTAACGGAATCTTGGCGACGTCGAAAATGATCTTTTCTGTTCTGTAGTTCAGCTCACTGCCAAATGTCACCTTCAACGTGATCTTGCCCTTCGGCTGGCTCCTTCCTGGATTGATCCCTTGAAACATGCCTGTTTCCTCGAGATCTCCGTCAGGAATTTGCAACCTCTTGATCACGCTAGGCGAGATCAGGTTCAAACCGGCCGCACCGTCAACCAACAATTTTGTCACCTTGAGGCTGTGAATCGTTGGTGAAACCAACAATGGCAAACACCCGATCGCGGTGGTGCGATCAGGGTGATCCTCAACATAAAAAATGATGGACGTGTTGGACCATTTCAGAGGCTTCCGGGCATCGACTGATGACTCTGTCGCATTAATCTCATGCACCCACTGTTTAAGTTGGCGGTGAGGAGAATGCAACGAGGCGCCTCCGTTAACGCACATAGCTTCTGTAGCCTTTTGGAACTCGTGCTCGCTAGACTCATCATTCTCTTCGTTGTCATCGTCACCCCCCTCTTCCTTGTCCCGGCCTCGAGCGGGCCTCTCCTTCTGTTGCTTGGCCTTGCCGCGCCGACCTCCTCGGCCACCGCGCTTCTTGCCAGACCCCTCAGCACCATTCTGGGCTCTCTCCTTGTCTCGCCTTTCATACTCAGCTTTCTACCTCTCGACAAGCTGCTCAACTTGTCGGCGGTTTTGGAGATCATAGCCCTTAGTGCGATGGATCTTGCAGTATTGCTTGTCGGAGCCCTTCGGCTTGTCGGCAGCCGCCAAGGCCTGGCAGAAGGCACACCCGGCAACTTCCTTGCCGGGGCAATCAACCTTGATCTTCTTGGCGGTGCCGGGGTTGCCGGATTCCTCGACGGCAAGCACATCCTTGCCCTTGCGCTTCCTGTTACGCCGTCGACCTTTCCTTGTCGGGGCGGCGGCATCTTCACCTTCGGAGTCGATTCCTACGCTGGCATCCTCGCCGGGGAGTCTCCTTCCCTCTTCAGCCTAAGCACATTTGTCAGCCAGAGAATAGAGTTCGGCAATATCCCTGACCTTGTTCATCGCCAGCTCTTCCCGCATCTTGCGATTGTGTATGTTCTGGTGGAACGCGCTAATAACAGCGGCATGATGAACGTCTGGGATATTGTGCTGTATTCGGCTGAATCTCTGTATGTGCTTGCAGAAAGGCTCGCCTTCTTTCTGCGGAATGAGATGTAAATTGCTTTCCTGGCAAGGAGCTTGGTGGCCTCCAGTAAAGGCGCTAACAAACTGATGACACAGGTCTACCCAGGAAGAAATGGAATTCTCCGGTTGATGCATCAACCACGACCTGACATTGGGCTTGACCACCAACGGGAAGTAGTTGGCGAGTACCTTGTCGTCTCGAGCCCCGGCACCCTGCACCGCAATGGTGTAGATGCTCAGGAACTCGGACGGATGAGTCTTGCCATCATATTTCTCCGGGACCTCCGGTTTGAACGTTCGGGAATTGGGCCACTGGACTCGCCGCAGCTCGCGGGTAAACGCTGGACAACCCACCTCATAAGGTAAGTCGCCGGTGTACCCTGGCGCAGGCTTGTCTACAGTGGGCCCCGCACGCCTATTAGATTGATAGCGCGCTTCCCGTCGTCGCTTGATGGTAGTTCGAGCGTCTTCTTTGCTTCGCTTCCGAAGAACTTGACGTTGATAGCGACGCGTTCGCAGATCAGACGACGCCGTGGAATCGCCATCACAGACGTCGGTCCACCGAGTTAGTGACCGCTATTGCTGTCATGGAGGAGAGTGCATCGTAGTCGTTCCACCTCCAGTTTTTTCGCCACTGGCCCGCGTCGGGTCGATGGACCGCCGCCGCGAAGGCTCTGCCTGCTGCGGCCCATCTCTGTTGGCGAAGCCGATGAGGCTCTGAATAGCTGTTCTCCATTCTTCGAGCTTCTCCGGAGCGGGAGGGAAGTCTAGGAGCAGCTGCGCTCACGCCAACGCTTCTGCTGGTGTAGGCGGCGGCGAAAGGTGCGAGGAGCGTGAGGTGCTCTGAGTCCTAACCGTGTTAGAAGGAGCTCCATCACGATCTCGCGACCACGCTGCGCTTCCACCGACATCTTGACGTGCAAGCTGGCCCCGCGCGTCTCGGGAATGATGCGCAGGGGTCTTTCCTTGGGAACGCCTAGAACCACCGACATCTCGACGCTGTTCATCGCGCACGACCTGAGAAGGCCGTCATGCATGCGCCGGCGTGGTTGCCTTGCAAGGCGCCATTTCGTCCCTGGAGTTCGCTGCGCCACCCATAGATGGCATGGCTCCGTCCTTAGCCCTAGCGATGTGCGGGTTGTTGTCGCCGCTGTGAACAATGCCGCTCGCCTGGATTTGATCACCAGAACATCGTGGAAGCTCAAGACCTCCACCTCCTCCACCTGCGTCCATGCCGTCGCTCGTCCGTAAAGGCACGGGCAAACCGGACACAAATGGACCAACCGCCGCCAAACCCTTCTTCTTGGGAGCCATGGCGATGAAAATGATCAAGAAACTGACGCGCTGATCGCTAGATCAGGTTCGCGCAACGCCTTCCCCCTACCTGGCGCACCAAAGATGTCGGCGTACGACACCTATGGGATCGCGTGGATCCCTTTTTCGATTCGGCAGGGAGAGAGGTGTGCACAAAGAGCAGATCCAACGATCAACGCAAGGGGATTTTTACCCAGGTTCGGGCCACTGAGAAGCGTAATACCCTACTCCTGCTTTAGTTTATTGTGGGTGATTAAGCCCAAGCTTCAGGAGCGCTTGCGATGAACAGTATGTTCAAGCAGCAGCTACGCATGCAGAATGGGCTAGAGTGTCCTCCTCCCTGTAGCTATGCATTGGGCCTCCTTTTATACGTCCAAGGGGTCACCAACAGTGGCGTACAGTACATACAAGAGGTGTAAAGTTGCTACAGTGTTTACATGCTTATCACTGGTTATTTAGGACAAACGCATTTAATGCTCTGTTTAGGTGTCCCTTGCTTTCTTGGGGACGGAAAAAGGGGCCGTCCCATCAGCACCGCTTAAGCTCGCCCACCACTAGTGCCATGACACGCATCCAGGAGGACAAAACCCAAATGACAGGCTGGCTGCTGCACTGGAGCGGTAGCAGGGTGGCGGAATCTTGCTGGGTGCGAGCCTTGCTGGGTCTTCGCAAGCCATCCCGACAAGGATCTTGCCTGGGATCCGGCCTTTGGACTTTTGTCTTCTAGTCATTGGTTTGAATGCCTTCTTGATGGTCTTGCATTTGCTTCCAGCTATCCCCCGGCAGGCCATGCCGCTGGTATGGCTACAACTGTCCGTGCACAAGTATGGGGTACTAAAGGACCCAAGCTTTAGTACACCAACAATTGTCTAGTAAAATGTATAGATTAACATGGTGCATTTTATTTTGCTATTTAACAACAATAAAATATGGTTTAGGGCAGAACAGTACCAAATCCAAAATATGCACATGACGATTTTCCGGAATTGTTGTTTGTTGTTCCGGCCTCATTTAAACTTGCCTAGATACGTAGTTTTATTATGCCTCACCTCTTGCCATGTTAACCAACATTTAATATTATTGGGTACATAAACGGGAGCGAACTAAATAAGCCTCCCAAAATTGCCATGATAAGCTGTCGGTGTACTAAGTATTGGGCCATTAGTACCCCGTACTTGTGCACGGGCAGTTGTAGCCATACTCGCGGCAAGGCTTGTCGGGGAACAGTTCGAGGTTGACTCAGGCCACCAAAGAAATCCTCAAGTCAAAGATCTGAGGATCAGCAGATAAGAAGAGCTGGAATCCGCAGGCCAACTTCCCATGCAAGATCTTGCCGGGGTGGCCTGCGAAGCCCGGCAAGATTCGAAGTCCGGCAAGGTTCGGCGCCCGACAAGGCTCGGCGCCCGACAAGGTTCAGCACCCGGCAAGATTTTGTTGCTGTGCCACCCCTCTGGCACAGCAACAAACCCGACATTCTGGGTCCTTCTTTGGATGCGTGGCGACGCGCCAGTGGAGGAGAGCTTAAGCGGTGCTGACGGGATGACCCCTTTTTCCATCCACAAGAAAGTGAGGACACCTAAACGGACACCTCACGGTGCATTAAATGCGTTCGTCCTAATCCGTCAGGGGTTAGGTATGATGACCCTGTAGCTACTTTACACCTCAATGTATGTACATTTTGCCACTGTGGTGACCCCTTTGTGATATAAAAGGAGGCCCAAGGCAACTGCTACAGGGGGGAGGATCTTCTGGCCCATTCTGCATGCGTAGCTGCTCTTTGAACATACTGTTCACTGCGAGCGCTCCTGGAGCCTGGGCTCAAGAACGCCGATAATAAAACAAGGCAGGAGTAGGGTTTTAAGCTGATTAGCGGCCCGAACCTGGGTAAAATCGCCCCGCGTTGATCGTTGGTTCTGCTCTTTGCGCATACCTCTCTCCCTGCCGAATCGTAAGGGGTCCCTTGGGATCCTATAGGTGTCGTACGCCGACATCTTTGGCGCACCAGGTAGGGGGATTGTAGGTTGTGTGAACCTGATCCAGTGATTGGCGACTTAGTTTCTTCATCATCTTCATCATCATGCCACCCAAGAAGAAGAGCGCTGCAACGACGCAACCATCCACGTCCGTTTTGCCTGTGCCTTCGCATATGGGCGATGGCGTGGGTGCAGAAGGAAGAGGATTAGAGCTTCCACGACGTTCCGGTGATCCAAGCCAGGCGAGCGGCGTCGTTCGCAGTGGCTGCGGCAACCCACACACCGCTGGATCCAGAGACGGAGCTGTGTTGCCTATGGGTGGCACAACGAATTCCAGAGATCGAAGGACGCCTGCTGGAGCTCCCGCGCCGGCGCAAGCGTCACGGCCTACCCAGGTCGTGCACGACGAGCGACGTCATGGCACTGGTGGTTCAGGGCGTCCCAATGAAAAGATTTCTGCGCATCGATCCCAAGATGCGCGGGCCCAGCATGCACACCGAGCTGCCGGCGGAGGTGGCGCGCGGTCGCATGACCATGATGGTGCTCCTTCTAACATGGCTAGGAGTCAGAGCACCTCACATACCTCGCACCCGTCGCTGCCGCCTACACCAGCGGAAGCCTTGGCACGTGCGCAGCTGCTCCTCGATTTCCCTCTTGCTCCAGAGAAGATGGTGGAGTGGCGAGCTACTATCCAGAGCCTTATGGGCTTCGCCAACAAAGATGGACCACAAGAGGCAGGGCCCTCACAGCGAAGGCCCGTCGATCCGACGTGAGCCGATGTGGAGAAAACCGGAGGTGGTGCAACCACGGTGCACTCCCCTCCGCGACACCAGCGGCAGGCGACAACCCAGCAGGTCGATCGCTGTGATGATGGTTCCACGGCGTCGTCTGATCCACGGATGCATCGCGACCAGCGTCAAGTTCTCCAGGAACGAGGCAAAGAGGACGCTCGAACTACCATCGAGCGACGACGGGAAGCGTGCTATCAGTCTGATAAGCGCGCAGGGCCGGCTGTCGACGAGCCTGCGCCGGGGGACGCAGGAGACTTGCCTTATGAGGTAGGGACTCCAGCGTTTACCCGTGAGCTGCGGCAAGTCCAGTGGCCCAATTCCCGAACCTTCAAGCCAGAGGTCCCGGAGAAATATGACGGCAAGACTCATCCCTCGGAGTTCCTGAGCATTTACACCATTGCGGTGTAGGCTGCCAGGGGCCGCGATGACAAGATACTTGCCAACTACTTCCCGTTGGTGCTCAAACCCAACGTTAGGTCGTGGTTGATGCATCTGCCGGAGAATTCTATTTCTTCTTGGTCAGATCTGTGCCATC
Organism: Thinopyrum elongatum; assembly: GCA_011799875.1. NCBI lineage: Eukaryota > Viridiplantae > Streptophyta > Magnoliopsida > Poales > Poaceae > Thinopyrum > Thinopyrum elongatum. Next base: position 180,129,322 of record CM022297.1, on the reverse strand, counting down.
AGTTTGTTGGCGCCTTTGTTGGAGGCCACCAAGCTCTTGCACAAGTTTATCCAGATATTCAGCCGGGTGCAGTACAATATTCCTAATGTTCACCCTGCCGCTGTTGTTAGCGCGTTTCATTAGAACGTGCGTAACCGCAAAATGCGGGAAGAGTTGGCAATGAACAAAGTCAGGAGTATCGTCGAGCTTTACTCTTTGGCCGATAAATGCGCTCGAGCTGAAGAGGGGAGGAAACTCCCTGGCGAGGCTGTTGGCGCGGGGGGCGAATCGGAAGATGAAGACGCTGCGGCCCCGTCGAGGAAAGGCCGGCGGCGGAACAAGAAACGCAGAGGCAAGGCTGTGCTTGCTGTCGAGGAATCCGGCAACCCCAGCGCCGTCAAGAAGGCCAAGGTTGACGACCCCGGCAAGGAACTTGCCGGGTGCTCTTCCTGTCAGGTCTTGGCAGCGGACGACAAGTCGGAAAGCTCCGGCAAGCAGTATTGCAAGATCCATCGCACCAAGGGCCACGATCTCCAAAACTGCCGGCAAGTTGAACAACTTGCCGAGAAACAGAGGGCTGAATATGAAAGGCGAGATAAGGAGAAGGCCCATGACGGTGCTGATGGATCCGGCAAGAAGCGCGGTGGCCGAGGGGGTCGCCGCGGCAAGGCCAAGCAACAGAGGGAGAGGCCCGCTCGAGGCCGTGACAAAGAAGAAGATGATGATGAAGAAGATGATGAGTCCAGTGAGCAAGAATTCCAAAAAGCTACAGAGGCCATGTGTATCGATGGGGGCGCCTCGTTGCATTCTTCCCACCGTCGGCTCAAACAGTGGGTGCGAGAAGTCAATGCAATAGAGCCATCGCTGGATGCATGTAAGCCCCTGAAGTGGTCCAACACGCCTATCATTTTCGACGCCGAGGATCACCCTGATCGCACGACCGCGGTCGGGTGCTTGCCATTGTTGGTCTCACCAATAATCCGCAACCTCAAGGTGATGAAAATGCTAGTTGACGGTGGGGCCGGGCTGAACCTAATCTCACCGGATGTGCTCAAGAGGCTCCAAATTCCTGATGAAGATCTCGAAGAAACGGGCACGTTTCAAGGGGTCAATCCAGGAAGAACCCAGCCAAATGGCAAGATCACGCTACCAGTGACATTTGGTAGCGAGCTCAACTACAGGACCGAGAAGGTAGTGTTTGATGTCGCCAAGATCCCTATGTCATACAATGGGATCCTTGGTCGGCCAGCGCTGGCTAAGTTCATGGCAGCATCACACTACGCGTATAATGTTTTGAAGATGCCCGGGCCGTTGAGTGTCATTACTATCCATTCCGATAAGAAGGATGCGCTCATCTGTGCTGACCAACTCTACCGGGAAGCAGTTGCAGCACCTGCCGTCAAGGCATCTGCTCCTGCCGCTGGAACTCCCGGGGGGAAGAAGAAGACCGGCGAGAATCTTGGCGCGAACTCCGGTAAGCGCGCCTCCTCGGAGTGCTGTGCTTCCGTCGAGGATGCACCAGAGAGTTCCACCGGCAAGAATAAGAAATCCAAGGCTGCTCCACCAGAGACCAAGAAGGTGCCCGTCAGGGAGGACGGAACAGGAGGAACTTTCACCATAAGTTCCACCCTAGATGACAAATAGGAAAGCGCGCTCGTTGCCTTCCTGCGGGCGAATGTCGACGTGTTTGCATGGCAACCGTCTGACATCCCCGGTGTTCCTAGGGAGGTAATTGAGCACCACCTTGCTGTCTGTCCTCACGCGTGGCCCGTCAAGCAGAGGGTCAGGAAGCAAGCCTTGGAGCGGCAAGAATTCATTGCCGAGGAAATCAGAAAGCTGGAGGCGGCAGGATTGGTCAGAGGAGTGCTTCACCCAACCTGGTTGGCCAATCCGGTTGTAGTGCGCAAGGCGAATGGGAAATGGAGGCTCTGTATCGATTATACATATATCAATAAAGCCTGTCCAAAAGATCCCTTTCCCTTGCCGCGCATCGACCAGATTGTAGATTCCACCGCTGGTTGTGATCTCCTATCCTTCCTTGATGCCTACTCAGGGTATCATCAGATCTTCATGGCGAAAGAAGATGAAGAAAAGACCGCATTTATCACCCCATGTGGTACGTATTGTTTTATACGAATGCCTTTCGGGTTGAAAAGTGCTGGTTCTACATTTGCGAGAGCGGTCCAAATTGGTTTTGAGCCTCAACTCCATAGAAATATGGAGGCATACATGGATGACATAGTGGTCAAAACCAAGGACGAAGCGACGCTCATACAAGATTTAGAAGAAACATTTGCAAATCTGCGCAAGATCAACTTAAAGCTCAATCCTGAGAAGTGCGTGTTCGGTGTTCCTTCCGGCAAGCTCCTCGGATTCTTTGTATCTTGTCGGGGAATCGAAGCGAACCCCGACAAGATCAAAGCTATTGAGCAGATTGAAGCGCCAAGACGCGTCAAGGACGTCCGTCATCTTGCCGGCTGTGTTGCTGCTCTAAGCAGGTTTATTTCCAAATCTGCTGAGCGTGCCCTGCCCTTTTTCAAAATTTTGAAAAAGGCAGGTCCAATGAAATGGACTCCGAAGGCGGAGGCTGCGCTGCAAGATTTGAAGAAATACCTTTCTTCTCTGCCGACGCTAGTCGCGCCTAGACCACAAGAGTCGTTGCTGCTGTATCTGGCAGCGACGAATCAAGTGGTTAGTGCTGCGTTAGTGGCGCAGAGAGAAGCTGATGAGGAAGCAACACCAGCGGCAGGACCGTCAGGTGATGCGGCAGGATCTTCCCCGGCAAGGGTTGATCCCGGCAAGACAAGATCTGTGCAGTCAGAAGAATCATTGCAGAAGAAAAAGGTGGTGCAGCGCCCAGTTTATTTTGTTAGCTCTCTTTTACAAGGAGCTAGGTCAAGATATTCTGGCGTGCAGAAGTTGCTTTTCGGCCTCCTTATGGCCTCGAGGAAGATGCGCCATTATTTTCAAGCACATGAAATCATCGTCGTCACTCGCTTTCCATTGCAACGGATTTTGCGAAATCCAGAAGCAACCGACAGGATTGTGGAGTGGGCGTTGGAGTTATCGAGCTTTGGTCTCAAGTTTGAAAGCACTTCAACAATTCAGAGTAGGGCCTTGGCGGAGTTCGTTGTGGAATGGACCCCAACGCCAGACGAAGAGGTTCAAGAAACAATTCTCCCCGGCAAGGAAATTGACCAGCAATGGGTTCTGTACTTTGACGGGGCTTTTTCGCTGCAAGGCGCCGGTGCTGGCGTGCTGCTTGTCGCACCCACCGGAGAGCACCTCAAGTACATAGTCCAAATGCATTTTCCCCGGGAGAGTTCGACGAACAACACTACGGAGTACGAGGGCTTGCTTGCCGGTCTCATGATCGCGGCAGACCTTGGTATCAAGAAGCTCGTCATCAGAGGTGATTCACAGCTTGTCGTCAGGCAAGTTAATAAGAGTTATCAGAGTCCATTGATGCAAGCCTACGTGGATGAAGTGAGAAAAATGGAAGAGCACTTTGACGGTCTGCAAATGGAGCACATCCCTCGTGCCGAGAACAGTATTGCTGACGACCTGTCAAAGTGTGCTGCCCTCAAGTTGCATGTGGAACCAGGAACTTTTGTGCTCCATTTGACTCAACCATCCGTGGCGCCATCAGTGCGGCAAGGAAAGAGAAGAAAATTGAATTCTGGTCAGTACTTCCCGGCAGAGCTCCCGAAAGCCGCCGGCAAGGAAGTTGCCGGGATCAACGACATGCCTGCCGGGGAACAACAGGCTCCAGCAAGGGCTCAGGCCCTTGCCGTCGAGACAAACGTTCCCCCGGCAGAGGAGATGCCTTTAGTCCTAGCTGTCGAGCCCCAGGCTCCAGCATGGGCACAGCACATTGTCCATTTCCTTCAAACAGGAGAACTCTCGGAGGAACAGGAAGAAGCGGAAGAGTAGCCCGTCGGTCTGTTATGTACAAGTTCGTCAATGACGTCCTGTACAGAAAGAGACCAAACGGTGTGAAATTGAAGTGCATTCCTCGGGAGGGTGGACTAGAGCTATTGGCAGAAATACATGGAGGCATATGTGGCTCTCACATAGGATCAAGAGCACTTGTCGGGAAAGCATTCCGGCAAGGTTTATTTTGGCCCACCGCTCTCCAGGATGCAACTGCACTAGTAACCAAGTGTGAAGCGTGCCAGTTTCATTCGAAGAAATCGCATCAACCGGCTCAAGCTCTTCAGACAATCCCTCTCTCCTGGCCATTTTCGGTCTGGGGGCTCGACATACTGGGCCCTTTCCCCTGTGCTACCGGGGGCTTTGAGTACTTGTACGTTGCTATCGACAAGTTCACAATGTGGCCGGAGGTGGAAGCAGTGAGGAAGGTGACAGCACAATCAGCCGTCAAGTTCTTTAAAGGGATAGTTTGCCGTTTTGGTGTGCCCAACAGGAGCATCACTGACAACGGCACGCAATTCACAAGTCGCACCTTCATGTAGTACGTCCAAGACCTTGGCGGCAAAATTTGTTTTGCCTCTGTTGCTCACCCGAGATGCAACGGCCAAGCGGAGAGGGCCAATGTTGAAGAGCTACGCGGTCTCAGGACCAGAACCTTTGACAGGCTGAAAAAGTGCAGAAGATGCTGGATTGATGAGTTGTCAGCGGTTCTTTGGTCAATTAGAACGACACCAAATCGAGCCACCGGCCAGACACCCTTCGCTCTGGTCTACGGAGCGGAAGCAGTTCTCCCCACGGAACTCACGTACGGATCACCTCGAGTGCTCGCTTATGATGAGCTTGAGCGAGAGCAACTGCGGCAAGATGACGCTGTGCTCCTTGAGGAGAATCGTCTTCAGGCTGCTGTGCGAGCTGCATGCTACCAGCAAGCTTTGTGCCGCTACCATAGCCGCAAAGTTCATGCCCGAAGCCTTGAGGAAGGTGACCTTGTTCTTCGACGGATTCAGTCCGCCAAGAATTCAAACAAGTTGACGCCGAAGTGGGAAGGCCCTTATCGGGTAGTACGAGTCACCAGACCTGGCGCTGTCCGCCTGGAGACCGAAGATGGCGTTCCAGTGAGTAATTCCTGGAATATCGAACATCTTCGCAAGTTCTACCCATAAGGCGCGGTTGCCGGGGGCCCCCGGCAACCACTCTTTTGTACAAGTCTTGCCAGCAAGGCATACAATCCTTTGTACAAAGCCAGGCGCAGATCCTGAGCACAGATGAATAAATTTAAGTGTTGTGCATTCCCTTATTGATTTCCATGTTCATATATATATGCATGTGTGTCTAAGATGTTGTATGACACTTACTCCCGGTAAGTTCTAACGAACCGCCAAGGTTTCATATCTTTATTTTCTCTTCTTTCTTTTTCACAATAGGCAGAAGGATTCCTCGCGTGCACATTTGCCGGGGGGGGGGAAGGTAGATATGAGTACCAGTTGGCGACGTTCAGAATTGACGCTTGCCGGAGGAAGGACAGCGATAGAAAGCTAAGTTCTAAAACTTAGAACAAGTTTCCTTTATTGCAAAGTTATTTCCTTGGACGATTTCGACTTTTGTATGTAAAATCTGCACGCGAAGGAACCCTTGCTGTAATCGGTTGCGCCCTTGTTTTGTTGCGAGTCCACTCAACAATTTAAGTGGCTGCACTGAGAACGCCAAGGAGTCTTGCCGGCCGCTGCGCCTCGAGCAGGCTGCTGAAGTCCCGCACCCAGCGCTCGCGGCAGGTTGCGCGCCGGCAAGTTTTTCAGTAAGCGTAGGGTGAACTCCATACATAAAGGAATCAGACAAGGGAGATAGCATGCATGTACCCAGACATAAGCAAGTTATATTACATTAATAAGTTGCCGCAGTTCTAACTTAAGACTTAATTGTCTTTGGCATGGAATGACGATGGCAAGAAGAGGTGGAGCAGTTAATCTCTGCGCTGGCCTTCGATCCTTTTGATTGAATCCACCTTCTCAAGGATAGGCGCGACAAGCTCTTCAAGCCCCTCGAGATTTGCGTCCTTTGGAAGGTGGCCAGGCACGTTGGAGAGGTCGATGCCAGGATTGTTATGCAGCACCTTGATAAGTACCTTGCGGAGGACGGCCCGGCAAAGCCGGCGGGACTCGTTGGCCAATTGGGTCGCCCGGTTAGACTGAAGCAACTTCAGGGCATCAATGATGCTCTTGAAGAACATTGTCAACCTGGCACTCGAAGATATCCTTTCCTCGGAAGAATACCTGAAGTTTGACAGGCCCATGGTTGATAGTTCTGCCGTAAGCTTCTCCGCAGCGTCGATGAGACGTCTAGTCCAGATTTTCACCCCCTTTTCGTAATCAACTTGGGCGGCGGCAGTGCTCTTGAGCAGGTTCCTCTCTTCCTGGAGATCTTTGAGCAGGGCCTTCTCGCGGGCCCTGCCGGCCCCAAGAGACTTCTCCAACATGGTCAGCTTCAATTCCAGAACGACAATAGCATCATTTGCTGAGGAGAGCTGCTTGGTCTTGTTAGACATGGCAACTTGCATCTCCGCCAGGGCGTGGAGGGTTTTTTCCCTATCACCTTTGAGCGTCGAGAGCTCCTTGCCATGTTCTTCGAGATCCACTTCCAGCTTCTTTACTTTGTCGCTCAGCTCATTCTTGGCGGCCTCTGCAGCCTCGGCAGCATCGACGGCCTCCTTGAGCTTGCCGGCGTGATCTACAGTTAGAGCTTCGAGCACCTCTTTGTGTTTCTGCTCCAGCTCCTGGGTCCGCCACGCGACAAGCTTCTCGATATCTTCATCTTTGCTGTGAAGCTTGGCGGCGAGCGCCTGCTCACGTGCGGTGAGATCTTCCTCGTGAGCATCAAGCGCAATGTGACGCCCCGTCAGGAGAGCATCTTCAGCAGCAATACTTTGCGTAGCTTCTTCTTGCGCCTTCTCCATGTCAGATTGTTTCAGGAGGATTTCTGTCCACTGTTGGCTCACTTGTTCCCAGCCGGCAGTCAACTCTTGGAGGGCCTCGGCGTACCAGACTTGCATTTGTTCGACGCGCCTCTGAAAATCTGCTTCGGCTGCCTCGACAACTGCCATTCTGGAATCCGCTTTCTCTTTCCGGGCGCGGTGAAGAGCCTAGAGCTTGCGGAAATTTTTGCCCATGGCCTGAAGGAGCTGATCCTCTTCAGATTTGCCGCTGCTAGCGCTTGGATCATCAACAACCTCAAGCCCGGCAGCAGCGATGATTTCTTCATCAAAGAGTTCCCCTTCAGTCGGTGCCCCAATGCTTGCCGTCCCCGGCAAGTTGACAAACAAGTTCTCGCCAACTTTGAGATATTTGCTGGATGAGGGGACTTCAGATGTTGACGGTTGATCCTCAACAACCGCCTCACCAGTAGCAGGGGGCTCCGTGGCCGGCGTAGCGCCTGGCGCTCCTGTGGCAGGAATGCCGTCAGTACGGTCACCAGCCTCCTTGCCGCCCTCTTCAGTAGACTCCTTGGCGGGTTCCTCCTGTGCAGTCTTGGCGGCCTCCGCGGCAAAAGCACCGCCGGCTTCTACGGTGGCATCCGTGGCAGCCTCGCTGGCAGCGATCTTGTCGGCTTCGGCGGCAACATCCCTGGCGGTCTCCTCGATGACAGCGTCGATGTCCATGTCTTCCATCTCAGAGAATTCTAAAGGACAAGGGGGGGGGGGAACAGAATGAGATCAAGATCAAAGTTCGAGAAGACAAAAGAAAGAGAGATAAAGGAAAGAATAGCAAACACGCTGAGGCAACTGGTTACCTGCATCGGGCTATTGAGAGGTGGCCTCGCCCCTCCCGGCAACCTCGGTTGCCGGGGGTAAGATGCCAGCATCCATGGTTGTTGGCTCCTCCTCAACCAAGACAAGCTCATCGGTGTGATCACTTGCCGGGGACGCGCTTGTGGGCGATGTGGTTGACAGAGGTGGCGCGACGAGGGTATCTCCTGATAACTCCCTTTGTTGTCGTCCTTCTCCTGCAAGCCCAAAGATATCAGCGGCAAGGATAGGAACCTCAGCATTCCCCAACCGAAAAGAATAATGAACTTACGCTGGGGGCTGCGCTGGGGGCTGCGTCGAGGACTAAGATCCCGGCTGATGGTAGTAGTTTCTGGTGCGCTCACGAAGCCTGCCGAAGGCTCGTCGCCTGTAGAAGTCTTTGTCCTCTACGCCATCCTCTCCATCAAGGTTTCTGCATCACTGCAGAGACAATACAAGCAAGTCAATAAGATTGATTCTGGATTGGGAGATAAAGGCTGTGGCAAGGTACTCACTCTTCCTCTTCTCGCTCCGGACTGAAGCCGGAGATGTCGAAATCGACCTCCGTTGCAGTGTCTGTGTGGGGAGGCGGAGGAGGGGTCCTAGATCGCTTGGCTATAGCGGGCGCCGGGGGTTGGCGTGTTTCCATCACCTCAGCTTTCGGTGCGGTAGTGCGAGACACCCCTGCCGCCTCAGCAGTTGCCGCTGATGTGGGTCTCGCACGCCGCGCAGGTTGCTGTCGGACTCCTTGCCGCGGCGCAGTCTTGCCGGTCGCTTTCTTGCCGGGAGCCTTGCTGCTCGAGGAAGGTTGGTTTGCCGGGATGCCAGATGCGGCCTTTCGAAGAACACGCTTTGTCTTCTTCGGGGCTGGGAGCTCTTCTTGCGGTTCTTCTTCAGCCGTGTCTTCATCGGACGAGCTCTCAGCGGCTGCGCTGCTATGTTCCCCGGCAGGTTTTCCTTCCACCACTACCTCTATGTCGCTGGTTTCCCATTCTGTGAAGCCGACGCTGCCAGCCTCCGCGGCAAGATTTGCCTCCTCCGCCCTAGTGGCGATTTACGCCACCTCTTCGTCGGTGGTGGCTTGGATGAAGTCTGCTTCTTCCCGGACGGCCCTCTTTGTCAAGTTATCAAAGAACTTTTGTGCCTCTTCCTCGGATGGCTCAACCCATGTCGCGTCGAGACTATGGGCATTGAACAGTGGCATGGTAGCGATAATTGACCCCAGGGCAGAGTTGTTGCACAGAGGGACAATCCTTGCCGGCAACCGATGCTTGTTGTCGCACTGAAACAGCTTTTGACGGAGAGAGCCAAGTTGCATAGCAGTCAAATTGTTGTTCAACCCGGGGTGCAGTCTCATGATGTCTGCTGCGTTTTGGTATTCCCAAGCTGGTCTTCCTTTATTCTGCAAGGGGGCAATACGGCGGCGGAGAAAATCGAAGCCAATCATCTCCATTGTCAGCCCGGCAGCTTTCAGGCGAAGAATCTTGGTGGTGGCGATTGTGAGTTTTTCATCTTCAGCAGCAAGATTGCTCCAGCCACTGCCGCGGACCGCTTTCTGCTGTCGAGGCAGACAGAACGGATGGGGATCTGTTTCCTTGATCCAGCACCACTCAGCCCGCCATTCGTCCCACTTCTCGCGGTAAACCCCTTCTGGGTATATTTCCTTATTCCAAGCCCTTGGAATCCAGCCGATAGAACCAGAGAGGGCCTCTCCTTTTTGGATACGAGGGAAAAAGTAGTGGCGGAAAAGGGCAGTATTGGGAACCACTCCGGCAAAGCTTTCACAAAGGTGAGCAAAGATGGACATGCATAATACCTCATTCGGCGTGAAATCGAGAAGATGGAAGCCGTATGTGTACATAATGTCGTTGAAGAAGTCAAAAAATGGAGGACAGAGCCCGCAATAGAAGTATGCGACGAAAAAGGGATATCTGTTTGACCCACTCTTGGAGCAAGAACCTGGAATCACACGAGTGGCGGGGTGAGCCTGCGTCTCCCTCGCCCACATGCACTGGTACCGCCTCTTCAAAGCTTCCGCATCAAGCGACGGGGCGAAGACGACATACTTCTTCCTCATCTTCACCAGCTCGCTCTCTGGGACATCGGCTTTTGTCTCCTTGCCCTTGCCTTTGCTGGTCTTGGGCGGCATGAAGACTGCAAGGGCGGAAGCCGGGGATGAAGCGGGCGTGGAGGCGACGAGTGGATGAGGGAAAGCTTTGCTCTGAGCTCAAGAGGAGGAAAGCAATGGCGACGGCCAGATTGAGAAGAAGAGGGGGGTAAATAGGCCTGTGCCTCTGCGGTTTCTCATTTTTATGGGGAAGGAGCGGGGCCGCCTCTTTTTCTCCCCAATGTGAATGCGCCTCTGCAGGCGCGTTGCAGTTGCAGCTTTTTGATGCACGCTCCCCACGTCGTGCATTTAGCGCGCGTAATGGGGGGCACAGTAAATGGATATTTACGAACAGTTAATCCCCTGCCACGTGTGCCCGTGCACTGTTTGGGCCTAGCCCAACAACGCCTCGCACTCATGTGTGGCCTAGGCCCGGGGGCTCCTGTCGGTGTACTAAGTATTGGGCCATTAGTACCCCGTACTTGTGCACGGGCAGTTGTAGCCATACTCGCGGCAAGGCTTGTCGGGGAACAGTTCGAGGTTGACTCAGGCCACCAAAGAAATCCTCAAGTCAAAGATCTGAGGATCAGCAGATAAGAAGAGCTGGAATCCGCAGGCCAACTTCCCCGGCAAGATCTTGCCGGGGTGGCCTGCGAAGCCCGGCAAGATTCGAAGCCCGGCAAGGTTCGGCGCCCGGCAAGGTTCAGCACCCGGCAAGATTTTTTTGCTGTGCCACCGCTCTGGCACAGCAACAAACCCGACATTCTGGGTCCTTCTTTGGATGAGTGGCGACGCGCCAGTGGAGGAGAGCTTAAGCGGTGCTGATGGGATGGCCCCTTTTTCCATCCCCAAGAAAGTGAGGACACCTAAACAGACACCTCACGGTGCATTAAATGCGTTCATCCTAATCCGTCAGGGGTTAGGTATGATGACCCTGTAGCTACTTTACACCTCAATGTATGTACATTTTGCCACTGTGGTGACCCCTTTGTGATATAAAAGGAGGCCCAAGGCAACTGCTATAGGGGGGAGGATCTTCTGGCCCATTCTGCATGCGTAGCTGCTCTTTGAACGTACTATTCACTGCGAGCGCTCCTGGAGCCTGGGCTCAAGAACGACGATAATAAAACAAGGCAGGAGTAGGGTTTTATGCTGATTAGCGGCCCGAACCTGGGTAAAATCGCCCCGCGTCGATCGTTGGTTCTGCTCTTTGCGCATACCTCTCTCCCTGCCGAATCGTAATGGGTCCCTTGGGATCCCATAGGTGTCGTACGCCGACATAAGCCTCTAACCTTTTCCACCATCCCAGCAAAACGTTGTTTGGCTATGTTACCGCTTGGCTCAGCCCTCTTATAGCGTTGCTAGGTGCAGGTGCAGTTGTAGGTTGTTCCATGTTGGGACATGGATATCATGGGATATCACAATATCTCTTATTTAATTAATGCATCTATATACTTGCTAAAGGGTGAAAGGCTCGGCCTTTTGCTTGGTGTTTTTTTCCACTCTTGCCGCCCTAGTTTCCGTCATACCGGTGTTATGTTCCTTGATTTGTGTTCCTTACACGGTCGGGGTTTATGGGCCCCCCTTGACAGTTTGCTTTGAATAAAACTCTTCCAGCAAGACCCAACCTTGGTTTTACCCTTTGCCTAATAATAACTAAAACTTGCATAGGGATCGGCTAGCACCCGAGGATAATTAATCAACAACCCGGGCCAGTGCTCCTCATGAGTGTTGGTCCAAAACGGGCGGCCTGCGGGGCCACCACGAGGAAACTCGAGGTCTGGTTTTACTCCTAGCTTGTCCCATCCGGTCGTGGCATGAGACGAGATACACGTGGCTCCTATCGGGGTGTCGGCACGTCGGGAGGTCTTGCTAGTTTTGTTTTACCATTGTCGAAATGTCTTTTGCACCGGGATTTCGAGTTTGATCGGGTTGTCCCGAGATGGAGGTTTTTCCTCCGCGGATCATGAGAGTTTATGATGGACTAAGTTGGGACACCCCTGCAGGGTTAAATCTTTTTGAGATCCGTGCCCGTGGTTATGTGGTAGATTGGAAATTTATAATATCCAGTTGTAGAGAACTTGACACTAAACCTGAATTAAAATACGCCAACCGCGTGCGTAACTGTGACCGTCTCTTTTCGAGGGAGTTCGGGAAGAGAACAAGGTGGGGTTATGTTTGACTCATAAGTAGTTCAGGATCACTTCTTGATCATTAATAGTTTGCGACCGTTATGCGTAGTTTACTCTTCTTACTCTTGTATTCGTAAGTTAACCACCATTCAATGCTTAGTGCTTGCTGCAACCTCACCACTTAACCATTCCATACCCATTAAGATTTACTAGTCTTGATACCCATGGTAATGGGATTGCTGAGTTCCCATGGCTCACAGATTACTACAACAACAAGTGCAGGTACAGGTAAAGCGATGCTTTGACGTGAGAGTGATGCATGCTTGCTTTTGGAGTCCTTCTTCTGCTTCTTCTTCTTCATCATTCATAGGATGGGTTCCCTGTCGGGAGCCTGGGATTAGCAGGGTGGATGTCGTTCTTTTTTTTTCCGTTTGATTTCATCCGTAGTCGGATCGTGCTCTTCTGTATGATGATTGCTATGTACTGATGTATTAATGTATTCATGTTGTAGCTTGTGGCGAGTGTAAGCCTTTATCTGGTATTCTCATCTATTTAGTACATGGTATGTTGTAATGATATCCACCTTGCTATGTGCTCAAAATGCGGTTGTGCCCCAATCATGAATTCATCATGTGATTGGGATATAATCGCATCTTGGGCGCTAGAGACTAGCTGGCTATATAAGATTGCCGTGTCATCAAGAGTTACCAATATCATTTGCTCATACGATAGGGTTGGCTATAAGGTTGGCTCTAAGGCTAGTGATAATTTTTCACTCTCTCTCTTTCTCTTAATTTCCTCTCATTTACTCATTTTACCTAGGAGCACGTGAAGAGGTTGGCCACAATGTGAGCATTAGTTGCCAGTATAATAAGCCATAGGATAGGAGTACTCTAGTACTAGCACTTCATTTTATTCAATTGTGGGTCCAACTTTAAAACTATACAAGAGGCAGCACACTACGAAGCTTTCATATAAGATTAGAGGCAGGCCAGTGGGTCCTAGGTTAGAGGCAAACTTGCATGTGGATGCTCTTATAGCCCACTTCCCACTATGACTAGCCTTGGCTACAACAACAAAAAAGGGCTTATAGCCCACTACTGTACTACCTCCGTCTTAATTTATAGGTCCCCTTCATATTTAGTGTAATTTTTTTATCATAGATTCATATAAGAAAATGGCAATGCATGTCACCAAAAATTATACCATTACAAATTATGTTCAAATACGAATCCAATGATATAATTTTTAGTGACATGCATTAACATTTTGCTAGTTAAATCTATGGCCAAAATTTGATACTACAAAATACGAAAGGGGACTAGTAAACCAGGACGGAGGTAGTACTTGCTCTTATGCTAACCATAGTGTTACTAGTCTAAGTTACTTCTCACTATGACTAGCCTTGGTTACAACAACAAAAAGATGCAGGTGATCACGTGAGAAAAGATACTAAAAACATTTCTTTCAATATAGTGCCTAGATGCAGTTTTGAACACTACACTTGTCATTGTAACTTGGAAAAATTACGAAAAAATTGAGCTCCATTGTGATTCACATTTAATAGGAAAGGAGTTTCACCTTGATGAGTAGCTTCTCCGTGCACGAAAAGCATGTAAGGAATCCAACAACTTGATCCAGATTGGGGCCAATATATTTTATTGCCAAGATCTTCACTGTGCGCACAGACTGGGTCAAGCTTGTGGAATCATTTTCTGGATGACAGTCGAACATACATCAAGAAAAAATTTAAATATGTGAATTTCAAGAAGAAGAAGAGTGTTGTACCTAAACGATTACGGATCCAATAACAAGTTTGGAGAATTTGGCAGACGAGTAGGCCAACGCTATCAATTTTGACGCGTCAATGACCCTGTTTTTTGTTGGACCTTCTAGATCAAATTCAAGAAATATATCAAGGAAAGGCATATTCTCAATGACCATATCATGAAACAGCTCAACTGATCTCTTCCCAAGTAATGTCTTGTTGCGGGGCCAACAAGACACATAAATCCATCGGAGATTTGTCGAGGCGATGTGGAGGCTAATGAACCCGTGGATCTGCCGAAGACAAAGGTACTCGAGCGCAGTACAACCATGGAGCAGGTGCTCCATAGCCTCCTTCAAGATGCCAATGTCGAAGAGGTCGAGCTACTTGAGTTGAGGGAGAAGTAGAGAGGGTGCGACATTAATCTGAGGAAAATAGCAGGAGCTGAACGTGCAGCAACGCAGCGTTGGCGCGAGGCAGAGCAAGAACGGTGGCAGAGAGCGACATCGTCCACCTTCAAACCTGAGCTCCTAGAGTTGGCTTGTACCTTGTAGTTGGTACTGAACATGCGGATGTCAAGGCGTCTAGCTGGCCCAGGGTGAGATGCAAGGATCTTGGAGACTGCGGCCATGTATTTGCAATCCCCGTCGCAGAGGCAGCTGTCGACAGCGAGGTTGAGGGGGACGCAGCGCCAGAGGGGGCGCCACCGCCGGGATAGCAGGGTGGTCCGCACGGCAGATATGGTGGCGAGGAGGGCGACGATGACGAGAAGCATGTCGTCGGGTAGGCTGCTGATGAAGTCCAGGCTCGCCAGATGCGGTTTTGGCTCAAGCGGCCTCCGCTTGTTGGCTGCCTCGTCGTCCATCCCAGCCGGCGGTGATGCTGGTGTACACTTGTGCTAGTGTGTATTGTGTGCTGGGAGTGCGCGAGTGCGTCCTTGCGTGCATGCCGCACAGTGGTGTAGTGTGTGTGTGCGTTGTCGTAGTGTGTGGATTAACATGAAAGAAGTGTGGACTCAATTTAGTAGCGTGCGGGGTGCTACCGCGAGTGGTTTCAAGTTTGTTTATTTCACCCTGTGTCAGATGGGCCTTTAGTTTATTAATCTTCACCCACTGCCACATGGGCCAGCACACCCAAATAGAGAACACGAGCTGACAAGGCACCATGTAGACTGGTTGACCGGCAACTAAACAATATACAGAGCTATATGCTGACCCAGTGACCGTATAATCCCTCGATAAAGAGAGATCGAGTGAGAGGGGAGGCCCGTGAGACATGGTAGAGAGAGAGAAAGAGATACTCCCTCCATTCGATAATGTAGTGCCTATAATTTTTTGAAAAGTCAAACTTTTGAAACTTTGACCAAGTTTATAAATAAATTACTTATATCTACAATACCAAAG
Source organism: Thinopyrum elongatum (assembly GCA_011799875.1). Taxonomy (NCBI): domain Eukaryota; kingdom Viridiplantae; phylum Streptophyta; class Magnoliopsida; order Poales; family Poaceae; genus Thinopyrum; species Thinopyrum elongatum. The sequence goes on along the minus strand of CM022297.1, from coordinate 180,114,222 downwards.
ATATATGATATGAACTAAGTACATCTTGTGATGAATCTATTGATCGTTCCAGATGTAAATGTTTTTTCTCCACATATACCTGGTCAAACTTTTGTGAGGTTTGACTTTTCAATACAGCCATAGTTTATGGACCTGAGAGAGTGCCTAACTAGAGAGAGATGTGTGTGTGTAAACAAGAAAGAGTGAGTGTGCAAAAAGTGTGTGTGTGTGTGTGTGAAGGAGACATGGCAACACACCATAAAGTAGAGAAAAAGTGTGTGTGTCTTATGCAAACATATCACGCATGCATCTTAGAGAGAGGAAGCGAGGTGAGCAGATAGTGTGTGGTTGTTTTCAATGGAGAGAGAAAGACCCCTAGCACGTGGCCAAGAGAGGTCTGGCAAACAAGGGAGAGAGGTCGAGAGAGACTTATGGTGAAAATGCAGGCATGGGGAGGGAGAGAGAGAGTGTGTGTTTGTGATAGAGAGATCCCCTCAAGATCGTGATGAGACTAAATGGGTAGGAGATTGAGTGACAAGGTGTGTGCGTGATAGAAGATACGCCAGAGAGATCGAGATAGACCTAGGGATGGAAGGAGACAATACGTGAGTTCGTGATGGATAGTGAGAGATAGTCATACCTAGGGGGAGTGCATGTGCCTGATGGAGTCAGAGATTATGGTACTTAGGGGGGTGTGTGTCAGATAGAGAGAGAACGACGGGGAGATTGTTAGATGGGTCTATGTAGTGTGAGCGATATATGTGTATGTGTGACCTAGGGAGATATAAAGTTTGAGAGACATAGAGGAGCCCTAATACGACTGAGTGGTGCGTGAGGGAGTTGAGAGAGAGAAAGAGATACTCCCTCCATTCGATAATGTAGTGCATATAATTTTTTTAGAAGTCAAACTGTGGAAAGTTTGACCAAGTTTACAAAGAAAATTATTTATATCTACAATACCAAAGATACATCATATGAAACTACATCTTGTGATGAATCTAATGATATATGTTTGCCGTTCTAGATGTAAATGTTTTTCTCCACACACCTGGTCAAACTTTGTTAGGTTTGACTTTACAAAAATCTATATGCTATGGACCGAAGAGAGTACATATGTCGATAGAGATCAAGTGCGTGTGAAGTAGAAGGAGTGAGTGTGCAAAAATAGTGTGTGTGAGAAAGAGAAAGGGACAACACACGATAAAATAGAGAGAAAGTGTGCATGTCTTACGCAAACATATCACGCATGCATCTTTGAGATAGAAAGCAAGGTGAGGAGATACACAAAGATAGCTAGTGCGTTATTGTTTGGAACGGAGAGAGAGACCCCTATAGCACCTGTCCAAGAGAGGTCTATCCAACAAGGGACAGAGGTCGATAGGGATGTATGGAGAATATGGAGGCATGGGAGGGGAAGAGGGCGTGTTTGTGATAGAGAGATCCCCTCGAGATTGTGAGGGTACTATATGGGTGGGAGATCGTGAGACGAGGTGTGTGTGCGATAGAAAGATGCCCCGAGAGAGATCGAGATAGACCAAGTGAGGGGAAGAGGCAACGCGTGTATTTGTGGTGGAGACTGAGAGATAGTCATATCTAGGGGGACTGCGTGTGCCTACAATGGTGTGAGAGATAGTCATACTTAGCTAGGCAGGAAATTGTGTGTGTGTGTGCGTGTGAGATGGAGATAGAATGAGGGAGAGAGATACAGAGAGAGAGAGAGAGAGCGAGAAGAGAGAGAGAGAGTTTTAGATGGGTCTATCTAGTGCAAGTGAGATATTCATATGTATGTGTGACCTAGGGAGATAGAGAGTTCGAGAGAGAGAGAGAGGGAAGAGCCCCGAGACGACGGAGTGGTGCGTGAGAGAGTTACGGACAATGAGCTAGGGAATTTGTGTGTGTACGATGAGTGCACCCTAGATATATACATTGTGTGCGAGAGAGACCTATAGATGGAGTGTGCATGCGAACTAGAAAGACCGGGAGAGAGAGAGAGAGAGTGAGGGAGAGGGACCGACAAGGATTGTGTTTGTATGCACGCGATAGAAACAAAGATTGTCGGCTAGAGAGAGAACGAGAGTCCGGGACAGGGGAGAGGTCACGTTTATGCACCAAAGACTGATATAAACCAGGATTCGGTATAAATTGGCAGTCAAATCTTTTAATTGGAGAACATGGTGTTTGCAATCCATACATGAACGGAGATATGCGTATCAAACAAGTTCATTAATTTTATGTTGGTGTACTAAGTATTGGGCCACTAGTACCCCTTACTTGTGCACGGGCAGTTGTAGCCGTCCTCGCGGCAAGGCTTGCCGGGATCAGCTCGAGGTCGATTTAAGTCATCAAGGAAATCATCAAGTCAGAGATCTGAGAATCAGCAAATAAGCAAAGCTGGTAATCGAAGGCCAGCCTCCCCGGCAAGATCCTTGGTGGGATGGCCCGTGGAGCTCAGGAAAGCTCGGCGCCCGGCAAGCCCCGGCGCCTGGCAAGGATTGGTGCCCGGCAAGGATCGGCGCCTGGCGAGATTCTGCCACTAGGCCACCGCTCTAGCACAGCGACAAAGCCTGACATTCTGGGTCCTTCTATGGATGCGTGGCAACACGCCAGTGGAGGAGAGCTTAAGCGGTGCTGATGGGATGGCCCCTTTTTCCATCCCCAAGAAAGTGAGGACACCTCACGGTGCATTAAATGCGCTCGTCCTAATCCGTCAGGGGTTAGGTATGATACCCTGTAGCTACTTTACACCTCAATGTATGTACATTTTGCCACTGTGGAGACCCCTTTGAACATATAAAAGGAGGCCCAAGGCAACTGCTACGGAGGAGGAGAACTTCTGGCCCATTCTGCATGCGTAGCTGCTCTTTGAACGCACTGTTCATTGCAAGCGCTCCTGAAGGCTGGGCTCAAGAACATCAATAAGAACACAAAGCAGGAGTAGGGTTTTGCGCTGATCAGCGGCCCGAACCTGGGTAAAAACCTCACGCGTCGATCACCGGTTCTGCTCTTTGCATGTACCTCCCCCCCGCCGAATCGTAAAGGGGTCTCTCGGGATCCCATAGGTGTCGTGCCCCGACATTTTACTTTGAGCATGTTCATGGAGTACTATAATACAACATGCTACTCAATTGAGGTGTTCAATTTTGGATCTAGTCCACAATTTTGACTGGGTCAACGGGCTATTTCATTGAATCGAGATATTTCATTTTAGGTTTGATTCCCGTTTTTGAGTGGGTCAACTACTTGTCAAATAAGTCGGTAGCAACGAGCATGTAAAAACACATTAGTCCCGAACATCATCTCACCATCTAAAAAAGAAGTGGCGAGCTAATATTTCAAAATTTGATTCGAATCGACTTGGTAAGGTAGACGTGGATGCTTGTTCTCCCAAAATTTGAACGAGCCGCTAAACACCGTCTACTCGGTGGAATTCGCCCGAGCAAATAAATGGGAGACACGCCATTACCGGCCTATCTGGGACCCGCATCAACTGGCCCGTTGTATATCGAGGGTAGGTTTGTAACTTCATTAAAGCGCGCCCTCTCCTCGGCCGAAGTGCCAAGTGCTGAATAATTCATAAACCATGCGCGGCAAAACACCCTCTCCTCGGCCAAAATGGCAGGTGCCGAATAATTCATAAACCATGGGCGGCAAAACACCCTCTCCTCGGTCGAAAGCGCTCACGCCCACTGATACGTCTCCAACGTATCTATAATTTTTTGCTTGTTCCATGCTATTATATTATCATTCTTGGATGTTTTACAATTATTTTATAGCAACTTTATATCTTTTTTTGGGACTAACCTATTGACATCGTGCCCAGTGCCAGTTGCTGTTTTTTGCTTCACAGAATATCAGTGCCGAATGGTGTCCAAACGCAGCGAAACTTTTTGGAGAAATTTTATGGACCAGAAGGAACAACTTGGGCCAAAGAAGTACCAGAGGGGTGCCCCGAGGGGGGCACAACCCACCTGAGCGCGCCTGGGGGCCCAGGCACACCCTGGTGGGTTGCGCCTACCTCGGGGGCCTCCCGCACTGCCTCTTCTCCCTAGAAATACCCAAATATTCCAAAAATCCTAGGGGAGTCGACGAAACACAATTCGAGCCACCACAAGTTCTAGAACCACGAGATCCAATCTAGACACCATCACGGAGGGGTTCATCATCCTCATTGGTGCCTCTCCGATGATGTGTGAGTAGTTCATTGTAGACCTACGGGTCCGTAGGCAGTAGCTAGATGGCTTCTTCTCTCTTTTTGATTCTCAATACAATGGTCTCTTGGAGATCTATTTGATGTAACTCTTTTTGCGGTGAGTTTGTTGGGATCCGATGAACTTTGAGTTTATGATCAGATCTATATCCATGAAAGTTATTTTAGTTCTTTGATATCTTTTATGCATGATTACTTATAGCCTCATATTTCTTCTTCGAATCTTTTGTTTAGTTAGGCCAACTAGATCGATTTTTCTTTCCATGGGAAGAGGTGCTTTCTGATGGGTTCGATCATGCGGTGTTCTTTCCCAGTGACAGAAGGGGCAGGAAGAAACTCATGTATCGTTACTATTAAGGATAACAAGATGGGGGCTATTCCTACATGAATAGATCTCATCTACATCATGTCATCATTCTTATTGCATTACTCTGTTTCTCCATGAACTTAATACACTAGATGCATGTTGGATAGCGGTCGATGTGTGGAGTAATAGTAGTAGATGCAGGCAGGAGTCGGTCTACTAATATTGGATGTGATGCCTATATAATGATCATTGCCTGGATATCGTCATAATTATTTGATGTTCTATCAATTGCCCAACAGTAATTTGTTTACCCACCGTATGCTATTTTCTTGAGAGAAGCCACTAGTGAAATCTATGGCCCCTGGGTCTATTCTTTATCATATTTGCTTCGAGATCTATTTTTATTCGCTTTTATTTTTAGATCTATTAAACCAACAACCCAAAAATACCTTGCTGCATCTTTTTGCTATTTATTTTATTTCGCGTTTTATTGAGATCTATTTATCCAATCTATACAATTTTTATCCCGTCAACTTGACAATTTTTGGCACCGTTACCCGTAGAGGGATTGACAACCCCTCCTAATCGTCGGGTTGCAAGTATATGTTATTTGTGTGCAGGTACCATTTACATAGTGTTGCTTGGTTCTCCTGCTAGATTGATACCTTGGTTTCATAACTGAGGGAAATACCTACCGTAGTTGTGCTGCATCATCACTTCCTCTTTGGGGAAATACCGACGTAGTTCAAGCGACATCAAAAGGAATTTCTGGCCCCATTGCCGGGGAGACATCATCAACATCTATCAGGCTCCTAATCACAAATCTCATCTCCTTGCAATTTATATTATTTGCCATTTGCCTCTCATTTTCATCTCCCCCACTTCACAAAATTTGTCGTTTTATTCGCCCTCTTTTTCTTTGCCTTTTTCTCGTCAGATCTATCTTGTGTGTGATCTTGTTTGCGTACTTCATCGTTATGGCTAGTTCTTGCTCTATTACGTGTACCCCTGAGAATGAAGTTCTTAATTTTAAACAAAAGGGAGAATTTAAAAGATGCTTGGTATAGAATTTGCAATGCTCATAATAGATATATTCATAAGCAATCTACCGTTGTTCCTCTTCGCAGTTTTTATGTGGGCATTACCACTTGGTATAGATTTGTCCTTGATACGATTACCGATGGGATTTTCTTGATGTGTCCATCTTTGGATGCGTTTAATGCTATGGGAAATCTAGTAGGTTCACCACCTCTCACTATCAACGAAACTGCTTTAACACTTGAGCATGTTATGCAAAGGCTTGATGCTATTGAAAAGAAAATGCTTACCGAAGAACATATTGAAAACTTGGATAAAAAGATGCATAATCTTGCTAGTAAAATTGGGTCGAAAGCAGGCGAGGTTTTTATGTTGCTAAAGGAAAAAGGAACCATAATTCACGAAAGAATTGAAGAAAGTCCTTCTCGGATCGATAAATTGGAAGAAATTTTCTGTAATTTGAGCTCGGCTTTTGCTTCTGCTAAAAATATTGAAAAGACTCCCGTAAAAATTAGCAAGATTACTCAAGTCACTAAGAATAAGGGTGCAACTTCTAATAATAACAAAGAAGATCTTAAGATGATTAGTATTCACCCTGATTTTGTTGAAGTTGTGAGAAACCCTACTTATAAGAATGAATTTTTCAATCTCATTACTAGGAGTATTGTTATTGAAAATCTATATGCTAAATCCTGGAAGAGTATTGGTTGTGTGATTGAAGAATTGGAAACTAAAGATGACAATACTTGAATCTATGCATTATGCCTAGCTAGGGGCATAAAACGATAGCGCTTGTCGGGAGGCAACCCAATGAATAAAATTTATTTTTGCCTTTTTCTTTCTGTTCTTGAGTGTTTGCACAATTATGCCTCTGTTATGATTGTGTTTTTTATGTTCTAATTAGTGTTTGTGCCAAGTAAAGCCTTTGGGATAGCTTTGGTGATAGTTGATTTGATCCTGTTGAAAAACAGAAACTTTTGCGTCCAGTAATATAACTGTCTAAATTCACAGAAGTGACAAAAATTCTGAATTTTTTACACAAGGTTTATCTACAAATTTCCTTGGTTGTCCTAATTTTTCAGAATTTTTTGAGTTACAGAATTATGAGAACAATTGGCATCTTTATAGACTGTTCTTTTTTTGACAGATTCTGTTTTCTTTGCATTGTGTGCTTATTTTGATGATTCTATGGATTGTATTGGGGGGTATAAGCCATGGAAAAGTTAGAATAAAGTAGAAATAATGCAAGAAAAAAAATTTAATGGGTTTTCTACAGTACTTAAAGTAAAGATTGGTTTTCTTATACTAACGGATCTCACGAAGGTTTTGTTAAGTTTTGTGTGATTGAAGTTTTCAAGTTTTGGGTGAGATCACGATGGATGAAGGAATAAGGAGTGAGAAAAGCCTAAGCTTGGGTATGCCCCATGGCACCCCAAGTTAATATTCAAGAAGAACCAAGCAACTAAGCTTGGGGATGCCCCGGAAAGCATCCCCTCTTTCTTCTAACAACCATCGGTATTTTACTTGGAGCTATATTTTTATTCGTCACATATCATGAGTTTTGCTTGGAGCGTCTTGTATTATATGAGTCTTTGCTTGTTTTGATTTTTAGTTTGTCACAAGTATACTTGCTGGGCACACCTATTTGAGCGAGCCAAATTATGCTATGATTTGGTAGAATTGCTCTTTATACTTCACTTAATTTTTTTGAGCTATGGAATTGCTCTAGTGCTTCACTTATATCTTTTTGAGCACGGTGTGCTTTAATATTTTTGAAGAAATGCTCTCATGCTTCACATAGATTTTCTTGATAGTTAGTAAACTTTTGAAGAAATTCTCTCATGCTTCACTTATATTATTTTGAGACACAGAAAATTTTTATGCTCATGTTCTTCACTTAGATTTGTTTTGAGCTTGTCAAAAGCAAATGCAACATATGAAACTAGTCCCAAAGTGATAGATATTCAAGAGGGATATAATAAAAACTTTCATGAAGATCATTGGACAAAATAAACTTGATTCTTTGTAATAGTTTTGAGATATGATGATAGTGATATGTGAGTCATGTTGGTGAGTAATTATGCTTTAGTAAGAATATTGGTGTTAAGGTTTGTGATTCCCTATGCAAGCACGAAAGTCAATAGTTATGCAATGAAATTACATCCTACTTGTGGTGCATTATTCGGTGTTAGTTATGCTTAATGCTCGCTTATGTGATTTTTGTTTCTTGGTTGCTTGCTTCTCAATCTTTTTGCTTGCCTCCACTTGTACTAAGTAGAAATACTACTTGTGCATCCAAAATCTTTAAATCCAATTTTTCCATATGAGTCCACCATACCTACCTATATGCGGTATTCCCATGCCGTTCTAAGCAAATTTGTATGTGCCATCTCTAATTTTCAAAATGAATTTCCTTTTTGTGTGCTCGTACCGCACATGAAGCGGCAGGGGGTGGCCAATATTTTCCATGCTAGATGTGTTATTCTCAAGATGAGTGTTTATTCACTTGTCATTGCACGAGAGTGTGGCGGTAATAGGGATGCCTAGTCGCGAAATGAAAAAGAAATTTACTTTATGTTGTCAAATAATAAATTCCTTTTAAATTTTTGGTATGGAGGGCACCCGTGGATACGGCTAGCCATGGATTGTGAAAGAATGGTGGAAAAAGGAATAAACTTTATTTTCTGTTTGGGAAGCGCCTATGATATATCTAGCATGGAAATGTTGGGAATTACTCGGTCGTTTTCGTTCACGGGAAAAGTATGCCTCTCAATTTTTTTATCTCTCAATTTAAGCTTTGAGCTCTGGCACCTCTACAAATCCCTACTTCCCTCTGCGAAGGGCCTATCTATTTACTTTATGCAATTTTTATTTTTATTTGAGTCTCCATCTTCTCTTATAAAGCACCAACTAAGGGGCACTATGAACATACTTGAGCAAAGGGTATAGCTAATATGCGAGTGTGTTTTATGAAGGTTCAATGATTGAGCATGATGGACTAGGGATAACTTTCTTTAGTGTTGATATTTTGAAAGACATGGTTGCTTGTTGATATGCTTGAGTATTGAAATCTTCATGTCAAAACTAGACTATTGCTTTGAACCATATAAAAGTCCATATGTCCATGCTACAAAAGAAAAGAATATGTGATGAACATGTTAGGCAGCATTCCACATAAAAAATTATGTTTTTATCATTTACCTACTCAAGGACGAGTAGGAATTAAGCTTGGGGATGCTGATACGTATCCAACATATCTATAATTTTTGCTTGTTCCATGCTGTTATATTATCATTCTTGGATGTTTTACAATCATTTTATAGCAACTTTATATCATGTTTTGGGACTAACCTATTGACATAGTGCCCAGTGCCAGTTGCTATTTTTTGCTTGTTTTTTACTTCGCAGAATATCAGTACCAAACGGAGTCCAAATGCAGCGAAACTTTTTGGAGAGTTTTTATGGACCAGAAGGAACAACTTGGGCCAAAGAAGTACCAGAGGGGTGCCCCGAGGGGGGCATAACCCACCTGGGCGCGCTTGGGGGCTCAGGCATGCCCTGGTGGGTTGTGCCCACCTCGGTGGCCTCCTGCACCGCCTCTTCGCCCTATAAATACCCAAATATTCCAAAAACCCTAGGGTAGTCGATGAAACACAATTCCAGCCGCCGCAAGTTCCAGAACCACGAGATCCAATCTAGACACCATCACGGAGGGGTTCATCATCCTCATTGGTGCCTCTCCGATGATGTGTGAGTAGTTCATGGTAGACCTATGAGTCTGTAGGCAGTAGCTAGATGGCTTCTTCTCTCTTTTTGATTCTCAATACAAAGGTCTCTTGGAGATCTATTTGATGTAACTCTTTTTGTGGTGTGTTTGTTGGTATTCGATGAACTTTGAGTTTATGATCAGATATATATCCATGAAATTTATTTGAGTTATTTGATCTCTTTTATGCATTATTACTTATAGCCTCGTATTTCTTCTTTGAATCTTTCATTTAGTTAGGCCAACTAGATCGATTTTTCTTGCCATGGGAAGAGGTGCTTTGTGATGGGTTTGATCGTGCGGTGTTCTTTCCCAGTGACAGAAGGGGCAGCAAGACACGCATGTATCATTGCTATTAAGGATAACAAGATGGGGGCTATTCCTACATGAATAGATCTCGTCTACATCATGTCATCATTCTTATTGCATTACTTCGTTTCTCCATGAACTTAATACACTATATGCATGCTGGATAGTGGTCGATGTGTGGAGTAATAGTAGTAGATGCAGGCAGGAGTCGGTCTATTAATCTTGGATGTTATGCCTATATAATGATCATTGCCTGGATATCGTCATAATTATTTGATGTTCTATCAATTGCCCAACAGTAATTTGTTTACCCAGTGTATGCTATTTTCTTGAGAGAAGCCACTAGTGAAATCTACGGCCCCCGGGTCTATTCTTTATCATATTTGCTTCGAGATCTATTTTTATTCGCTTTTATTTTCAGATCTATTAAACCAAAAACCCAAAAATACCTTGCTGCACCTTTTTGCTATTTATTTTATGTCACGTTTTATTGAGATCTATTTATCCAATCTATACAATTTTTATCCCGTCAACTTGACAATTTCTGGCACCGTTACCCGTAGAGGGATTGACAACCCCTCCTAATCGTCGGGTTGCAAGTATTTGTTATTTGTGTGCAGGTACCGTTTACATAGTGTTTCTTGGTTCTCCTACTGGATTGATACCTTGGTTTCATAACTGAGGGAAATACCTACCGTAGCTGTGCTGCATCATCCCTTCCTCTTTGGGGAAATACCAACGTAGTTCAAGCGACATCACCCACTATTTCAAAGCACACCCTTCTCGCTCGAAATCGTTGGTGCCCACTATTTGGGAGAAGCAAAGTTACCCTACTATCCCTGACCCTCAAGACACAGACCCAAGCCCATAAGCCAAAAGGCAGGGGCAGAACTATAACTTCCCCCACATTTCAGACAAATGCGTCCATAAGACATGGCACCCCCTCCCAATTCCCCATTCATACACCATGGGCGTCGAATCATCTGCTCCCCAGCGGCGAAACCTCATCCCCTCCTCCATGGTGCACACACCACACCAAATTCACCGTTGCCCTCCTCCGCAATGCCGGAGCCACTGTCCATTTGTTGTTGTGTGCTGGGCCGTGTGCCTCTTACTCCATGCTGTCGGAGCTTCCTCGACGATGACCGCATGAACCGTACTGGAGCCGATTCACCCGTGCTGTTGTGCACGGCGCCGGAGCGGCTCCAAATTCGGACGCGTCCAGAGCCCTGACGCTGCTCCCCCATAGCCGTCGACCGCTGCCACATATCTGCTTTCCTGCCGCCGGGAGCTACCGCAACCGCGCCGACCTCACAGACTCGGCAGCTGGAGCTGCCTACTTCACCGAGCCTCAACATAGGTCATACACTCATCTTAAATCACTTTATTTAGGCGTCAGTCGTGTGAATTTTTATTTTGGGTCAGTCGATTCCTAATGGACGGAAGCAGCACCCCTCGAGGCGGCAGAGGTCCTAGGCTACCGGTTGGTTGTGGCAGCCGTGCCTCGGTGTCTATCGTAGGGGTGCGGGGGCAAAGGTTCACCGCGGAAGCAATGCTTAGGTGCTTATCTTAGTGTTACGTGGGGTGAAGGTACTGCTACCGCCGGATCTGGATGAGGCGAGTCTTTGTGGTTTGGCCGGGGGTGGCGCAACCATGGCAGTTCAGTGGGGTGGGGGCGGGGTTGTGGTCGGAGCCGTCGCTGCCAGGGACAGCGGAGGCAGGCTGCTCTACCGGTGGTCGCTGGCTGTTCGAGGAAGATCCTGAACAGTGTCAGCTGGGAGGCACAAGACGGCCATCCAGCCATCCGGCGTAGATCGGACAGTACCAAAAAAAGCGTGTGACCCCAATTTAGTTTTCAGTCAACTGGCGTGTGACCAGTCTCGTACCTTAGTGTTGATCTCTTAGGGTATTTCTTCAGATCAGAGATATGTGTCGTTCTTAACATTGTGTGTTTTCTGCATATTCAGCCACACTGTCTTCCTTCTCACCATAGCTGCTCCAACAAGGGAAGCACTCACCAGAAGGGAGCTATAGTGCCCACTCAAGAGTTCCCTGCCTCGAATGTGCCTGCCCGACATGGACAGCCACAACAACCGCAGAGCCATCGACTAGTCAGCAGATGATGCTCACTCCTATGGATGGCGGCCAGATAGGTTGTACCCTCATCTTATTTGTGTGGAACATTTATGGCTTCGTTATTCATCTAAGCATGGAAAATAGATTATCACTTGTCACTGTACATTCATGCTGATGTCTTAAGAGTCTTACTTCAGATAAGAGACTTGTTCAGGAGTTAACGTTGTTTCATAGTTATCATCCATCAGCCAATGCTATCCCACAGGCTGGTGCTTATACCACTTCTAGTATTACCAATGTTGTTGTTCTTTAATACTTTTGTGTGCCATCTAGTTAATCTCGAGTACAAACAATACATATTCTGTAGCTTTCAGCTATGTTCTCCCTTTAGTTTTTGAGACCCGTTGCTGCTAGTTAAGTCCAGTCCTACTATTTAAGTCATCTCCTACAGACACTCATTACATAATCTCACTACTAGTTGTCTTCCATGCATGTTTGATATTATTGCACACAATGATATTGAATATCGGAACAAATCCACAAGAACCTCGCAAAGCAATGTAACGGCCAACAAAATTGACGTCAATGATATCTGTCGGTGTTCTAGGATCGGGGGTACCCAGACCTGCCTGCCTGCGGCCCAGCGCGTGGCTTCACCGACGGCCCGGGACGGCCCAGCTACAAGACTCCACGAGCAAGACCCTCGCGAGGGCCCCCGGCCTCGTGAGGCGAGCGACGTGAAGACCTCCCGAGGAGCAGCCCCCCGAGCCTGCCTCCCGAGGAGCGGAGATCTCTATGCAGGTACCCCACCTCACGAGGCTCGCGATGACATGAGCCATGATGACCAAGGCCAGGCGAGCGCCAGCGGGCGCAGACCAGGACAGTTTCCTCTTTGGTGCTAAGGAGGCAAGGATAAGCGCGGGTTCCCGAGGAATCCCCCAAAGGTTTCCCTTCCGGTGCAACAAGACCAAGACCACGGGCTCAGCAGGACGGAGGTCATCACCGAGCCCACATCTACGTCATGGCCAGAAGCTTTGCAGGCGAAGACCACCTTTCGTCAGGATAAGATGTACTCTTGTCCCCCTTTGAAATTGGCCACTGTGGTATTCTTTCCCGCCTAAGTTATGAGGGAAGAGAACCGGGCCTTTTATAAGTATAGGCTAGCCTCCACCATAGAGAGGGATCGATTCATTCCCATCCTCTCAGCCCTCACGAGGCAGCTCATCCACTGTACTAGTTCATCCTCAACCTCCTCGTGAGGCCAATCCACCACAAAGCAGGAGTAGGGTTTTACACCGCAAGGTGGCCCGAACCTAGGTAAACCACTGTGTCCTTTTCTTCTTCCCACTCGCACGTGCTCGACGAGATTAGGCCGTGGGGGCGGCGAGCAGTGAGACATCATGAAGCGAGATCCTTCATACACACCCCAGAGTTCGAACCTAGTTTGGGTCCGCGGAGCCCTGATTCTGACAATATCCAATATGATGGAACAGTTAAAGGGAGTTCTTCAGAAGGGTTGCAGAAAGATGATGAATCCTAATCACCCCACAAGGTCCTTGCTCTAACTTGGCCCATGATATGGGTACATCATGCATATAGTTTTCTAGAGTGCATCTACTCTGTTGCAATGCCATGTGCTTAGCCTACTGATCATACATGTAAATATGTCATGCCTTCCTATTTTTCAGTACCTATTCCATTCATGATAACATGTTTTCAAATTCAAGTACTGTCATTCTACTCTGTCGCACTGCCATCTGCTTAGTTTGGACATCATGCTTCTGAATATCTCATGCATTATTATTCATCAGTATGTACTCCATCCGTCTACCATACCATGTTTTTACATTAAAGTGTTGTTCTACTAATCTGTTGCAGTGCCATCTTAGTTTCCCCATCATACACACATATGTTGCCTTCCTATTTTTCTGTAGCTATTCCAACTATCATACAGTTTTACATTCAACTAGTGTTTCTTTTACTCTATTGTCCAATTGTATCCCTAGCTCTTACATCATACTCCCTCCGTCCGGATTACATGTCGCAGAAATGGATAAAAATGGATGTATCTAGAACTGAAATACGCCTAGACACATCCATTTATTTCCGGATGGAGGGAATACATGTCAATATTTCATGCCTTTCTATTCTTTAGTACCTATTCCATCTCTTTGCCGTAGCAAGTTTTATAATTGAAGCACCATTCTTCTATATAAGGCATGCAAGGGGAAGATGACTATGTTACAATCTGAAGGGCTACATCTTCGCAAAATATCCAAATGCTAGGAGATAGTAAACCAACTTGTTAGCGTGGAGCCGGTGTCGTGGGAAACCACGGCCACCTATGGGGCCATCAGCCCCTTTTGGTTCGGCAGGGGATGAACACGTTGCACAAAGAGCGGAGAAGCGTCGCGCAGCACGGCAGAGATCACACGGGCAGTCTTTACCCAGGTTCGGGCCGCCGTGAGGCGTAAAACCCTACTCCTGCTTTGGTGGATTGATGGTGGATAATGGTGGTGAAACGTAGCACACTCGCCCGTCAAGGTTGCTCTGGGGGCAAGAGTGGCTACGCGCGTATGGATATGCGAGGATCCAACCCTTTCTACGGTTGCCATGGGCCTCCTTTTATAGATTAAGGGGTCACCACAGTGGCAAATCAGTCTTTGCATACTGATTAGATAGCTAACAGTGCTATCATATCTAACTCTATAGGCTGACAGAGCGCATTAAATGCGCTGTTCTGTGTCACATCACTGTTTGCCTGGCAGGCCCTGTCGGGCTGTTTTGCCAGCTTCATGTCTGCTTGCTTGACACGTCTCAGGACAGGTGTCATATGGTGGTGTTTGCTGTAGGAAGTGGCTGCCATGTGGCAGAAAGAAGCCACTTAGTCACCTTGGAGCTTGACACCGCTTCGATTACTGACTTGCGTCGCTTGTGAGGTGGAGCGGTGGAGTGGCTTGCCTCCGCCAGTCCCGGCAGGCCTGCCGGGACGATCTGGGAGCTTGCTTCCGGGGCAAAACCCAACCTTGCCAGGCTCGCCTGCCCGGCAAGGTAGGTCCTTCCCTTAGCGTTGCCTCGTTCCTCTGGCTCGCCTTTGCCTTCTTGACTTGCACTTGGATCCTTCAAAGGAATTGATCCTCCTTGTTTTGTTTGATCTTGGTCTTGCAATCTGGTCTCTGGCCTATGCACAATCCGTGCAATGGACCCAGGGTCTGTTGCACCGACAGGAGCCCCTGGGCCTGGCACAGGCGCGCCACTAGGCGCCGCCGGGGTAGGCCCGAACCAGTGCACATGCAGAAATGTAAGGGCGGCTCCGCCCCTTGAGATCTTCTTTGCTTCATGATTAACTTGAGCTCGGGTCAGTTTCCGGTTTTCCCGCGCATCGTGCAACGCTTAGGGGAAAAACTGAACCACGATCTGTGGGCGGCCCATGCCCCATGATCACGGGGTAGGAAACTGCCATCCCACTTGCCTCCTGCCCCAGAGCGCCTTCGCCACATGTGCCGCATGCATTGCGCAGGGTAGGTGGTGGACGCGGAGGGCGCGGGAATGGGCGCCATGGCAGAAAGCCAGGCATCGCCGAGTGGTGTAGAGGGGCGCCCTGATTCCCCGAGCTGTTGGAGGTGCAAAGGGGAACCGCATTGGAGGAGCAGGGCGGTCGCCTGCTGAGTGAGAGGCCAGCCCCCTGCCTCGTTCTTCTATAAAAGGGGGCAGGAGTAGTGTGTCTGCTCACATTCCTTCCTTCTCCCTTTCTTCAAAGCTTCTCTTGCTTGCCATGGTGAGGGGGCGAGGGCGCGGTAGTACTCCGGTGGTGACGATGAGAACTTCTGCTCGACAGCGTCTCCCCCCTCCTCTCGATGATGTGGGGGCGGAACCCGCTGTGAGAGGAGGCAGAAGGGGGCGTGGCCGAGGTCGTCATGGTGTGCGCGACCGAGGAGGCCGGGGCGGCGCCCCAATTGCACCCGCACCGGACGCTCTTCCTCCGATGGAAGGCCACATCGGAGATCAACCCTTGGAGTTCGTCATCAGGCTGTACAAGCTTCCGCGTGGCCGCCTCCGTCTCCCTACTCCATTTTCTAGGGTGATGGAGCTCGAACAGCCACGTGCGTTGAAGTTGCATATGAGGGGCTGTAGGAATGGCGGCATGCGGGTGGATGTTGACTTCCCTGCTCCTGATGTCATGTACCTCCGCCGCAGCTGGAAGACCTTTGCTTGAGCCCATAGCTTGTCGGAGGGGCACGTTCTCCAGTTTAAATTAATGGATAGCCGCATGCTTTTCGTCAAGGTCTTTGGGCGCTCAGGAGCTCACTTAGGGTGCTGCGCGGAGAGCTCGACCGACAATGAAAGCTCCTCCACGAGCAAAAGCGACGAGGAGGAGACTAACGGTGATGACGACGGCAGTGGCCGGGAGGGCGACGACTCCGACTCCGGCTGAACATCGCCCACACCATCTTCATCAGGCGGCAGCACCATCATCTGCACCTGTGTTTTCTTCCCGGCAAGGTGGTTTGCCGGGAAGTTGGATGTAGAGGTGGTGATGGTGCCCCCCTGGCCCTTCCAGCAGTCCTCCAGCTAGACCCCTGCAGGCTTCCTCTCGAGCTGCAGCTCCGTTAGCCCTGCTGTGCCCTGTTGGCCTTGGTGGTTGTGGTCGACGGGTTGCCTCCGCCATGCTCTCCATCGACGTCTTCGTCCATGCCCTCTTACCCCTGCCGGGCATCCTCTCCTGGGGCCCGACAAGGTCGGGCTGGGCTTCTGCCCCGACACTCCTCTTGTCCTCTTCGCCTTCTACCGCCGTGCCTAGGAGGAGAGGGACAAGAAAAGGCATTACGGGGCACATATCTTTTTTCAGTCTTAAATCTGTAGGCACTTGCCAAATTTTAGTTCAAATATTGTAATTTCTTGTATCCATGTTTATGTTCTGTGAGACTTGTACTTGTTGATCAGCATATTAATGAAAAAGATAAGCTTGGTGGGCACTTGTGCATGTATGATATCCATGCAGAGGTGAAACACCTCCATACTTTCACGTAAACAAGTAGGTCCCGGTAAGCTACCTTGCCGGCACCCCATAGGACTGCTGCCGTGAGGCTGAGCCTGCCGGGCGCAGAACCTATTGGGAGAGACCAGCCCCCCGCCAACCCCTTTCAGCCAAAGGCTACTACGACCATCCTGACCAAATCAGCGTTCGCGCTAGTAGATGGGAGCACCTTTGTTTCTGAGGCGGCGAGGTTTTCGTATGCACAAGTTCTACTCACGGAACATGTATGAATAAGAGATGGAACTTATCTATTTTGGCTTGCCGGAGATTGCAGTGTTGGCTAGTCTTCGCATCCTCTTCCTAGGAATAAGTCCACGGCAGGAGCCTGCAGTTTATGCAAATGAAGATGATGCCAGATGCAATCTATCTACATGATCATGCAACCTATCTACATGAATCATGCAATGCTTATGCATGCATGCAACTTGTCGGGGGCCCCCAGCGCTTTATTTATTTCTCTGTTGCTCAGGGTCTTCGCCTGGCTTTGTACAAGGGGTTACATGCAGCTAAGGCAAGGCCTGTACAAAAGGGTGGCTGCCGGGCAGGGCCCGAGAGCCGCGCCTTACGGGTAGAATTTGCAGAGATGCTCAATATTCCATGAGTTTTGCAATTGAATGCCATCTCTGGTCTCCAGACGGACTGCGCCAGGTCTGGTGACTCGTACTACCCAGTAAGGGCCTTTCCACTTCGACGATAGCTTGTTTGTACCCTTGGCGGACTGAACGCGCCTAAGGACAAGGTCGCCTTCCTCAAAACACCGGGCATGAACCCTGCGGCTATGATAGCGACGCAGGGCTTGCTGATAGCGTGCAGCATGCGTAGTAGCCCGGAGACGGTTCTCCTCGAGAAGCACGGCGTCGTCACGCATGTGCTGTTCCTATGCTACTTCATCGTAGGCAAGCACTCGAGGTGACCCGTAAATGAGTTCCGTGGGGATAACTGCTTCTGCCCCATAGACTAGGGAGAAGGGAGTCTGCGTGGTAGCTCGGTTTGGTGTCATTCTGAGGGACCAAAGAACCACCGGCAGCTCATTGATCCATTGCCTGCCGTGCTTTCGCAGCTTATCAAACGTTCTTGTCTTGAGTCCTCGCAGCACTTCAGCATTCGCCCTCTCAGCTTGTCCATTGCTTCTGGGATGTGCGACAGATGCAAATGAGATCCTGCTTCCGAGGGCATGAACATATTGCATGAAGGCGCGGCTCGTGAACTGGGTGCCGTTATCGGTGATGATCCAGGCAGGAACCCCGAAGCGGCACACCAATCCTTTCAAGAACTTGATAGCTGACTGAACAGTCACCTTTCTCACGGCATCTACTTCCGGCCACTTTGTAAAGTTGTCGATTGCAACGAACAAGAACTCAAAGCCCCCGGCAGCTCGGGGGAAGCGGTCGAGGATATTGAGCCCCCAGACCGAAAATGGCCATGACAAAGGGATTGTCTGGAGTGCTTGGGCAGGCAGATGGATATTTTTGGAATGGAACTGACAGGCTTCACACTTGGTGACGAGCTCAACCGCATCTTGGAGGGCTGTGGGCCAATAGAATCCTTGCCGGAATGCTTTCCCAACCAAAGCCCTTGATCCAATATGGGAGACGCACATGCCTTTGTGTATCTCTGCCAGCAGTTCCTTTCCTCCTTCCCGGCAAATACACTTCAATTTCACACCATTGGGCCTTCTTCTGTATAGTGTGTCATCGACAAACTGATACATACTGGCCCTCTGGGCTACTCTTTCAGCTTCTTCTTGCTCTTCGGGAAGTTCTCTGGTTTGGAGGAAATGGACTATGTGCCTTGCCCAAGTCGGAGCCTGAGGCTCGGCAACGAGGACTAGCGGCACCTCATCATTCGTGGGGGTGCATCCCTTGACTGCGGGGACCACTGGCCCGGCAGGAGGGTGCAGCTCGGCAAGCGAAGGGGAGTTGTTTCCGGCAGGGTCCCTGCCAGGAGCCCCGACAGGCTCTATCGGGAGAGGCTTACCGGAGTCCAATTTCCTCCTCTTTTGGGCCATTGTTGTCAGGGATACGGAGGGCTGAGTAAGATGGAGAACAAAAGTCCCTGGTTCCACAGGAAGCGTCTACGCAGCACACTTTGACAGGTGATCAACAATGCTGTTTTCCGCACGGGGTACGTGTTCTGTTTGCAACCCGTCAAAGCACTCCTCCAATCTTCTCACTTCCTCGACGTATGCCTCCATCAATGGGCTTTGGTAATTCTTGTTGACTTGTCTCACCACCAGCTGTGATCTCCTCGAATGATCAACTTCTTGATTCCCAATTCTGTGGCAACTCTGAGCCCAGCAAGAAGCCCTTCATATTCTGCTGTATTGTTGGTTGCCTCCTCCCGGGGAAAGTGCATCTGGACGACGTACCTCAGGTGTTCTCCAGTGGGAGCCATGAGAAGCACGCCAACCCCTGCACCTTGTAGGGAGAAGGCACCGTCGAAATACATGATCCATTCTTGGGGCGCTTCCTTGCCGGGGATAACTGTTTCCTGTACTTCTTCATCAGGGGTCGGCGTCCATTCTGCAATAAACTTTGCCAATGCCCTGCTCTGGATTGTTGATGTGCTTTCAAACTTCAGGCCAAAGCTGGATAACTCCAATGCCCACTCCACTATCCTACTGGTGGCCTCTGGGTTTCGAAGTATCCATTGCAACGGGAAGCGGGTGACAGCCGTGATCTCATGGGCTTGGAAGTAGTGGCGCAGTTTTCTTGAGGCCATGACAAGGCCAAAGATCAACTTTTGCATGCCAGAATACTTGGATCTAGCCCCCTGCAACAAGGAGCTGACAAAGTATACTAGGCACTGCACCACCTTCTTCCTTGCCGTGTCCTTGGAGTTGCTTCCGCTGCCGTTGAAAGTGCAACTAATCCCTGAGTGGTTTTGGTAATTCATAACAACATATAGCTCATTGCACTAATATCCTTTCAAGTTAAATATTTCAGAAAGTTCAATGATTGGCATGGCACATGGACTAGGGATGTGGACCCCTCAAAATGCTAAGGACAAGATTGGCAAAAGCTCAAGACTCTACATTTCTATTTTAGTGATCCAAGATCACATTGAGTCCATAGGAAAAGACAATACTATTAAAAGGGGATGAGGTGTTGCTTAATGGTCTACTTGCTCAAAATGCTTAGTGATATGCTCCAAAGCCCTCAACCACTTTCTCATTTCTAGATATGTCCTAAACCTAAAGTCCAACTCGGCCCCACCAATTTGATCTATCCGGCGCCACCGAGTTTCTTTGACATAGCCACTGCCAGAAACCCTAATCAGTTCGGTCTCACTGATAGGGATTTCGGTCTCACCGAACTGGGATTGCAAATTCTCTGTTTCCCTTCTTAACATTTCGGTCTCACCAAAATGAGTGATCGGTCTCACCGAGTTCGCAATGCAAACTCTCTATTTCCCTTTCGTAATGTTTCGGTCTTACCGAAAGGAGCGATCGGTCCCACCGAGTTTTCCTGACCAACTCTCTGTTTGCTCATTGCTGAAATCGGTCTCACCGAGTTTGTGCAATCGGTCACAGCGAGATGAGGTCTTTCCCTAACCCTAGCTCATCGGTCCCACCGAGTTGAGTATATCGATCCCACCGAGATTCCTAATGTTCACATTTTGAATTGAATCGGTCTCACCGAGTTCTTCTATTCGGTCTGACCGAGTTGAGTCAAATGTGTGTAACGGTTGGATTTTGTGTGGAGGCTATATATACCCCTCCACCCCCTTCTCTATTCAAGAAAGAGCTATCAGAACGAGCCTACACTTCCACTACTCATTTTCTGATAGAGAGCCACCTACTCATGTGTTGAGGTCAAGACATTCCATTCCTACCACAAGAATCTTGATCTCTAGCCTTCCCCAAGTTGCTTTCCACTCAAATCATATTTCCACCATATCCAAATCTGTGAGAGAGAGTTGAGTGTTGGGGAGACTATCGTTTGAAGCACAGGAGCAAGGAGTTCATCATCAACACACCATTTATTACCTTTTGGAGAGTGGTGTCTCCTAGAAGGGGTAGGTGTCACTTGGGAGCCTCCGACAAGATTGTGGAGTTGAACCAAGGAGTTTGTAAGGGCAAGGAGATTGCCTACTTCATGAAGATCTACCCGAGTGAGGCAAGTCCTTCATGGGCGATGGCCATGGTAGGATAGACAAGGTTGCTTCTTCGTGGACCCTTCGTGGGTGGAGCCCTCCGTGGACTCGCGCAACTGTTACCCTTCGTGGGTTGAAGTCTCCATCAGCGTGGATGTACGATAGCACCACCTATCGGAACCACGCCAAAAATCTTCGTGTCTACATTGCGTTTGCCTTCTCCAAACCCTTCCCTTTACCTTCATATGCAATGTTTTACTTTCCGCTGCTACACTCTTAGAATTGCATGTGTAGGTTGATTGCTTGACTTGTGCTAAGTTGCTAAAATGTGCCAAGACTTAAAATTGGGAAAAGGCTAGATTTTTATTTGGTCAAGTAGTCTAATCACCCCCCCTCTAGACCTACTTTCGATCCTACAAGTGGTATCAGAGCTTTGGTCTCCAATTGCCTTGATTTCCATAGCTTTGGTGATCATAGCCTTGCTTTCACAACCTAGGAGAGTATGGCGTCTAGCAAGGGAAATTACCACCGTAGAGGTCCTTACTTTGATGGTACTAATTTTGGTAGTTGGAAACATAAGATGAAAATGCATATTCTTGGACATAACCCCTCCGTTTGGGCTATTGTGTGTGTTGGTTTGCAAGGTGAATTCTTTGAAAATGGAAGAGAACCGAATCGTGAAGCAACCGCGGAAGAATTGAAGATGTTGCAATACAACGCTCAAGCTTGCGATATCCTCTTCAATGGATTGTGCCCCGAAGAATTCAACAAAATCAGCCGTCTTGAGAATGCAAAGGAAATTTGGGATACTTTGGTTGATATGCACGAAGGTACCGAGTCCGTCAAGGAATCCAAATTGGATGTGCTTCAAAGTCAACTTGACAAGTTCAGAATGAAGGATGGTGAAGGAGTCGCTGGAATGTATTCTAGGCTTGCTCTCATCACAAATGAGATTGCCGGCTTAGGAAGTGAAGAGATGACCGACAGATTCATCATCAAGAAGATCCTAAGAGCCTTGGATGGAAAATATGATACCGTGTGCACCTTGATCCAAATGATGCCCGATTACAAAGATCTCAAGCCAACGAAAGTCATTGGTAGAATTGTTGCTCATGAGATGTCACTTAAGGATATGGAAGAGCTTCACAACAAGTCTAGTGGTGCTTACAAAGCTTCATGTGATGCTCCTGCAACATCAAGTGAGAAACAAGCCTTCAATGAAGAATTGAGCCTAATGGTGAAGAACTTCAACAAGTTCTACAAGAGTAGAAGCAAAGAGAGAAGTTCCAAGTCGAGGTCCTATTATGACAAGAGATCTTCTAGTCATGAACGAAATTGCTACAATTGTGGAAGACCCGGACACTACTCCAATGAGTGTACGGCTCCCTACAAAAGAAGAGAAGACTCACCTAAAAGGAGAAGTAAAAGAGATGAATCACCTCCAAGAGAGAGAAGGAGTAGAGATGATCGTTATGAACGAAGACCCTCTCGCAGAAGCAAGGATTCGGAAAGGAAAGACAAGTCATGAAAGAGCTACACAAGACAAAGACATCAAGCTCATGTTGGTGAATGGGTATCCGGTTCCAACTCCGAACACTACTCCGAGAGAAGTTATCACTATGACTCCGAACATACTCAAGATGAAGGTGTTGCCGGTCTTGCACTTGTGTCATCCAACTCCTACGACATATTTGACTCACCAAATGAAGGAATTGGAAGATGCTTCATGGCTAAAGGCCCCAAGGTATCACACCCTGAGTATGTTGATTTCAATAGTGATGAAGATGATTTGCTAGGTGATGATGATTTACTTGTTGACAACTCTAGTGATGAAAACTATGATGAAATTGCTATTAATCATGCTAATCAAGATGAAACGAATGACAATGATAAGAAGGAGATTGAGCGTCTAACTAAAGAACTAAACACTCTTAAGTTAGCTCATGAAACTACCTTAGAGGATCATCGAGAGCTTTTAAAGACTCATGAGAAGCTACGCTTTGAAAAGCTCAATCTAGAGCAAGAGCATGGGTTCTTAAAAGCAATCAATGATGATCTTCATAAGAAAAGTTCTTCTTACATTGCCAAGCGTTTACTCTTGTCTACTTACATGCCACAAGTAAAATCTAGCAACAATAACAAGAAAGATTCTTCTTCTAGTAGTAACAATAATCATGTTAAATCCAATATTGTTGCTTCTAGTAGTTCTCTTGATTCTACTAATGATTCTCTTAGC
The DNA here is from genome assembly GCA_011799875.1 of Thinopyrum elongatum. Lineage (NCBI taxonomy): Eukaryota > Viridiplantae > Streptophyta > Magnoliopsida > Poales > Poaceae > Thinopyrum > Thinopyrum elongatum. Next base: position 180,091,171 of record CM022297.1, on the reverse strand, counting down.
CAAGGTACACTTGAGCAAGAAAATAGCTTATTGAAGGGAATTATAGAGAAAGGTGTTTACAAGAGCCTTGCCGGAAGTAAGCAATTTGAGGAGATTGTACGCAAGCAAGGAAGGCACTGGAAGAATCAAGGTGTTGGTTTTGAACGCAAGTTCAATGCCAATGGAGTTGAGTGGGAAGAAGATCAATACCCCAAGATGAAGTTTGTTCCTCAACAAGAGAAGTATGAACCCACTTCTTTAGAGGGAACACAAGCTCAAGATGATCTTCCACCACAAGACCACAAGCTAAAAGGCAAGGACAAGCTTCAAGAGGAGATTGATTCATTTGAAGAAGCTCGAAAGGCCTTGGTCAAGTGGGTTCCCAAGACTACATCAAGTTCTACTTCATCAAGTACGACTACAACTCCAAAGATCCCCATCAAGTTGATGTGGGTCCCAAAGAAGAAGAACTAGAGAGTTCTTGAGGGTGACTCCGCCAACATACTTCACTCACATTCATTTTGGCAAGGACAAGTGCAATCAACTTCCATATCTTGCACTAGTTCAAGGAGTCACAAACCCTCTTGTTGGTAAGACAAGGGACAAGGTAACCTAATGCTTTCATGGACAACATCATATGTGTATTTCACTCTATGTCTATGGATATCCTTGTGTGTTCCTTGTGGGACTAACCCATGTAGGTATTGAAAGTGCAAATCACTCCAAAGGACTGCTCCAAATGATCTACATCGACATTGAACATCCACATCTTCAACACCTACATGAAGCCATCATCGACAAAACCCAAGGTTAGTTCATCCCTCATAGGGGGGATATCACATCTAGGGGGAGCTTTACTCTAAGAATTGAGCTAAAGCAACTCTAATGGTGTGAACACAACAATGCTTTATGTAAAAGTGGTAACCCCACTTGTGCTTAAACGATGAGTATGACCCACGATCAAATGTTCTCATTTGACTCCTAAGTCAATATACTCATATATAGATGAGCTAGTCATCGCCAATTGCTTGATAGATGCTAGAGTGTTTGTGCATGCTTTGCCACATATTTCATTTGCTGTCCTATTGTGTGAGCATGTTGGTTGCATAGTTTTCTCCATTCAAGGACATCCATTTGTTGTTTTGATTGTTTGGTTTTTCTTTTTGCCAAATGGATGGACAAGAATGCTTAAGTACTTCCTCTAGCTATCTATGCTTTTCTTGTCTCAAACTCTATGCATGCTACATCACAAAGTTTGATCAAGTCGAATTCGGACCCTCCGGGTGAGGAGCACTCGGAGCCACCGATCCGTCAAGGGCTTAAACTTCCAAAACCTCTTAATGGCTTTCGGTCTGACCGATTCATCCATCTCGGTCTCACCAAAATCATTGGGTTGATCTAGGTTTTCACCTTGGTGCAACCAATTAGAACAGTTCGGTCACACCGAGTTGCAGTAACCGCTTGCGATTCTGCATCTTGGTGCCACCGAGTCATTCCACTCGGTCACACCGACAGTGACTGGGTATATATATATCCGCGGGTTGAAATTTGGAAATTTCTTCAAACTCCCAACCGCGCCTGCCCAGCTCTGCCGCCCCCTTGGTCTCCGGATCATCGTCGTCGTCGCCAGCATCCTCCTGCTGTTGGTCTCCGCCGCCGTCAACGGGACTCTTCACCGCCGTTTTCGCCGTAGCGAGTCCGCCACCAAGTTAGGGTACGGACTCGATCCCTTTGTGTATTCATTAACTCCGATTCTTGCACAAAGTTTAATAACATGCTTCTAGCCACGATTGAGATCATCCTATCCAACCAAAACTTCCTCTAGATTAGTTTTGATACAAAAACTTAGTGTTAGGTTTCCGCCGAACTCATCTTGGACCGACCGATTTGAAGTATCCGGTCTCACCAATTTGGCCCAGGCCATTGCACATGTACTACTCAGTCTGACTGAAGTGTACGAATCGGTGTGACCGAGTTTACTTTCTCTGTGAAACCCTAGCATCTCGGAGTCACCGAACTGCATCTTGGTCTGACCAAAACTGCCTGTTTAGACTCCAAAGTTGCTTTGGTGTCATCGAGTTAGTCATATCGGTAGCTCCGAAATGCTTTCTGCAGAAAACTAAAATTAAGTTTTTGAGTCAAACTTTTTGCCAAAATAGCTGTACTTTGTGATGCTTATCTACTCTGCCTATACCTATCTATTCACAGGGTCAGTGTCAGCCATGTCAGACAACAGTGACAGCCAGAACAGGTCAGAAGAGCAAGCAAATCTCAGTGAGGGCACTAGTCCCTCCAATAGCAGTTATGATGAGGGTAGCAGAAGCACCCCAAGCAACTTGCCTAAGGCTGCAATTAGGCAAAGGAAGAAGAGAACCTCAGATTCTGAAGATGAGGACTTTGTGGTTGATGAGGAGGTCACCTCAAAGAAGAAGGTAGTCAAGAAGGAGTATGCTGCTGCTGCCATCAAGCCTGGCATGAAGAAGAAAGTTCCCACCAAGAGAGTACCTATGTCAAAAGCCAGAGCCTCAACTCAGGAAACTATGGAGTTCACTGCTAAACCAAGAGAAGAAGAGGCTGCTAGAGGCACGAAAAGGAAGGAAAGGGTCAAGAAGACCATGGCCAGAGTTATTGGCAGATCATCAATGATGAAAGATCCAGATGAAGATGACGAGGAAGAAGCTTTTGAGCCAGCACCAAAGTCTCAGAAGCTTATGGGAGATGCAATCAAGTCTGGGGCTGATGCATCTAAGCCCAAGACAGCTCCAAAGCCATCTGCCCAAGCTCAAGTCCCAAAGCCTACAGCACCCAAGAGATCCACCAGAAACATCCTAGCTGCTGAAAAGAACAAGGCCCCAATGCCTGAAGTTCAAGAGGATGAGGAGCAGCAAGTGCTCGGGAAGCTCAAACCAAAAATTCCAGATCATGATGACAATCATCCCATAGCTGAAAACATGAAGTTGAGAACGGATGTAGGTCTCAGACTATGGAGACAGACAGACCCATATGCTGTGAGGAGAAGGACAGCTGTGGACTACAGTTTCACACCAAGGAGCAACAAGACTTTTATGAGACAGTTCTTTTGGACAAGAAGCCCATCGTCAGTGACATGAGATGGGTTGACTGGAAGTTCATTGATGACAATGAAGATTACTTCCCTGGAGTTCATGAGAGTTTCAGGATGAATGAGGTTGACAAGTTTGTTGGTCAGAAGCTGACTAAATGGAATGATAAGATGGTCATGCAATTTTATTCAATTGCACACTTCTATCCGGATGGCAAGATAGTCTGGATGACTGAAGGCACAAGATACCCATCAACAATTGCAGAATGGGCCAAGTTGATCAATGCCCCTGAAGAAGGTGAAGATGACACAGATGTCTATGCCAAGCCCAGGAAAGATCAGAACTCCATGGATCACATGTACAAGGAAATTCCAGATGCTACATTGGCAACTCGCAGATTTGGATCCATCTACTATCTGCTGTCAGGGCTGCCCACTATCAACACCATACCGAGGTACACTTTGTTACCCAAGTCAAGAGATGACAGGATGATCAGAGGTCACTCAATAAACCTGCTGCATATGTTTGATGTGCCAGAGAAGTTCAAAGTGATGACATTGATTGTTGAAACCATCAACAGAACTGCTGCTGATCAGAAGAGGTCATGTGGATATGCCCCACACATTCAGATGCTCATCAATTCCAAGATGGGAACATGCACATATCTACTGGATAGAGAGCACCTTCCCCTGAGGCCAGAATTTGAGGACAATGTTGTTGTCATGGATGCATCACATCCTACATCTGTACAGGCTCAGGAGAAGCGAGAGCAAGCTAAGGCCGCAAAGACTCCAAGATGCCAGATGTATCAGCTGTGAATCTCAAGACAAAGCAAGATCAGCTCACTTATCTGCTTGAGTCTACAATGAGGATTGAGAAAGGACTACCACCCTGACTCAAAACCAAGAAAGTCTTGAGAGGATCATTGAAACAAAATTTTATGATCTAGACTTGAAGGTCATAGAGATCCAAACCACAGTTGAGCAACTTCAAGAAGAGGCAGAGGACAGGAGAGGAAGAGTCACCACAGATGCATTTCACAGAGTGCCAAGAGCACAGAGGTCTGCAGCAGTTCCAGTTGTCACAGATTCCAGAGCTATAGCTTCAGCACCTGCCACTATTGCACCTTCAATTGCAACTCCAGCTCCTCAGACTTCAGCAGAAGCCTTTGCAGACGGACTCCTCTCAATGCCATCTACGCACACCGGAGCCACCAGCCCGAAGACCACTTCAGGAGCTCCCAGAGATCGTGCCTAGAGTGCCGAATAGCACTATGCATTTTCGAGCTTTTTGGTAACTTGTTGCCAAAGGGGGAGAAAGTGTTATAGATCTTAGGCTTTGAGAGAGAGTGTTTTGCTTTTGTTTGCCTCTCTTGCTACTTGATATTTGTTCATTTGGTTGCTACATTGTTTATGCTTGTGTGAGTGATACACTTATGATCATGTGGTTGATCATTATGCTTTAATGTGTGCTTGAATGATGCTATCTATAATACTTGTGTATGATCAATCATGTTTCCCTTGGTGATGAGTGCGTGTGCTTTACATTCTATCATTTTGAGCGCTCCACCAAGATGTATGTGACATGGAAGAGTAACCCATGATCCTAATCGATTGTGCATTTGCATTCAAAAGCAAATTTTAAATAATGCACAAATTTAGGGGGAGCTCTTGCTTATCACATACTTCTCAAAGCGATGATATATTTCACTCATATTATCATTTGTCGAAGCTTTGATCTATATGTTGTCATCAATTACCAAAAAGGGGGAGATTGAAAGTGCAACTAATCCCCGGGTGGTTTTGGTAATTCATAACAACATATAGCTCATTGAACTAATATCCTTTCAAGTTAAATATTTCAGAAAGTTCAATGATTGGCATGGCACATGGACTAGAGATGTGGACCCCTCAAAATGCTAAGGACAAGATTGGCAAAAGCTCAAGACTCTACATTTCTATTTTAGTGATCCAAGATCACATTGAGTCCATAGGAAAAGCCAATACTATTAAAAGGGGATGAGGTGTTGCTTAATGGTCTACTTGCTCAAAATGCTTAGTGATATGCTCCAAAGCCCTCAACCACTTTCTCATTTCCAGATATGTCCTAAACCTAAAGTCAAACTTGGCCCCACCGATTTGATCTATCCGGCGCCACCGAGTTTCTTTGACATAGCCACTGCCAGAAACCCTAATCAGTTCGGTCTCACCGATAGGGATTTCGGTCTCACCGAAATGGGATTGCAAACTCTCTGTTTCCCTTCTTAACATATCGGTCTCCCCGAAATGAGCGATCGGTCCCATCGAGTTCGCAATGCAAACTCTCTGTTTCCCTTTCATAACATTTCGGTCTTACCGAAAGGAGCGATCGGTCCCACCGAGTTTGCCTAACCAACTCTCTGTTTGCTCATTGCTGAAATCGGTCTCACCGAGTTCATGCAATCGGTCACACCGAGATGAGCTCTTGCCCTAACCCTAGCTCATCGGTCCCACCAAGTTGAATATATCGGTCCCACCGAGATTCCTAACGTTCACATTTTGAATTGAATTGGTCTCACCGAGTTCTTCTATTCGGTCTGACCGAGTTGAGTCAAATGTGTGTAACGGTTGGATTTTGTGTGGAGACTATATTTACCCCTCCACCCCCTTCTCTATTCAAGAGAGAGCTATCAGAACGAGCCTACACTTCCACTACTCATTTTCTGATAGAGAGCCACCTACTCATGTGTTGAGGTCAAGACATTCCATTCCTACCACAAGAATCTTGATCTCTAGCCTTCCCCAAGTTGCTTTCCACTCAAATCATCTTTCCACCATATCCAAATCTGTGAGAGAGAGTTGAGTGTTGGGGAGACTATCGTTTGAAGCACAAGAGTAAGGAGTTCATCATCAACACACCATTTATTACCTTTTGGAGAGTGGTGTCTCCTAGATTGGTTAGGTGTCACTTGGGAGCCTCCGACAAGATTGTGGAGTTGAACCAAGGAGTTTGTAAGGGCAAGGAGATCACCTACTTCGTGAAGATCTACCCGAGTGAGGAAAGTCCTTCGTGGGTGATGGCCATGGAGGGATAGACAAGGTTGCTTCTTCATGGACCCTTCGTGGGTGGAGCCCTCCGTGGACTCGCGCAACCGTTACCCTTCGTGGGTTGAAGTCTCCATCAACGTGGATGTACGATAGCACCACCTATCGGAACCACACCAAAAATCTTTGTGTCTACATTGCGTTTGCCTTCTGCAAACCCTTCCCTTTACCTTCATATGCAATGTTTTACTTTCCGCTGCTACACTCTTAGAATTGCATGTGTAGGTTGATTGCTTGACTTGTGCTAAGTTGCTAAAATCTGCCAAGACTTAAAATTGGGAAAAGGCTAGATTTTTATTTGGTCAAGTAGTCTAATCACCCCCCGTCTAGCCCTACTGTCGATCCTACAGTCGTGCTCTTCTTTGTCCTGATCCGTATCTGGCCTTGCCGGGCCGCTCTCTTCCTCTTCCCCTAGTGGGATACTTGCTGAGGTGGCTGTTTCTTCTACTTCTCGCTATGCTACTAGGGCCGCACTAACCACTTGATTAGTTGCTACCAGATATAGCAGTAATGGCTCTTGTGGTTTGGGTGCAACCAAAGTTGGCACAGAAGACAAGTAGGTCTTCAAATCCTGTAGCACAGCATCTGCTTCCGGGTTCCACTTCATGGGTCCTGCCTTCTTCAAAATCTTGAAGAACGGTAAGGTGTGCTTGGCAGACTTGGAGATGAACCTGCTAAGCGCGGCAACGCATCCTGTCAAACGCCTCACATCCTTAACTGTCTTGGGTGCCTGTATCTGTTCAATAGCCTTGATCTTATCGAGGTTGGCCTCTATCCCACGTTGGGACACAAAGAAACCAAGTAGCTTGCCGGAGGGAACGCCAAACATGCACTTCTCCGGATTCAGCTTCAAGTTGATCTTGCGCAGATTAGCAAATGTCTCTTCTAAATCCTGAATGAGGGTTGATCTATCCTTGGTCTTGACCACAATATCATCCATATAGGCTTCAATGTTCCTGTGCAACTGTGGTTCAAAGCCAATCTGGACTGCTCTTGCAAAAGTGGACCCGACACTCTTCAACCCGAAAGGCATGCGCACAAAGCAGTACGTGCCGCATGGGGTGATGAATGAAGTCTTTTCTTCGTCTTCCTTGGACATAAAAATCTGATGGTATATAGAATATGCAGCCAAAAAAGAGAGCAACTCACATCCTGAGGTAGAATCCATGATATGGTCGATGCGCGGCAAGGGAAATGGGTCCTTCGGGCATGCCTTGTTTAGATCCGTAAAATCTATGCAAAGCCTCCATTTTCCATTAGCCTTGCGCACAACCACTGGGTTTGCTAACCAAGTTGGATGCAGTACTCCTCTGACCAAACCAGTTGCTTCAAGTTTCTTGATTTCCTCGGCAATGAACTGCTGCCGTTCCAAGGCTTGCTTCCGAACCTTCTGCTTAATGGGCCGGGCATGTGGGAAGACAGCAAGGTGGTGCTCGATTACCTCCCTGGGAACACCGGGGATATCAGATGGTTGCTAGGCAAACACATCAATATTCGCCCGCAGGAAGGCAACGAGCGCGCTTTCCTATTTGTCATCAAGGGTGGCGCTAATAGTGAAAGTACCATTAGCGCCAGCCAGCCCTGCCGCGACCTTTTTCACTTGGGGTGGAGTAGCCTTGGATCTCTTGCTGTTGGAACTCTCTGGTATGTCATCAACGGGCGTGACACATTCCACAGAGGTACGCTTCCTGGATTCCTTACCAGTGCCTCTGCTATGCTTTTCCTTGGCGGGAACTGTGGCTTCCGCGACCTCTGTCGCGACCGCGTCCCGGTACATCTTATCCACACAAATAATTGCGTCTTTCTTGTCCGATGGAACGGAAATGACGCCCATCAGCCCTGGCATCTTCAAGGTGTTGTAAGCTTAGTGGGATGCTGCCATGAATTTGGCCAGGGCCGGGCGCCCAAGGATCCCGTTGTATGGCAGAGGGAGGTCAACCACATCAAACACAACTTTCTCAATCCTGTAGTTCAACGCCCCTCCAAATGTCACTGGCAACATAACCTTTCCCTTAGGACGGTTCCTGCCAGGATTGATTCCTTGAAATGTGCATGTGGCCTTAAGTTCTTCCTCTGCTATCTAGAGTTTGCAGATAACCTTTGTGGAAATCAGATTCAACCCGGCCCCGCCGTCAACCAGCATCTTTGTGACCTTGAGGTTGCGAATTGTTGGTGAGACTAACAACGGCAAGCACCCTACCACAGTGATGCGGTCGGGGTGGTCATCTTCATCAAAGATGATGGGCGTGCGTGACCACTTGAGCGGCTTTCGAGAATCTGACGCTGGCTCCATGGCATTGACTTCACGCGCCCACTATTTAAGTTGGCGGTGAGAGGAGTGCAAAGATGCATCCCTGTCAATGCACAGGGCGTCAGTGGCCTTCTGGAATTCCTGCTCGCTGGTTTCCTCTTCATTCCCTCCATCACTCTCATTACTGCAATCCTCCTTCTCTCGGCCCTTGGCGGGTTTTCCTTGGTTCCGAGGAGCCTTGCTGAGGCGATTTGCTTCACCACCCCAGCCCTTCCCGCCAGCGCCATTCTGACCTTTTTCCTTATCACGCTTCTCATACTCAGCCTTCTGTCTCTTGATGAGCTGTTCCACTTGATAACACTCCTGGAGATCATGGCCCTTGGTCCGATGAATCTGATAGTACAGCCCATCACCTTTCCCAGCTTTCTCGGCAGCCGCCGCCTCCCGGCAGTCAGCGCATGCAGTAGCTTCCTTGCTGGGGGCTTCAGCCTTGGCCTTCTTGCCGGTACTAGGCATGCCTGACCCCTCAATAGCCATCACTGTCTTATCCTTGTGCTTCTTGTTCTTCTTCTTCTTCTTACTGATGGTTTCGTCGTCATCTTCTGAGTCGATGGCGACGCAGTCTTCTTCCCCAGGAAGTTTCCTCCCCTCCTCCACCCGAGCACACTTGTCCACCAAAGTGTAGAGCTCCTTCACAGTCTTGCGCAACCGAACGTTCATCTTGGAACGTATCCTGTGGTTGTGCATGTTGGATTGGAAGGTAGCTATCACGGCAGCTGGGTGGATATCTGGGATATTTCTGTGGACTCGACTGAATCTCTGCAAGTACTTCCGCAAAGATTCTCCTTCTTTCTGCCGGAGAAGCTGCAAGTCACTGGGCCGCCCTAGTTCTTGATGGCCACCCGTGAAGGCACCAATAAACTCATGGCACATGTCAGCCCAGGTTGAAATGGAGTTCTCCGGCAGGTGCACCAGCCAAGACCTCACATTTGATTTGAGGGCCAAAGGGAAGTAGTTGGCGAACACCTTCTCGTCTCTTCCCCCGGCAGCTTGAACAGCGATGGTGTAGATGCTCAAGAACTCTGCCGGGTTTAGACTCCCATCATACTTCTCGGGTATCTCTGGCTTGAACGTGCGAGTGGACGGCCAACGGACTTACCGCAGCTCACGGGTGAAGGCATGGCACCCAACCTTGAAGGGTAGGCACCCGCTATCTCCGAGCGCGGGCTCGTCGACGTCGGGGCCATCGCACCCATTAGTCTGGCAGCGGTTGTTGCGGCGCCGCTCATCGATGAAGTGCGCGCCTTCCCCTCGCCTGCCCTCTGGGGCACGCTGTCGGCCTTGACACGCTTGAGGATCTGACGAGGCCATCGAGACGTCATCGGGCGCCTGGGGAGGCCGTGGTGGTCCGACCCGCTGTGATCCTTCTGCCTCGGCAAAACCAATCAAACTTTGGATGGTAGCCCGCCACTCATCCATCTGGTCTGCCGCCGACGGAAATCTCAATAGTAGTTGGGCTCGCACCATTGCCTCGAAGGCGGTGCTTGGCATAGGTGATGATGATGTAGATCGTAGTGTCGCTCGGCTCCTGACATTGCCAGTGGCGACTGCGCCGCGCCCTTGCTGTTGTGAGCCAGCCGTTTGGACGGCATGGTGATGCGGCGGAGGCGCCTGAGGGCCAGCGGCTCCATTGGGCACAGTAGCTGGGTCAGCCCGCCCCGGGGATGGCGCGTGCCCTGCAGCCGCGCCCGCAGCGGGGACGGCCAAAGGGTTGCGATTCGCCCTAGAGTGAGCATCACCACTATGGTTGTGCCCGTTGGCGAGGAGAAAGGGTTCAGGTGGAACGACCCCTCCATCCATACCTCGTGGAGCATGGCCGTCGGGATGTTGCTGATGCTGTGCTTCCCCGGTACCTCCCATTCCTGCTTCGGCCATGGGGGAGGTGGCGACGGCGCCGCCTGCGCCAACCACGTCCCCCGTAGCATCCACATCCTCGCGAGCCCCCGCATTCCCCGCGACGTCGACAGTTGCGGGCGGTGGAGCCTTCGAGGTGGACGGGTGATTTGCAGCTCCGGGCTTCCTCTTGGGCGCCATAGTCGATGGTGCCGTCGATGATGAAAATGTCGATGAAGATGACGCGCAGCGTACACTCTCGGTTTCACGCAAGTGATTCCCCTACCTGGCGCGCCAAAGATGTCATGGGAAACCACGGCCACCTATGGGGCCATCAGCCCCTTTTGATTTGGCAGGGGGATGCACACATTGCACAAAGAGCGGAGAAGCGTCGCGCAGCATGACAGAGATCACACGGGTAGTCTTTACCTAGGTTCGGGCCGCCGTGAGGCGTAAAACCCTACTCCTGCTTTGGTGGATTGATGGTGGATAATGGTGGTGAAACATAGCACACTCGCTCGGCAAGGTTGCTCTGGGGGCGAGAGTGGCTACGCGCGTATGGATATGCGATGATCCAACCCTTTCTACGGTCGCCATGGGCCTCCTTTTATAGATTAAGGGGTCACCACAGTGGCAAACCAGTCTTTGCGTACTGATTAGATAGCTAACAGTGCTATCGTATCTAACTCTGGAGGCTGACAGAGCACATTAAATGCGCCGCTCTGTGTCACATTACAGCTTGCCCGGCAGGCCCTGCCGGGCTGTTTTGCCAGCTTCGCACCTGCTTGCTTGACACGTCTCAGGATGGGTGTCATATGGTGGTGTTTGCTGTAGGAAGTGGCTGCCATGTGGCAGAAAGCAGCCACTTAGTCACCTTGGAGCTTGACACCGCTTCGATTACTGACTTGCGTCGCTTGTGAGGTGGAGTGGTGGAGTGGCTTGCCTCCGCCAGTCCCGGCAGGCCTGCCGGGACGATCTGGGAGCTTGCTTCCGGGGCAAAACCCAACCTTGCCAGGCTCGCCTGCCTGGCAAGGTAGGTCCTTCCCTTAGCGATGCCTCGTTCCTCTGGCTCGCCTTGGCCTTCTTGACTTGCACTTGGATCCTTCAAAGGAATTGATCCTCCTTGTTTGGTTTGATCTTGGTCTTGCAATCTGGTCTCTGGCCTGTGCACAGTCCGTGCAATGGACCCATGGTCTGTTGCACCGACAGCTGGTGATCTATGGGGCAATGTAGCCCCTTTGTTGGTTCGGCGAGGAGTGGTGATCGATGCAAAGAGCAAGTACAACAAGGAACACACGATTTTACCCAGGTTCGGGCCGCCTGGGGGTGTAAAACCCTACTCCTGCCTTTGGTGTATTGGGTGGTGTTTGGGGCACAAATACACGGAGTGCTCTCCCCCGGCAAGTGGTGCAGAGAGCGGCTAAACGGATACCTATGCTTGAGAGTTGCAAAGATTCGAACCCCTCTAATGTTGCCTTGGCCCTCCTTTTATAGATCAAGGGGTCACCATAGTGGCAAAAAGGTCATTACAGGATTAAATGCACTGCTAGGTGTTGTGTGGAGGTTGAATCCCGGCAAGGCTGCCGCGCCGCTTATCCAGCTACCTCCTATTAGCGTGACACACCATCAGGATGGGTGTCAATAAAGGTGATTTGCCTCCCCAGCGAGCTGACACGCACGGGTTACATCCTCCTAAACACCTGCGAGCTTGACACCTCACTAATCAGCGACCAGCTAGTCAAAGAGGCGAAGCGCTGGTGTTGGCGGGAAGCCCATGCCCAAGGGGCCTGCGGGGGCTTGACTTGCTGGCTCATCCCTGCCGGAGTTTGTTGCTTCCGTTGTAATATTTGTAGCTTGTTCCAAGGCTTGGCCTTCTTAATGCTCTCCTTGATCTCACGAAGAGCGGCTTCTCTGGTTTGGTTGCATATGAGACTTGGCACTTGAAGTAAGACTTGCAACCCGCCTGTGCATAATTTAGGGCGGCAAACACTCATGTTTGTTGCACCGACAGGAGCCCCTGGGCATCGTTGGGGTAGCCCCAAAAAATGCACAATCGCACACATCGATCTTGCCGGGATCAATGTCGTGTCTTTGAGATCTTCTTTGCTTCCTCATTAACCTCGGACCCAGGCCAGCCCCCAGCCATACTTTAGTTCTCTTGGGGTTGCAGTGGCACAAGCCATCGCACCGGAGACTAGGGGGCGCCCACGTATGAGGGGTGCCGTTGGGTCGTGTACGCGTGGTTTGCGGTAACTGCCGTTTCTGTCATCACGTCCTCTTTTGCTGCAGCTTTTCTCTGTTTCCCCATGACACGGATTATGCGCGGGACATGTGATTGGTGTAGAAGGGTGGTCGTGACGGTAGTGCTCCGGCCATAGGAGTCAGGTCATCGGATTGGTGAGAATGGGCGGTTGATGGAGCAAGACGCCAGCCAGCGATAAAGAGAGCTGGATTGGCGGAGCGGGGAGGTTGCTCCAGAGTAGTGGAGAGCCAGCCCCCCTGGCTCCCGCTATAAAAGGAGGGGCGTGAGGGTAGCGATGCTCATCCATCTCCTCCTTCTTCTCTTTTCCTGCCCCTGCCTCCACCATGGCGAGAGGAAGAGGTCGGGCTCGTGCTCGTGCTCTGGCCACGGCGGTGAGAGCTTCTCCTCGACACCATGCCTTGGCTTCGACTGCGGTTGTAGAGGCTGGTTCCAGTGCACGAGGCAGAGCCACGGGGCAAGGTCGGGGTCGATGCGGCGCCCATGGTCGAGGCGGACGGAGCGGTGGGCTTGCCATTTCCCCTCCAACTGCTCCACCCCCGGCAGAAGGGCATACGGGGGACACGGCGCTTGAGTTTGTCGTCAAGCTGCACGGTCCTCCTCGTAGTCGCCTGCGGCTCGCCCCGTCCTTTTGCTAGGGTGATGGAGGTCGACCAGCCGCTTGGGTTATGGCTGCGCATGAGCGGCTGCTGCAATGGCGCCGTGTGGGTGAACGTCGAGTTCCCCGTGCCTCGTGTCATGCTGCTTAGGCACGGGTGGAAAACCTTCGCCCACGCCCACTATCATGTGGAGGGGCATGTCCTTCGCTTCAAGCTGGTGGAGTCTGACATGCTCTCCGCCAAGGTCTTCGAGCGTTTAGGCACTCGTCTCGGGTGCTGTGTAGAAAGCTCGAGCAACGACGAAAGCTCCTCCTCAAGCGACATCAACGAGGAGGACACTGATGGCGAAGACGGCAGCGGCGGGCATCCGGTCGTCAATTCCGAAGACGACGACTTAGACTCCAGCTGAACGCCGACAGCACCGTCATCACCAGCTAGGTGCCGGCGGCACCATCATCTGCAGAGGGCCCCCGGCAAAGCGATTTGCTGGGGGTGCTTCGCCTAGACGCCACCTCCAGCTGGACCCCGGCAGGCTCGTGGACTCTGGTTCGTCTTCCCTGCCGGGGGTGCTCCGCTTAGCTGCTCCCTCCATCCTGGCTTCATCCTCTAGTCCTGGCGGGGGTGACCAGGGCATCGCCTAGGTGCTCCTTTTGCCCTTTTTGCACTTGAGATAAACCCTAGGAGGAGAGGGACAAGAAAGGCATTACGGAGCACTTTTCTTTTTTAATCAAAAATGTAGGCATTTGCCGTGTTTGAATCAGATTTATGTATTCCCTCATCCATGTTTGCACCTGTATGATTTGTACTTGTTGCCTAACGCAAATCTTAAAACAAACCTTGTCGGGAACTTATGCATGCTTTCAACGTTTTGAAGGACTTGCCTTCAACACTCTTTTGCAAGTAAGGTTTTCGGCAAAGCCTCTTGCCGGCCTTCAACGCAACTACTACTAATCTCCGTCGAGTAGACTCGAAGCTAGTTAGGAGCGCTAACAGTGGCCGGCTTCTTACTGGTATTTTCCAAATGCAGCTGCAACTAATCCTGTCAAGTGGACTCGAGGTAAGGATAGGAGCGCAAATGGTAGACGCGGCAAGGTTTCCTCGCGTGCAAGTTTCTCATACGTAGGCGCAATATGAAATGACGGGAAATTTTAGATGAAACAAGCTTATCTCTCTTTGCTGTACTTCCTATCACTTAGATAAGGAAGAGCTGCCATAGGACCAAATACACAAGCCTGCTTCCATCCCCCCAGGGAAGTTGCTCGAGAGGGATCCTTTTGCCTTTGTCAGAAAAAGAAAGAGAGAAGGTAGCATGAAGCCCTCAACGACATGTTAGTCATCTTATCTAAAACCAGTGTAATCACACACTGGTACAACGAGGTGCTATACAAACGGTTTTTAACCCCTTTTCGCGACGACGTTCTGAACCGTCGCCAAGTGAGTGACTGCGATAGGGGGGGTCCTTCCCACACGACCCAGAAACCGTCGGGGATAGGCCCTGTTGGTACACACACTCAGCAAAATGAGGTCATGTGCGACGGGCGAGCGATCAAATACGGTTATACCTACAGTTGTGCTAAAAAAATACAATTTTATAGGCCAAATCATTTCCGGTCGTAAGTACATCCCACACAGTCAGTCCCGGCTAAACATTTCTGTTCGTATGTACATTCCACACAGTCAATCCAAGGAATATGTTTCTGTTAGTATGTACATCCCACATAGTTAATCCAAGAAGTACGTTTCTGTTCGTATATACATCCCACACAATCACTCCAAGGAAAATGTTTCTGTTCGCAGGTACATCACACACAATTTTCCCCATTAAATCGTTTGTGATAGCGTTGCCATTGCACACGATATTAACAATTTTATCGTTTGCGTTATTGAATGCATCACACATGGTGCGTAGAAGAAACTGTGTGTCAAAGGCTGTCCATCACACACACTTTTTATGTGGTAAACGTTTGCGTAAGGTGGCCTAACGCAAACAGTTTTCAAGAGGATGTCGTGTGTGATTGTTCATTGATCCAACACGGTTTATTCCTAGAAACTGTGTGCGTTGCCTGAGGTCATCGCCCACGGTGTTTTCTCAATAACCATTTGCAATAGAAAAACCCAATTAGCTTGCTAATTGGCCATTAGTAGGCTAATTGCCCTATTATCAGTAATCCATTTATTAATCTAATTGACATTTCATATTAAGCACACAATATATTTCATTTTCATATTAAGGAAGCAGGATTTCATAATTGAAATACATCAGAGTTCAACATCATATAGCTTCAGCACTCAGCTACCCCATTACACATCTACACCAGGACCAAGTTTCATATGCAACATCTATAACCTTTCGAAATTAGCATCATAGACGGTACATGGACAGATGGATCTCATCTGGAAAATTGCTGAAGCGGAAGGCGAATATTGAGCCTTCATTGATGTTGATGGTCTTTGCAACTTTAGGCCAGTGCCTGTCCATCCTTCGTCCTCTTCAGGAACACTTCAATATTGAACCGTGGGTGTTGTATGAATACCTTCCTCGCCTCCTAACCATACAGGTTGTTTGAGAGGTAATCATAAGTGAACTGCTTTGGAAAGGCCTGAAAACAAGGATATGCATAAATATCTTCTCTAGATTTGAAATGGCGAACGCAGTGAGAGGTCATGTCCGCCCTGACCCCCTTGACCGTGGACCTTAACCGTGTATGTCCGGCTTTGAGCACAACATTATCCTTGACGGTGTATGTCACCTTGTGTCCAGATCTGAGATGCCACATGTACCAGATGAACGACTCCAAGTTCGGCCCCCTGATGCTAGGTGCGAGCCGAGGAACA
This sequence comes from Thinopyrum elongatum, assembly GCA_011799875.1. Taxonomy (NCBI): domain Eukaryota; kingdom Viridiplantae; phylum Streptophyta; class Magnoliopsida; order Poales; family Poaceae; genus Thinopyrum; species Thinopyrum elongatum. Next base: position 180,075,209 of record CM022297.1, on the reverse strand, counting down.
CTGTTGGAGAGACCCCCCTCATAATTTACCTACATTGGTCATTTGATTCATAGGATAGAATGCTATAGGAATTTTTCCTATGAAATCATGTGTTAATTGGCAATCTAGCATCCACTCCAACTTTTTTTCACTTCCTTTGTTTTTCCTGTGTCAAACACTGTGCTAATGCTATGGGATTCAAGTGGGCATGCCACTCCAATCCTTTATTTTTCCTATTCCTGCGTTTTAAGTTCCTACTAATGAAAGAAAAGAAACGGAGGGAGTACTTCCTCTAAATGATGTGCCGCTGCAAGAGCCTCCTATATTATTAACCATGTTATAAAAGGTGGCACAACTTTGGCTATAGTACTGTACTAAAGGTGAGTAGGCGACCTTGCATCAATGATGATGGTACTACAGTATATATACTTCTGGCAATCTGACACCGAATGAATTGCTGCACGTGCACCGCTTGTATAAAGTCCACTATTGTAAGCAAAAGCTTCTCCTCGTGCTGTGAGCCACCGCGCGCGCGTGGGCGAGGGAGAGGGCGTAGTAAGCAAGCTTCTCATCGTTCTGTGAGTTGATGGGACACATCAAAGTTATTTAGTACTCTCTCCAAAAAGGGCCGACCATGTCCATGGCTACTATCTCGTGCTCCGCCATTGAGTACGTGCACGATTCACGTGCCAACAAGGAGAAAAAATATTGCGTAGTACGTGCCATCGAAGTGCACGACTCACTTACACACTGCTTATCTCCATTTTCTTGCATGACACGTGCACCTTGATGCTAGATGTCCCGCGTGTTGGCAAAAGGATGAACAAAGCTCACGTAAAGAGTGGAAGAACATAGATTCCCGATGACCGGGAAGGAGCAAGGAACCTCGCGGTGGAGCGTCTGCACTCATAATACTTTATATTATTCAGCGATATAAAATCAACCAAATCTCTCCACATTTCTATACCATTCTATAGTGTGGGAATAACTTTGAATGTAAGCCATTGATTCACTCTATCCAACGGTCAATAGTTGGCAAATCCAAACAAAACCAGCCATTGGATAAACTCTTTAGCACTTAGATTGTTGCCACCTTGCACATCCTGCTACACCGCAGAAACTTCCGCACTATCTGGTGAACCATCCCGAACATTCATGCGAAGCTGTGGAGACTTGCAGCGTACGTGCTCACGCAACATGTAGGTTCACAACTTCACATGCTATCGTAGTCAGCTTCCCCATTTCTTTTCTTTACTTTTCTCTAAGAAGTACAAGCCTGCCCTGTACGTGAATAAATCTTTCTTGCTGCACTTACGTACGTGGCAGGACATGGTGTCAAATCTCATTTAGTTACTAATTTTGTGTTACCAAAGAAAACACGTGGTTCATTTTTAAATTAAAGTAGTCGAAACCAGCATGGAGCTAATCAGTTACATTGAACATTCTTTTTTGATATATTTGCGAAAAGATATATTCATAATCTCACATGTTATTATAGACTGCCCAAATGTTAATTTGGTACTTCCTATGTTCACTTTTAGAAGACGTATTAGACAATTCAGACAGTGCTCAAAACAGTTCAAAGCTGGCTGTCCAAAATGTCTTATAAAAATGAACGGAGGGAGTACTATTTAGAGCATGCACAGTGCTTGATAAGACAGTTTTATCTTAAGCCTGTCACGTAATCACGAGGAGACAACAAAATATGTTGTAGTGGGTTATTTTTAGTCTTATCATTGATAATGCGATATTTCTAAATATTTGGTGAGACATATTGTTGCTAAGAGATCATCTATTAATCAAGAGAAGACATGCATTTTCTTATGGTCTATCTCATCCACCTCATCATTTATCCTACATGGCAGTCCAATGATAATACCATTATAAACACGTAAAACCAGTTAAAGCACGTGTAATGTTACCTGCAATTAAATAATAATAATAACATGTAATAAGGTGTAACAACATCTCTATATCATTGAAAAAACAAACATCTATATAGGTTTGGCATGTGTATTTTAATTAGGTATATGTTTCTGTATGATAATTGATGTGCAAAGCACGTGCAATTTACTAGTAACCGAAAGAGTCCGAAACACATCATACATGGCCCACCTCACGCATTCATCATATTCCTCGGCCTCCGTGCGACACCTAGTTATAGTATATCCAACAGCCCGTATCGCTTCTCGCTCCTCTTCCTTATAGCCTGCTGACTGTACCTTATTATACTTGCTCTTTGAGCAAAGGGCCTCCCTAAGCACACATTAATTTCCTGGGCATGCTTCTTTTCTACTCAATATTGCATGCATGTTGAGTGTGTTGGCAACTCTACTGCTAGCTTGCTGGCTCATCTTGCAATTGACGCTGACACATTGCAACACTCCTGCAAGGCCTAGAGGTTAATTTGAGAACAAGTACACAGAGGAAAATTTGACAGACATGACTTATAAGTTGATAGAAGTCATATCACTTTTGTTGGAAACATGTCATAAAGTAACGCGATAGACCTTCTTTCCAGCCAATTAACATGTGTTCAAAAAACAAAAAGTAACGCGATAGACCTTCGATTAACATGTGTTCAAAAAACAAAAAATGTCAAAAATTACAAAACAAGGACCTCGAGGTTAATTCAACTAATAGGACAGAGCACTATATACATTTAAGACAATTAAATGTTTACAGTGACCCAACCCATCAGTTAATTTAACATCGAGGCCACTTCCCATCCGATCACCCATCTGATGACTACTCGAGCCTTAGCGCAGTTGACTCAGGAGTTCTGTTAGATGAGCTATCAGTATGGAAGTTGGTCCTTGCTAATATAGGACACCTCTTCGCGTATGGTGTACCCGGATGACCGCGTGTTGCCGCCCAATGGCCAATGCCACGTTCCCCGCGAATGTAGAAGCTTCCCTCCCTCGTCTAGCTGGTTCCCGTGTTTTCCCCTGTTTTTTGCTGCCTGCCCACCTATAGAACCGCCTCGCACCGGCCAATTTCTCTCCAAACACCTAGGGAGGCGGTTGAACCGAACAAGTCTGACTTGTTTCTAGTGCATTCGTTGATGTGGCACCGAAAGGGTGTGATAGCCGACTCTGACGAAATAATTGACAACCACGTTGGCATACATGAGCATGGGGCCTAGTTGTCAGCATGCTGGACGGAGTAAGTAACACAAGACAAAATGGAGCATGGAAGGGTGCGAATCGATTCGCTCACGTGTGACGACCACTGGAGCGATCCACTCAGATTGTACGTAAGCAAATTCATGCAAACACTGTTGGTTATACTATGAGTAGGTGACCTTGCGCTTGGCTCTTCGCCTCTTCTGGAAGTCGAACAATGATGATGGTACTACAGTATATATACTTCTGGCAATCTGACACCGAATGAACTGTTGCATGTCCACCACTTGTATAAAGCCCACTATTGTAAGCAAAAGCTTCTCCTCGTGCTGCGAGCCACCGCGTGCGCATGGGCAAGGGAGAGGGCATAGTAAGCAAGCTTCTCGTCATTCTGTGAGTTGACGGGACACATCAAAGTTATTTAGTACTCTCTCCAAAAAGGGCTGACCATGTCCATGGCTACCATCCCGTGCTCCGCCATTGAGTACGTGCATGATTCACGTGCCATCGAGGAGAAAAAATATTGCGTAGTACGTGCCATCGAATAGAAAAATGCGCCACCGCATCATGGTCGAACTTTGATTCATTCACGCGTGGTTCCCAAGAACAACTACTACACTCGCCAAATTATCACGTGAGCTGCCTCTTCATATAGAAATGAGCTCACCGTGTACCCGCGCGTGAGTAATTGGGAAAGAGGCAAAGAGTACCTGCGTCGGTGCCTGCACCTCTTCTCTTGGTGCTCGTATTCCTTTTTTTCGGGTGATTCGTGCATGTACTCCACCTACGTTCGTGACCGTTGGTGAGTCTCTCCTACTACTTAACTCCATTTTCTTGCATGACACGTGGACCTGGATGCTGGATGTCCCACGTGTCGGCAAAACGAAGAAGAACGCTTTTCAACGACCGAGGAGCAAGGAACCTCGTGGTGGAGCGTCTGGACTCTTAATATTTTATATTCAGCAATATAAAATCAACCCAATCTTCTCCACATCCTAGTAGACCGGAAGAGTCCGAAACACGGCAGCCCAGTGTAGTTACATCATGCATGGCCCACCTCACGCTATCACCATATTTCTTGGCCTCCGTGCGACACCTAGCTCTAGTAATCCACCAGCCTGTATCGCTTCTTGCTCCTAGTCTCTCTCAAAGTGCGGCGGGATGGCGATTTTGCTGTCTATTGAGGTCGGTTAACTCACACTCGCTCCCGACATGCTAAGAGCATTCTAAATTTTTTACTGTAGTACTCTATTGTTATGCCAAGAAGAGGAAGCGCTTTGACCGACGGACCAAACGAGACAGGCGTGCCATGCCGTGAGTGGGTCCAGTTTCTTGTTTTGAACTTGTTTGGTGTAGTAGTAACACTTGGTTTTGCACCTTCATAGAATGGTGCAAATCCCCACTAAAAAGGCGCTTTGCTTTCTGCTAATCCCGTCAACCATTCTTGTTTTGTGCATTAAATTGTTAAGTGCCATGATTAAGATATAATTGACCAATGCATGTAAAACGTTCTTGTTTACTGTAGTACTCCTCACGCATGCATGTGTTGCAATTAGTACTACTCCCTTCATCCATACGTATATATAGGGCCTAATGTATTCTTTGAGGTTGCCTTTGACTATTGATAAGATTTTATATAGTTTCAAAATTATATCATTCGAAGATCCTTTCGCATATGAAATTGACGGTATGCTTTGAGCAGCTTGCATGTCCTATACTGCTCGAACATGTGGTCAAAGTTAGTCTCAAAAAATGCATTAGGCCCTATATACATGGACAAAGGGAGTACATGATACTAGCAAACGCGCACCATCTAGTAGTTCATTGGTTGGTTTCGATTTTTGAATTGAGTAGTGCTACTAGTACACTTGATGCTGTGCTGCTACCGTCCAATATTCGCGTGTGGTGGTTTCTAGTATATAAAAAAAGGAGATAGTACTTACTGTGGGAAAGGTGAAGTGATGGTTGCTTCGTCCGAGCAACTTATTACTCTAGGAATATTGGAGTACCAGCAGATTCAATGAAGAGTGAAATGATGGTTGCTTCGTCCGAGCAACTTACTATGGCGAAGGTGGGGCTCTGTGATTTGACTACTCACTAGTCATTATTACCGCGGCGTAACGACTGGGGTGAATCTCCCCTGCCGTTGTGCACTCAATATTGGTGGATGGCAGGTGGAGCCGGATGAAGGATGTCCCACATGTCGGCGAAACGAAGTTGAATTGTTTCAGGCATTGCTATCAATCTTTCAGGATTTGTTTATATGTATGCATAATTTTCCAGCATAATGCAATTGTACTGTAATGCTATGAAGGTTTCAACTTTGGTTCCCGCAAAAAAAAAGGTTTCAACTTAGGATTCATGTGTCCTCTTACCTAAAGATTGTCCCGTTACAACATTCCATCAAATACAAATGAAACTACCATGGCTGCTAATGCATCTCAATGATTCGCAGATCAGCGCCAATATTCACATCACAACTGAAGACAAAGTTGTGAGAAGGTGTACAAATAAAGAAAATATATAATTGATCGATGTTGTTCGTAGGCACGGCTCCATTTCCTGGCCACGGTGTTCATTGGTTGGCAGCTAGTTTCACGTAGCTCTGTAGCCAAGAAAGAGGTGTATGGAGCACATCACAATCGGATCATTTTGTGCAGTTCCACTAAAATCGAGCTGATCATCCCTGTCTGCAAAGATATTCAGTCAGTGTGATTACAATAATAGTTGAACTAGATGATGAAACATAACACACACAAATAGAAGCCGATCTCCTCTGCAATCTCTCTTTAAGACTAACTACTTGTTGGAGAAGATTAGGCTCGGAGTTGGATGAGGAGGATAGCATAACCAATCTCCCTTTCTGCAGTCCCACAAAAATGTAAAAATGTTGCCCATGTGACATTTTGCCGGAACTACACAAAACACGCTTAAGAAAAAAGTGATCTGTGCAGTTCACCAAAAGGTCGCAATAACAACGAGGTGAAATGGATAGCCCTGTTTGCAAAAAGAGGTAGAAAGGAAACAATTACTGCCCAATAATAGTTGAAGACACATACACCGACAAACTTGTTTAAAAAAAATACGCCGACAAAAAAGAAGCATATTCCATGTCATAAGGGAAAGACAGCAGCATGGTGGTTTATCAAAAATAGTGTGAGGACGAGATTTGCAAGATGGAAAGTACGCCGGCCAAGATACATTTTAAGCAAAGAAATAAAGAACATCCGCATGCAGGATTTTCCACATGCAGCAACATGGGAAGATGGGCAGTGGAGCAAGGCCGGAGGAAGCTGTACCTGAGGGTCGTCAGGATGTAACTAGGAGGGCAGCGACCACCTGGATCTGCCCATACTGCGGCAGCGAGCAAGTGGCAAAGGCCCTACCGTGCCAGAGCTTGGTCAGAGAGAACGGCAGGTACCGCAGATCGGGACGTGCTGCCTCGACGATGTCAAACGGAGAAACAATGCGCATCCTCCCTTTTCACCAGTGAACGGGATGCGGCCGGATCAGTGACCAACGGTGAGAGAGAGAGAGAGGCCATGGCCGCCTTGTGTTAGATATAGTGTGAAGAGAGACAAACCCCGGCACGCAGACTCCATTGTATATAGTGGAGCGGATTTCTTTTTTCTCGATGACAATCGTTTTATATTCTATACGTGCCATTGAGGAATATAATTTTATTTAAAACTAACACGTCAAGTCGAACTTTGTTCTGTGTACGCATGGTACACGACCCTCCTTCAAGTAAACAACCGCTATACACGTCAAATTATCATGTGGGCTGCCTTTTTGTACAGAAATGAGCTCCACCGTCTACCCCGCGGGTGTGGCTGGGAACGAGACCTGAGTGCATGCGTCGTGCGTGCACCTCTTCTCTACGCGCAGGTACTTACGTGGGTGTGTGTGAGAGAGATGGTTTGTGTGAAACAGAGGCAATGTGTCGATGATATCTCAAAGAAAAAAATGTTACATATGCAATGTATGTGAAACAGAGGCCTGTATATATCATATATAGAGGGAGTGATCCACGAGAAGAGAGTGGAGGGATCATCGGCGTGAGAAATCGATAGAATTGAAGAGAGGGATGAAGTGTGTGGGTGCGCGATCGATAAAGAGTGCCATCAAATTTGTGTTTGTCCACGTCAAAGATATAGGGCGGCTGGCCTACTGGAATGTGAGAGGGGAGAGGTGCAGTTTGTCTCTGTGGCATGGATACCTACCTATAACGTTCGACTATCAGTGTGTGTGTGGGGGGGGGGGGCAGAGACCTAACTATAGAGAGGTAGATCGACTGGTATATGTGTGGAGAAGGAGAGATACCTAGCTATGTACTGAGGGAGATCGATCGGCCCCCATGAATATGTGTAGCAAAGGAATAAGGTTCGAAGAGAGACAAAGCTAGAGTGTCGGAGGGTTGGTGGTGGAGTTGCTTCTGACAAATGGTGGGAGAGGCCTGCTAGACAAGCGGCAGGTACGACTACAATATCAATAAGAGAGGGGATGCGTGCCTATCTGTGCACGTGCATGTGAGAGACGGGTCGGGAGGCATTCCAGGATGATGAGGGGGACGATAAGGCTGTGGTAAGTAGACGCCTACTATATCGAAGGGGGAGGAGTGTGCGAGTATGAGATTGATGAAAAGAGGGGCGGGAGTGTGCACATGCGTGGAACCGTATTAGACAGAGGGGGCATGGACATTGAGAAGAGAAGAGGGAAAGCGTGTGTTTGTGGTAGGCACACTTGGCTAGAGAGGTATATTGACCGGTGTGTGCCGGAAAGAAGGAGCCGGGAGGCCTACACACACCTTGGGTGAACGACCCTACATTTGAACAAGAGAAATAACGAATGTGCGCGATGGAGAGAATTCCGAGGGAGGGTGAGAGGGGGGCGTGCGTGTGCATGCACGAGAGAAAGTTAGCGCTAGCTACATAGAGAAGAGGATTGTGTGGGTGTAAAAGATGAACAGAGATCATAATTCATTATAAAAGTGGATTCGGATATTTGAACAAGAGATCATAGTGTTTTAAACCGATGCATGCATGAATATAATGGTGATATGCATGGTGTGGTTATGAACATGTTATACTACATATAATATATATAACATTTATTTGAATTTGTGATAATGTGTGGCTTTTGCAGCTCAGGGCTAAATACTTGTCATAATGTAGGGGGCGGGGCACTATACTTTGTGTGATAAACACAATGTACATATGAAACATGGTTTAGATTACGAAGATCTAGCTAGTACTTCAAATGTACTATTATTTGGAATCGACATCAAGTGTATTCAAAATTTTGAATTCGAGTTCACATATATAGTACACATAGTTCATATCTAACTCTATAGTAATCATGTGGTGTGTTGTTAAGATAATGTACAAATGATGGTTTAACTTGGCAACAATCATGATTGTAGATTTTTATCCAAATAGAGAAACAAATTCAAATTTAGTTCGAATTGCAGCGGTAGTATATACATTTGGAATGCACTAAAATGTTCGTATGAGTAGGTTACATTCATTATACAGCTAGCGAAAAAATTTAATTGGACATAACATGGATTCATAGTTTTGAATAGCATTTGTACAGTAAAAGGGGACAAGACTCTCTCTTTGTGTGGTGCGAATAGTTTCTTTTTTTTCATCTACGGAAGTGCGAATTGACTTGGTACATTCATTATTACACGTTAGGCTTTTCCTGAAATTTCAACCCGTGCCTTGTTATCCCAAAAATTCAGATATCGCTTTGTGTCTTTGTGCTCCGAAAACTCGCGCCTTGCTATCCCGAAATTACAACGCGCGTGAAAACTCCCTCCAGCTGCCAAATCCCGACACGCAAAATCCCTGTTCTAACCTTGAGCCGAAAGGGCCGCTAGTTCAAATAGGTGGGGGTACTTTTGTAACACACCCTACATTTTGGACAAGCACGTCCCTAATTCATGGTTCCCCCTCCCATCACCTCCTTTTCGCCATTCGAAAACCCAGGCCGCCATTACCTCTATGTTCTAGCCGCAAAACCCCACCCTCCACTGTCCGCCACCCGACCGCTACCCAGCCAGAGCCTCTTCCCCGATGACGTCGTCCACCACAATAGCTCGACGCCCCTCATCCACCGCCCGGATGAGGATCCGTCGTTGATCTTGTCGTCCCGCCGGTTTAGCCGCCCCGTCTCCACCTCCAAGAAGCTGCTTCGATGATCGCCTCGTCTATCGCGGCTGCTCCATCCCCACAGCGCTGCCTGAACCTGCTCCACCAGAACCGCAGCATCCCCACCGACTCCTCGAACGAAGCTGGGGCCTACTAGGCGCCACCAAAGAGGTTGTACACTCATTGCATCGCACCTTCTCCTTAACTCGACCTCCCGGTGCCGCCAGTGCTCGATCCTGCTCCCCCATGGCGCGGCTACCTCGAAGCTGGCACCACCGGCGGCATCTCCACGGCAGCTCTCCCCCAGTGCGAGGGTCCCACGGTGGCGGCGTCCATACCAGCCGGAGCTGCTGCTGCTGCTCCGGCTCTCGCTCACTCACGCTACTGCTACTGCTCCGGCTCTCGCTCGCCCGCGCTGCTGCTGCTTGCTACTTCTTGAGCTTGCGTTGATTTTTCCCTTGAAGAGGAAAGGGTGATGCAACAAAGTAGAGATAAGTATTTCCCTCAGTTAAGAACCAAGGTATCAATCCAGTAGGAGGCACAAGTAAGTCTCCAATCTCTGCACCTGCACAAACTAACAAACACTTGTACTCAACACGAAAAAGGGGTTGTCAATCCCTTCACGGTCTTGAACAAGAGTGAGATCTAATAGAGATAGGTATAAAAGTTAAATAAAAGAGCAAACTAAAATAAATATAAATAAATTGCAGCAAGGTATTTTTGGGTTTTTTTGGTTTATATATCTGAAAATATATGATGGAAAATAGACCCAGGGGCCATAGGTTTAACTAGAGGCTTCTCTCTTGAAGATAGCATACGGTGGGTAAACAAATTACTGTTGAGCAATTGATAGAAAAGCGCAAAGTTATGATGATATCTAAGGCAATGATCATGAATATAGGCATCACGTCTGTGACAAGTAGACCAAAACGATTCCGCATCTACTACTATCACTCCACACATCGACCGACTCCTGCCTGCATCTAGAGTATTAAGTTCATAAGAACAGAGCAACGCTTTAAGTAAGATGACATGATGTAGAGGGATAAACTCAAGAAATATGACATAAACCCCATCTTTTTATCCTTGATGGCAACAATATAATACGTGCCTCGCTACCCCTTCTGTCACTGGGTGAGGACACCGCAAGATTGAACCCAAAACTAAGCACCTCTCCCATTGCAAGAAAAACCAATCTAGTTGGCCAAACCAAACCGATAGTTCGAAGAGAAATACAAAGATATCTTAATCATGCATAAAATAGTTCATAGAAGACTCAAATAATATTGGTAGATAATCTGATCATAAATCCACAATTCATCGGATCTCAAGAAACACACCGCAAAAAAAGTATTACATCCAATAGATCTCCACGAACATCGAGGAGAACATTGTATTGAAGATCAAAGAGAGAGAAGAAGCCATCTAGCTACTAGCTATGGACCCGTAGGTCTGTGGTAAACTACTCACACATCATCGAAAGGGCATCAAGGTTGATGTAGATTCCCTCCGTGATCGAATCCCCCTCCGGCAGATCGCCGGAAAAGGCCCCAAGATGGGATCTCATGGGAACAGAGATTTGCGGTGGTGGAAAAGTATTTTGGTGGACGCTTCTGGTGCTGGGGGAATATTTGGGAATTTATAGTGCAAAGATTAGGGTTGGGGGACTCCCAGGGGTCCACAAGCCAGGGGGCGCCCCCCTAGGGCGCGCCCTGTGGGCTTGTGGGCTCCTCGTGAGTCTTCTGACCCCCTCCCCAAGTCCTCTGGGTGTCTTCTGGTCCAAGAAAAATCATCGCGAAAGTTTTATGCCGTTTGGACTCCGTTTGGTATTCCTTTTCTGTAAAACTCAAAAACAAGGAAAAAACAGAAACTGGCACTGGGCTCTAGGTTAATAGGTTAGTCCCAAAAATAATATAAAATAGCATATTAATGCATATAAAACATCCAAAACAGATAATATAATAGCATGGAACGATCCAAAATTATAGATACATTGGAGACGTATCAAGCATCCCCAAGCTTAATTCTTGCTCGTCCTCGAATAGGTAAATGATAAAAACAGAATTTTTGATGTGGAATGCTACCTAACATATTTATCAATGTAATCTTCTTTATTGTGGCATGAATATTCAGATCCATAAGATTCAAAACAAAAGTTTAATATTGACATAGAAACAATAATACTTCAAGCATACTAATAAAGCAATCATGTCTTCTCAAAATAACATGGCCAAAGAAAGTTATCCCTACAAAATCATATAGTCTGGCTATGCTCCATCTTCATCACACAAAGTATTTCATCATGCACAACCCTAATGACAAGCCAAGAAATTGTTTCATACTTTTGGTGTTCTCAAACTTTTTCAACTTTCACGCAATACATGAGCGTGAGCCATGGATATAGCACTATAGGTGGAATAGAAAATGGTGGTTGTGGAGAAGACAAAAAAGAAGGAGAAAGTCTCACATCAACTAGGCGAATTAATGGGCTATGGAGATGCCCATCAATTGATATCGATGCAAGTGAGTAGGGATTGCCATGCAACGGATGCACTAGAGCTATAAGTTTATGAAAGCTAAAAAAGAAACTAAGCGGGTGTGCATCCAACTTGCTTGCTCACGAAGACCTAGGGCAATTTGAGGAAGCCCATCATTGGAATATACAAGCCAAGTTCTATAATGAAAAATTCCCACTAGTATATGAAAGTGACAAAATAGGAGACTCTCTATCATGAAGATCATGATGCTACTTTGAAGCACAAGTGTGGAAAAAGGATAGTAACATTGTCCCTTCTCTCTTTTCTCTCATTTTTTTCTCCTTTCTCTCTTTTTTTGTTTGGGCTTCTTTGGCCTCTTTTATTTTTTGTAAAGTCCGGGGACTCATCCCAACTTGTGAGGGAATCATAGCTTCCATAATCCTTTCTTCACATGGGACAATGCTCTAATAATGATGATCATCACACTTTTATTTACTTACAACTCAAGAATTACAACTCAATACTAGAACAAGATATGCCTCTATATGAATGCCTCTGGCAGTGTACCGGGATGTGCTATGATCAAGAGTAACATGTATAAAAAATATGAACGGTGGCCTTGCCACAAATACTATGCCAACTACATGATCATGCAAAGCAACATGACAATGATGGTGCGTGTCGTAATAAAACGGAACGGTGGAAGTTGCATGGCAATATATCTCGGAATGGCTATGGAAATGCCATAATAGGTAGGTATGGTGGCTGTTTTGAGGATAGGTATATGGTGGGTTTAATGCACCGGCGAAAGTTGCGCGGTACTAGGGAGGCTAGCAATGGTGGAAGGGTGAGAGTGCGTATAATCCATGGACTCAACATTAGTCATAGAGAACTCACATACTTATCCCAAAAATTTATTAGTCATCAAAACAAAGTACTACATGCATGCTCCTAGGGGGATAGATTGGTAGGAAAATACCATCGCTCATCCCCGACCGCCACTCATAAGGAAGACAATCAAAAAATAAATCATGCTCCGACTTCATCACATAACGGTTCACCATACGGGCATGCTATGGGAATCACAAACTTTAACACAAGCATTTCTAATAATACACAATTACTCACTAGCATGACTTTAATATCACCATCTTTATATCTCAAAACAAATGCAAGGAATCAAACTTCTCATCTTATTCAATGCTCTTTATATGAAAGTTTTTATTATATCCCTCTTGGATGCCCATCATATTAGGACTAAATTCATAACCTAAGAAAATTACCATGCCGTTTAAGACTCTCAAAATAATATAAGTGAAGCATGAGAGTTCAACAATTTCTATAAAATAAAGCCAGCGCCGTGCTCTAAAAAGATATAAGTGAAGCACTAGAGCAAACTGCCTAGCTCAAAAGATATAAGTGAAGCACATAGAGTATTCTAATAAATTTACGATTAATGCGTGTCCCTCTCAAAAGGTGTGTACAGAAAGTATTACTGTGGCAAACTAAAAAGCAAAGACTCATACCATACAAGACGCTCCAAGAAAAACACATATCATGTGGTGAATAAAAATATAGCCTCAATTAAATTTACCGATGGATTGAAGACAAAAGAGGGGATGCCATCCGGGGCATCCACAAGCTTAGATGCTTGGTTGTCCTTGAATATTACCTTGGAGTGACTTGGGAATCCCCAAGCTTAGGCTCTTGTCACTCCTTATTCCGTTGTCCATCAAATCTTTACCCAAAACATGAAAACTTCACAACACAAAACTCAACAGAAAAATCATGAGATCCGTTTGTATAATAAAATAAATCACCACTTTAGTTACTGTTGTGAACTCATTCTTAATTTATATTGGTGTTATATCTACTGTATTCCAACTTCTCCATGGTTCATACCCCCCGATACTACCCATAGATTCATCAAAATAAGCAAACAAAACATAGAAAACAGAATCTGTCAAAAACAGAATAGTTTGTAGTAATCTGGAATTTTTGTATACTTCTGTAACTCCAAAAATTCTGAAAACTTAGGACAACCTAGTAAATTTGTATATAAATTTTGTGTAAAAAATTCAGATCAAAATCACGTTTCTGTGATTTTTTAAATTTCTGGCAATGAGCACAAGAGTTTCTGTTTTTCAGCAAGATCAAATCAACTATCACTGTAGACCATCCCAAAGGTCTTACTTGGCTCAAACACTAATAAAAACACCAAAACACAATTAATACAGAGGTAATAATGTGTATTTATTGAAAAACAGAACCAAAAACAAAAAACATAAAAATAAAATTGGGTTGCCTCCCAACTATTGTTTAACGCCCCTAGCAAGGCATAAAACATAGATCTAGGTATTGTCATCTTTGGTATGCAAACCATAAGTAGCCCTCATAATAGATTCATATGGCAACTTAATTTTATTTCTTGGAAAGTGTTCCATGCCCTTCCTTAACGGAAACTGAAATCTAATGTTTTCTTCTTTCATATCAATAATTGCACCAATCGTTCTATGGAAAGGTCTACCAAGAACAATAGGACATGTAGGATTGCAATCTATATCAAGCACAATAAAATCTATGGGAACATAATTCCTATTTGCAACAATAAGAACATCATTAATTCTTCCCATAGGTTTCTTAATAGTGGAATCTGCTAGATGCAAATTCAAAGAACAATCATCAAATTCATGGAAACCTAGCACATCACATAAAGTTTTCGGAATAATGGAAATGCTAGCACCCAAATCACACAAAGCATTGCACTCATAATCTTTAATTTTAATCTTAATAGTAGGTTCCAACTCATAATAAAGCTTTCTAGGGATAGAAACTTCCAACTCAAGTTTTTCTTCAAAAGATTTCATCATAGCATCAACGATATGTTTAGTAAAAGCTTTATTTTGATTCTAAGCATGAGGTGAATTTAACATGGATTGCAACAAGGAAATACAATCTATCAAAGAACAATTATCATAATTAAAGTCCTTGAAATCCAAAAGAGTGGGTTCATCGCTACTTAAAGTTTTGACCTCTCCAATCCCACTTTTATCAATTTTTCATTAAGATCTTTAAACTCTGAATTATTGGGACGCCTTCTAGCTAAAGTTGACTCATCTCCAGTCCCATCTTTATCAAGATTCATATTAGAAAACAAAGATTCAATAGGAGTCACACCAATCACTTTGAGATCTTCATCATTATTTTCACAAAAACTAGAATAACACGCTTTTACAAACCAATCTCGCTTAGCACGCATCCTAGCGGTCCTTTCTTTACATTCATCCATAGAAATTTTAATAGCTTTAAGAGATTCAATAATATCATGCTTGGGTGGCATAGATCTAATCTTCAAAGAATCAATCTCAAGAGAAATTCTATCAACGTTCCTAGCCAAATCATCAATCTTAAGCAAATTTTCTTCTACCATAGTATTGAAATTCTTTTGAGAATTAACAAAATATTTAATATTATGCTCAAGATCAATGGGTATTTTATTATAATTTTCATAAGAATCATTGTAGGAATTACCATAATTATTTGAGGAATTACTAGGAAACAGCCTAGGGTTGAAATTACCTCTATACGCATTATTACCAAAATTGTTCCTACCAATAAAATTCACATCCATAGATTCATTATTATTCTAAATCAAAGTGGACAAAGGCATGTCATTAGGATCAATAGGAGCACTCCTACTAGCAAACAATTTCATAAGTTCATCCATATTTCCACTCAAAGTATTAATTTCTTCAATCGCATGCACTTTTTTACTAGTGGAAGATCTTTCGGTATGCCATTGAAAGTAATTTGCCATAATTTCTAGATGCAAAATTCAATCTGGCATAAATTTTTTGAATGATCATCCTTAAACTTAAACCATGAGTAGGGCAATTTCTTATCATCGATTTCATCCTCTCCCAAGATTGTGCAACATGTTCATGATCAAGTTGCTTAAAATTCATTAGATTGTTCCTAAGGGAGATGATCTTAGCGGGAGGAAACTACTTGGAAATAAAAGAATCTTTACACTTATTCCATGAATCAATACTATTTTTAGGTAAAGATGAAAACCAAGTTTTAGCATGATCTCGTAGTGAGAACGGAAATAGCTTCAATTTAACAATATCATTATCCACATCTTTTTTATTTTGCATATCACACAACTCAACGAAAGAATTTAGATGGGATGCGACATCTTCACTAGGAAGGCCGGAAAATTGCTCTTTCATAACAACATTCAACAAAGCGACATTAATTTCATAAGATTCCGCACTAGTGGCGGGAGCAATCGGAGTACTAATAAAATCATTATTATTAGTATTGGAAAATTCACACAATTTGGTATTTTCTTTAGACATCATGACAAACCAAGCAATCTAGCACATGAGCAAACGAAAAGCAAACAAAAAATGAACGAAAGAAGGGCGAATAAAAAGGCAAATATTTTTGTGTTTTTCTGAAAACGTTTTAGAAGTGGGGGAGAGGAAAACGAGAGGCAAATGGAAAATAATGAAATGCAAGAGATGAGAGTTTATGAAGGGTACTTGGTAATCTTGATGTAGAACCTCCCCGGCAACGGCGCCAGAAATTCTTCCTGTTACTTCTTGAGCTTGCATTCATTTTTCCCTTGAAGAAGAAAGGGTGATGCAGCAAAGTAGAGATAAGTATTTCCCTCAGTTAAGAACCAATATGCACCTGCACAAACTAACAAACACTTGCACTCAACACAAAAAAGGGGTTGTCAATCCCTTCATGGTCTCGAACAAGAGTGACATCTAATAGAGATAGGTATAAAAGATAAATAAAAGAGCAAACTAAAGTAAATATAACTAAATTGCAGCAAGGTATTTTTGGGTTTTTTGGTTTATAGATCTGAAAATATATGGTGGAAAATAGACCCGGGGGCCATAGGTTTAACTAGAGGCTTCGCTCTTGAAGATAACATACGGTGGGTAAACAAATTACTATTGAGCAATTGATAGAAAAGCGCAAAGTTATGACGATATATAAGGCAATGATCATGAATATAGGCATCACGTCCGTGACAAGTAGAACAAAATGATTCCGCATCTACTACTATTACTCCGCACATCGACCGACTCCTGCCTGCATCTAGAGTATTAAGTCCATAAGAACAGAGCAACGCTTTAAGTAAGATGACATGATGTAGAGGGATAAACTCAAGCAATATGACATAAACCACATCTTTGTATCCTTGATGACAAGAATATAATACGTGCCTCGCTACCCCTTCTGTCACTGGGTGAGGACACCGCAAGATTGAACCCAAAACTAAGCACCTCTCCCATTGCAAGAAAAACCAATCTAGTTGGCCAAACCAAACCGATAGTTCGAAGAGAAATACAAAGATATCTTAATCATGCATAAAATAGTTCAGAGAAGACTCAAATAATATTGATAGATAATCTAATCATAAATCCACAATTCATCGGATCTCAACAAACACACCACAAAAAAAGTATTACATCGAATAGATCTCCAAGAATATCGAGGAGAACATTGTATTGAAGATCAAAGAGAGAGAAGAAGCCATCTAGCTACTATCTATGGACCAGTAGGTGTGTGGTAAACTACTCACACATCATCGGAAGGGCATCAAGGTTGATGTAGAGGCCCTCCATGATCAAATCCCCCTCCGGCAGATCGCCAGAACAGGCCCCAAGATGGGATCTCACGGGAACAGAGGCTTGCGGCGGCGGAAAAGTATTTTGGTGGATGCTTCTGGTACTGGGGGAATATTTGGGAATTTATAATGCAAAGATTAGGGTTGGGGGACTCTCGAGGGGTCCACAAGCCAGGGGCGCCCCCCCTACAGCGCGTCCTGTGGGCTTGTGGGCTCCTCGTGAGTCTTCTGACCCCCTCCCCAAGTCCTCTGGTTGTCTTCTGGTCCAAGAAAAATCATCACGAAAGTTTTATTCTGTTTGGTATTCCTTTTCTGTAAAACTAAAAAACAAGGAAAAAACAGAAACTGGCACTGGGCTCTAGGTTAATAGGTTAGTCCCAAAAATAAAATAAAATAAAATAGCATTTTAATGCATATAAAACATCCAAAACAGATAATATAATAGCATGGAACAATAAAAAATTATAGATACATTGGAGACGTATCACTGCTGCTCCGGCTCTCGCTCGCTCGCGTTGCTGCTCTGCTCTTCCCCTCGCTCGTGCTGCTGCTCTGCTCTTGCTCTCGCTCGCGCTGCTGATGCTGGTACACGAGCTACTGCAGCTACACGAGTTGCTGCTCTGGCTCTAGTTTGCGCTGCTGCTCCGGCTGCTATCTGCTTCTGTGTTCCCTGTCGATCACCCGCTGATTTAGATCACTGTTTCTCTACTACTTGTGCTCGAGCGGCCTAAACTACACCTGAAGTGCTTCTCTGCTACCAGTGCGTTCAATTTCGATAGTAACATTCCGATTCCACAGTAAATATTAGTTTTGACAGTTAAGTTCAGAGTCAATAGTTTTTACCTCATCTGTTGTAGTCAGGTGTTTTTTTGGTGATGTAAATTTTACATCTACCACTTTTTGGTAATGTATTTTACATCATCTATTGGAGATGCTATTAGAATACCACTTGAAGTTAATGATGTCTGTCTTGTACTGCTTCACCATCGATGTCTTACGGCTCGCTGGAGCTGCTCCAACGACGAAACCATCCATCACAATAGAGCAGTACCCTGGACGCCGTCTACAGACACCTCAGATCTACCTCCACACCTCCGACAGCCACCTCTATTGCAACTTCTTCAGCGACCAACCCAATGATGCTGAGGTTGACACGGCTACACCAAAGAGGTTGTACACTTGTCGCATCACTCACTACTGCAGGTTGGTCCAAACGCGACAGTCCAATCAGAGACCCTTCAACGAAACTGTGTGCGATGCATTAATCACAAACGGTGATGTAATAAAACCGTCAAAAAAGATACAAAACATTTGCGATGGCGGTCACATCAAACACGGTTCAGATTAGAGTTGCGTGTGCGATGCGTGGCATATGGTTAATCCAGCTGAACCGTTTGCGATGAGGCAGAACAACAGAAACGGGCAGCCAGATGAGGGTGTGCGCGATATACGGCATACAGTTCACTAGGATGAACTATGTGTGATTAGGTAGCACAATAGAAACGGTCAGCCAGATCAAGGTGTGTGCAATGGAGGGCATACAGTTCACTCGGATGAACTGTTTGCGATGAGCCAAGACAACAGAAATAGTTCGACTGAACAAGATGTGTGTGATACGCGGCCAACAGGTCCGTAATCAGAAATGTGTGCGAAGACCAATAATAACACAGATGGTTGCTGCTAATGAGCCGTGTGATTTGCTGTGTCGACAGAAGAACAAGATATATATATATATATATATATATATATATATATATATATATATATATATATATATATATATATATATATATATATATATATATATATATATATATATACATAAACACTATTCTGATCACGGGATCAGAATATTATTCTGATCACAACCTGAACTTCCTGAGTTACCCAACCTGAACTTCCCTATGTAGGAACCCGACCTTCGGGCTATCTTCGCAACCGTGTCTCCCCGCGCGAATTTTTCTGGTCAGTCGTGTTCTATGTGATGTAAGTGTAATCTGCAAACGGTTTTTAACAACTAAATGCCCGTTTTAAATAGAAATCTCGCTCATTGGCGGATTTGCTCTCGGGTCGTGATGAAACATGCCTCTGTTGCAATTTTATTGCCTGAGTTGTTCGACCTGAACTTCCCCCATTGCTAGGTTGAACTTCCGCAAACATTGCCCAAATGGGGCTTGCGATATACCGTTAGAAAGCTATGGACACGGGTATCATGACCCAAGTTAAATTTTTGGCAAAATGTAAGCGGTTTAAGAGCAGTTTTGAAAACCGTTTTTTCTTCATACAAAAAACGTGAATCGTATTTTCGATCGCATTTCTAAACCGTTTATCGGAATGAGGCAAATAATATGGCGTTGGAAAGCTGCTGCAAAACCGCTCCTTCCACATGTTGAAAGTTTTCTCTAATTCCTTATGATTAAAGAGTAATTTAGAAAATCGTAAAATTTCGTAAACCAAACAGCCGAGTTCATATTTTTTATGCCATTTCAAAACGGCTAATCCAATGGAGGAAAATGATATGGCGTTGGAAAGCTTATGAAAATGCGCTACTTTTCCATGTTGAAAGTTTTTTCTAGTTTTGAACGGTTTAAAAATAATTTAGAAAATGGTACAAGTTCCACCGAGTTCGTATTTTCAAGCTAATTTTTTAACCGTATGTCCGAATGCAGTAAATCATATGGCGTTGGAAAGCTTGAGGAAATGGGAAACTTTTTGGTATATATTGTTTTTCCCAATTCCTTACGGTTTTAAGTCAATTTTGAAAATGGCAAAAAATGTTTTTTGACTGTAATTTCTACAAACTTTATCGGAATGGGGCAAATAATATACCGTTGAAAAGCTACGGAAAATGCAAAACTTTTTCATGTAGATGGTTTTCTCTGATTCCTAGCCGTTTTCAAGTAATTTTGAAAACAGCGAGATTATGCGTTCTGCCTTTATCGCAAAACAAATTCTTCAAACATGCACCGCGTGAAGAACTTGAACTTCTCGGCATGTATACTTGAACTTCACTCTGTTTTTCACGCGCTTTTTTGCTCGTAGCTCTTCATCCACTCACGGGAATTGAGCAAGTGATATACCGATCGAAAGCTGCTGTAAACACGAAACTTTTCCGTGTTGATCATTTTTTCATACTCGCGACGGTTTTAAAAGTTTTCATCTGAAATTCATTGAGTGTAGTGGTTGAACTTCCTGCCGTTTTCACGTTGAACTTCTGTGACGTATTTTCGTTTGTAATTTTCTCATCCATTCGTGAGTATTACGCAAATGATATTCCTTTTGTACAAACCTCTCTAACAATATTTTTTTTAACTTTCTCCGACCGAGGACTTGAACTTACACAAATGTTATTCCTGCCATTTTCAAGTAATTTAGAAAATGACGAGATCATGATTTCTGCCTTCATCGCGAAAGGAAATGCACTTCGTGAAAACCTGAACTTCTTGGACATGTCTGTTTGAACTTCACTCTGTTTTTTACATGTTGTTTTTTGCCCGTAACTCCCCAACCACTTACCGTCATTGAGCAAATGATAAAGCGATGAAAAGCTGTGGAAAACACACAACTTTTCCGTGTTGATCATTTTTTCATAGTCACGACGATTGAAAAGAATATTTTTTTGAATACGTAAAACATGTTTTTTACGTTATAAATGAAACTTTTAAACTGCTCATGGGAATGTGACATATAATATACCGTTTGAGAGCAATATTAAAAATGGCAAAACAACATCGTTTTTCCATATTTTTTAACATGTAATTGAAGGTCGGACGTCTCGCACTAGAGATGTTGAACTGCATCGGGAGGAGCACGTGAACTTCTTGCATCAACCCTTTTATGCTTTTAGTTTTTTAGTCTTTTTATTCTCATCTGAAACGCATTTGGTGTAGTAGTTGAACTGCTCGCTGTTTTCACTTTGAACTTCTGTCACGTATTTTTGTTTGTAATTCCTCACCCGTTTCATCGAAGTTGCACAAACGATATACCATTAGATACCTGTTGAAGAGACACAATGTTTTTCTTATACGGTTAAACATTTGTTTTCGAACAACATACACTAAGTTGTTTTAACCGTTTATTTTAGAATAAGAATATTATATACCCTTGGAAGGTTGTTGAATATGAGAAACTTTTTTCATGTAGAGCATTTTTGTTTCAACTATGTAATGGATTGAGAGAATTATTTTAAACACACAAAAAAAAAATCATTTTCTATGTGTTTTCGGACTAGTATATACACGGTGAACCTCCTTCACAAGAATTTTTGAACTTCCTCGGCCGACCACCTAAACTTCTAGCAAAAGTCTTTTTAGACTTTGCCTTTTTATTCTTTTTTCTTTTATGAAACACACTCCATGCAGTAGTTAAACCAGTGGTTGTTTTCACTTTGAACTTCTCTCTGCCTTTTTACCCATAACTCCAAAAACACTCATTGAAATTAAGCAAAACTTTTAAATCATATGTTTTAATATACTTTGGACTTCTGTGCTTTTTTAATTTGAACTTCACATTTTTTATTTTTGAGTAAAGAATTGTTATTGATTTTTAAATAAACATGGAATTTGACTCTTTTTTCAATTTGAATTCATGGTTGATTCTTTAATAATAACAGATATTTGTGTATTTTAAAAAGGTAAATCCTAGATTTTTTTAATAAACAGCGAACACTTCGTTATTTTAGTTTGAACTTCTAGTTTATTTAATGGGATATTTCTTTTTAAACTTTTTGTTTGTTCTTTTTTTATTTGAACTTCTTCCTTTTATTCTTTAGTAGAGAAAAAGTATGAGTTTTTTTATAAATTTTGGACTTCTCTGTTATTTCAATTTGAACTTCTTAAAAAAAATATGGTTTTTAAATAAGCATCAAATAATTTGTTTAGAAAATTTAACTTCATACTTTCAGTTTTCCTAGAATCGAAAAGAATTTTGAGTTTTTCGTATACATGGAACTACTCTGTTTGTTTTAATTTGAACTTCTTGATTATTATTTAAAGTAACAAAAAAAAATCTAAGTTTATTATAAATATCGAACTGATGTATTATAGTAATTTGGACTTCTTGGTTTATTTCTTTTAGTAACAAAAAAATCATAGTTTTCAAATAAATATTGAACCGGTCCGTTATTTATGTTTGAACGTCTTGAGTTTTTTATTTAGAAAATGGTGAAAATCCTTTTTTTTATAATTTTTAAAGTGTTGTATTTTTTGTTTGAACTTCTCACTTCTCATTATTTAGTAACAAAAAAAATGTGAGTTGTTTCAAATGTCGAACTACTCTGTTATTTTAATTTGAACTTCTCAACTTTTTTATTTTGAACTTCTGTGTATATATTTTAGAAACGGGGGAAATAAAACCGATCCATTTTTCCCTATAAGGTATTTCATGAGTTTATTTTTAAGTTGAACACATACGGTTTTTTCTTTTTCCTACATATCTAGGATTTTCATACTAGTTTGTTTGTGAAATGCCTTATTTTTTGTTTTCAAGAGAGAGCTTCTATATTTTTTTTGCGAGAAAAGAGGTGGGAGGCGAGTACTAGAAAATTTTGGATTTATTTTAACAATTTTAAGCATCCATATTTGAACAATTTGAATTTCTCATAATTTTTCCTAGGAACATTTTTTGGGTTTGTCTTTTTTGTTTCTTTTTGGTTTTGACTTTATATTTTTCAGCCATGTTTGAACTTTCGCGGTTTCACACAATTCAGTACATTTTTTTAATTTCCATTTTTTTGTATAGTGAATTTTTCTATTTATTTTTTATATATGAAATTTTCTATGCAAATTTACATGAGCGTGGACTTCAATTCTCTGTAACATAGAACTACTCATTATAACACTTTTACTTTTATTATGAATGTGGAAAATCAACGAGCGACAAATATAACTGAAACTGTAATGATATATCATTGACAACACACGCTTCAGACTGTAGTCTGAACCTTGGCTCTAGTTGTCAACACACGCTTCAGACTGCATAGATCAGCAGCTAACTGATGGGAGCGATGAATTCTGAAACAGCAAACACTGAAATACCAATGTTTCAGGCAACTCAGCTGCTCCCTGCACTTTATAGCAGAAACGCACCTCATGGAGGGACATACTATGCAAGAACTCACAGAGTCACACTTGGACTTTTACTGTTACAAACCTCGGCGAGCAACGTGAGTACATCTGAATCCGCACCTAACGCCATAACTGAACTTTTTATACAGTGATGCTTAAACGTCTCAGCGAGACAGCTAGCTAAAATTCGAACAACATCAGTGGTCGGCTTCTCATACACATGGCTGGCCAGCGCGATGTGAGGGTCGGCGATGGCGTCGACGGAGGAGGCCATCGGCGGCGTCACAGGGCAGGGGGTTATGGCTGCGACAGGTTGGGATCCCACTTACCTCGAGCGTCACTACCGAACGGATGCAGTCGTAGACGTTGGACTGCAATGGCAGGGTGGAGCTGGAGCATGCGTCCACGGCGGTGTGCGTCGCCCATGGATGGCAGGGCTGGTAGCAAGCGCTGGGCTCGTCGCCAGGAGCCGGGCAGAGCCGGGAGGAAGCGGGTTGGTCAAGGCGGGTCGGCAGCGAGCTTGGGCAGGCGACGGCGGCGCTTGGGATCCAGTGACCGGCGATGGCGCTCGGGATCGAGGACCTTGCGGTGGCGCACAGGAATCCATGGCCCGGCAATAGCATGCGGGGGTCCCGGGGACCTGCGGCCACTGGATCCGAGGGTGGTGCCAGGAGGAGGCTCTCCGGCCGTAGCGGAGGGGTCGCGCGCCGGCCGTTGGGAAGGAGGGGAGGCGGCGGCGAGGAAGGTGACCGGGGGTTCGGGGTCCCGGCGGCGCGCTGGGGTGCGGGGTCCTGACGGCACGCGGGTGTGCTTGGTCTCGGCGGCGCGCGTCAGGCCCGACGGAGGTAACTGGTGGCGCGGTTGCAGGGGTGTCGGGAGGTTAGAGAGAGGTGTGAGACGTGGGGGACTGCCGGTTTTTTTTTCTTCGTTCGAGAGTTCACAAACATCTTCGTTGCCCTATATAAGGCGTGCTGTGATCCAAATAGTTATTCTAATCCTGGGATTAGAATAGTGCTACTCTCTATATATATATATGAAACGAAAATAAACATCCAATTACATAAGTGACTATACAAATCATTCGCACACACCTCAATAAACAATTGCATGCATTCTAAACTAGGAGAAATGATCGTCTAGTCCTCTACTTCTTGTGACGCTCCCGCCACTGCTTTGTGGCTCGATCCCTCATCTGGGGAAGGAAGAAGACACTTCCTCATGTCAACGATCCGCCTGTACATCTCATAGCTTGTGTACGCGTCCTTGGTCGTGTACTTGACGTATTGTTCATCCAGTCTCTGATGCCAGACACTGTGCCAGGCGTTCTTGTCCTTCTTGCTCTCATCCTTCATCTTCATGTAGTAGGGGTCGATGATGGCCGAGGCGAGGTCAACCAGGGAGTTCTGTTTGTTGTTGTCGCTGCCCCGGACCTTGTAGTTATCCTGGATGTTGAAAAGATTCTGGCATTTCAAGCCCGAAACCTTGAGCGCTTTTTCGATCGTTGGTGGTGTCCACCATAGCGAAACTATAGTCGGAGCTGTTGATAAACTTGGAGAAACGCTCGCAAGGCCTTGTGGCCAGGTGGTAGTGGTAGACGAGGACGTCATGTCACACGCATAACTGGGTGACGGCAACCTTCTGGTCGTGCCCAGCACGACCGATGGTGTACTCGAGGTCAAAGACGACCACTTGGTACTTGTCCTTAGCAAGCAACTGCTCCATAGTAGGCTCCTCCTCCTCTGCCTCTTACTGAGCACGCTCGGCAGAGGAGAGGCTGCCAGAAGTAGTACAAAGCCCCTCCGTAGTAGTATTTAGGGGCTATTTTGTTCAGTTCATCTGACTATAGATGTGGTGGAACTGTACAATGTACTTAAAATTAGCTAGTATATATAGTTGAACTAGCTATTTCAATATGTGGTTGGCAACAATTGGGGAAAATTTGGTCGGTTCAGCTGTCGAGTTAAACTGTTTGTATAAAGAACGACTGCTTAATCTATGAATGAAATCTATGCTTAATTACTGAATTTTAGTTGCAAAAATTAGATAGTGCTAGTGATTTTTAGCTGCATATTTTGACAAATGGCAGTGTTACAAAGCTTGACAAATGGCAATGTTACTAGATCAACAAATGTCAATCTTTCCAGTTTGACAAATGGCAATATACCCAATATGACAGATGCAAATCATACCAAATTGTCTGTACGTGCTTGCACACGGGTCATCCAAAACAACCGTTTGCGTTGAAGGGATGTACAAATCCTGCTCGGCACATTTTCTCTTGGCTTAGCGCTAAAGTCTGGTTTGCATACCGTATTCAATCTGAACTATTTGCATTGAAGGGATGCACAAATTGTTGGGGAATGCGACAGAAAACGAAAATTTTCGGTATAGCGAGCACGCCCAGGACCACTATGGAGACTGCATACAAGGTTTGATCGGATCCGTACCGACTCGAAGCGCAGCGGAAGAAGAGTCGGTGGAGATCGTTGGTGCAGATCCCCGCAGCTAGGATTTACAACCTCCCAACCGCAAGGATGTACTCCCTCGTCGGACAGCCCTTCGGGAGGCGGTCGGACACTCCCCCGGACGATGTCGCGGACAGCCCTTCGGGAGGACCCTCGAAACTCAAACGGAGACTCGGACAGCCCTTCGGGAGGACTCTCGAACAGCCCCTCGGGCAAAAGACCGAAACTACGACCTCTCTATGGGGTTGCACACATACGGTGTCAGCTATCCGGCAGGGCTTCGCCGTCCAGAACTAGTTCCTGCCGGAACCCAGACAGCCTTTCGGCTCTACGAAACTCTTTTCGTGGGAGGGAGAGAAGAAGCCAGATAATGCATGGCATGTGTATGAGATCAAGGGATGAGTGTGGAGGGCTGCCCCTCCACCTCTATTTATAGGAAATCCCAAGGGGTAGGGTGGTTTTACAATAAAACCCAAAAGCACATGAATGAAGTCCTTCCACCAAGGGTTTAAGGGTGAAACCAAGGAACAAGAGGGGCTCCAAGGAGGAGCCACCTACTTGGCCGGCCACACCCCTTGGGGGGCCCCGATGAGGGCCTCCCAATCCATCCATGTCATCCCTAGATATTTTGGGATAAAGCCCAAACAAGTGGCTTTCCAAAAAGTAACCCAAAAAGCACTTTCACTATTCATGACGACATTTTTCAGCGTCCGTTCGAACTGAAAATATTTATGTGGGCTTAGAACATTTCCAGTACCCACCATAATAATTTACAATGCGTTCTAGAACAATTCCAGATTAGTGATTTTCATCTGCGAAAAGCATCTGAAGTGGTTCAGGCAGCTCCGAAACATTTCCGGTTTTTCTTCCAGAAAATTCCCAAAAGTTTCCAGAATGATTCTGGCACCCTCTAAGAATTATCAGGCATGTGCCAAAACCAATTTGACTTTATGGTATCCTCTGAAACAACTTTTCAGTATCACCGAAACTCATCCGGTGACCTCTCTCATCGGAACTTTTCCGCTGTCTCTGAAAAAAACTTTTTCCAGAAACTTTCTCTCAGACTCCCTGTCTAGTATTCAGCAGATAGATGACCCTTAAGCGTGTGACCCTATAGGTTCGGTGAAGTATAGACATGACCTGGAACCCCTTCCGATCAATGATCAACATCGGAGCCGTGGACACCCATATCGACCCCTATACCCACACGAATGAATATTCGAGTGAACCTCCAGTTGCCGTGTGCTATTCTTGTTGCTTCGCGATATGTCACAAACACCCAAGGTGAGATTTATTGCATTCCTGTGGATCAACAATTTGTCCATCATGCAAGTTACCTCGTTACCGGTTTTGTTCTCTTTTCTCGTTTCCGTGTTCCGGCATCCCAGTGATCAAATCACAAGGTGTCTGGCCAGACGATGATGGATGCCGTAACACCGAGAGGGCCCGAGTATATCTCTCCATCGTCGGAGGAGCAAATCCCAATCTTGAGCTATCTCGTTACTTGCCATACTTTTCCGTGAACCTGTAAGCCGCCGTAATAGCCACCCAGTTACGGATGACTTTAACAAACCCCAAAGTTCACGAAGCAAGTATGAAGGAACTCGATACTCTCATGGTCCAAGGAATTATGCAAACATTAACTTCTCTGTGTTATAAACCATTAACTTGTGACGAATGCATCTCATAGCATAACATCAAAATGGGTCGATTCAACACAAGTGTTCTACGAACAATTTGTGCCCTCAAAATTGCCGGCATAGACATGCCCATGATCAGGAAAACAGGATCATCATGCAATACTCGAGCCAGTCAAAGAGGCTGGACCAAGAATACATTTTTCCGTTTATTATCCCACACGTGCACAGGAGTTTCCCTCCAAGCCTCGTTTTATTGTAGACTCGAGAATCATTGCAGTTATAGCATGGAATCATAAACTTTCATTACAAACCAGGAGATACAAAATAACTGATATTACTGCCTCTAGGGCATATCTCCTACAGACTCCCACTTGCACTAGAGTCATAATCCAGTTACATG
Source organism: Thinopyrum elongatum (assembly GCA_011799875.1). Lineage (NCBI taxonomy): Eukaryota > Viridiplantae > Streptophyta > Magnoliopsida > Poales > Poaceae > Thinopyrum > Thinopyrum elongatum. The sequence continues at coordinate 180,047,259 of CM022297.1, read as the reverse complement.
GCTTCCCTAACACCAATGGCTATCCGGTGTTGCTCATGCTTTGCTCGTGGTAGAGGCTTTGTCATCGGGTCTGACACATTCAGATCCGTGTGAACTTTGCGTACTTTCACTAAACCCTCTTCGACATGATGTCGAATGAGTTTATATTTGCGTTGAATATGTCTTGTCTTATGGTGCGAACTTGGCTCCCTTGCCTGAGCCACGGTGCCACTATTATCACAATAGATCTCCACCGGGTCCAGAGCACTTGGAACCACACCAAGGTCTTCAAGAAATTGCTTGATCCATACCGCCTCCTTGGAGGCTTCTGAAGCTGCAACATACTCCGCCTCCGTCGTAGAATCCGCCACAGTCTTTTGTTTGGAACTTTTCCAATCAACTGCGCCACCGTTCAACATGAAAACATAGCCTGATTGAGATTTGAAGTCATCTGGGTCAGTCATGAAGCCTGCATCAGTGTAACCACTTACAATGAGCTCTTCATCACCTCTGTACACAAGGAGTAAATCCTTGGTCCGTCTGAGGTACTTAAGAATACCCTTGACTACGGCCCAGTGTTCCAATCCTGGATCAGTTTGGTACCGGCTGCTAACACTTAGCGCATAGGAAACATCCGGTCTTGTACATAGCATGGCATACATAATAGAACCAACTGCCGAGGCATATGGAACATCATTCATTTGTACTCGCTCATCGAGAGTTCGAGGACTCTGATTCTTGCAAAGCACTGTGCCAGGTGACATGGGGAGTAGGCCTTTCTTGGAGTTCTCCATGTTGAACCTTTTCAACACCTTGTCAATGTACGTGCTTTGGCTAAGCGCTATCAGGCGTTTTGATCTATCTCTATAGATTCTGATGCCCAATACATATGCCGCTTCGCCTAAGTCTTTCATTGAAAACCTTTTCTTCAATGATTCTTTTATTTCGCTAAGAAAATTCATGTCATTTCCAATCAATAATATGTCATCCACATACAAGATTAGAAATGCTTTTGCGCTCCCACTAAACTTCTTGTAAACACAAGATTCTTCGTCATTCCTGATGAAACCAAACTCTTTGACCACTTCATCAAAATGAATGTTCCAGCTCCTTGATGCTTGCTTCAGACCATAAATGGCTTTCTGAAGTTTGCATACCTTTCCAGCATCCTCATGAATGACAAAACCTTCCGGTTGTATCATGTATACATCCTCTTTGAGGTTTCCATTTAGGAAAGCCGTTTTGACATCCATCTGCCATATTTCATAGTCGAAATAAGCAGCAATTGCTAGCAATATCCGAACAGACCTAAGCATAGCTACGGGCGAGAAAGTCTCGTCGTAGTCCACTCCTGGAACTTGCGTGAACCCTTTCGCGACAAGTCTAGCTTTGTGGATAGTAATGTTACCATCCGCGTCCGTCTTTCTTTTGAAAATCCATTTACAACCAATCGGCTTTGCGCCTTCTGGAAGTTCTTCCAAGTTCCAAACTTGGTTTTCGTACATGGATTCCATTTCGGATCTCATGGCTTTGTGCCATTCTTTTGAGCTGGGCCCCGCCATCGCTTCCTTGTAGTGCGCAGGTTCATCGTCTTCAAGAATGAAGATTTCGTTATGAAACCATTCAGGTGGCTAGATAGCCCTACCTGATCTGCGCGGTTCAGTTACAACATTGTCTGAAGTCTCCGCATCGCATGCGAAAACTTCCGGCTCGGTTGTATGGATAATTAGCGGAATTTCTTCCGGTTCCTTAGCCGTATCAACAGTTGCCGAAGATTCACTAATCTCATCAAGTTGTACTGTCCTCCCGCTTAATTCTTTTGCGAGAAACTCTTTCTCGAGAAAGACTCCATTTTTAGCGACAAACACTTTGCACTCGGAGGGTTGGTAGAAGAAATACCCAACGGTTTCCTTGGGATAAACTACAAAGTTACATTTGTCTGATCTGGGATCGAGTTTGCTTCGTTGTAAACGTTTTACATAAGCTTCACAACCCCAAACTTTGAGATGCAACAAATTGGGTTTCTTCCCATGCCATAACTCGTATGGTGTCGTCTCAACAGATTTAGACGGTGCTCTGTTTAGTGTGTGAGCTGCAGTAAGTAGTGCGTGACCCCAAAAAGATATCGGTAGATCTGTAAGAGACATCATCGACCTTACCATGTCCAACAAGGTTCGGTTACGTTGTTCCGATACTCCGTTTCTCTGTGGAGTTCCGGGAGGCGTAAGCTATGAAACGATTCCACGGTCACTTAGATGTTGGCCAAACTCATGACTAAGATATTCGCCTCCATGATCAGACCGCAGAAACTTAATCTTTTTGTCACGATGATTTTCTACCTCATTCTGAAATGCTTTGAACTTTTCAAAGGTTTCCGACTTATGCTTCATCAAGTAGATATAGCCATACCGACTTAAATCATCAGTAAAAGTCACGAAGTAAAAATACCCACCCCGTGCGGCCGTGTTCATTGGACCACATACATCACTATGTATTATTTCCAATAATTCACACGCCCGTTCAGGATGACCCGTGAACGGCGTCTTGGTCATTTTCCCCATCAGACAAGCTTCACATGTGTCGAATGATTCAAAATCAAAGGACGGTAAAACTCCATTTGACTGGAGTTTTTGCATGCGTTTCTTTCCGATGTGGCCAAGTCGACAGTGCCAGAAGTAAGTGGTGGTGGTAGCATCCTTCTTAAGGCGTTTAGCATTCACGTTAAAGACATCATTTCCACATTCAAGATTTAGTATGAAAAGGCCCCCAACAATGGGTGCAAATCCATAAAACATATCCTTACAATAAAGTGAACGACCATTGTTCTCAGACTTGTACGAATACCCATCGTGCACTAAACATGATCCGGAGATAATGTTTCTACACAATGCCGGAACAAGATAACAGTTACTAAGTTCCAAAATAGGTCCCGAAGGGAGACGTAGAGGCATAATGCCGACGGCTTGCGCGGCGATCCCAGCGCCGTTCCCGACCCGCATCACGACCTCATTCTTTGCCAGCCTGCGCACCTTCTGAAGTCCCTGTATCGAGTTGCAAATGTGAGCAACCGATCCGGTATCAAATACCCAAGACTTAGAATTTTCGCCAGCAAGCAAAACGTCAATGACATTAACTTGTATAACAATTATACCTTTTCCGGTTTTCCCGGACTTCTTATCTTCCAGATACTTCTTGCAGTTTCTCTTCCAGTGTCCTGTGCCCTTGCAGTAGAAGCACTCAGTTTCATTCTTGGCTCCACCCTTAGAGTTGCTTTGGGATCCGGTCTTACCGGTGCCCTTGCCCTTCTTTGGCTTGCCTTTTTTCTTTTTGAAACTGGCGGTTTTATTCACAAGCAACACTTGCTTGCGATTTTTCCGTAGTCCTCCTTCTGCAGTTTTCAGCATGGCGAGCACCTCTTCCGGTTCCTTCTCCATCCCACTCATGTTGTAGTTTAATACAAAACCGTCGTAAGATGGGGGGAGTGAAGAAAGCAACATGTCCATCGTATGGCCAGGTGGAAGTGGAAATTCCAGGGTTTTAAGCCTTTCAGCATAGCCAATCATTTTGACCACGTGTTAGCCAACTGAACTACCCTCAGCCATCTTGCAATCCATCAAAGCCTTCATGATATCAAATCGTTCAGACTTTGCGGTTTCCTTGTACAGAGCATCCAATTCCCGGATCATATCACGGGGTTTATGGAGTTCAAAACGTTTTTGAAGGTCTGTACTCATGCAAGCTAGCATGAGGCACTGCACTAAGTTGTGATCATCATCCTTAGTGGCCCAGACATTTTGTTCATCTTCCGAGGCCTCTGCCGCCGGTTTAGCTGGAAGAGCATTTTCAAGCACATACAGTTTCTTAGCGCTCCTGAGGACAATCCTCAGGTTGCGGACCCAGTCCGCATAGTTGTTTCCAGTCGCAGTTAACTTCTCTTTCTCTAACATCGGGCCTAAGTTGAACGCGGTGTTGCGAGCCATTTGATCTACAACGAAAAACACAAGTTTTCACTTAGACTTTGTTTATAATGAAAAAGCACTAGTGAATAAACAATTTTATTCTAAAGTGCGCTCCCACTCAAATCAATATCTCTCAAAATTGATTATGAGTGATACAAGACCCACACTTCGATTCAACGCCATTGATGTGGACATCACTGATGACGAGAATTTCAATTGGTAGGCAAACTTGCCGATCACCTCTCCATGTGACTCTTGTTCATCTTTCGATGGGTGTGTTCCGAGCTCAGGACAATCCTGCCTGAACGTCAAAGACAACCAAGTGATCTTGCTGCGAGGTCTGACCTCACCCGCCTCATTCCTCTCGATTCGTTCGTACCCATGTGGACATGGCGTACCCCGAAAAGATACGAATTACAGACGGTGCTACACTTGGGTGAACACTAACTACTTTGATATTTTGAAGTGAGAGATCACCCTAATAAAAAGCGACTACCGCGCAATCAAGAAGGGTGCATCAAGAGGGATAAACATCTCAGGCAATTCATAATAGCATGATATGTTATAGCCCCTTCTGACGGAGAAGTCTTTCATTTCTTCGTCTTCGGCATTCGCGTCGGTGTTCACCTTCGCGCAGATTGCCACCACCTTGTTGATGCACCAGATAATATTGCTATCTCCATAGCAGGATAAAATAAATGCATTACTTAAGGTTGACACGCAGGTCATTAAAGTGCAATCATATGGCTCCAGCCATCATGCCAAATCATGACACGCAGGTCATGTTAATTACATCATATAGTCATCTCATACATAATCAAATTGGATATGAGCATTGCTATACCACATCACATGCAAACCATCCTGCAAAACCAAGTTAGACGCCTCTAATCGGTTTATGCAAAATTTTATTTTACGTGGCTTCTAAGGTTTTGACTTAAACCGCAGCTACCAACATTTTATCATCAAGTATGATTATTCAAGTTGCTAGATTAACATCTCGGGGTGTATGAAACACGAGATAATTAAATCTCAAGCCCCATACTAAACTTCGTCATACGCATGACCCCCGTGCAGATCATATCTGCAATGCCCATTCATCTGCGAATTTCATCTTTCTTTTGACTATGGCAGAACCCAAAGAACTGATAGCACTTCCATGATCAATCGGGATCACGGATTGCCAGAACTTTGTCAAATTCCACCATGCTGTCTCGAGATTGAGCAAACGCAAATTCCAGGGAAGCAACAAGAATGTCGGGTAACAGATTTCATCTGTCACCCGCATAAATAATTTTCAGCAATAGATCTCATCTACTCCAAAATTATATTATGCAATACCCATACATCTCCATGTATTCTAGATCGTAACCTGCATCTATGCATAGCACGGCTCTTGATGCCACTGTTGGGCAACGCGACAGAAAACGAAAATTTTCGGTATAGCGAGCACGCCCAGGACCACTATGGAGACTGCATACAAGGTTTGATCTGATCCGTACCGACTCGAAGCGCAGCGGAAGAAGAGTCGGTGGAGATCGTTGGTGCAGATCCCCGCAGCTAGGATTTACAACCTCCCAACCGGGAGGATGTACTCCCTCGTCGGACAGCCCTTCGGGAGGCGGTCGGACACTGCCCCGGACGATGTCGCGGACAGCCCTTCGGGAGGACCCTCGAAACTCAAACGGAGACTCGGACAGCCCTTCGGGAGGACTCTCGAACAGCCCCTCGGGCAAAAGACCGAAACTACGACCTCTCTATGGGGTTGCACACATACGGTGTCAGCTATCCGGCAGGGCTTCGCCGTCCAGAACTAGTCCCTGCCGGAACCCAGACAGCCTTTCGGCTCTACGAAACTCTTTTCGTGGGAGGGAGAGAAGAAGCCAGATAATGCATGGCATGTGTATGAGAGCAAGGGATGAGTGTGGAGGGCTGCCCCTCTACCTCTATTGATAGGAAATCCCAAGGGGTAGGGTGGTTTTACAATAAAACCCAAAAGCACATGAATGAAGTCCTTCCACCAAGGGTTTAAGGGTGAAACCAAGGAACAAGAGGGGCTCCAAGGAGGAGCCACCTACTTGGCCGGCCACACCCCTTGGGGGGCCCCCATGAGGGCCTCCCAATCCATCCATGTCATCCCTAGATATTTTGGGATAAAGCCCAATCAAGTGGCTTTCCAAAAAGTAACCCAAAAAGCACTTTCACTATTCACGACGACATTTTTCAGCGTCCGTTCGAACTGAAAATATTTATGTGGGCTTAGAACATTTCCAGTACCCACCATAATAATTTTCAATGCGTTCTAGAACAATTCCAGATTAGTGATTTTCATCTGCGAAAAGCATTTGAAGTGGTTCCGGCAGCTCCGAAACATTTCTGGTTTTTCTTCCAGAAAATTCCCAAAAGTTTCCAGAATGATTCTGGCACCCTCTAAGAATTATCAGGCATGTGCCAAAACCAATTTGACTTTATGGTATCCTCTGAAACAACTTTTCAGTATCACCAAAACTCATCCGGTGACCTCTCTCATCGGAGCTTTTCCGCTGTCTCTGAAAAAAACTTTTTCCAGAAACTTTCTCTCAGACTCCCTGTCTAGTCTTCAGCAGATAGATGACCCTTAAGCGTGTGACCCTATAGGTTCGGTGAAGTATAGACATGACTTGGAACCCCTTCCGATCAATGATCAACATCGGAGCCGTGGACACCCATATCGACCCCTATACCCACACGAATGAATATTCGAGTGAACCTCCAGTTGCCGTGTGCTATTCTTGTTGCTTCGCAATATGTCACAAACACCCAAGGTGAGATTTATTGCATTCCTGTGGATCAACAATTTGTCCATCATGCAAGTTACCTCGTTACCAGTTTTGTTCTCTTTTCTCGTTTCCGTGTTCCGGCATCCCAGTGATCAAATCACAAGGTGTCTGGCCAGACGATGATGGATGCCGTAACACCGAGAGGGCCCGAGTATATCTCTCCATCGTCGGAGGAGCAAATCCCAATCTTGAGCTATCTCGTTACTTGCCATACTTTTCCGTGAACCCGTAAGCCGCCGTAATAGCCACCCAGTTACGGATGACGTTTAACAAACCCCAAAGTTCACGAAGCAAGTATGAAGGAACTCGATACTCTCATGGTCTAAGGAATTATGCAAACATTAACTTCTCTGTGTTATAAACCATTAACTTGTGACGAATGCATCTCATAGCATAACATCAAAATGGGTCGATTCAACACAAGTGTTCTACCAACAATTTGTGCCCTCAAAATTGCCGGCATAGACATGCCCATGATCAGGAAAACAGGATCATCATGCAATACTCGAGCCAGTCAAAGAGGCTTGACCAGGAATACATTTTTCCGTTTATTATCCCACACGTGCACATGAGTTTCCCTCCAAGCCTCGTTTTATTGTAGACTCGAGAATCATTGCAGTTATAGCATGGAATCATAAACTTTCATTACAAACCAGGAGATACAAAATAACTGATATTACTGCCTCTAGGGCATATCTCCTACACAAATCCTGCGCTACGAATTTTCCCTTGGCTTACTGGGGAAGACCATAGCTCTCACTTTGCATATGGGTGTTCTATCTAAATTTTTTGCAATCAAGAGCTGCACAAATCCTGCTCGGCACATTTTCCCTTGGCTTCCTGGGGAAGCTGTCAGTTTGCATACGGGTGTTCTATCTAAAACGTTTGTGATGAGTGTTTTATATTTAAAAACCATTTATGTTGTTTTTAAAGAAAATCGTTTGATAAGTCTGTACATTCAGAGAGAAAAACGCAAGTTTGTTCAAACCATATCTTTCATTCAGTCACACTGCGAATTTATATTCATATGATCGAGATACACTGATACAGTATTAAACCCCCAAAAAAACTAATTCTGGTGGCGGAGGCGGCGTGCCGCGCCGGCGTTGTCGTTGTCGTCCTCCGGGACGCCGTTGTTGAAGCCTTCAAGGCAGCACAGAATGTTCTTCACTTGGAAATCAAACATCATGTCGTTGCGCAATCGACGGGCGGGGCCCGGGAGGACGGCAACTCGCGGCACTGTGAGGTAGCGGTCGACGGCGGCGTCCCATGCCGCTGAGGGGGGCGCGCGCACGGGCACGATGTTGGAAATATGCCCTAGAGGCAATAATAAAATGGTTATTATTATATTTCCTTGTTCATGAGAATTGTCTGATGTTCATGCTATAATTGTATTAACCGGAAACCGTAATACATGTGTGAATACATAGACCACAGCATGTCCCTAGTGAGCCTCTAGTTGACTAGCTCGTTGATCAATAGATGGTTGTGGTTTCCTGACCATGGACATTGGATGTCGTTGATAACAGGATCACATCATTAGGAGAATGATGAGATGGACAAGACCCAATCCTAAGCATAGCACAAGATCGTGTAGTTCGTTTGCTAGAGCTTTTCTAATGTCAAGTATCATTTCCTTGGACCAAGAGATTGTGCAACTCCCAGATACCGTAGGAATGCTTTGGGTGTATCAAACGTCACAACGTAACTGGGTGACTATAAAGTTGCACTACAGGTATCTCCGAAAGTGTCTGTTGGGTTGGCACGAATCGAGATTGGGATTTGTCACTCCGTATGACGGAGAGGTATCTCTGGGCCCACTCGGTAATGCATCATCGTAATGAGCTCAATGTGACTAAGGAGTTAGTCACGGGATCATGTGTTACGGAACGAGTAAAGAGACTTGCCGGTAATGAGATTGAACAAGGTATAAGGATACCGACGATCGAATCTCGGGCAAGTAACATACCGATGGACAAAGGGAATTGCGTACGGTATTGATTGAATCCTCGACATCGTGGTTCATCCGATAAGATCATCGTGGAACATGTGGGAGCCAACATGGGTATCCAGATCCCGCTGTTGGTTATTGGCCGGAGAGATGTCTCGGTCATGTCTGCATGGTTCCTGAACCCGTAGGGTCTACACACTTAAGGTTCGGTGACGCTAGAGTTGTTATGGGAAATTGTATGTGGTTATCGAAGGTTGTTCGGAGTCCCGGATGAGATCCCGGACGTCACGAGGAGTTCCGGAATGGTCCGGAGGTGAAGATTTATATATGGGAAGTCATCATACGGTCACCGGAAGTATTCGGGGGTTTGCCGGTATTGTACCGGGACCATCGAAGGGGTTCCGGGGGTCCACCGGAAGGGTCCACCTGCCCCGGAGGGCCCTATGGGCTGTATGTGGGAGGGAACCAGCCTCTAAGTGGGCTGGGCGCAATCCCCCTTAGGGCCCATGCGCCTAGGGTTTGGGGGAAACCCTAAAGGGGGCGCCCCCCTTGGCTTGGGGGGAAGCCCCCTCCCCTTGGCCGCCGCCCCCCCTCTAGATCTGATCTAGAGGGGCCGACCCCCTTCCCCCTTGGCCCTATAAATAGAGGGGAGGAGGGAGGGTAGCAGCACCTCATCCAAGGCGCAGCCCTCCCCCTTTCCAACACCCCCTCCTCCTCCGTTGAGCTTGGCGAAGCCCTGCCGGAGAACTGCCAACTCCACCACCACGCCGTCGTGCTGCCGGAGTTGTCTTCCCCAACCTCTCCCTCCTCCTTGCTGGATCAAGATGCGGGAGACGTCACCGGGCTGCACGTGTGTTGAACGCGGAGGCGCCGTTGTTCGGCGCTTAGATCGGAATCGACCGCGATCTGAATTGCTGCGTGTACGACTCCTCCAACCGCGTTCTTGCAATGCCTCCGCATCGCGATCTTCAAGGGTATGAAGATGCACTCCCCTCTCTCTCGTTGCTAGTCTCTCCATAGATTGATCTTGGTGATGTGTAGAAAAAAATTTGATTTACTACTACGATCCCCAACAGTGGCATCATGAGCTAGGTCTATGCGTAGATTCTTTGCACGAGTAGAACACAAGTAGTTGTGGGCGATGATTTGTTCAATTTGCTTACCGTTACTAGTCCTATCTTGATTCGGCGGCATTGTGGGATGAAGCAGCCCGGACCGACCTTACACGTACGCTTACGTGAGACAGGTTCCACCGACTGACATGCACTTGATGCATAAGGTGGCTAGCGGGTGTCTGTCTCTCCCACTTTAGTCGGATCGGATTCGATGAAGAGGGTCCTTATGAAGGGTAAATAGCAATTGGCATATCACCATTGTGGCTTTTGCGTAGGTAAGAAACGTTCTTGCTAGAAACCCATAGAAGCCACGTAAAACATGCAACAACAATTAGAGGACGTCTAACTTGTTTTTGCAGGGTATGCTATGTGATGTGATATGGCCAAAAAGGATGTGATGAATTATATATGAGATGTATGAGATTGATCATGTTCTTGTAATAGGAATCACGACTTGCATGTCGATGAATATGACAACTGGTAGGAGCCATAAGAGTTGTCTCAATTTATTGTATGACCTGCGTGTCAATGTAAAGGCCATGAAATTACTTTACTTTATTGCTAACCGTTAGCCATAGTAGTAGAAGTAATAGTTGGCGAGACAACTTCATGAAGACACGATGATGGAGATCATGGTGTCATGCCGGTGACGATGGTGATCATGCCGCGCCTCGAAGATGGAGATCAAAAGCGCAAGATGATATTGGCCACATCATGTCACTTTATGATTTGCATGTGATGTTTGTCATGTTTACATCTTATTTGCTTAGAACGACGGTAGCATAAATAAGATGATCCCTCACCAAAATTTCAAGAAATGTGTTCCCCCTAACTGTGCACCGTTGCGAAGGTTTGTTGTTTCGAAGCACCACGTGATGATTGGGTGTGATAGATTCTAACATTCGCATACGATGGGTGTAAGCCAGATTTACACATGCGCAACACTTAGGTTGACTTGACGAGCCTAGCATGTACAGACATGGCCTCGAAACACGAGAGACCGAAAGGTCGAACATGAGTCGTATAGTAGATGCAATCAACATGGAGATGTTCACCGTTGATGACTAGTCCGTCTCACGTGATGATCGGACACGGCCTAGTCGATTCGGATCATGTATCACTTAGATGACTAGAGGGATGTCTATCTGAGTGGGAGTTCATCAGACGAACTTCATTATCATGAACATAGTCAAAGTGTCTTTGCAAATTATGTTGTAGATAGCTCGCGCTGTAGCTCCCCTATTTTATTGATACGTTCCTAGAGAAAAGTAAGTTGAAAGATGATGGTAGCAATAATGCAGACTGGGTCCGTGGTCTGAGGATTGTCCTCATTACTGCATAGAAGGCTTATGTCCTTAATGCACCGCTCGATGCGCCACCGCCTCAAGCGTCGTCTGTAGATGTTTTGAACATCTGACAGGCACGTTCTGATGACTACTTGATAGTTCAGTGCGTCATGCATTACGGCTTAGAATTGAGGCTCCAAAACGTTTTGAATGTCACGGAACATATGAGATGTTCTAAGAGCTGAAATTGGGATTTCAGGCTCATGCCCGCGTTGAGAGGTATGAGACCTCCAACAAGATTCTTTGCCTGCAAGATGAAGGAGAATAGCTTAATCAGTGAGCATGTGCTCGGATTGTCTGGGTACTACGATCACTTGAATCGAGTGGGAGTTTATCTTGCAGATAAGATAGTGATTAATATAGTTCTCCAAGTCACTGCCACCTAGCTACTAGAGCTTCGTGATGAACTATAACATGCCAGGGATGGATAAGATGATCCCTGAGCTGTTCGCGATGTTTAACACCGCGAAGGTAGAAATCAAGAAGGAGCATCAAGTGTTGATGGTTAGTAAAACCACTAGTTTCACAAAGGGCAAGGGCAAGAAGGGAAACTTCATGGATGGCAAGTCAGTTGCTGCTCCAGTGAAGAAACCCAAGGTTAAACCCAAACCTGAGACTAGGTGCTTCTGTTATGAGGAGAACGGTCGCTGAAGTGGAACAACCCTAGATACTTGGTAGATAAGAAAACTGGCAACGTCGACAGAAGTATATTTGATATACGTGTTATTGATGTGTACCTTGCTAGTGCTCCTAGTAGCACCTGGGTATTGGATACCGGTTTGGTTGCTAAATGTTAGTAACTCGAAATAAAAGCTATGGAATAAACGGAGGCTAGCTAAGGGTGAGGTGACGATGTGTGTTGGAAGTGTTTCCAAGGTTGATGTGATCACCATCGCACACTCTCTCGGGATTAGGGATGAACCTAAATAAATGCTATTTGGTGTTTGTGTTGAGCATGAACGTGATTAGATCGTGTTTATTGCAATACGGTTATTCATTTAAGTTAGAGAATAATGGTTATTCTGTTTACATGAATAATACCTTCAATGGTCATGCACCCAATGTGAATGGTTTATTGAATCTTGATCGTAGTAATACACATGTTCATAAAAGATGCAAAATTAATAATGATAGTACCACATACTTGTGGCACTGCCGCTAAAGGTCATATTGGTGTAAAGCGCATGAAGAAACTCCATGCTGATGGATCTTTGGACTCACTCGATTTCGAATCGGTTGCGACATGCGTACCATGCCTCTTAGGCAAGATGACTGAGACCCCGTTTCCGGTATGATGGAGCGGGCTAGTAACTTATTGGAGAAAATACATGTTGATGTATGTGGTCCAATGAGTGTTGTAGCATGCAGTGGATATCATTATTTTCTTACCTTCACTGATGATTTGAGTGGATATGAGTATATTTACTTAATGAAACACAAGTCTAAAACGTTTGAAAAGTTCAAACAAATTCAGAGTGACGTCTAAGATCATCGTGACAAGAAGATAAAAATGTCTACGATATGATCATGGAGGAGAATATCTGAGTTACAAGTTTTGTATACAACTTAAGACAATGTGAAAATTGTTTCACAACTCATGGCACCTGGAACACCATAGTGTGATGGTGTGTCCGAACGTCGTAGTCGTACTCTATTGGATATGGTGCATACTATGATGTCTCTTATTGATTTGCCACTATCGTTTTGGGGTTAAGCATTAGAGACAACAACATTCACTTTAAATAGGGCACCATCTAATTCCGTTGAGATGACACCGTATGGTTTGGCAGAAACCTAAGCTGTCATTTCTCAGAGTTTGGGAATACGATGCTTATGTCTGATAAGCTCGAACCCAAAGTAGAAATATGCATCTTCATAGAATACCCTAAGGAAACATTTGGGTATGCCTTCTATCTCAGATCCGAGGGCAAAGTATTTGTTGCTAAAAATGGGTCCTTTCTCGAGAAAAGGTTTCTCTCGAAAGAATTGAGTGGGAGGAAGATAGAACTTGATGAGGTTGTTGAACCTTTGTTTCAACTAAAGAGTAGCACATCACAGAAAGATGTTTCTGTGGAGCCTACATCAGTTGAAGAGGAAGTTAATGGTGATGATCATGAAGCTTCGGATCAAGTTACTATCGAACTTTGTAGGTCGACAAAGACGCGTACTGCTCCTGAGTGGTACGGCAACCCTGTCTTGGAGGTCATGTTGTTGGACAACAACGAACCTACAAACTATGGAGAAGCGATGATGGGCCCGGATTCCAACAAATGGTTAGAGGCCATGAAATCCGAGAAAGGATCCATGTATGAAAACCAAGTATGGACTTTGGTAGACTTGCCTGTTGAATGGTAGGTCGTTGAGTACAAATGGACCTTTAAGAAGAAGACAGACACTGATGGTAAATGTTACCATTTATAAAGCTCGACTTGCCGCAAACAAGTTTCTGACAAGTTCAAGGAGTTGACTATGATGAGACATTCTCACCCGTAGCGATGCTAAAGTCTGTTGGAATTATGTTAGCAGTTGCTGCATTTTTCGATTATGAAATCTGGCAGATGGATTTCAAAACATCATTCCCTTGAGGAAAGGTTGTATGTGATACAACCAGAAGGTTTTGTCGATCCTAAGGATGCTAAAAATTATGCAAGCTCCAGCAATCCTTCGATGGACAGGAGCAAGCATCTCAGAGTTGGAACATACGCTTTGATGAGGTGATCAAAGTTTTTGAGTTTGTACAAAGTTTATGAGAAACTCGTATTTACAAGAAAGTGAGTGGGAGCACTATAGAATTTCTGATGAGTGTATGTGGATGACATATTGTTGATCGGAAATGATGTAGAATTTCTGGAAAGCATAAACGGTTGTTTGAAAAGAGTTTTTCAAAGGAAGACCTGGATAAAGCTACCTAATTGTTGGGCATCAAGATCTATAGAGATAGATCAAGATGCTTGATGAGACTTTCAATGAGTACATACCTAGACAAGATTTTGAAAGAGTTCAAAATTGATCAGTCAAAGAAGGAGTTCTTACCTGATTTGTAAGGTGTGGAGTTGAGTGAGACTCAAAGCTCGACCGCGGTGGATCAAAGAGATAGGACGAAGGTCGTCCCCTATGCTTTATCCATAGCCTCTGTATAATATGCCATGAGTCTGTCAAGGGGTACGAGAGTGATCCAGGAATGGATCACTGGACAGCGGTCAAGATTATCCTTAGTAACTAGAGGACTAAGGAAATATTTCTCGGTTATGGAGGTGATAAAGAGTTCGTCGTAAAGAGTTACGTCGATGCAAGCTTTAACACCAATCCGGATGACTCTGAGTAGCAATCCGGATACGTATAGTGGAGAAGCCATTTGGAATAGCTCCAAGTGGAGTGTGGTAGCAATGTCTACAGTATGACATAGAGATTTGCAAAGTACACACGGATCTGAATGTCGCAGACCCGTTGACTAACGACCTCTCTCACATGCAAAGCATGATCGAACCCCAGAACTCACTGGGTGTTAGATTCATAAGAATGTAAATCACATGGTGATGTGAACTAGATTATTGACTCTAGTGCAAGTGGGAGACTGTTGGAAATATGCCCTAGAGGCAATAATAAAATGGTTATTATTATATTTCCTTGTTCATGATAATTGTCTGTTGTTCATGCTATAATTGTATTAACCGGAAACCGTAATACATGTGTGAATACATAGACCACAGCATGTCCCTAGTGAGCCTCTAGTTGACTAGCTCGTTGATCAATAGATGGTTGTGGTTTCCTGACCATGGACATTGGATGTCGTTGATAACGGGATCACATCATTAGGAGAATGATGTGATGGATAAGACCCAATCCTAAGCATAGCACAAGATCGTGTAGTTCGTTTGCTAGAGCTTTTCTAATGTCAAGTATCATTTGCTTGGACCATGAGATTGTGCAACTCCCAGATACCGTAGGAATGCTTTGGGTGTATCAAACATCACAACGTAACTGGGTGACTATAAAGGTGCACTACAGGTATCTCCGAAAGTGTCTGTTGGGTTGGCATGAATCGAGATTGGGATTTGTCACTCTGTATGACGGAGAGGTATCTCTGGGCCCACTCGGTAATGCATCATCGTAATGAGCTCAATGTGACTAAGGAGTTAGTCACGGGATCATGCATTACGGAATGAGTAAAGAGACTTGCCGGTAACGAGATTGAACAAGGTATAAGGATACCGACGACCGAATCTCGGGCAAGTAACATACCGATGGACAAAGGGAATTGCGTACGGGATTGATTGAATCCTCGACATTGTGGTTCATCTGATAAGATCATCGTGGAACATGTGGGAGCCAACATGGGTATCCACATCCCGCTGTTGGTTATTGGCCGGAGAGCTGTCTCGGTCATGTCTGCATGGTTCCCGAACCCGTAGGGTCTACACACTTAAGGTTCGGTGACGCTAGAGTTGTTATGGGAAATTGTATGTGGTTACCAAAGGTTGTTCGGAGTCCCGGATGAGATCCCGGATGTCACGAGGAGTTCCGGAATGGTCCGGAGGTGAAGATTTATATATGGGAAGTCATCATACGGTCACCAGAAGTATTCGGGGGTTTGCCGGTATTGTACCGGGACCACCGAAGGGGTTCCGGGGGTCCACCGGGAGGGTCCACCTGCCCCGGAGGGCCCTATGGGCTGTATGTGGCAGGGAACCAGCCCCTAAGTGGGCTGGGCGCAATCCCCCTTAGGGCCCATTCACCTAGGGTTTGGGGGAAACCCTAAAGGGGGCGCCCCCCTTGGCTTGGGGGGCAAGCCCCCTCCCCTTGGCCGCCGCCCCCCCTCTAGATCTGATCTAGAGGGGCCGGCCCCCTTCCCCCTTGGCCCTATAAATAGAGGGGAGGAGGGAGGGCAGCAGCACCTCATCCAAGGCGCAGCCCTCCCCCTCTCCAACACCCCTCCTCCTCCGTTGAGCTTGGCGAAGCCCTGCCGGAGAACTGCCAACTCCACCACCACGCCGTTGTGCTGCCGGAGTTGTCTTCCCCAACCTCTCCCTCCTCCTTGCTGGATCAAGGCGCGGGAGACGTCACCGGGCTGCACGTGTGTTGAACGCGGAGGCGCCATTGTTCGGCGCTTAGATCGGAATCGACCGCGATCTGAATCGCTGCGTGTACGACTCCTCCAACCGCGTTCTTGCAATGCTTCCGCATCGCGATCTTCAAGGGTATGAAGATGCACTCCCCTCTCTCTCGTTGCTAGTCTCTCCATAGATTGATCTTGGTGATGCGTAGAATTTTTTTTGATTTACTACTACGATCCCCAACACACGGGCGCAGCGGGTGCAGGCAAACGCACGGGGACCGGCGCCGCAGTGGGTGCAAGGGCGCACACGGGCACGGGCGCTGGCGCTCGCATGTACACGAGCTCGCGCGGGTCCGCGGAGACCTCGCTGACGCCAGCGGCTTCCAGCTCTACGATAGTTCTCGGCGACCAGCCCGTCAATGCTATGAGGATGGTCGCTGGCGCAAGCGAGGGGATGGGAGCTGGGACGGGCGCGGGGGCGGGGGCATCAACCGTCGTGGCCAGCTCGTTCAGGGCCATGTCCATGAGGCCCCATTCCTTCTTATTTTCTATCTCCTCAGGCTCGGAGTCGACTTCACCTAATTGGAACACTAGTGGCAGATGATCCTTCTGCGCCATGGCGTTGGTGGAGGTCTGCGGGAGGGAGGGGAATGGGAGGCGAATAGTAAGGCCGCTCATATTAAACAGCGCCTCGGGCGCCATTAATGGAGAGGATGCGAGCAAGGCGGGCGGCCATGGAAGTCAAAGGGCCCGCTTCCCAGTGAGCCTGCATAGTGTACATCTCGCACGCTTCCCGGTGAGCCTGCGCATTGGAGGACAGCTTGCACGCCTCTCGGTCAGCCTGCGCACCGGACTGCGCTCGCACGCCTCCCGTTCAGTCAAGCAGATGTCCACACGGCACCTCCTATAGCCATTAAAAGAGAGACACGTGGCGTGACGTGAATGGTTAATAGAATGCACACGATTTAAATTATACAAACATTTGAGATGTTAAAGTGGCAGCTATTTGTTTCAAAATGCCTTTGTTGGCTGTTATTCGAGTGCGCCTTCTCTCAAAATGGACATGAAAAATACCACAGCATGTCGGGTGCCATTCCATGATAGCATGCCAAGTTTCATGAATTTCTGACGAGTTTTGGATTTACTAGAATTTAAAAACAAAGTATCTCAATGTTTTCTCGGCAATCAATAGTGCCCTGGTGTTTGAAATTCATTCCCATTTCTTGCATGGGACCTAAGCATGCACCCAACGACACACATTTGATATGTCAACCCATTTTTTTGCACTGGAGCTTGTGCATGTAGTTCAAATTTGAATTATGCACATAAAATGCCTAGAAAACCCAGTTAATGTATAAAAATGTCCAAGCAAACCCCGAAAAATCCCAAACAATGACATAACACTCCTGTTGTTCTATGTTGACACTAGAAAAATTTTGAAAGCAAGAAGAGGCAACAGATATCGTTTCGTCCCCAAAGGTGGCACGTTCCCTACCAAAACCATCAAGCTTGTTGTGAGAAGCTCTGGTTTGCGAGAAGCTTATACCCAAACCTGCCCCAAATGGGACAATTTTTTTACCACAACATGTTGATGTCGCTCCATGATAGCATGTCAAGTTTAATGAACTACAGACAAGTTTTAGATTTACTAGAATTTAAAAACCATGTATCTCAATGTTTGCGGCCGAGCGATGGTGGCAAGGTGTTTGACATTCATCCCATTTCTTGCATGGGACCTAAGCATGCAACCAAGGACACATATTTGATTTTTGAACGAATTTACATGCACTGGAGCATGTGCCTGTAGTTCAAATTTGAATTATGCATATAAATGCATAGAAAATTCAATTAATGTATAAAAATGTCCAAACGAACCCCGAAAAATTCCTAAATTTAACACAACACTCCTGTTGATCTATGTTGACACTAAAAAAAAATTGAAATCAAGAAGAGGCAACGGATATCATTTCGTCCAGAAAGGTGAAACGTTCCCTACCGTAACCATGAGGCTTGTTGTGAGAAGCTCTGGTTTATGAGAAGCTTATACCCTAACCTGCCCCAAATGGGACAATATTTTTACCACGGCATGTTGATGCCGTTCCATGCTAGCATGTCAAGTTTCATAAATTTCAGACATGTTTTCAATTTACTAGAATTTAAAAACAATGTATCTCAATGTTAGCGGCCGAGCGACGGTGGCAAGGTGTTTGACAGTCATTCTCATTTCTTGCATGGGACTTACCATGCGACGAAGGACACACATTTCAATTTTAAACCCATTTATATGCACTGGAGCATGTGCATGCAGTTCAAATTTTAATTATGCACATAAATGCATAGAAAACTCAGTTAATGTATAAAAATGTCCAAGCGAACCCCGAAAAATCCCAAAAATTGACACAACACTCCTGTTGTTCTATGTTGACACGAGAAAAATTTTGAAAGTAAGAAGAGGCAACGGATATCGTTTCGTCCCCCAAGGTGAAATGTTCCCTACTGAAACCATCAAGCTTGTTGTGAGAAGCTCTGGTTTGCGAGAAGCTTATACCCAAACCTGCCCCAAATGGGACAATATTTTTACCACGGCATGTCGATGCCGTTCCATGATGTCATGTCAAGTTTCATGAATTTCGGACGAGTTTTCAATTTACTAGAATTTTAAAACCATGTATCTCAATGTTAGCGGCCGAGCGACAGTGTCAAGGTGTTTGACATTCATTTTCATTTCTTGCATGTGACCTAAGCTTGCAACCAAGGACACACATTTAATTTTTCAACCCGTTTTTATGCACTGGAGCATGTGCATGTAGTTGAATTTTGAATTATGCACATAAATGCCTAGAAAACTCAGTTAATGTATAAAAATGTCCAAACGATCCCCGAAAAATTCCAAAATTTAACACGACACTCCTGTTGTTCTATGTTGACACCAGAAAAAAAATTGAAAGCAAGAAGAGGTAACGAATATCGTTTTGTCCACAAAGGTGACACATTTCCCTAACGAAACCATGAGGCTTCTTTTGAGAAGCTCTGGTTTGTGAGAAGCTTATACCACAACCTACCCCAAATGGGACAATATTTTTTACCCCAGCATGTTGATGCCATTCCATGATAGCATGCCAAGGTTCATGAATTTCAGACGGGTTTTGGATTTACTAGAATTACAAAAGCAAGTACCTCAACGTTTTCCGGAGAGCCACGGTGATGCGGTGTTCGAAATTCATCCCCATTTCTTGCATGGGACATAAGCATAAACCCATGGACACATACATGATTTTACAACCCATTTTGGTGCACCGGAGCATGTGCATATAGTTTAATTTTGAATCGTGCACCTCAAATGGCTAGAAAACCAAGTTAATGTATAAAAATGTCCAAACGAACCCTTAATAATTCCATTTTTTTGACGACACACCTATAGTTGCATGTTCACTACAGATAAAAGTTCTAGCAATTCAAACACCCTCGTTTGCCGCTGTGACCCCATTATGTAATTCAAATCAAGATGAAAAATCAAGTAGATCACACACAGTTTATTATCACCAACCGTGTGAGATGTAGTACAAAATATCTTGGAGCATCGTCGGAGTATAGTACGCCTATGGCTTACACGAGAAGCTGCGTCGGCTACAGTCCACAGCCAGCGTGTCAAGCACACTAGCTCACTCCCCAAATATCATTTCACTGTTCAATCGTCGCCGGTGAAAGATGGGGACGTGGACCCGCGTCGTGAGGGCAACTTCGGCGGCCCACTCCTGCGAGAGCACGGCCACATCCGCCATGTGCGTGCTAACAAGCTGCATGAGCGTGGCTGCAATCTGCGACCGGGTGGCCAAGGCAGCCCAAACGGCCGCTGTTGCTTCTCAGGTGGCGGCAGCAACATCTGCCTCGGAGATAGCAACTGGCGAGAGTGGCACAGCAGTTGTTCGTTCCGCAGTGGCGGGCTTAGCCCTGATGGAGGCCTCCCACGACCATGTCGAGGCCGCCCACGCCCAGCTCGTGGCGGTCACCGCACAAATCGAACGAAGCTTCTTCGACAACGGTCGGCAACCCACGGTCGAAGAGTTGGCAATCGCCGAGAGCGTTCGAGCAGCCGTCCGTTCCTCCACGGCATATCTTGCCACGACGGAGCCCGTCCAAGCCCAGATCGTGGCCGCCCACGCCCAGCTCATGGCGGCCTTTTCCAAAGAGATGGCAGACGCGGATGGCGAGATGCTTGCCGAGTATGGTGTGATGGGTGCCATGGAGCCCCTTCCCCAGGAGATCATCGGGCGCGAGCTGGACATGGAGGAGGCGTTGTAGATCGACGAGCACCAGCCATAGTAGTACTCTTTGTTTTGTTTAATTAAGAGCGCCCGTCTTTAATTTGTTAGAGTAATGTTTTGGTCAGGTAGCTCTATTTAATTGCTGAACTTGCTCGATTAAGAACTGTGGGTGTGCTGTAGTCTCCTTTATGTACCCAAATTATGCAATGACGTGGATGACCACTGTAACCAGGGAAATTTGAACCAAAATTTTTGACATTCAAACTCATCACACATGGGTTAAGCTATATGAATCTTTTGTGATGTTCACATATCGTACATAGTGCTGAATAAGGGATCGTGTCTGATGACACTTTGCGCGCCAGTTTTTTCGCTGCACCGATTCAAAAAAATTGGCTTCCGCGGAAATATCTACCTCCCCGCCTCTCCCCCTTACCAAAAGCCACATTTCCCCTATTTCCGCCTTCCTTTCCAAGTTGAAACCAGTGGTTTTCTTTGAACGGTACACTCCCTCGCGTGGTTATCGATGACAAGCCTATATATTCATGGGCCCGCATGGACATCCATGATCACTTTGACTGACAACAAGATAGGTTACCATGGTGGATTCTTCCTTTGGTTCGTGTTATCGTAGTATAGGTCAAGGTGAGATTCAGACCTAATTAAGTTTGAGTGCATACTATGCACGCATGCATGCATGAATCCCCATCATCGGCTCGAAGTGTGGTGTGACATACATATGCATCGTCAACTAACCCTCGCTCCGTGTGGGGATTTCTGGTTCGAAAGCACGGTGCCACATCAAGGTTGTTCCATTGTGTATTCAAACATCAACACCTCTCTATACATATGTTTGGGCCACGTGTAGGCAGTGGTTGTCTTCGGGGACTAGCTACTTGCGTGATTATTGGAGAGCTAGCCTATCTCTGGAGTCGCATGGACGGCCATCACTTTGACCAACAACAAGAGAGAGGTTGTACGACCAAGGTGGATTATTCTTGGTTCATTTTACGATACATCTTGGTGAGATGCCCTCTCTGGCCCGCCGACTGAAAGTGTGTGTGTGTGTGTGCGCGCGCGTGCACGCATGTGTGTGTGTGTGATGGGGGGCTGCTACTTCACACTTTGCTAGGTGAACCTCCGTGGGGGGCATGCGTTCATAGCTTAGGATTCCCCTCTTGCTGACATGAGGGGGGCAAGCAATACCATGCGCTTTGCGAGATAGGTGCCACATCGAAGTTGCATTTGGTATTTGAACATCAAACCATCCTTTTCATACATATATTTGGTCCACATGCAAGTGTGTTCGTGTTCTGACCCTTTCCCACTTCATTTTCACCAAATTTATGAACATTCACTACTACAGGATGCTGCTAACGCGACACTACGATCATAGACCCTTTGACGAAACTATGGGCGATGCATTAATCGCAAATGGTGATGTAAAAAAACCATCAAAAAAAGATGCAAAACATTTGCGATGCCAGAGCCATCAAACACGGTTCCGATTGTAGTTGCGTGTGCGATGCAGGGCACATAGTTAATCCATTCAAACTGTTTGCGATGAGGCAGAACAACAGAAATGGGCAGCCATATCAATGTGTGTGCAATATACGGCATACAGTTTGCTCTGATGAACTGTTTGCTATTAGGGAGTGCAACAAAAACAGTTAGCCAGATCAAGGTGTGTGTGATATAAAGCATACGGTTCACTCGGACGAACTGTTTTCAATTAGGGAACACAACAGAAACAGTTCAACTTAACAAGATGTGTGTGATATGCGACATACAGTTCACATGGATGAACTGTTTGCGATGAGCCAAAAGAACACAAATGAGTCGTGTAAACAAGACGTGTGTGATACGCGGCAAACAGCCGAATCGGATGAACTGTTTGCAATGAGAAATTACAACATAGACGGTTAATACAGTTTGTTCGTGTGCGATTCTGTGTGTATAAAAAACTTTGAAAAATGCAAACTAGTTGCTTGCGGTGGCTAGGAGTATCGCACACGATGCGTCTGTGAGTACTCTTGTGCGATGATTAGTAAGTTACACATATGTTTCCTTATGTTAACACGTGTGTGAATTTGCAATATGGACAGTTAATATGCAAATGCCTTCTGGACATCGGGCACACGCTTAAACTCAATGAATTGTGTACGATACTAATACTTTCCATGAAAATTTAAGAACTTGGCTAACAGCATTTGAGTAACATATATATAGTGGTTACACTATTCGACAAAAGGAGGATCTTCGTAACACGGTTTTGACAACCATATGGTCCATATCTACATACTTAACATAGTAACAACTATCACATTTTAAGAGGCTGTGGGCCAACAACCATATGGTCCATATCTACATACTTAACATAGTAACAGCTAGCACATTTTAAGAGGCTGAGGGCCAACAACCACAACTATCCGCTGAAAGCAGCTTGATCATGGCGACTCAGCATCTCGTCAATGAAAAGGAAGAGCCCTCCTGTGCCTTGGTAGAGCATGAGTAGAACAGTGTCTCCAATTTTCCAATATGGATGCATTGCCACGACAAGCGAGAACTTGTTAATTTGAATGGTTCCATTTCTGCGGGAAATGCAGTACCTTGCAATCACTTTGGTGTTATTAGCAGGCACAAGTGTAATTCGACCACGCTGGGAAATCGATCCAGGAACTGCTACAGTGGGAAATTTCTGTTGAAATGTAGAATAAAAACCAATTGTAACATATTGTTGAAGATATATATATAGTTTATGAGCATCAACATTAAAATAAGACTTTTTACCAGCATTTTGTGCGCATAATTGGTCTTGTTCAATGTGTGCACCATAGGTATAATTAATCCCATCCAAAATCCAGCGTTCATACGCTGTGCTATCTCTGTCAGATTATCAGCAAAGTTTATGACATGCTTCAAGTCCTTCCAGTGAAATTTGGTACACTTAGTAACATACAGATCGTTCACTATGCATCCAACATATCCTGCTTAAAAGGTGGAAAGGTATTATTTATTCAGAACATGGCAGAAGAATATATAGTGCGCATAAATTGGTAAATAGAATTTGTTACTGCCTAGGAACGGAGTCAGAAAATGAAATCTCAATTGGTTGCTTAAATAGTGATCAATTAGTCAGAACAAATACCTCGATTTTGCTAAGTAATATGACAGCATGGAGAAAGTTGAAAGGACACTAACCTCGATCAGACTTTGATCGGCTAATGACGTTGGGGAAGTAAACATCCATGTTAATTAGACCAGGCTGTGGTGCACGCACTAGAATTTTATTTCCAGCTTTCAGTTCATAACATTTAGACATTTTTCTCCAAAGGTCCGCATCAAAATAGGAGTGACCATCTTTATCAAGTTTTATGTTAATCGTCATTGTAAATCCATGCAGCGTTGTCAATATGACATCTAGGGAGTCATCAACAAAGTAAAGCCCAAAATTTCCTTCTACTCCCGTTCTTGCAAAGCAAGGGATTTACTGCTTGAAATGAAAATTAAGATCGTAAATTAGATATATTGAAATAACAGAGCAAGGTGCAAATATGGGAGTAACTGATAGAACAGATCAATATATAGATGAAAGCAAAGTACAAAAATATATAATTAAAAATAGATAATGTAACAAAGATTTGATGCAAATATGAGAGTAACTGAATGAACAATACATCATATATTTGCCTAATATAGGGGGGGGGATCGGCTTCGACATCTAGGCTGAACGTGGCACCGTACCTTTTATCCAAATGTAGCAACAGACGGTATATGTTCACAAATTTAGGCCATGCCGACCGTGGTAGGTTGAGATTGAACATATCGAGCGCTCCTTGAAGTCATCCGGAATGGTGAGATAGAACTTCGTTTCTGACTGGCCGCGACCACACTTTCCCGATTTGTGCTCGCACCGTGGAGACATGAATGAGCACCCACGAATCAGCTAGAACAAAAATGAATCCACGGCAATTTCCGCCAGTTGATTAACAGCGACGGACGAATTGCGATAAGAGATGAGTGAATAGTTCACTAAGTTGATTACCTTCTCCATGAGAAAAATCCCCGGCCCAATCCCACAGAAAACCCCAATCGACCAGAGTCTAGAATGTCGGTGCAGATAGGCGGCGGAAAGCGGTAGGGGCAAAATCCCGTGCCGTTTGGAGCGCGACCTCCGCCCACCGACAACAGCCGTCGAGCTTAGGGTGGCCGCCATGATAGAAGTTGATGAGGTGTTGAGTTGCGGAGGAGTCCACGGTGAGTGGGTGGGGATGAAGTGGGCGAGGGTTTTCTTTTTCCTTTTGAATGTGTGTGTGAACACACACAGTTCGTAGAGGCGACGGAGATGAATCGTGTGCGATAGTAAATCACCGAGATTGAATGGGAATCCAAATTTCCTTTGTCCTTTGTCCATGAGTTTTTTTCTACGATGAACATAAACCCTACAAATCACCGTGTTCAAATTTGGCACTTTTCCGGGTTCATTTACAATATTTAGGGGATTATGTGCATTTTCTAGGCATTAATGCACATAATTCAAATTCAAACAATCTGTGCACGAGAACGGTCTGGAAAACCATGATCGTGCTATTTAGTAAATTCTCATGCCTTTTACAAGGAATGGGCAGATATTTCAAGGAAATGTGTTTACTGGGTACTATACAAAAATGAAATACATGCTTGGAAAACATGATGCCTGGCGTGGTGCCATGGTATGGCCTCACTATGCCCTGGTTAAAATTTGAGAATGTTTGTCTTATGTCGTCATGCACGCCATTCATAAATCGAACCATCACCGAGGAAATTTCATGGTTTCAAGGGGGAAATCAGCAAGATTAAAGGGGCCGAGAATCCAAATTTCCTTCCTAGCTTGTAATTAAGTTTTTTCTATAATCAACATACCCCCTCGAATGCAACGTGTTCAAATTTGGCATTTTTCCGGGCTCATTTACATATTAGGGGATTATGTGCATTTTCTAGGCATTAATCCACATAATTAAAATTCAAACAATCAGTGCATGAAAAGGTGCACAAGAACGGTCTGGAAAAAACCATACTCATGGTATTTAGTAAATTCTCAAGCCTTTTACAAGGAATGGGCAGAGATTTCAAGGGAATGCATGGTAATAGTCAACCACAAACACGTCATTTACTGGGTTATCAACTATAGAAAAATGAAATACGTGCTTGAAAAACATGACGCCTGGCATGGCGCCATGGTATGGCCTCACCGTGCCCTGGTTAAAAGCTGAGAAGGTTTGATTTATGTCGTCATGCACGCCCTTCATAAATAGAACCATCACTAAGGAAGTTCCATGCTTTCGAGAGGGAAATCACCAAGATTGAATGGGAATCCTAATTTCCGTCCTAGTTTGTCATTCAGTTTTTTTCCAACGATCAACATACCGCCTCAAATGCAACGTGTTCAAATTTGACATTTTTCCGAGCTCATTTACCATATTTAGGGGATTATTTGCATTTTCTAGGCATTAATGCACATAATTCAAATTCGAACAATCGGTGCATGAAAAGGTGCACAAGAATGGTCTGGAAAACCATGCTCGTGCTATTTAGTACATTCTCATGCCTTTTACAAGGAATGGGCGGATATTTCAAGGAAATGTGTGGCAATAGTCAACCATAAACGCAACATTTACTGGGTTAACAACTATACAAAAATGAAATACATGCTTGGAAAACATGACGCCTGGCGTGGTGCCATGGTATGGCCTCACCGTGCCTTAGTAAAAATTTGAGAATGTTTTCCTTATGTTGTCATGCACGCCTTTCATAAATCGAACCATCACCGAGGAAGTTTCATGGTTTCGAGGGGGAAATCACCAAGATTGAAAGGGGATCCAAATTTCCTTTGTCCTTTGTCCATGAGTTTTTTTCTACGATGAACATACACCCTGCAAATCACCGTGTTCAAATTTGGCACGTTTCCGGGTTCATTTACCATATTTAGGGGATTATGTTCATTTTCTAGGCATTAATGCACATAATTCAAGTTCAAACAATCGGTGCATGAAAAGGTGCACAAGAACGGCCTGGAAAACCATGCTCGTGCCATTTAGTAAATTCTCATGGCTTTTACAAGGAATGGACAGATATTTCAATGAAATGTGTGGCAATAGTACTGCACACTATGTGATGTTCAAGTATTAACTGTCCAGCTCAATTTCACCAATACCAGCAACAAACTTACAATACATGACTCAGGATATCACTAGAGATGCTGCCCATTTGCTATTTTTGGTGGATGCTAACCCTGTTGTACTTAACATGCCTATCCATGTACTTACGCAGGGTCATAACGGCTGATGCTATTGTTTGCCGTCGAGGTTAGCTGCATCCCATGTCTTACAGTATTTCACATCATTTGTGCAATTGCAGTTTAACTTCTACCATTTACTAGTTGCCTGTAGGTACACATGTCAGTGGCACTGATCCACGCTTCGACCAGGAGAAACAGCTTGCCTCCGCCGCCGCTGACTTTGGGCGGGCTTTGGCCAAGATGAAGTGCCCCAGCAACTACCTCTCAGGACTTACCAAGTATGTACTCACCAGTTCAATCTTACCATTAGCAGTTGCAATTAATGGCTATGTTTTGTACGGTCGATGTATTAAGCATGTTGAAGTAAACATGCCTAACATGTTTTAGCTACTTTTCCTACCTTTTTATAGACAACTGGGCCATTCTCTGCTCTGGCAGCACCTGCCTTGTGATGTTTAACTCTGCCAATTGCATTTTTATCAGTACCAGTTTCAGTGGCTATTAAGACTGTTGCAATTAACAGTTGAATCCATTTTTAAACAGTTGTATTTCAATGGCTACAAACTTACAAAACATGACTTAGGATACTGTTAAGCCTGTTGCAATTAACAGTTGTATCCATTTTTTAACCTGTCCCTTTGCTACCATGCTACTCTCTGCAATGAAGATATACTAGAGATGCTGCCCATTTGCTATTTTTGGTGGATGCTAACCCTGTTGTACTTAACATGCCTTTCCATGTACTTACACAGGGCCATAACGGGCGATGCTGTTGTTTGCCGTCGAGGTTAGCTGCATCCCATGTCTTACAGTATTTTACATCATTTGTGCAATTGCAGTTTGGCTTCTAACATTTACTTGCTTCTTGTAGGTACACATGTCGGCGGCACTGATCCACGCTTCGACCCAGAGGAAGAGCTCGCCTCCGCCACCGCTGACTTTGGGCGGGCTCTTGCCAAGATGAAGTGCCCCAGCAACTACCTCTCAGGACTTACAATTATGAACTCACCAGTTCAATATTACCAATACTAGTTGCAATTAATGGCTATGTTTTGTACAGTCGATGTATTAAGCATGTTGTAGTAAACATGCCTAACACGTTTTAGCTTTTTTCCCTACCTTTTTATAGACAACTGGGCCATTATCTGCTCTGGCAGCACCTGCCTTATGATGTTTAACTCTGCCAATTGCATTTTTATCAGTACCGATTTCAATGGCCATTAAGCCTGTTGCAATTAACAGTTGTATTTCAATGGCTACAAACTTACAAAACATGACTTAGGATCCTGTTAAGCCTGTTGCAATTAACAGTTGTATCCATTTTTTAATCCGTCCCTTTGCTACTGTGCTACTCTTTCGCAATGAAGATATCACTACAGATGCTGCCGTTTTATTACCATTTGCTATTTTGGTGGATGTTAACCCTGCTGTAGTTAACATTGGCTTTCCATGTACTTACACAGGGCTACAATGGGCGATGCTGTTGTTTGCCGTCGAGGTTAGCTGCATCCCATGTCTTATACACCATCTGTTCCTAAATATAAGTATTTTTAGAGATTCCAATATAGACTACATTAGGAGCAAAATGAGTGAATCTTGATTCTAATCTAAACTATATCTATAATTCTATATACATCTGTATGTAGTTCATATTGAAATCTCTAAAAATACTTGTACTTAGGAACGTAGGTAGTTGTATTTTACATCATTTGTGCAATCTCAGTTTAGCTTCTAACATTTACTGGTTGCTTGTAGGTACATATATGAGCGGTACTGATCCACGCTTCGATCCCTTTTGCGTATGGGGTAATGAGATATTCATGAACAAGCGTCAAGTGAGGAAACTAAGAAAGATTGTTAGGCGAAAGAAACGGGTGATGGGAATTAAGCTATCTATTTACACTTTGTCCAAGACAACAGTGAACTTTAGGATGGTAAGTAATGTGTTGCCTTTTCCCCCTGCCCACAACAAGTTACTCTATTAGACCTCAGTATCTGATATTTTTCTCTTTTCAATGGTTTTCGAAGCTATTTACTGATGATTACCTTGCAAACTACATGACCGGAGTGGAGGCAACTAAGGTTAAAGTATATAATTCATGCTACCATGATAATGCTCTATAAGTATTCCTGAAGGCGGTGAAGGATGGGCGGGCGATCGTCACAAGGGGTTGGACAAAAGTTGTTCGTGCCTATGGCATGCAGGAAGGCACATTATGGGCATTCCGCTTCTTCAACACCATCGGCAGTCAAAATGATTTACAGTTGTCTCTTCACCATTACCGCCTCTAAATATTGTGGTTCATCATAGTTAATTGCTGTCTAATCCTGTAATTACTGAACATATTGTACTGACAATTTTATTTATGGATTTGTTGTTGAACCATTGTGCTGAGAATTTGAATTGCACATTTCTTATTTCAAAATTTCCAATTCGAATAATAAATTACAGGGAAAAATAAAAATATGCAGGAGCGAATAAAATAATGTGCACATGGTTCGAAAGAAAACAGCACGTGCGATAAAAAAAGAGAACAAATGGTTCTTTGACATGAAACATTTATGATGCCCGACGGACGCACACACGGTTTCGTCTCATATGCGTGTGCGATTCATGGTAATACGGCAAACATTTCAAACCAGTGTGTGTGTGATAGGAATACCAATCGCACACAGTTATGAAAGGGGACACGTTAGCATTAGTAGAGGCACCGCACACATTTTACATTCTTGAACCGTGTGCGATAACGTACCTATCACAAACATATCGGTAGATTAAATGTTGATGTCCACCTTTTTCACACGACTATAGAGGCGTAATCGTTTGGGATGTCTCTCTGATCAGAAACATAACGTCGAGATGTAACGTGTGGGACTTGGGCGGCTTCTCATACGTTTATTCTATGGCGATCGTCAGTAGCCGCTCACACATCTCCGACGGTTTCTAGGTCATGTGGGAAGGAACCCCCTATCGCCCACACACACTTGGCAACGGTTCCAAATGCTGTCACGGAAAGGGGTTAAAAACGTTTGTATAGCACCTTACGGTACCAGTGATTAGACAAGTCGGATGACGCAACAGACACGGTTCACTTACACGAACTGTGTGCCACGCCGGTGCCCCTGTCACGCACATCCGCACAGTACATTGGGCTCCACGGTTCACTTACATGAACCATGTGCCACGCCGGTGCCCCTGTTATGACGGTCGGACGTTTCGTAATCCTATATAACACTAGTACGATGATTAGCTAATCTTCTTAATTAGTTATCGCACATAGTTCGGGAAAAGTGAATCTGTGTGATTGTCTGCTTATCATACACGTTCTATAATCGTGAACCATTTGTGATGGGCCGCGCATCGTAAACGTAGCACCACAGAATACCGACTGCGATGGCAATGCGAGCACAAACGAGTAGGGACAACTGTATGCACCAAGGCTCCCTATCCCTGACGGTTTCTGGGTCATGTGGGAAGGACCCCCCTATCGCAGTCACTCACTAGGCGACGATTCAGAACGCCGTCGCAGAAAGGGGTTAAAAACCGTTTGTATAGCACCTCACTGTACCAGTGGTAACAACCTGCAGAGCATATTTCAACCCTAATTAAATCACTGCTATTTAAAATTGTACCGAATTTGAATTTGAAAGTTCACTATAACTTTATTCATATCCATCATGTTAAACAACCAATGCATTAGTCGATTCACATATACACATGTTCAAGAATTACATAAGCACCAAATAAAGAATGATGAACCAGGGTTGTATACTTGTACTATTAAACACGGTAAAGAAAGATGCAAAAGACATTCTGGTTGCTGAACAAGGTGAAGCAGAATGCCCGTATTATGCTCTCCTCCATGAAGAACACACGCATGACTCAGTCCAACCCCTTGTGATGGCCGACCTCCGATCCTTCACTGTCTTCATGACTCATGAGGGCATCTAGATAGTCATTGTGTTCTGGTAGAAATACTTTAACCTTTGCATGCCCGCCAATCATGTAGTTTGAGAGGTAATCTTGAGTAAACTGCTTCAAGAACCACTGTAAAGGAAAAAGATTCAGACATTGTCATCTAACACAACTCATTATGGGCAGTAAAAAGAAGGCTGCAGAGTTCTTACTTACCATGTTGTAGTTCACTGTTGTCTTGGATAAAGTGTACAGAAATAATTTAATTGCCATCTTTTGACCCATTTTACTAACAATCTTTATCAGTTTCCTCACTTGATGTTGGTTCATCAATATCTCATTACCCCATAAGCAGAAAGGGTCGAAGCACGGATCTTTACCAATGACATGTACCTAAAAGCACCAAGTTAACATTAGAAGCTAAACAACAATTGCACAATAATGTAGTACAACACTCCCTCCGTCCCATTATATAAGATCTTATAGCATCCAATATACTCACGCGCGTGGATGAATAAACATCTTATATTATGGGGCAGAGGGCGTTTATTACATTTTTACAAATATCAGCCAATTAACTGTAGTCAACTGCTGCTGTGTTGTTGGTGTTCTTGCTACTCTTCTATGTATATCTAGACATCATCATAACATTAAGGTAGCACTCTTGGTTTGAGACTACGTTTGTCAAAGGTTGCCACACCTAAGGTTAGGTGTGTGTTTGGTTCAAGCCACATCTTAGGTAAGCCACACTATGGTCCCACATAACATACACTCAAAAAGTGTGGCAAGATTCTCTTAGGCGTGCCAACTTGTGGCTCTTGTTTTGAAGAACTAACCCTTTGGCAAGTTTGGCAACATTGTATGGCAAAGTGTGGCACTCCTAGGCCTATAACCAAACAACCCTTCCTTATTGCTGTGTGGCCTAGGATTGCATATTTAGTCATTCAGTACAATGCATCTTGCTATGTAGCCTCAGATATGTTAGATATGGCCCTAGTTAACCTACCGATAAATGGGTTTCAAATATATTCAGTTAAATGTCTGATTCAATGATTAATCCCTTATCAGCCCCCGGCCTATATGGTACCATCTACCGATATCCTGAACAGTGAGTATATATAAGCCATGGGATGAAACTAACCTCGATGGTAAACAACAGATGTTCCCAATATTGTCCTGTGTAAGTACATCTAAAGGCATGTTAATCACAAAAGGCTAAACATCAACCAAATATATCAATGGTAGAGAACATAATCTCCAAATGATAGCTTCATGGCGAACGTTTAAGCACGCTAGTCAAGAAAAACAAGAAGTGGAAAGGTGTGTTATTAACTACAACAGGCCTAATATTTAAAAACAAGCAAACATAGTCATTCAAACTTGTATTGTGCAGGTCTAAGTACACTACTTATTGTTAAATCAAATGGAAAGGCGTGTTAAATACTCCCTCCGATCCTTTTTACTCTGCATATAAGAATTGTCTGAAGTCAAACTTCATAAAGTTTGACCATATTTATATGAAAAAATATCAACATCTACCATGCTAAAGTTATACAATATGAAAATTTAAGTCATGACACATCTACTGATATTGATTTCATATTGTGAATGTTGGTATTTTTTCTATAAAGTTGGTCAGACTTTACGAGGCTTGACTTTAGAAAAATCTCATATGCGAACTAAAAAGGACCGGAGGGAGTACAACATGCCTAACAGCAACCAAATATAGTCATTCATAGAGCTATTGTTAAAACTGGTATTGATGAAATTGAACTGCACAGTTCATACTATCACATATAGAACATCACATTGTGAATAACTGAAATAAAGAAGGCATACTACGAACAACCAAAGAGGGCAACTAAAACTGGACATATGCTAACTGCGAACAACCGAACAACCAAAAACCATAGAAATAAACAAGGCATAATGCAAACAACCAAATATAGCAATAAATACAAGACAGATTCTCACTACAAAAGGGGTTCGAGAAAACAAATCATGGGATTCCCCCTGTGAAGATGCACGGCAAAAAAAATCATGGGTTTCCTCACTTGTCAGAGATGGGCTCCTCCTCGTGGTCGCCGTCGATGAGGTTTGACTTGGCTGCTGATCATCCCAAGCCAGCGTTGGAGAATGTGTCCTTCGGAAATGACAAAAGGGGCTCCATGGCGATGAAGGATGGCAAATTGCTCATAACGAGCCACAGGAGATCAGCGGCAGGGCCATCCATGAGATTGACGGATGTCGAACCCGAGGGGTTGGGGGTGGGCAACTTAACCTGTGACATAGCCTACGCCAAGCCGTTGCTGTCGACGACCTCGATGTCGTAGCCGGCGTCCGTGACATGCCAGAATACTCTAGCCCGCTGATTGAAAGCCTGCGGCCAGTCATCGTCGTCAGCTTCTTCGGTGGCCACCTCGCTAACGTCGGGCGAAGAGGCCGCCGTAAAGTTCTTTTGGGCCATTCGCTCCACGAGCTCCCCAGGAAGCCTAGCCGAACTTAGGCTGTGACGCTCTAGAATGGGGGAGGGGGTGGGGATGGGGATCTGTGGGAAAGGAGGCATTTCGCAGGCATCATCTAAGACACTTAGGGCAGCGAGGGTATGTATAACGGTGGGTAACCTGCACGGGCAGACCGACAGAGGTTGTCGATGGAGGCGGCGCGGCGGCGGTGACCTAGCTAGGGTTTCGAGCGAGGGAGCGTTGGTGTGTGTGTGTGTGTGTGTGAGCGGGGGATTTGGGTGAGCGAGGGATTTGGGGTGTGTGTGTGTGGAGGGGGTCCAAGCCTCCAAGGTGGTGTTTGAGGAAATGCCGTGGGTACTGAAAATTTTACTAGGCGGGAGTAAAATGGCGGGGCTACCAAAAATTTGGATCAAGGGGGCGGGAGTAACAAACATCACACATAGTTAAAACATAATAATCGTGTGCTATCAAATAGAAAAACACTCTAGGCGAGCATATATTTTCGAGATTGTGAGGGATGCAGGAGGGAGTGAAATGCCGGGGCTACTGAAAATTTGGATCAACTGATTGAAGCACAGCGGGAGTAACAGACATCGCACACGGTCCACACATACTAATCATGTGCTATCAAACAGGAAAACCCTTTAGGCGGGTAGATATTTTCGAGATTGCGAGGGAGTAGATATTTTTGAGAGCGGGAGGGAAGCCTCGTGGAGCCTAATCTACTGTGATGATGTGGGTGACAGGGGAAGGGGTGCGGCACACGGGTAGTCCTAGGGAACCGTGTCTTTTGTGTACCCGATCGCAGATGGTTGCTGCGTCCGACTCGTCTGCCATTTATAAATTTGGCCAAAAAACACGGGAAAGGGTCAAAACATGAACACACTTGCATGTGGACCAAATATATGTATGAAAAGGGTGGTTTGATGTTCAAACACCCAATGCACAACTTTGATGTGGCACCAGTCGCACAAAGCGCACGTTGTTATTGCTAGCCCCCCCCAACACACACACACACACTTCATGTTGGCAGGAGGGGAATCCTAGCTATGAACGCATGCCCCCAAATAGCTAGGTCTGACATCTCACCCTACCGTAACACAAAATCGAAAGGATTACATCATGGTCACCCATTGTTTGCTTCTGTCAAATGTGGACCGTGTGCGGGCCCACGGATGTGTGCTTGTGGCGCGAGATGGGTGAGACCACTTAAGAACCACACTTGCGGGTGGCCTGATGTGTGTGTGTGTGTGTGTTTGTGTGTGTGTGTGTGAAAATGGTGTGTGTGTGTGTGTTTGTGTGTGTGTGTGAAAATGGTGTGTGTGTGATATTTAAATAACCAAATCACAAATTTGATGTGGCACATGTGCATCGCAAATCGGACATCCCCCCCCCCCCACACACACTTTGAGTCGGTGTGAGAGAGGGCATCTTACCAAGACGTATTGTAACACTCGCCAAGAAGAATCACCACCTTGGTCGTATAACCTCTTTCGTTGTTGGGTCAAAGTCATGGACGTCCACACGCGGCCCCACAAATAGGCTAGCTTGTCGCCGATAACCACGCAAGGGAGTGCCTGAAGACAACCACTACATGCATGTGGCCCAAACATATGTACGAAGTGTTATGTTGTGTTTGAATATACCCAGTGCACAACTTTGATGTATGGAAATGTGTGGCTGTGATGTTTGAATATTATATATATATATATATATATATATATATATATATATATATATATATATATATATATATATATATATATATATATGCACAACTTTGATGTGGCGCACCTGCCTCGGAAACCTTTAAGTCCCCCACACGAAGCGAGGTTCATGACGCGTAGTATATGCTGGCCCCCTCCCCTCTTCGACGCGTAATATATACTCCTACCGTAACACAACCCGAAAATAATCCTCCTTGTTCGTCAAATTGCCTTTCTCATTGTGTTATATTAGATGGACGATGACCTCGCGGGCCCATGGAGGGAAGCATCGTAGGCGAGTGAGTGACAACCATCATCTGCACGTGGCCCAAAGTGGTGTTGGTGATGTTTTTAATACCCAATATGCATAACTTCTTTGTGGCACTTGCCTCGGAAACCGAAAAGTCCCCACACAGAGCGAGATCATTCATGACGTGTGTGTAGTATATATGTGCTGCCCCCTCCTCCCCTCTTCAATGCGTACTATATATATACTCCTACCACAACACAACCCAAAAAGAAACTTCCTCGTTGGTCAAATTAACCTCTCTCGTTGGGTCAAAGTAATGGAGGACAACCTCGCGGGCCCACGGATGGAAGCATCACACGCGAGTGACGTCCTATATGACACATAGTATATGTTGCCCCCACCCTCTTCGACGCGTACAATATATATACTCCTACCATACGTAACACAAACCGAAAAATGACCATCCTTGTTGGTTAAATTAACCTCTCTCACCGCAGGTCATAGTGATGGACGACGACCTCGTGGGCCCACAGAGAGAGTCACTCGTGAGTGAGTGTCCTAGGACCACCCCGTGCATGTGGCCCAAAGATGCATGTCAAACTTTTTCTGCAGCAAACATGCAACCAAATGAGTTTAGTGTTAAAAATTGAAAAAAAAAAGATAACATTTGTCCGTTTTTGTACATTGATTGATTTCCTAGGGATTTAATGTGCAAAAATCAAATTTGAGCTACATGAGACCTGTGATAGTGCACCAAAATGGATTGGAAATTCATATGTATGTGTCCGTGGGTGCATGTTTAGTCCCCATGCAAGAAATTTCTAACATCGAGAATCTTGATTTTAAAATCTAGTAAATCCAAAACTAAGTTGAAATTCATGAAACTTATCGTAGTGTCATATGGACACCAATAGATTGTGATATTATATTTTTTTTTCAAATTTGAGACAAGTTTTGATATAATCTTGTTACAGACAGGAAATTATCAATAATTAGCAACAAATATCACAAACAGACTCTTTATTCAAACCGTGTGTGTTAGACCAACAATGTATGTGTCGTGAATCGGTTAAGCAATAAAGCGGCAGAATTAATCATCAAAAAGGAAAAAATCAATATAATACGTGCCGCCATGCGTCCCGTGTGCTGTACGAGCATGCGTGAATTGACAAGATGCATGCTAGCAGTCCACCGCGCAGGCAGACCGGGAGGCTGAGGCATGCACGTGTTCGCTACGCAGTGTCA
Organism: Thinopyrum elongatum; assembly: GCA_011799875.1. NCBI lineage: Eukaryota > Viridiplantae > Streptophyta > Magnoliopsida > Poales > Poaceae > Thinopyrum > Thinopyrum elongatum. The sequence continues at coordinate 180,010,910 of CM022297.1, read as the reverse complement.
TCGGGGGGTGTGCTAGTAGCTATGTGAAATGACGGTAGGCATGCCAGCAGTCCACTGTGTAGGCTCACCGGGAGGCGAGCCAGCCCTTTGACCGCCTCCCACCTTGCTCCCACTGCTCCATATTAATGGCGCGCCTGATCCGCTGGTCATAATAGGCGGCCACACCCCCCGTCCATAGTTGTCACCACCGCATGGAGTGTATTAGGATGTTGTTGAAGCGCACCGTCGGAGGGAGTGGCGACGCCGGGGCTGGTGAAGCAGCCGCGCAATGCATGAAGCTGGGCACAGAGGTTGCGGCCGCCGCCGACGAGGTCTCGCGCGGGCAGTAGCGTGACCCTGACTTCATCGCCGTTGTCGTGCCTCCCCAGCCGGAGCCGGAGGTCCACAGCTACTCCGGCAACGACTCCGACTCCAATGGAAAACCGGTTAGTCCCCCCCCCCCCCCCCCCCGCTTTTCTTTTTTGGGAAAATAAATCCTATGGTTATGTTCTCGTAGTCCATGAAATCAGAGTAAGATTCGTTAGATCCGTGTAGTGTATTGATTGTTTGAATGGTATCTATGGTTAGTGATTAATTGTTTATTTTGTACAAATGATTTTTTTGCTAATAATCCGACTAGGGTTAGCGCTCGTGCTAATAATTCATAGACAGATCTTGAGAATTGATTCTAAATGTCCTATATATATGTTTGTGCCTTTTTTTCTTCTTCCAGATCTGGAGAATTGATTTTGAATGTCCTACATGTATGTTTCTGCCATTTTTTTCAGATTGGTACGTACACAGATGAGGCTCTGGCCAGCGGCGCCGCTGGCTATAGATCCCACACTCGGCAACGCGGGCAGAAGCGGCCACGACCCCCTGCATCCGAGGAACCCATAGAACATAGGGTGGACCGCATCAGCGATCTCCCGGACGCCATCCTTGGGGAGATCATCTTCCTTCTCCCCACCAAGGATGGCTACCGCACACAAGTCCTCGCATCTCGGTGGCGCACTCTATAGCGCGCCGTGCCTCTTAATCTCGACTGTCACCGGCTATCTGTCATTCATGATTTTGAACTCCACGGACCCATCATCTCCTCCCACCAGGGCTCCATTTAATGCCTATGCATCCCGGCATGCTACCTGCTGCACATACTTTGCATGGTGGATGCCTTGCTGACATCCCATTAATTCGAAAAACTCCAGCATCTTGAGTTCTACCATTACTATGCAAATAGCTTTCCACCAAGCGTTGTATATGTGCCCTCACCACCAATGTTCATCTCATGGTTTTCCTCCTCTTTCCACACCGTCACCCTGGCCCGATGTCATCTACCAGATAATCTAGTACAAATGCTTCGACTCCCACTGCTAAAAAAACTCGCACTTGTGATGGTCGATCTGTCGGAGGCCTCACTGCACAACATCATCCACTCCTGTTGCCCTGCCCTGGAGCACTTGCTGCTTGTTTTTGGAGAAGAAATCCATATCTGTTGTCTCCAAATAAAGTCGCCTCACCTTGTAAGCATTGGAATTTGCTTTAAAGGAGAGGAGCTCATCATCAAAGACGCCCCTTCACTCCAAAGGCTGCTCCTTGATTATTGTTATGAATCTTCGCAAATAATTGTGGTCTCTACGCCTAAACTTGAGACCTTGGGGTGTAATTCCTGATCTGTTTGAAGGTTACAAGATGGTGGTTGGCTCCACACTTATTCAGGTACTGTATATTATCATCAACACTTTTGTAATCATCATCTACATTTTTCATTTGTGTGCATAATTTTTATATAATCTTGGAGTACACTTTTGGTACTAATATTATGTTCTATGCTCAATGAAGAGTTTGTCCATGGATACCCTATCAATGGTGCTAGATTCTGGCAAGACCTTACATATCAGTATGTGGTGTTTTGATCTGAACATGATTATCGGCTTGCTGCGATGCTTTCCATGTCTGGAGAATTTGTATATAGAGGTGATGATATCAAGCATATTGATATAATTTACTAAAATTAACCGTTCAGCTGTTGCTCTTTCGACATACTAGTTTTTTAGACATTAACTGTTTTCAGTCTTCATGTCTACTTAGGCAAAAGGACATGGATAAAAAGGTATAACCAATCGGTGGCATAAGAAGCACCGGGATTTTCTCAGTTCTCATGACATTCGTTTGAGGACAATAACACTGGAAGGATATGCATCCAACCATGCAAACACTAGCTTTGTCACATTCTTCCTGTTGAATGCGAGAGTACTATTGTCCATGAGGATTAAGGTTTTTAACAAAAACTTTCTCACGGATGGACATGTTGAACAGCATAAAAAGAAGTTTCAGGTGGACAAAAGGGCTTCTGAACGTGCTCGGCTTCTATTTACAACAACTTGTCTTCATGTACTAGTAGATTTTCTGGCCCAGGATCTTGATTTTATGTATCAGACCGATCCATTTGATTGTGACTGCCGAAAACTTTGGTTGAGTTAGATGTTATTGTCCTGTTTAATCTGGATTTTGTGTAAACCTGATGAACAATTAATCATCGTGCTTTTGCACCTTTTTTAAGCTGGAGTTAGATATTGCTGCCCTTTTCAACTCGACTTTGACCCATATTTTCTTTCATACAAACCGGAGCTTCTATCAAGAAGCCTCATGGTTCTGAGAGGGAACTTGGTCACCCGATCTGTGTGTGAAACGACATACGCTATCTCTTCCCGCCTTGATTTATTTTACAGAGGCAACATGCAACTGTGCTAAAGATATGAAATTATTCAGGGTTCGTTTCACCTTTTTATACATTGATTTTTCCTAGGCATTTTTTGACAAATATCCACCACGTTGGGCCTGTTTGGATCCATGGGTTCTAGTTAGTTTGAGCTAGCTGGAGCTCAAATAGCCCTTAAGTATCCAAACACGAGGGCTAGATTGGAGATAGTTGCATCTAACCCGCCCAAAAAAACTACCCAAGAGGTGCTAATTGGAGCTAGTTCGCATGGGGCCCACTGAAAAATCACTTTTCTCTCTCTATCCTGCCAGCGAAGAGGTGCTAATTGGAGCTAGTTCTCATGGGGCCCACTGAAAAATCACTTTTTCTCTGCATCAAGTGCATTTAATGTCAATCTAACCCTGTCATCCAAACACCTCTTTGGCTAGAGTTAGTTCAGGGTTAGTCATGAGCTACAAACTAACTCTAACCTCTAGCTAAGTTAGAGTATCCAAACAGGGCCGTTATTATCGCAAATGGTCGTATTAGTCCAACCGTGGGCGTTCAACTAATCATTTGCTACCACGGGCAGCTGTTTGATTAGACGGGACGACTGCGAGCAGTCCGCCGCACACGCTCTCCGTACCGGGAAGCGAGCCACGAGCGTTGCAATTTATTGCTGGTTTTGGACTTTTGTTTCGGCCGCCTCAGGAAGGTACGTAGGACAGTCCTCCGTTCTCATCTACAAGCATCGCCGCCGAGGATCGCCGCCTGCTGCAAGATGGAGGACGAGCCGGCCAACAAGCGGGGGCGGGTCGAGCCAGAACCACAAGAGCCTCCGGCGAACATGGACTTCATCAACACCCTCCCCAATGAGATGTTGGTAATCATCATATCCCACCTCCCCATCAAATCTGGTGTGCGGACCAGTGTCCTCTCGCGGCAGTGGCGCCCACTCTGGCTTTCCAGCCCCCTGACATCATCGTCGACAACGAGTTCTGCAACAGGGAACGGCAACGCCTGGACGCATTGTCCCACGTCCTCGCCAAGAACCCTGGGCCAGTCAGACGCCTTCCTATAGGCAGGTTCAGTTCCCACTTCAAGGCCGAACCCAGGTTTCACTACTCGTTCTGATCCCTAGCCCTAGATCGGCTAGAGCAGCTTAGCTTTATAGCTGGGCATTCACGCTCGCTGCCACCATCCGCGCTCCGCCTCGCACCCACGCTGCGCCGCGCTACATTCAGGAAGTGTATTTTCCCCCGGATTGATGCCGCGCGCGCACTTCATCTCCCTAAACTTAAGCACCTCGAGCTCATTGTCGTCTGCATCTCAAAGGAGGATTTGGAGCGCCTGCTCATTGTCTGTACAACGCTTGAGTACCTTCGTCTTCATGCGATGGATGGGTTCAGTAGCCTGCACATCACCTCGACGAATGTCCGTGTGATTTATGTGCATTGCTGGCGCCGCCCAAAGCTGTCAGTTGAGGTGTTTCACGATATGGTCATTAAGAATGCGCCTTTCCTCGAGAGATTGTATGTACTTGATGAATTAGGTCTAGCAAGAAGCAGGGTTATTCACGCACCGAAATTGACAGTGTTGGGCTATTCGTGTGCTGAATTCAATGAACTTGTTATTGCATCATTATCCGTTCAGGTACAACAGTCTTCTTCTTCTCCTTCTTATATATTATTGGACAGCACATTTTGTTCTAAATTTTGTTGATCTATATGTTCGCCTGTCATCCAGAAAATGATTCCGACAAGCTTGACCCGGCCTCTGCGCACAGTGAAGATCTTGGCACTACAATCTGTTGGCCCCAATCTGGATGAAGTTGTTAGATTCCTTAGATGCTTTCCTTGCATGGAGAAGCTATACATCGAGGCGATGCTCCTTTCCTGTTAATTGTTAACCACAACGGAGCTCAATTTTTTGTTACTTTTACCCATGATTACAATGACAAATGTAGAATGATATCTAAAGGAAATTTGGAGGATTTCAATACATATATTTTTTGAGATGCTAGTGTTGTACGTGTTTTATTCCTTCGCCCGACATGCTTTCGTGATAAAAGTTAATCATGAAAGATTGAAGGTGGAATTTCACTCTTTTCATGTATTTTAGAAATCCTGCAAATCAAAGAGGCCCGAAGTGTTCAAATTTGCCGCTAGGCACTAATATGTTGTCTTCGTTTGTAGATACTAGCAGGCCCAAAAGTAGACAATGTTGGGTAATATAACAATCCCAATGAATGCCTTGATCTTCATCTGACAGAAATTACTTTTAACGAGTACCGAGGCACCACACTAGAAATTAAATTCGCTAGGTTCTTTGTTGATAAAGCAAGGTTGCTCAAGGTAATGAGGTTTGCCCTATATTTACTGTGCAGAAGTGAATGGATTGCTAAAGAGCGCAAGCGTCTACAGCTGAATGGAAAAGGCTCTGGAGAAGCTGAATTTTAGTTTGTAACTTCATATGACAGATTATTCGGATGTCACTGTATCGAGCCGCTATATGACTTCTCGGTGGCTGATCCTTTCGCAGAAATAATGCATGAAAAAGATTCTGAAGAAGATGAATTTTATGTGTTATAATAGTTTGAACCTTGTAATCTTTGAATTTGGGCCTTGTAATGCTGGAATTTGAACCTTGCAATATTTATGGTATTTGTTATATAACGTAATTCGATATTTAATTTGGTTTTGCAATCATGTCATGTTATAAGTATATATGTTGTTCTTCTGTACATAGAGCATTGATGTTGTGCAGACAGAGCATATCACATCGCACACGGACCACACTAGGGAACCCGTCGGTGATGAATTCATCAATCGCAGACGGTTGTATACCAGCAAGCGTTTGCCCACAACACACACAGCTTATTCCATCACAAACAGCTCGGATGAATCAACTGTATGCCACATATCGCACACGCAACTCTAATCTGATTCGTGCTTGATGTCTCCGCCATCACTCGCACACTTCGTCTTATTTGCCACATATCACTGTGGCCTCTACTCGCATCCCTCGGCGCGCTCTGCTTGTCGTTAGATGCCGTGGCACGCTCTACTCGTGTCCCTCGGCATGCTCTGCTTGCGTGTACCTCCACGCGCTCGGCTTGTGGATAGCTTTTCCTTGCGTGTTCAACTGCTATATGCATAGATATGGTTGCTCGCCGTTGAGGCGACCGCGCAATGCTCTGCTCGCGTCCCTGCGTGCACGCTCTGCCAGCGGTTGGGGCCTACACACAATCATGTTGGGGGCCCCATATGCATGCGGTTGCGCCGCACGCGTCGTCGTGATGCAGTTACGTGCGGCAAGATGGAGTTACGCGCTGCAAATTAGAACTGCCATCCGGGCGTGCGGATATTCCAGGACGTCTGGCTTCCCCATTAATTCCCATGGCCATTATAACCTTAGTCTCTTCAACCTTTCGATCTCACCCCACAACACAACAAGCACACCCACGACAACACATACATGAGGATATCTAGCGGCACTCGAATGGAGTTCGGTGAGCATAAAGTGGAGACCCACGCGAGGGAGACGGATCTCTCGGTGGTGTACACCATCGACCCGGCCGTGGTGGAGGACTGCATCAATACCGTGGAGCAGTTGCTTGCTCGAGACAAGTACAAGGTGGTCGGCATCGACCTCCAGTACACCGGCAGTCATCCTGGCAAAGATCAGAAGGTTGCCATCGCCCAGTTGTTCGTGCGCCATCATGTCCTCATCTACCACTACTGCATGGCCACAGAGCCTTGCGACCGTTTTGCCAGGTTTGTGAACAACACCGACTACAAGTTCGCTATGGTGGAAACCTCCAACGATGTAAAAGCGCTCATGGTTACGGGCTTGGCCTGCAAGATCCTTGTCGAAATTCGTAACCATTACAGGGTCTAGGGCAGCACGAAGAAGGACTCCCTGGTTGAACTCGCCTCGGCCATCATCGACCCCTACTATGAAAAGATGAAGCAGGATGCGAATAGAACATGTCTCGTATCCTGGCACGGGGCCTGGATGCGGCAACCGGATGAACCTCACCTCAGGTTCACGGCCAAGAGCGTGTACACATGCTAGGAGATGCACAGGCGGATCGTTGACATGAGGAAGTGCCTCGGTCCCGAAATCGACGAGGCCGGATCGAGCCACAAGCAGAGCAGTAGCGGCAAGCGTCACAAGAAGTAGATGATGATTAGATGATCGTTTATCCTAGTTAATTATGCATGTAATATATAGTTTACTTTGGTGTGTGGAAATGTCATGTGTGTAGTAGCCACCTATGTAATTATGCATGTAATAGTTTACTTTGGTGTGTCCAAATGTCATGTGTGTAGTAGTCACCTATGTATTTGGATGTTTAATTTGGTTATGCAACCATGTCCTTATAAGTGTGTGTATATATATATGTTGTTGTTCTGTATGCAATCACATCGCACAACACACATGTCTTATTAGCAGCAATCGTCTGTGTTATTATCGGTCTTCGCACACATTTCTGATTACAGACCTTTTTGCCGCATATCATACACATCTTTGTAAGTTGAACCGTTTCTGTTATCTTGGCTCAACGTAAACAGTTCTTCCGAGTGAACTGTTTGCCCTCTATTGCACACACCTTGATCTGGCTGACCGTTTCTTTTGTGTTGCCTAATCACAAACAGTTCATCCGAGTGAACTGTATGCCGTATATCGCACACAGCTTCATCTGTCTGGTCATTTCTAGTCCTCTTACTGACGGGTGGCACAACCGGCATCACGAAATCATAATCATCATCATCAACATTTAATACCTCACATGAAGAGCCAGGTGTAGCTTCCTTTCCACCAATAGGTCTAGATGAAACACCAGTGTTCACACTAACTCCAGCCAAAGAACAGTTTTATCAGGAGAGATTTCAACAACACAATCCTCCATAGCTGCTTTAGAAACCTGGGTCTTGAAAAGTGATGTACATCCTCCATGAAGGCCTCCATCAAAAACTGAAAAAGAGATGGGAAACAACACGGGAACACTCAGCTAACTTGTCCAGCGTCGACGAAATACCCAAGTACAACACCAGGAAAGTCAAACACAGCCCACTAATGTACATAAAATGCAGTTCACTAAAGAATATGATGCAGCTCACTCACGTAAAAGGGAGTGCAACTCACTCATCAAAAGCAGTGCAGCTCACTTATCCAAAACAATGCAGCTCACTTATACATAAAGTGAAGCTCACTTATCCACATTCCAAAGCTCACTAACACAACAAATACGAAGCTCGCCATTCTAAAAAAAGGTAGTCCACTGGCACACTAAAAACTAATGCCTAAGAAAGGGAAGCAAGCAGTACACAAAAAAGGAGGGGAATCAAGCAGTTCACCAAACACAACCTTTACATTCAAAGATTAAAAGCACAGATAGATCCAAGGAACACGTCGATGATGTGAGCCAGCTGTAGAGCATGGTCTTCCTGATATAGCCAATGTGCTCCATCCCAAACCGAGCAGCTCGAATCCCATCCCATGTCTGCAAGAATTGGAACATAGAGAATCCACAATCATGCCTGCAAAAGAACAAAACCATAAGTTTCACATTTCATATAAAAAGAACAGTTGAGGACTAGCAAGAGAGGGGGGCTACAACAAACATACCCATTTGGCTGAAGTGGGACAATCACATGTTTCAACATAAAGCCATCAAGTGTCGGAGGATTTAGCGACTCGTCACAAAATGCACTACCTTCTTTTCCATGCACGCTTGATATTTTTAACTATCCTCCTGAAAACCCTGTTTGCTTCAACACTACCAGGTTTATTGACCGAGTTAAGAAATTCAAACCGCCTTTCATTCAGATTCAATGCGACTACAAAATAATGGCCAACAGTTCCGCCTTTATTCTTGTTTGGAGGATCAAATGTTTCAAACATGATCTATTGGAAGTAAGAAAAAGTATATATATATGTCATCCTCTCAGCCATTTATGCATTACAAAAACAAAAATCAGAACACTATAAAACTGACACACACAAAATAATTCTGGACACATAAAACATTACTCACCATATCTTTTTACCAACACGCTCCTCAGCTCTTGACGAGAACATCAATTTCACCGACCTGCCCACACTACCACCATCCAAATGCTTCTCTGCCACACAAATCAAATCAGACAAAAAGGAGGAAAAAGCAATCAGGTCATCACACGGAAAACAAAAAGAGAATAAAACAACAACAAAAAGTTATGCATGCTTACACAAATATGGTACAGGACAACCATCGTCGAAGATCCCTTAAACTTATCTACCAGCAAAGAAACCCCTAAATCAACAAGGCGGGTAGTGAACATCCCCTTCGTCCAAAAAGATTCACCAACTTCGGCAATGGGAATATCGCCCAACTCAGTTACAAAAGCAACCAGGCCCCTAAAAAATTGTTACAAAACTGCAACATAAGATACTATCAAAATAAAAAAAATGAAAAAGGGCAAAGCTTGCGATTAGAAAATACATATTAACATAACAATTTAAGAATTCAAAAAATGTCATACTTCTTCTTTTTGTCCTTCCGAGCCCTCGTAACAGCATCATAGAGCTCGTTGTATCTCTTGTGAAGAGCTGGATCAATGCTCGACGGAGCCACAACGGCAAGTTCGTCATCAGCAAAGATATATATATATATATAATAAAGATACAAGTAAAAAAAACCTAAGTTCACTTATCAAAAAAATGATATATTTCGTACATATGGTATATTAAGAAAAAGAATTTAAGAAAATATGAAGTTCACTTGTAAAGAAAATGAGAATATGCTAGCCAGCAACTATTTTGGAAGCATTAACAAAAGTAGAAGTTCATTCCATCATAAAACATGTGATATGTAGCTACCATAGTAATTAAAATGCCTGACAAAAATATCAAGTTCACTTTTCAAAACAAAATACTTGCCTTCAGTGTCAGACTCTTCGTGCTCTTGCTCTTCAGATGAGATCAAAACAGTTCCACCAGTAGGTTGCGATGAAAGCACCGTAGCCTTGCTAGACTGAGCTACTGCGCCAACATCAGCATTGTCTGCATTTTGAACAGTCCATGCAATCGCAACGTCCTCAGATAACTCAACCACAAGAGGCTCCACACTGAAAACACGAGGAACATCATCGACAGCCAGACAAATAGGAGAACCAGCAACACTATCAATAGGAATGTCATTCTCGTGCAGCTTTTCAATATCAACATCAATATCTTCATGACAACTAGGGGCAACAGCCAGATCGGATTCCTGAGCTACAGAAGCTTCTGCACTCTCACATGCTGCTAATACAGAAACCCTTACACCGTCACCACTAGCAACAGCGCGACCCTCCTGGTTCACATCAGCACGAACAACGCCAACCGACTCACAAACTTTTGCATTCCCCTCTTCAGTCTGCCAAAACATTTAAAAAAATAAGCCAACGACAACAAAAACAAGCAAGATATGCAATCAACAAGACAACATGCAGCTCACTTATGTAAAACAATGCAGTTCACCTACTGAACAACGTGTAGCCCACTAATGTGATAGATTGCAGCTCACTTGTGTAAAAGATCGTAGTTCACTAAATGAACAACTCGCAGTTCACTTATGTAAAATGATGCAGCTTGCTTATGCCAGAGACTGTAGCTCACATATGCAAAAGAATGCAGTTCACCAAAAGAACAACATGCAACCCACTAACACCAAAGAATGCAGCTAACCTATGTAAAACAATGAAGTTTACTAACTGAACAACTTGCAGCTCACTAATGTCAAAGACTGGAGTCTCACATACACAACAAAAAGATAAAGCTCACTTATGTAAAACAACATGCATATATCTTCTACCAACAAGATATATAGATTACAAAACACTAGTACAAAAAGTCATCCAACTAAACCTTCTTAGCCATAACATCCAGAGGGGATGAAGCACCAGCCAAGTGATCGTTTTTCTCAATGCCATCGTAGGGACCATGGTGCGAATCACAACCTGCAACTCCAGTTTATGACAAAGAACAAAACAACATGACAAATAAGATGGTAATGAACATGAAAACAAATATAACTTCAATTATGCATAAGCAGTCCACATGCTATAATCACGACGTAGACAAATAAAAGATAAAATAAACCAAAAAATACAAGTTTGAGAAGAAACAGAACATTAGACTAGACATAAGTGATGGGAGAAGAACTTATACCTGACCAATCCCATCACCCCGAGATGCATGAACATTAGAAAATTCTGCTCCAGCCTACAACAGAAAACATCGCAGCCACAGGATAAGAAAACTATATAACTGGCGGAAAAGAACACATTGATGAGCAGTCCACATGATACACAAATGAGGTACAAAGGGTCAAAAAAGGGAAAACATACATTATCAGCATCAGCACCAGCGTCCTGTCGAAACATATCATTCAAAATGTGCTCAGCATCCTTCTCGAACTCAGCGCATTTTTCATCTTGTTTTTGCTTCAACTGAGAATACAAGGACCGAATATCCATCACCGCAATCTGCAAGCCTTCAACCACACCACGATCAAAGTTGTGTGCAGCCACAATATCTTCTTCACATGGACCGTGGACAACAGGGAAAAAACCAGCAACTGTCCTCAACCTATCACCAGAAGTTGGCAAATCTTATGTTAATTGATAACCTTCTGAAGAAGCTCGTCAATCTCCTCGTGTTTTCTGCCACCAACAAACGTCTGATCAGAAGTGCTTCTAGTATTGGAGATCCGTCCAGCCATGAAACCCAGGGTAGGCGATGGCTGATCATGACAGGTAGCAAGCTGGCTATAGATAGGCTCATGGAACGTAGCAGGACTGCTAGGCCCTGCACCAGAGCTGCCACATGAAAGTGCAACAGGACGATTATAGACGATATCCCCTGACGCCTTCCACTGCAAAAAAGTAAATAAGAGTAAAGAAGTTCACATGTGAATACTAAAAGGTTCAGATTTCCCATCACCCCTTAAAAATAGAAAGACGATGTTCCTAAAACAAGAATAAGAGGAAAAAATAATAATAAATGGATGCACTAACTGGCAGCTTCCCAAATCTGTAAGTTTCCAGATAAATCTTTCCCTTGGTAATTATATCTTGGTTGTATACCTTCATCAGGTCTCTACAGTTGAGATATGATGCTCGTGGCGTCAGCGTGTGCATAACTGAAAATTTTCGAAGGTTCAAGCAATCAAGATACATAATCAGGGGCACAATGGCACAACCCTCTGCACAATTCTGCTTGCTACCATCTATCTGCCACCTCACCACAACTAACTGGAGCTCATCAACAACGAGCTGACAAAAGTCCATCTGCGCCATAGCAGCCTAATCCATGTTCTCAACCATGACAGCAACCCTGCCCAAACGAGCTGCAGGCCCAGGGCATAGCAAATTCTGATAAAGTATCAGGAACAAAACCTTGACAGCAAGATCAACCGTCACGGGGCCCTCATCCTGAACCAACACCGCCAGCAGTTCAAGCAAGTCCTTCACACCTATACTTCGTGAATGGTCAAAGCCAAGCTCATCCTTGAGGGCAGATAACGAATCATCATGGCCACTGCTAGCGGGAACAGGTGCAGTGCGAGATCCCATGGGAAAAGCAAAAATGTGATGAACGGCAGCACAAGTGATTCGAAGAACCCTGTCATCACCAAAATTCATTTTCATCGTGCCAAGGTCAATAATTCCCATTAGATAGCACATAAGCACGCGGGACACATTCTTATTTAATGTCAAGTTAAACACAATACCAAAACCAGCATCTCGAACATGGTCACGGTGTGGTTCTTTCAATAAATCAACAGCTTTGCACACAGTGGGGAGTGACAAACGTACAGTCTTGGTAAACCGAACATCATCTTCCTCGCCATCATCATCAGTTCTCTTCCTCTTACTAGTCTTCTTCTTCCGTGTAAAGGAAAATGCAGTCCACATTAATAAATCAGCCCACATAAGACACAAAAAAGACAAATACAATAACAATGCAAGAAACAAAGGCACCACTTCAACAAACCTTTGGAACAACATCAGCCTCCCCACCCGAGTCAGCAACCACATCTTCGTCAGCATCAACACGCGGCCGCTTATGTTGACTCTTAGATGGACCAAAACCTTTCCGTCTCCCAGATTGAACATCCCTCACAAAATCACCAAGCACAAAGTCAACATCGTCGGGCTCGGGCTCATCACCGACATGCGCTCGCTTCTACTGCGTATCCCCTGCACCAGCTTCAACAACCCTCTTACCGAGGTTCTTGTCCATGCAAGCAACACGAGGACTGTGCCGAGGAGTACCACCTTCCTCAGCAACAGAACTCAGACTCTTCTTCTGCAAATCACGTTGTTTGACATTACCAAATTTGCTACTCTTGGTAGCATCTACAGCCCTCCTTTGCTTCTCTTTCTCCTCATACTGCTTTGAATCACTTTCAAACCTCAACACCTTATTGCGTCTCTTCAATTCATAAGCATGATGCTGCGCCGGTACCATCCACTCCTGCGTAACCTCCTCTGTACCATCAACAGTTTGTGACTGTGTTTCAGACAACACGGGCCGCCTAAAGCTCTGTTAAGAGCTCACACCAACGGCACCCTCTATGACACAATGGTCAATGAAGTGAGTAACCACCTCAAACCCAGGCAGAAAAATCAATCGCCCCGCCGAAATGAAGTATAACTATGGTGAATAAGAAGTGCGCAAATGAACAAAATGCAGTTCACCTATCCATATAATGCAGTGCAGCAAACAAAAACAATATAATGGAAGAAAATCCTTGAAAAAAACTATTAAGTCCATGTTTATTCCCAAAAATTGGCTGACTAACTTTACAAAGCCATCAACAGTTTGTACAACTTCAAATAAACACCATATACAACAAACAAAAACATGCACATAAAAATAGCAAGTATATAAATGAATAATAATGAAGTTTACAATTCACATACATGATTGTTTTGCAGTTTTTACAACATTAAATAAGCAGTATATACAATAAAACAACATAATGCACATCGAATATAGAAAGCACACAAATTAATAATAATGCAGTTCACAATACACATACACGAATGTAGTTTACAAGAAACACATTGATTCAAACAGCAACATACTAGAAGGAGGGGCAACACTTATCGGTGAGGTTCCAATTGGTGAATTCATTTCAAGGCTTGCCAGAGCACGTTCATCTTTACCACCAGGACAACGCGAGCCAATCGGCGAATCATAAACAACATCATTAGGGCCAGTGCCAACAAAATTACCTAGTGGATTCAGAAAAGCAGAAACAAAATTAATAACTAGATAATCATAGCAAAAACAAGATACACATTGTTGAGAAAATAACACACCAAAAAACAGAATCCACAGCATGGGCAAAACATCTAGACAAACAAAATAAAAGATAAAATAAGGGGGAGGCATGCAGTCCACATACCTTGATCTCCTCCGTATGCTCTGCTTGGCAAAGACATGGCGTTTGCGTCGCAAGCAAGGACGGTGTCAAGAATACCAACAACAACAAAATGAGCAAATCCGACTAAACCCTAGGTAGACCTTCCTCTGCCCACGGAGCTCACACGGGCATCACCTTCAAATCGAGAAGAAAAACGCCTGCTCACAAAAACGAACTACATCAGCAAAGCGCAGCCGCTACGAGAATCGAACAAACAGATGGGAAACAATCATGACAGAGCAGATGAGAGGCGGACCACTACCGAGGGGATGAGCAGCGGCGATGGGGGGCGCGGAATAGAGGAATCTGGACCAACGAATCGATTAAATGGATAAAGAGTGCCGACAGATGCTGTGGAGGACGGCGGTTGCCACGGGCGATGATTGTTGCTACGTGCGATGGTGGTTTCATGAGGGTGGGGGGTTGCTCCGGGCGGTTCTCGAAGAGAGGGCAGAGCGGAGACAGAGGGAACGCATGCAAGTGACTTGTGGGAGGGGCATGAGGGAGGGGTTGCACAAACAGGTCAGCCCGTAACGGCCCGACAAATTTTAGAAGAAGCCGTACCAAGCCCATCAACAAAAGCCGAAATGACAGGCCGGGCCAAAACAATTGAAGCTCACTTGCAGGTAGGCTGCATTCCACCTGTAAACAATGAAAACACTTGCAGTCCATATATTTTATAAAAAAATTAAGTTAAAAATGCATGAAACAAGATGCAGTTTGCTCCGCACGTTGATGACGCTCGGGCAAACAATGATGCAATTCATAGTAAATAAAATTAGTTCAGCCGATAAAAAACAGTACGCACCTGGACATAGCGCGTACAAAAAAAAGACTTCCAACCCGCCCATGGAAATAGTCCTCTAAATAAATACCCACAAAAGAAAAGAAATAAAAGGTGGGGGCCCCTCACCCCCCCGGGCCAAAAACTGCAGTTCGTTCAGATAAACGATGCAGTCCACATTGTTCCAAGATGCAGTGTGGTCGTTTCTACAAAGAAGTGCGGTTACATCTAAAATGCAGGTCGACAACTGAATTAGGTTTTTTATATGAACTACCACTTAACAAAAACATACCCGTCTATATATATAGCGCTGGTGAACAATATAAATTATCAACATTTTAAAAAAGACACGATGAAAAACCCATGATCACAGAAGACCACCACTCGGAGCGGTTGCATCGCTAAAAAGCCACGATCACATACGCAACCAAACCCACGATCCGCAGAACTTCATCATCATGGAGGTCATGCAGTTCATCCTTTGCCACCATCCGCCCCTTAAATTCAGAACTCCACCAACACTTTCTCATCCATAACAACCGAAAAATCGCCATTGCGCTGCCACCACTTCCCTCCCACTGATCGATCTCCACAAAAAGACCAAGTTCAAGGAGGAACAAGTTCTCCGGCTCATGGGGTTTATCAAGGAGTTCAAGGACATGGAGGCCCACGGCAACACCAAGTTGCACATCCACCATTGAGCAATACGAGCGCCACCTCCATTTCGAGCGCCACCTCCATTTCGAGCGCCACCTCCATTTCGAGCGCCACAAGATCGTCGGAATTGATGTGGAGTACACCAACGGGGATGACGCAAACCAAAAAGCCGCTCTCGTCTAGCTCTCCGTCGGCAAGAATCATCCGGTGCTGCTCTTCCAACTGAGCACTGTTGACAACAACTGCATTAGGTTTGACAACTTCCTCGCCGACCCCAGGTACATGTTTGCTGGATTCTCCATTGATGGCAACATAGATATGCTCGACCGCGTCGGGCTGCACATCGCCCACTTCGTCGACATCCAGAAGGAATGGAGGGTGCCTACAGCGACAAAGAGGCTGGACTCCCTTGCAGATGTCTCCAGCATCCTCGTCCACGAGTACAACAACATGAAGAAGAAGCTGACCGACGCAGAACACAGGCGCTGGCAGTGCATGCCCCTGACCATGAGACACATCGAGTACGTGGCAAAGGACGCTTATGTCGCGTACAAGATATGGAGCCGCCTCACCATCATCCAGGAAGGGCTTCACCAGGCAAAGCTTGAGAAGCAGCATTGCCCAAGGAAGCACGCCAGGACTTGGGGCGACTACGACTACTGAAGGAGGTGTTGCCGGCCAAGAATGTATCTAGAACATTGCTCGTGCCATTTTAGATTTCTCATCAGATTTTCCCTCTCTCAAGTTTGTAGTTTGCTTGTAGTAAATTTAGGTTTGCTTGTGTCATAGTTTGCTTTGAAATCATGCAGTTTGCTTTGTAATCATGCATTTTGCTTATCTTATGAACAAGTATATTTCTAGTACATCGTTGCAATTCCCTGGTAGAAACCGTAGAATATACTATAGTGCACTAAAAATATAAAGATAGCAGGGATAGTATGTGATTAAGGTACCGCACTAAGGAGGCGCACATGGTAGTGCACAAACGGATGATCATGCAGTGCACAACCGCCATGTAGATGCTATGCATAATTGAAGGGACGTGCAGTACATAGTTTTCTTAAACGAAGTGCACAACGATCTAACAAAGCAGTGCACACACGCATGGAACACATGAAAAAATAAAAAAAATGACCGCCAAGGTGCAACCTGGTCCCAGCGAGTCTTGTATTGAGCCAGCAAGCCTGAGGCCAGGCACATCAGGGCCCACAGGTCAGAGTGATGGGGAAGAGAGTGCCGTGTGTAAGCGCCCAATCAGTATTACAAGGAATTCAGATGGGTTGCCTCGCCAGGGCTTATAAACAGGTCGTGCCCGCCTTTGGCGGGCGAGGTGGGACCAAACTTTAGAGCATACCGACTGCACTGAGCCCACCCCCCTCCAACTGTAGTTCTTTCACATAAAAAATGCAGGCCGCCGGATATCACAACATAAATGCAGTCTGCCAACTTCAATAATGTAGTCCGCCAATTTGAAAGAAGCAGTGCATTTGTTAATAAAAATGCAGTACAGTATATTGATCAGATTACATCTACTGCCTACCACCTACCACACCACTTATTACTTTTTATTATTGTTGACTAATCAACCAGCCATACTGGCTCCATAAAACCTACCCATCCGGGCTCCCAACTAACATAACTAGTCCGTCCCCTTCCTATCTCCAAATCAAGATCTAGGGTTCCTCCCATTCTCCTCCTCCTATTTTTGCCTCAGCCCTGCCGTGCCATTGACTGCTCATGCGGCTGCTTGGCAAGGATGGTGCCGATAGCAGACGCATGCGTGTACCATGAAGGCGTGGAGCTCTCGGAGACTCAGCGGCGCAACCAGCTCGAGTGCCTACTGACCACCAACCGTGGGTTTCGGGCACCATTTCTGTACTGCCTCACGCCTGCAGACCTCGAGGAATCATGGGTGTGTGTTTCCGCTCCTGCTCTTATTTACCTTTTAGGTTCCAAATCCACTTCTGAATGTATGTTTCTGTCAGTTAGCTTAGTCTTATCAATAACCAGATCTGCATTTTTGTTCAGATTTCTCAGTAATTAAACACTACATGGTTCTATGTATATTTCTTCAGTTGAGTCAGGTGTGCGCTAGTTTGAACTAACATGAACAAACAATCAGTAACACCCAAATTCAAAAAAGGAGTTCCCTCACCCAGCATTGCAGTTCACTTGCTTTCCTAAAGCAGTGCAGTACAGTTGAGCATGTAGTTCGAAAGTGTTAGCAGAATAGTATATATTGTAGTAAAGTTACTATTTAGGTCAGTATATATTTTAGTTGATTTATTGAATCTATTTTTCTTACTAGTAGTCATATATCCATGCATATTTTAGTTCATGTATATAGATTATGTTAAGATACAGCAAAATTTTCAGGTGTTTACCTTTTCGTTCAAAATGCATGCCAAATTGCAGAAAGTGCCAACCATAATAGGGGTTGCTCCTGCAAGTTCAGGGAAGCTTATTCTGGAGACAGTGCACAAGAATGGCTATGACTATATGCAAGCTGACTACCACATTGACTATGATGGCTGCATTAGAATAACTGCTAGCTGGAATAAGTTTTTCTTGAGAATGGATTCGAGGCCGATGAAGTGGTAATGATGATGTTCTACAGGGAAAAAGGATCTCTGTTGTTTAGAATATTTGCACTGTAGGGTGTTTAAGTTCAAGCAAAGCCGCATGTGGCATATATGCAATGTTTGCTTATGATGTATGTTTTTTAAATTATGTCCACTAGACGTTGCAACTCTATGTTCTTCAGACTATCAGAATGGACCCTTTTTTAGTGCGTGTGAGCTCATCTGCAAAAGTTTACAATCGTGCTACAAGTTGCCATAGTAAATACAGTTCATACATCAACATATATTGCAGTGCACTATATCAAGTATTGCAGCTCTCTTAGTGTTTATCAATGTAGTGCGAATGTTGGAAAACTTTGCAATAACCACCCAAAATAAACAAAGTTCAAAAATTTCACATCTATGCAGTTCTCTTATAAACATTAATGCAGTATGCAGATCAATAATTTGTAGTTCATTACACAACATAATGCAGTTTCAAAGATGCAAATCTAACATACTATCTTGATAAACTACAGTGCAATTCCACAGGTGTGGTCCACTATCCTCAAACATGCAGTACGCTTCAAAAAAATGAAAGAACTGCAAAAATTAAAATACAACAGATGATGAAACATACCAGGAACCAATCATGCTTCACACAATAAGTCGTAGCTCGATCGCACACACAAAAAAATAGTGCAATTGCTCGATTTCAAAACAGAGGGCGCAACCAACACATTCAACCATTACGGGTACAAAAAACCAATGGTTGAACAAAACACACAATTCTCTAAATTATTAGCAAAAAGATTCGCTTGAAAGGCAAATCCGAAGATTTGAAATAGAAGAAACAAACTAACTCGTAGATTCAAACCGCATCAACACGCAAGAACAAAAATAAAAAAATGCAGAGGAGCGCACGAAGCACATACAGATAGCCAAATTGATCTGGGTTAAATTGACACCGGATAACTCGCAAGGGCACAGATTGAAGCAAATTAGAATCGATTAATCAAACACAAGAGACAAATTCTTACCTACAAAAATGAATCAAAGCGAAGAACACCCGCGTCAGAGACGAACACGAACGAACAGAGGAAGCTCATCCCGCTAAATCGCTCGTTTTATGTAGATTCGAATGGGGATCATATTAAATTTCAAATAATAAAGGTCCACGGGCATCAAAAGACACCTAAAAACGACCCGCAACACGCGATTACACAAAAAACGCTCGAACGGGCCACCACCGAAAAGCAGTACACTCTGTCAGCAATGCAGTGCACCTGGTTTTCTAATGACGTGCACATGCATGGAGAATGAAGTGCGGAAGTGTTATGAGAAGAACAATTCTCATAATATTATGAGAATAGCCCGGCTGTATATATATATATATATATATATATATATATATATATATATATATATATATATATATATATATATATAGACACACACACACACACATAAACACTATTCTGATCACGGGATCAGAATAATATTCTGATAACGACCTGACCTGTTCCAGCGGTAGTAGTTGAACTTCCCCCAGTGCTAGGTTGAACTTCCGCAAACATTGCCCAAATGGGGCTTGCGATATACCGTTGGAAAGCTATGGACACGAGTATCATGAACCAAGTGAATTTTTTGGCAAAATCTAAGCTGTTTAAGAGCAGTTTTGAAAACCGTTTTTCTTCATACAAAAAATATGAATCGTATTTTCGATCACATTTCTAAAACGTTTATCGGAATGAGGAAAATAATATGGCGTTGGAAAGCTGCTACAAATGCGCTCCTTCCACATGTACAAAGTTATCTCTAATTCTGTATGGTTAAAGAGTAATTTGAAATATCATACAATTTTGTAAACCGAACAGCCGAGTTTGTATTTTTGGTGCCATTTATAAATGGCTAATCTAATTGAGGCAAATGATATGGCGTTGGAAAGCTTATGAAAATGCGCTTCCTTTTCATGTACAAAGTTTTTTCTAATTTCAAACATTTTAAGAGTACTTTAGAAAATCGTCCAAGTTCCTCCGAGTTCATATTTTTGAGATAATTTTTTAACCATATGTCCGAATGCAGCAAATGATATGGGGTTGGAAAACTTGAAGAAATGCAAAACTTTTTGGTATATAATTTTTCTTCTAATTCCTTACGGTTTTAAGTCAATTTTGAAAATGGTTAAAAATGTTTTTTGGCTGTAATTTTTTCAAACTTTGTCGGAATGAGGCAAATAATATTTCGTATGTAAAGTTTTCTCTAATTCCCAGTCATTTTCAAGTAATTTAGAAAATGGCGAGATCATGATTTCTGCCTTCATCGCGAAAGGAAATGCACTACGTGAAGTACTTGAACTTCTATGGCAGTTCTGTTTGAACTTCACTTTGTTTTTTACGTGCTGTTTTTTGCCCGTCACTCCCAAACCACTTACCGGAATTGAGAAAATGATATACCGATGGAAAGCTGTTGAAAACACGCAACCTTTTTGTGTTGATCAGTTTTTCATACTCGCGACGGTTCAAAATATTTTTTTGAATGCATAAAAATGTGTTTTTAACGGTATACATGAAAATTTTAAACAGTTCATCGAAATGTTGCACATAATATATCGTTGGAAAGCTTATGAATAGCAGCAAGTTTTTCATATAGACATGTGTTACAAATTCATTGTCGTTTGAGAGCAGTTTTTAAAATGGCAAAACAACGTTGATTTTTGCCTTTTTTTAACATGTAAATGAATGACGGAAGTCTCGCACATGAATTTTGAACTATGCTAGGAGGAGCACGTGAACTTGCAACAAACCTTTTAAGCTTTTTGTTTTCTATTCTTATATTCTTATCTGAAACGCATTCCGTGTAATATTTGAACTTCCCGCTGTTTTCACCTTGAATTTCTGTGCGTGAAGAGGTTGAACTTCTGGAGCAGTTCTGTTTGAACTTCACTCTATTTTTCACGTGCTGTTTTTTTCCTGTAACTCCCCAACCACTTACCGGAATTGAGCAAATGATACACCGATGGAAACTGTGGAAAACACGCAACTTTGCCGTGTTAATCATTTTGTCATACACGTGACGGTTCAAAAGAATTTTTCCAATACATAAAAACGTGTTTTAATTGGTATACATAAAACTTTTAAACCGTACATCGGAATGTATCATATAATAAACCATTGGAAAGCTTATGATTAGGAGCAACTTTTTCATGTAGACAGGTGTTACAAATTCGTTGCCGTTTGAGAGCAGTTTTAAAAATGGCAAAAATGTTGTAGTTTTTTCCTCTCTTTTTTAACATGTAATTGAAGGTCGGAGTCTTGTAATATAATTTTTGAACCATGCAGGGTGGAGCACGTGAACTTCTTGCAACAAACCTTTTAGTCTTTTAGTTTTATATTCTTTTATTCTCATCTGAAACGCATTCCGTATAGTAGTTGAACTGTTTGTTGTTTTCATATTGAACTTCGGCCACATATTTTTTGTTTGTAATTCCTCACGCGTTCCTCGGAGTTCCACAAATGATAAATCATTAGAAACTTGTTGAAAAGACCCAACTTTTTTTAATACGGTTAAGCTTTTCTTTTCGAACAACATACACCAATTTATTTTAACCATTTGTTTTTCGAATAGAGCATACATTAATATACCCACTTGGAAAGTTGTTGAATAGAAAATAAGTTTTTTCATGTAGAGTATTTTTATTCCAAATTTGTAATGGATTGAGATAATTATTTTAAAACATGAGACATAACATTTTTTTTTGTTTTTTGAACATGTAAACACACGCTGAACCTCTCTAACAAGAATTTTTGAACTTCTTGGACCGAGCACTTGAACTTCTAGCAACAAATTTTTTAAACTTTGCCTTTTTATTCCTTTTTTCTCATACGAAACGCACACCATGCAGTACATGAACTTCTGGCTATTGTCAATTTGAACTTCTCTCTATTTCGCTTTAGTAACGGAAAAAGTCTGAGTTTTTTATAGACATCGAACCGCTCTAACTTTTTTATTTGAACTTCTTTGTGTATTTTTTTAGAAATGTGAAAATTGGAGTTTTGTTAGAAACATCCAACTTCTTTGTTATTTTGAATTGAACTTATTGGTTTTATTTTTTAGTAATAAAAAAATCCGAGTTTTAAATAAATATCAAACTTCTACGATTTTTCCAATTGAACTTCTTTGTTATTTTGAATTGAACTTATTGGTTTTATTCTTTAGTAATCAAAAAAATCCTAGTTTTAAATTAATTTCAAACTGCTCCATTTTAAAATTTTGAACTTTTTGGTTTTATTTCTTTTAGTAACGAAAAAAATTCTAGGTTTGTAATAAACATCGAATCACTCATCTATTTTAATTTCAACTTCTGGTTTTCTTTATAAATTAGAAAAATCCATCAAAATCCATGGGAATTGTTTGAACTTTTTTGTTTTGTCATTTTCTTTCACCTCTCTATTTTATTAATTTTGAACTTTCAGAGTTAAGACAAGTCCATTTATACATGAACTTCTCGATGATATGTCCCCGACCGGCTCAAGTTTTATGCATTCTTATATATACAAACAAAAATGAAAGGGAAATAGAAAAAATGTTGCGTCCTTATGGACACCACTAACACTTTTTGAGAGCACAATATTCCACTGTAAATTTTTGCATAATTTTGCCGCAAAAAATGCGTTTTTTGTTGTTGTCAACATCAAGTAGCATAATTTGATTTTTTTTGATGGAATTATACTAATAGAACTGCTGCAGGTTGTCTTGTTGAACTGCTACTGAATGATGGCACAACATGATTTCTTGTGTGCTCCCGTGTATACACGCAACACGTGAAGCATCAACCTTCATATACATGAACTTCTGTCATTGGTATTTCTGAACCTTTTTTTTGCGTTCTATGTATAGCGAAATTTCTACTGTCACCACAGAGAGAGCACTGATCAAAGGTGAAATCTTCAAGAAAAACTGATTAGTGCTCTCGTCGGGCACAAATGTCTCTATCTCTCTTCATGAAATACAAGGCTTGATACAAGGACACAAAAACAATTAACTCTCCACGGCGTTGATGCATTTTTGGAAATATAAACTTGGAAGAAAACTGTGAATCTGAAACCAACGGACCAAAACACCAGTTTTTTGCACCTACACATACAACTGAACTTCAGACATTGGCTACGAGCACTAGCTAACCGAGCTGCCGTTGAAGTCGAGAGAGAAGGGAGGTCATTGGGCATGGCGAGTGCACAGGTGGTTACTGTCGGTTGCCATCGATCTCACTCGTCTGCAGCCATCAAAACCCACGGGGTGTAGGGACGGCCGGATCCGGCAACCAAAATCCCGGCAGAGCCCATTCGACGGGTGAGGAATGAAGAAGGGAGGAGGGAGACGGCAGCAGGGGAGGGTCGCCGGTGAGGAGAACGACGGAAGTGGAGGGTCGCCATGGCGAACCTTGCGGGGTGGGGATGGAAGCATGGGAGCCTGAGGAGGAGCTACGGTTGAGGTAGACAGGGACCATGGTGGCGATTGGGGGAGGAGGTGGCCCCGGCAAAGGTTCGAAGAGGAGACGGGGGTGTACCGGCGCGTGGTGGCAGAGGAGATCCAGGGGCGACGGCTATCAGCGGCGCGGGGCCCTGGGCATCGCTCGGGAGTAGTGCTATTGCCTGGGCGGTGAAGCTCGAGGGCCTGGTGGGAGTCGGGGATGGGGACGTGGGCCCTGGGCGACGCTCCGGAGTAGTGTCCCGACGGCGGGCGGTGGCGCTCGGGAGCAGGGGCCCGGCGGCAGGGGGTGGTGCTCAGGAACAGTGCGGCGGCGGTGTGGAGGCGACAGAGGTGGTTGGGGCAGAGGGCGCGCGGCGCGATCTTGCGTGGAGCTGGCCGGCGCGTGGTGACGGCGCATCCGGGGCATCGCTAGTGGTTAGGGAGTGCGGCGGCCATTGGGGCAGGGTGGGGCGCCGTGTGCGGTTGAGGGCATGGAGGGCGGAGGGGGCCCGACGGCGCGTTGGAATCGGGAGGTTGGGAAGAGATCGTGGGTGAGGTTTCTTTTTCTTCTTTTTTCTATCGGTAAGGGAGTTCGGGAAGACGTCGTCGCTGCTATATAGGGCGACTGTTATCATAATAGTTTTTCTGATCCTATGACTGATCACAACCTGAACTTCCTGAGTTACACAACCTGAACCTCCCACTGTAGGAACCCGACCTTCAGGCTATCTTCGCAACCGTGTCTCCCTGCACGAATTATTCTGGTTAGTCGTGTTCTATGTGATGTAAGTGTGATGTGATGTAAGTGTGATCTGGAAACAGTTTTTAGCAACTAAATGCCCATTTTAAATAGGAATCTCGCTCATTGGCGGATTTGCTCTCGGGTCGTGATGAACATGTGTCTGTTACAAGTTTAATGCATGCTGTGGATGTTGTTGAAGCTCTGGCATGATGGTAATTAGGTTTTGGTACGAGTTTGGTGCACAAGTTTTTGTTATTTCAAACGAATTTGAAATCGGTCGTGATCTTCATCCCCCTGAGATGCAGCCTCCGCTTCTGATGATTTCTTGTTTTTCTGTAAAGTTTGCTGGCTGATTTGCATACTTTAGTGAAAGTCAAGGCTTACTACGTCATCAATTTCAATCGGGAGGGTCCATACGGTTTGATTTCTGGTGATTTGATGTTGGCACTCCTGCGGCTGTTGCACGGAGTGTTTTTGCGGTTTTGAGATTTGCCCTCTGGTCATTTTTGTTGTAGAAAGGGAGTTGCCAGATCATTTCAAAGGGGGTGCGAACATGTTCTAATCTGGCATAGAGGGTTTTGTGCTTCGGACGAATTCATTCGTTCATATTTTCTAGATCATCTAATGGTCGTTGTACAAGCAGGACTTCTGTGTTGTTCATACCTGAACTTCTGCTTTTCCTTCTTTGCAAGGTAATGCAGCAATTCCTCTGTTTTCTTTCTTTTTTTCTGTCATTTTCATTCTTGCATTGGTTTTGATTTTTTGACTTATTCCCGTGAGCAACCATGGAATTGGCCGACGGATATGCATATATTTATTTATTTTTTCTAGTATGTTTTCGTACTTCTAATAGTTATTGGACTTCACTGAATAACTATCCTGAACTTCTGTGTGCTAATTGTTTTTAACATGTCAATTTGAGGTTTTACAAAACCCCGAACTTCTATATCTTCACTATTTGAACTTCTTATTTTAATTTTGTTTGTTATTTTTGGATTTAAATATTTTGTATACATTGAAATCGTCATTGCGCCTATCGACCAATGCGGTACCGCGAGGCCGAGCCGGGGGGGAGGGGGGGTCGAGACCCCCTCCCCCTGCGAGGCCGAGCCAGGAACGAGCCGGAGCAGGTGATGATGCGGCGTGCCGCGTCGTCACATGCGGAGGCGAGCCCGTCACATCCGTGACCCTACTATCTATCTTAGGGGTGTGGCTCTGGCGTGCGTGCGGGTGCGGGTGGAAACAGAATAATCGCATTGTGCCGGTCAACCTAGCACGCACTGTGGCGGTAGCACGAGGCCGAGCCGGGGGGAGGGGGAGGGACCCCCCTCCCCTCCCCCTGCGAGGCCGAGCCAGGAACGAGCCGGAGCAGGCGACGATGCGGCGTGCGGCGTCGTCGCATGCGGAGGCAAGTTCGTCACATCCGTGACCCCACTATCTATCTTAGGGATGTGGCTCTGGGGTGCGTGTG
Source organism: Thinopyrum elongatum (assembly GCA_011799875.1). NCBI lineage: Eukaryota > Viridiplantae > Streptophyta > Magnoliopsida > Poales > Poaceae > Thinopyrum > Thinopyrum elongatum. Next base: position 179,985,079 of record CM022297.1, on the reverse strand, counting down.
GGTGGGGGTGGAAACAGAATAACCGCATTGCGCCTTTCAACCTAGCGCGCACTACCGCGGTAGCGCGAGGTCGAGCTGGGGGGAGGGGGGTCGGGACCCCCCTCACCTCCCCCTGCGATGCCGAGCCAGGAACGAGCCGGAGCAGGCGACGACGCGGCATGCCGTGTCGTTGCATGCGGAGGCGAGTCCGGCACATCTGTGACCCCACTATCTATCTTAGGGGTGTGGCTCTGGGTGCGTCCGGGTCGTGGTGGAAACAGAATAACCGCATTGCGCCTGTCAACCTAGCGCGCACTGCCGCGGTAGCGTGAGGCCGAGCCAGGGGAGCCCGCGGCGAGCGGATGCCAGTCCGCGGGGACCCCCGGTGAGGCCAAGCCAGGAACGAGCCGGAGCAGGCGACGACGCGGCGTGCAGCGTCGTCGCATGCGAAGGCGAGTCCGTTGCATGTGTACTTTGTGTGTAGGTGAATTTGAACTTCCATATTGTTTCAAAGTTGTGTATTTTAGTTAGATATGGACTTCATATGTGTCTGTATTTGATCATCTTCTTTGTTTCTTTTGTTTATTTATTCATATGCCTTACTTCGCTTGATAGTGTACTTGAACTTCTGTTCTTTATTTTTTGAACTTCTTCTTTGTTTGTAAGTGCTTATTTGTGTATGTATTTTACTTCCCTTGGTAGTGTAATTGACCTTCTGTTTGCCATCAATTTTTGGTTTTAAGGGATACCAGCAGATTGTTATTTGATCTTATCTTTTTAAAACAGATGCATTCAAATGGTGCATTCATTTTTCAATAGATGCATTTACTTTTTAGTGGTTGGGGGTAAAACTGTAATTAACCCCAGCGTTCCAACACCCGCTAGAGAGAGGCATTTACTGCCCATCTCGCTCGCACACCACCTGTCAGAAACCCCTTCCCCCTGTCGCTCGCTCTCTTCTCCCTCTGTCGCTCTGCTCCCTTCCTCCAACCTCCCCCGACTTCTCCGCCGCTGTCTCCTGCGCTCGTGAGTGGAGTAACCGGCGCACGCCCCGCTCCTATTTCTGTCCCATGCCCCACTCTTCCTCCCTCAGCCCGCTCTCTTCTCCTCTGAAGCGAAGCCGGCAACTGTCCGCGTGGTTCCAAGGTGCGCGTGGCGTCGTGGGGGTGGAAGAACCGTCGCGGATTCGTGCGTCGGGGTCGTTTGGAGAGGTACAAATGCTGCCTCCCCCCAATGCTTGCTCTTAGTTTTCGCCAGATTTGTCGAGCTCTCTCTATTTCTTCTGTGTGCTCTCGCATCCGCCTCCTCCCTTTTCTTCTGATGGTTGGATGGGAGATTAGGTAGGGTTCTTGTGCGTGTGGTCGGTGGATTCCATTTCCCCGTGGTTAATTTTATCTATGAGATGCTTGTGTGTGCTATTTTACCCTTCTGACTTGTGTGGATTTCATTTCCCCTTTGGCAATTTCACCAGTGAGACGCATGTATGAAGGCTGTGGTGTGGTGGTTGCTGCTGGATCTGATGTATTTACATCCATTAATGTTATTGATTTCGTAGTCTAGATTATGTCTTTCACATGCTAGTTAGTTTACGAGTATTGTTTTTGCTGTGCTTGCCTAGATGTTCTAGTGTTCATCTTCATAATTGTTGATGTGTTTTAGTTGTCTTATCCTATGGTTTGATTTAGTTGCTTTTTGTATTGTTGTTTGATTTTCTACTTGCTAATTAGATGTAATTTCTTCCCTATTTTTTGTAGGTGGATCTAGGGTTTGGACTACCATTCATCAAGGAGTTGTGTTGTCATGGCTTCAAAACCTTCTTCAGGTATGTAAATGTATATGCATCTTGTATTTTAAATAGGAGTTTTCTTTTATATGTCTGCCCATATCTTCACTTGGTTGTCTTGTTGGACTACCTATGTTTAAAAGTGTGAACTTCTAACGTAGGTGATGTGTATGCATTTTACTCTTAGTTGAAGTTAGTAGAGTGTTGCTTAGATTTTTTTTGATGAATTGCCAGTGAACTATGTCACCAAGTGTGTTTGGACTTCCCAATGTTTCATATTTTAGTGTATATCTTTGTATTTTTGTTATCATTTTCATGGTATTGAGAAGTAGTTTGGCTGTGAAAAAGTATTTCTTCTCATGCTTCATCTTTTTTATGTAGTACTGCCTTGGGTCACATAGTTGAACTTCTGGTTTTAATTATTTGTTTATAATGAAATTTGGTTGAACTTCTGTTTGTGCATTGTTTTACTGCTTTGTTAGGTATTGGTGAACTTCTGGACATTGGACATTCATGTATATGTAGTACTTGCTTTGGTGTAGATTGTGGATTAAAATTTAGCTTCCTTTTTACTTCCATTTTTGTAGTTGGTGATGAATTTAATAGTTCTGAAAAAAATGCCTGTGATCAAGATGGAGCTTCAGAAGTTAATACTGATGCTCCAAGATCTGATGCAGCTAAACCACCTATTATTCCTTTGACCGTAATTGCTGAGGTTGCTTCGATCCTTGAGAAAAATTTAAGCCTCGCGGATCTTGCTTCTGAAGCTTTTGCTTCACCTAGTATGTGCAACTCCTTTTCTTTTTTTAAAAAAAATTCTCGAGCCATGTTTTTGAACTTGTTCTTGTCGTGTGTTTTTTATTTGTTCCTGACTCTTTTCCTTTTGTTATGTTTTTGTGTTCTTGTAGATGTATCCATAGAGGAGGAAGCTGTGAACACCATCAACGATGTACTATCTGACTTGGGTGTGCCAGATAACACTGCTGCGGCCGAGCAGGGGGCTCCACCAGTTGAAGGTTGTGATTCCGTTCCAGAGCCTTTGTGCTCTCTTCAGATGTCAGAGACGCAGTCCCAGTCTGTTGATGGCACTGAACCTGTCATGCAAGTAGAGGATGTGCCCCTTCAGCTTCTTCTAGAGGATCAACGCAAGAGGAAGAAGCAAGAAGATTTTGATAAGAAGATGGCGGCCCGCCTTCAGAAAGGTTCTCATGTTTCTGAATCTGGTGATCTTGCTGAGCTCATAGTTGGGCATGGCTCTGTTGCTGAAGAAGACGTGACGTGTGCCACTGATGGCATGGTTGCCCCTGTGAAGAAGAAATTCAAGAAGACCGTGGCGAGGAAGCATTTAGTTGGTGAAGTTACTCCTCGGAGGAGCCCACGTGTTTCAAAGGCTGCAGGACCAAGTGAGGGTGAACTTCCTAAAGTGGAAGGCCAAGCCCGCGGTGGTATGCCACGTCATAGTCCTCGTGTGCTTGCCACTGCGGCGCCTACACCTTCTCCGCTTGGTGCTGGTGCATCTGGTAAGGGCAAGAAATGTGGCGTTAAGCGCAAGGTTGCACCGGCAAAGGTTAACAAGGGTTGCAAGAAGCGTTCTCGTGTTAATCCAGACGACCAAGGTGATGCTGATTTCAACGCTGATGACGAGGATGACGACGATGAAGCTGCTCCTGCTGATCAGGTATGAATCTCTCATGTTTACTGTTTTTGAGAACATTGTAGATTTGTTGTTATATTTGTGTATGTAGTACTGCCTTGGTGTACATAGCTGACCTTCTGCTTGTATACATGAAGAAATTAGCTGAACTGCTTGGTTTGTATGGTATTATTGCTTTTGTGTACATAGCTGAACTTCTGGATATATACATGAAGGAATTAGTTGAGCTTCTGCTTTGTAAATTTCTAACATTTAGAAAGCAGCTTAACTTCTGGTCATACATGGTTGTACTGCCTATGTAGACATAGTTGAACTTCTGAAATGTACAGTGCTAACATTTAGAAAGCAACTGTACTTCTTGTTTTTAATGGTTGAACTTCTGCTATATACATTTTTTTGGTCCATGCTCTATTTGCTTATGTAGTTTTTCCAATTCAGCATTAGTGAACTTTTGGTTTAGTTTTTTTTTCTCATTATTCTGCCTTTTTTCCTGTCATTGCATATTTTGCAGTATCAGCTTGTGAAGCAGCCTGAGCTGACGAAGAGAGGAGGCAAAGCAGTGGAAGAAGCTGATGAAGGAGGAGATGATGCGAAACGTTTTAACAAGACAGTTCGCTTCTCACTGAAAGAGGTCAAGTTGTGCGCAAAATTGCTACAACTTAAGCACAAGGAGAGGGTTATCAAGGCTGGTTTTGGTTGTGTGTTTGATTTGAAGGTTGATTCCAACATTTCTCATCCTCTGATGGGCCACATCTACACCAGGATTGACCCTTCAACTATGATTCTGGACATGGATGAGGTGAACAAGGTTTTGCGTATTACAAGTGATGTTGTTCACCATCTTTTTGGATTCCCTCAAGGTGATCGTACCCCTCCTAGGCCCTCGGAGGATGGGTTTGATGATGCTGTTATGAGGCTGAAGGCCAAACTTGGCTACAAGAGGAGTGATGATATCAAGACAAAGGATCTGCGGAAGATCCTGGGGGAACTTGTGAAGGATGAGATGAAGGATGACCTGGCTCTACATGTGTTTTACCTGATTCTTTTCATGAAGGTTATTATTCCTGGTACGTCTACACGAGTGTCCAGGGAGGCAGCAATGGCTGAGAATCTTGTCTTTGAAGATATGGCAAATATGGACTATTGCCAGTTGGTTGTTGATGATCTTCGAAGGGCTGTTACTAGGTATCAGCAAGGGACTAGCAGAGGAAAAGTTGTCACAGGTTGTGGCATCGCGCCGCTTCTTTTGTATCTGGACCGCCTTATCATTGGCAAGACGCCTAATTCTGACTTAAGAACTCCTCGCATCAATTTCATGGATCAGGCCAAGCTATTTGAGCTTGCTGCTGCTAACTTGGTTAAGAAGGGTGATGATGTAACACCCCATGTATTAAGCTACAGTGATCACCCTGTTGATTATGCCATGTCATCATGATCAACGGTGCGTAATCATCATTAGTATCATATCTCTTTTCAAATTCAAATTCAAATGGAAAATTCAAACTTAAAGTGAAAATAAAAGTTGCCCAAACCCAGAAACAAAAATGTTCATTAAATGGCAAATATTCCACAGACAATTCTAAAATCATAACCAACATTCACTAAATTAATTAACTGAATCAAACAGCAGTAAAACAGCACTATTTCATACCTTTTTAATTAAATAAAATCTCAAATGAAAACCTTTGGACTCAAAACCATTATATTGCAGTGGCTTATAATGCACCATATTTATTTGGGCTAGTCTCATATTTCACAAAAGTGGTTCGAAATAAAAACAAAAGGCAAAAGTCAAAACAAAACAGAAACAAAAGAAAAACAGAAAAGGAAAACAAACAGAAATAGAAAAGAGCCCACAACCACCTGGGCTCTAGTCTACAGGGAGACCCAGCCCACTTCCCCCTCGCTCGTCCCTGACCTCCTGCTCATCCCCCTCTCGCTGTCAGCTCACGCGCACACGCCGCCCTGGCCCCCCCTCGCCCCGCTCGACAGCGAGCCCCGCGCCCGCTGTGGAGGGATAAGGGCCCCTCCCTGCACCCCCTGGCTCTCCTCTCGCCACTCTCTCTATCTCCCCTCTTCCTTCCCCTTCTGCCGACGCATGTCGTCGCTGTTCTTCTCGCACCGCCACGGCCACCGTTGACCCCGAGCCTCACCGCCGTGTCCGAGAGCTCCGCTACGGTCGCCCACATCGACTACGCCAAGCCGTTCGAGCTGAGGAGCCCCAGTGCCGGCGCCAGCGTCGTCTTCCTCCTCAAATCCTCGCCGCCGTTCGAGGACGAATCCGGCACCAGCAAGCCTCCTCGAGCCCGCTGCCCTCCCCTACCGGACCACAGTGAGCTCCCGCTCCCCCTCGTCCCTTTGGCTTTAATTCCCGTGCCCCCCCTAGCCTCCCCCCCCGTAGCAGTAGCTCGCCGCCGCCGTCCGCATCACCGCCGCGGCCACCGATGCTGGCGCTCGCGTCCGAGCACCACGGCGTGCTCCAGGGTCTCCCAGGAGTCCAACGCAACCGCCTGCGCCTCCGCTCGTGCCCCATGTCGCCGTCCCCGCTGAACCCGTACTCCAGCCGCCGCTCTCGCCGCTTGCCACCATCGCTGTAGGCGCGCTTCGGCCGAGCCACCACCCCAGTCGAATGCGCACGGGCCCCGCGGTACCATAGGTTCAAACCGCGGCCGAAATGGGCCACCGCAGCCGTTTTTCGGCCGATTCTGAGCCGCGCCGCCGTCTCGAAGGTCACCGGCGTTAAGCAGCCGGCGCGCTGACGTGGTCGCTCAAACAGGGTCGCTAATGACGCCCTGTGTGGCTGACGGGCGGGCCCCAGCGCTTGACTAACTACTGATTAGATTAAACCACTAATAAACTATCCCTAACAGACACTGACACCTGGGGTCCACCCCTACTAAACTCTGATTAGTTAGAAAGTAAACGCTGTCAGCCCCGCTGAGCATGACAGGTGGGCCCGGTCCACTGTTCTAGTGGATAAGCCTGGTCCAGTCAGCCTGCTGACTGGGCAGGGGCCCCACCTGTCAGCCTCTCTTTGACTGGGCCTTTGACCCAGTCAATGGGCCCACTGGTCAACCCCTGTGCTGTTCAGTTGGGTACAAAACTGGGTGCACTTAGCATTTTCCTTTTACTATTCTAGATAATTCGAATTTAATTAAATCCAGAAATTCCAGAAATTAATAAAAACTTTACAAAATCATATCTTTTAAACCGTAACTCCGACGAAAATATTTTATATATGAAAAATGCTCAGAACGACGAGACGAATCCGAATACGCAATCCGTTTGTCCACCACATCTCCCTAACTATCCAAACATGGAACCGTTCCCCTCCGGTCATTTGTCTGACAAATGTCCGGAACCGGGAAAACATTCCCGGATGGATTCCCCCTTCCTCGGTGACGTGTAACCATACGTTAGGACACACCCGGCGCTGCGTATTGTCATGACATGCTCTTGTTTGCTTTGTATTTACTATTTCTTCCCCCTCTTCTCTCTCGGTAGACCCTGACACCGACATCGTCCCTGAGACTGACGCAGCTCCGGAGCCCGACGCCACCATTGACGACCTTGCCCTTGCCGCCGAGCAACTAGGCAAGCCCCCCCTTTGATCATCCCGATATCGCTCATTCTATTTTCTCATGCTTGCATTAGAATTGCTGCTGCTGCTGCTTTACCTATTCTGATGCATAGCCTCTTTATTGTAACCTGTTGTTGATAATTACCTGCATATCCTAAACTGCTTAGTATATGCTGGGTAGAGACCTATCAGTGACCCCACTAGTCCCGACTGCCCCGCTGGATGATCAGAAGAGCCGATCAACGGGATTGAAGACCAGGCCCCGACACCGCACATCACCCCCCCCCCCCTTAGTTGTAACGACACTGCAGCGTTACTATCGAGTGCCGAGGGTGATACCTCGTGTAGCACTTCTGATGTTAACTCTGTAGAGTAGATATTTGGTCGTGGTCATCGAGGGTGATTCCTCCTTCACCACTTCCGGTAACGACGCTGTCGTGCAACACATCAAGTGTGAACCCATCGAGGGTGATTCCTCCGAGTTCACCTTGATGGATACATCGAGTGGGAATTCAACGAGGGTGATACCTCGGATTCCTCTGATGTTATGGACACACGGATACTTGGACTTTACACTGTTACTTGGATAGGCGGGTTGACCCTGAGGGGTACCCGCGTGCGCCTGAGAGGCGAGTGTTGTGAAGACGGGTGCCTGTGTGGTGCCCGAGTGGTGAATACGAGGCGTGGCCGGGCATTCATGGCCCTTGCCGCAAGTCCTCGAGACGGGGCGACGGGGTCACATCTTTCGTGAGTCTCTGCTCGTTACCGCAAGCCCTAGTCCACTAACGATTTGGATATTTGATCCGAGCAGGCCTCTGGCCTGATAGCACTAACCATCACGTGGGCATAATATGGGCGTTCTGCATCGTAGCATCAGCCGAAAGCTCTATCAGACCTCTAGTTCAGCCTTGCGGCCGGGACGGATCGGCGCCCTCCTGGTGCCTGGCTTCACCCTGCTCGCAATGACCCGGAGTGCACAGGGCGATGGCCCAAGACCCCTGAGCGCTTAGGATGTAGACCGGCGAGGACCTCTCTGCTGAGTTGTAGGTAGGGCTGCGGTGTATCATTTGGCCGAGGCCGGGCATGACCCAGGAAAGTGTGTCCGGCCGGAGTTAATAGAGCGTGTTGGGTAAGTTGGTGCACCCCTGCAGGGAAGAACACATCTATCGATCGCCGGTCCTACGGTAAAGGACACTCGGAGTTGTATCCTGATTGATACAATTTAGAACTGGATACTTGGATACTATGGCTCTGGGATTGCTTCTCGCAGGGAGTCGAGAAGGGATCTCAGGACGAGGTTGATGACTGTATGGCTCTGGGATTGCTTTTTTGTAGGGAGTCGAGAAAGGATCTCTGGGTGAGGTTGAGACTTAATGATACTGCTACATTATATGGTACTGTTCTACTCTCTTCTATTGCTGCAAGACCTCTGAAGATGCTAGTCTTCGATAGGACTAGGCCTTCTCTCTATTCTGGCATTTCTACAGCCCAGTCCACATATACAGCCTTCCTTTGATAATGTTGCATATGTAGTGTAGATCCTTGCTTGCTGAGTACTTCTGAGTACTCACGGTTGCTTTGTTTTCCTTTTCCCCCCATATCAGTTTGTCGTGACCAGAGGACGGATCCCCCTGAGACAGATGCCCCGTCGATCGACTACTACTACCACCCCGAGGATGGATACTACGGCGAGTTGGATGACGACCAGGAGTAGGTTCGGAGGGTCCCAGGCAGGAGGCCTGCGCCTTTCGATCGTAGTGTTTTATTTTGCCCCGCCTTTCTAAAGACCTTTCTGTTTCTCTTTTAATATCTGTACCTAGATATCTGATGCTTCCGCTGACGCTTGTTCGCAAGCTTATGTATTCGAGCCCTCGAGGCCCCTGGCTTGTAATATAAAGCTTGTATGACTTTATTTATGTTTTAGAGTTGTGTTGTGATATCTTCCCGTGAGTCCTTAGGCTTGATCGTGTGCATTTGCGTGTATGATTAGTGCACGATTGAGCTGGGGGCGTCACAGATGATGACTCAGCCAACTGGGTGTTTGGGAAACTGCATGTGAGTGTTTCTATGCATCATTCTTTCCTATATAGTTTAACTTGAACTTCTGATACTGTCTTCAATATTTGTTCCATGTTCCTTCATTGTTTTTTGAAGCGTTGACTTTTGTTTTGTATGTAGTGGAAGACACAGGCTGAGGTTGTGTTCTTTAGGCATATCGAACGTCCTGTTCTTACTATGCCTCGTGCCACCGGCCTAGGGAGTGGAGCTTCCCCCAGATTTGAATTCTCCTGGGATGTCAATACTGGTGCTCCCCCTGTAGATCTAGGAGGTTCTTCTGCCCATGTGAGTGCTGCAGGTGGCGTTTCTTCTGAGGGTTTATTTGATGCTGCCAATCTTTTCCTTGTTAGGATTGATGGTCTTCTGGAAACTGTTTGTGGGGAGATGGCCCGTGTTCCGACAACTCTTGAGCATCTTAGTCGCGTCGATGGGATTCTTCCTCCCGGCCATGGTTTTGACGCTGAGTCTTCGAAGGAGGTTTTGTCAATTCAAGCTAGATTTCTTGTTGAGCTTCGTCAGAGCACTTCCCACCTCCGGACTAGCTTTGGGCATTTCAAGGAAATGCAGGATGCTTGTTGCAAGCCTTTTGAAGATGAGGCTAGTGTTGTTGTCAGTCAGATTCAGAGGCAAGATTCTGTTCGTTTGGGTCATGAAGGAGGCCACGAGGAGCATACTGAAGAGGTTTGTTTATATTGGCTTTGATAGTTCTTTGAATTAATGTTCATTGTTAGCTTTCAGTTATTACTATTTTTTGTCATAGTTGACCCTTCTTGATTTCATGTGTTCTGAACTTCTTTTTTCAGTATTAGTGTTTTATAGTTGACCTTCTCTGTTTACAGTATCTGAACTTCCAGGCCTACAGTATCTGAACTTCTAAGCTTTCCATAACTGGCCCTTTTTTTTCCTTTGTATGATATTAGTTTGATATCTGACTTTCTATGTTTATTGTCTTTGGAATTCCTCCATGTGTCAGTGGTCATAGCTGACCTTCTTTAATTATATAATGTGAACTTCTCCTGATTAGACATTGTGTACTATATGATTTTTGTAGGCTGTTGATGATGGTGCTAGGGTTGATGAGGATGTTTTACCTGAAAGTGCAACTGTCCCTGTGCATGAATCTGCTCCCGCAAGTGTTTTATTTGTTGATGAGGTTCATGGCAGTGATCCTAAAGTATCATTTTTCTTGTCCGTCTGTTTCGTTTTTATTTTACTTCTTGTACATTTTTTTACTATGTGCCCATTTTTATTAATTTTTGTTCTTGCTGCAGAATGACAATGCTAGTGTTCCTTCAGAGAAGGTTGCAGACAAGGCTGTATCAGGCACTGGCTGCTCCGATGGGCTGGATCCAACTGAACCTCAGTCGTCCATCGGTGCTGGGGTTTCTGATGCTGAGCAGGGCAAGACAGCTGGAGATATTATTTCAGAGAAAGATCCCATCTAGGCTACTGTTGAGACTGGTAGTGCTCATGCAGGCCCGAAGAAGTCTCCTGCAGCAGAGCCATCAGTTGCTGTTGATGCTGGTTCTCCAGCTCTTCCTACTGCAGCACAACCAACAGTTTTTATTGTTTCAGATTCTCCAGTTGCTCCAGCTACTACTGGTGTGCTTGCCGACGACACTGCAATGTCTACTGGAGATGATGATGAAGAGACTGAAAGTGATAGCTTGGGAAAGGAGAATGATCTTTCCAGTGCTACAACTGGACTGGGCAAGAATCCATAAAGAGAGGAGCATGCTTCTCTCTTCTTTCCCCATCCCCATCCCTTTTGTTGTTGGTTTGAGTCTTTGATATCCCTATGTACTGTCTGTGTGGTGCAAGTTGAACTTCTGGTTTGTGCTTTGTCATATGGTTTGTAAATAAAGTGAAGTGAAGCTGTTTTTATGTGGGGGAAGGTTTGTAATGCATGGGTTGTGATGTTTATAATCATGTAGTTTTATCTTTCGGTGTAGCAGCTAAGATGTGCTTGTGTTGTTTGTTGCTCCTGTCGTGATCTATGTGTTTGTATGTTTCTCTTAATTTCTATTCTTTTGCTGAGCAGATAGTGAACTTGCTGTCATCCGAAAGAAGGTTGATGACTTTTATTTCAGTGTAACTAGGCTTAAGAATGATTGTTCTAAGAGGTGAGTGCAGCTGGTCAGAATTTATATTCATCTAACTTATGAACTGCCTATGGTTTTATACCTGAACTTCTTTACTTTCTGTTGCTAAACTTCTTTACTTTTCTAATGCTGAACATCTAACTTTTTGTACTGCCTGTTGTTATGTAGCTGAACTTCTATGCTTTCTATGTGATGAACTTCTTGAGTTTCTCATGCTGAACTTCTTTACTTTCTTTTGCTTGTTTTAGATGAAAGATTATGTTCCAAAACAATGAGTGTGAAGCTACTGTTGAAGATGTCGGAATGTCTTTTTCTCCTCGTGGAATGCTTTGATCTAATGTAGCTGAGGTTGCACTGTATTGTCTACGTGCCAAATACCAGGAATCAGAAAAACTCATCCTGCCGTATTGGGTTTGTGTAAGTCAACCTTATAGTAATTTATTTTCTGTTGTTCTTTTCCATATTAGTTAAAACTTGTTGGTCTCATTGTATTTCATATGTTACTGTTATCTGCATTATATTAGGACAAGATTTTCAGAGGGCAGTTTGATTCCCGTGTGAGGAAGTACTTCTTAGCGACTGGTCCAGATAGCATGGATGCGCATGATTCTGTAAGCAATATCTTGTTCTTTGTCTCTATTTGTTTCCATTGTGATCCTCTCTGTTTATATTGTTTTTTTTGTGCTCTTGATATTAATTTCAGTTTTAATGATTTTGTGTTTATCTTGCGTTAGATTGTTTTTCCCACTTTTGACCCACCTGAAATTCCTGCTCACTTGGGTGGTGTTGGTCATTGGGTTTCCATATTTCTTGACCTGAAGAATTCAACGTTCTAGCTTCTCAACTCCTACTATGGACCAAATGATGACTGTGCGGTACGCCTGTTTCGGCGGATGACTGATAACATCAAGAAGCTTTGGAGCGATGCCAGCAATGACAGGGAGACACCCTTCAGTCCACTTTCTATTGACCATTTCCCTTTGGATTGGATTGATATCCCCCAACAGACTAACAAGTATGATTTCCAATTTCTCTCTATCACTTTCTGTTTAATTGTAGTTGTACGTAAGCTGCAACGTCTTTTATGCTTTGGCTTTCTTTGGTTTAACACCGTTCTCTTTGTTTGATGACAGTATCGACTGCGGATTCTTCATGCTTACGAATGTTAATTCGTTTCATGAAGGGGTTCTTGCAAACTATTCCCATGATAATATCTTGGATATGAGGAAGACATGGTTGTACTCAATTGCTTCTTCTAACTTGTTTGAAACAGACTTCCATGGTCTGTTTGGCTACTATTCATGTAAGTCTTGAAACTTGGACTGCTTACTTGGACTGCAGCTTTTATTCTACATGAACTTCATTGTCTTTTATTTGCTTGTGTATTTTGTTTCAGTATTTTTTCCTGTCATTGCTTACTTGGACAGCAGCTTTTATTCTACATGAACTTCAGAGATGATACCTTTTTATGCTTTTGTTAGCTGTAGTTGAATGTTTTCCATTTCATCAGTTTATCTTGAACTGTGCCTTGGGTTGTGCCTGAACTTCATTAGTTTTTAAATGCAACACATTTTTTAGGTCAACTTGAGTAGTAATCATGTCATCTATATTTGTTGGACTGTACATTGTGTTGTACCTGAACTTTAGTTATATTTAATGGTCTTTTTTTTCCTTTTTTTGACAGTGGAGCTGTTGGACTTGACCGATTACCACTACTCATTCCTTGGGTCACAGGAATACAAGCCTGGGGAGGAATCGATGAGTACAACTTCGAGAGAAGATGTTAGCTCTCGAACCCTTATTCCTTCCAAGTTGGGGAAGCAGCCTGTCGGTATTGGTGCTGCTCCAAATACCCCTTGTTCTAGCAAGGTTGGTGCAGTCGAAGCAGAGGTGATTTCGTCGGATGATGATTTTGAGAAGATTGCTTACTCGAAGAAGGGTAAATCTGCAACTGCTACTGTTGTTGGGAGAGGTGGGAAGAATGCTGTCATCACCAGGAGGAATCCGGCAATCGAGTCTGGCAACATAACTTCCTTGAAGAGAGCAGCAAGATTGCCTATGAAGTGGTGTTCTGCTGTCGCTCCCCTAAAGAAATACAGTTACCCTCATCTATCTGAGGCCCGGAGGTTGAAACAGTTTGTGCTTAGTGAAGATGGTCTGAAGAAGTATTCTGAGTGAGTATTCTTCTTATGTTTTTGCTACCAGACATGCTATTTTTTGTGAACTTCTGATGTTATAGTATCTGACTTCTATTCATAATCCTTGTCTTGGAGTTGCGCTTCTAATATTTTTCACATCCTTTAAATCTGTAGGACAAGCTACGGCATGTTTACCGTCCCTGGGAATGTGATTGACCTCACAGGACGTGTCCTTTATACTCTTTTCGGTGAAGGGCAGCAGATGGAAGGAGACGTAATGGACTTTCTTATAAACTTGTGGAAGGATAAGCCGGAGACCTCTGAGATCTTCTCTTGTGCTGATAGGGTTGTTCTGAGTCCCTACTTCATACAGGTTTTTGTTCTTGTAACCCTATCTCTCTTTTTTGCGCTAGTTTTGGTGAAGTGGCATTGGGAGGTGTTTTTATTTGTCATGATTATTTCGTGTTCATAATCTTTTGTTGATGGTCTGTTTGTGAATGCAGTACTGCCTGGAGTATGATTTTTTGGTCATCAGTTCCAAAATTTGATGTAAAAAAATTGGCTGCACTCCTCCCAATGTTTGTTCGTAAGGAAGAAGACCTTCTTAACGCAAAGTTGGTTAGGTTTTCATAACTCTTGCTTTTTTTATTTATGTACATCCTTTTGCTGAGTTTGTCAAGAAGTTTTTGTTCATCTCGGCTGTTCAATACTTATGGTTTATAGTTTGTGTTCACCATTTTTTCAATCTTGGCAGGTTTTTTTGATACTTTTCAAGCCAATTAACAAAATAGCGCACTACAGTGTGTATGTGCTGAATAGATATCGTGGGAGCATTGACATCCTTGATTCACTTCTTTACTCTAATAAGGGACTTTCACAAACAAGTTTCCACGGAGACTGCCAAAATATCGTGTGTGTTTCTTAGCCTGAACCTCCCGTCATATTCTCTTTTTGACATGAATTTTATTCTGCCTTCCATTGACAAAATATTTTTATCTCTGTTTGGTAATACTGCTTCAAAGTTTTGTGCTTGAACTGACTATCATTTGACAGTTGAACTTCTGGTATCGTTTAGTCGGCCTCTATGCAAGTGTCGCTTTATGTACATGAACTTAGCTATTTGGTTAAGATGTTTTTGATTTTATCGTATTTGTCATTTCTGGCAGATCAAGAGATTCGTTGGGTTGCTGGAGGAGATGTACGGCAAGGCTGAGTACAAAGCGAGCAAGCAGCCAAACTGGGTGACTATTGCAAAGAGGCTGACTTTTATTGATGTCCCAAAGCAAGTGAATAGTGATTGTGGTTTCTTCGCCGTGAAGCTCTGCTCTACATATGATGGCGATGAGCTTGTTGAAGATTTTGGTGATGTGGAAGTATGTTTTGTCCTTGTTCTTGTCTCATCATCCTTTCATTTTTTTTGTGTTTTTGCTAACACGCTCCTCCTGTGGTTTTAGTTATCCTTTACTATTTTTTTTATTCTTCAATCTTTTTGTTTGCAGGCTGTTGTAGATGACTGGAAGGCCGAGTACATGCAGACTCTAGTCTTCAGCGAGAAGAATGAAAATGTGCATGGAGAGCTTCCTGCCGAGATCCAGTCCTTGGGCCCGTGAATTCTGCGTGTAGAAACATTGGTTTTAGTGTAGAGTTGATTTCGTAAAGATTTGGTTTGATAATGATTGGAACGATTTCGTAAAGATTTGGTTGTAAGAATGGTTTAGTAATTTGTATATCTATAGCTGCAGCACTGTTATTATGTTATTGAGGACAAATGTATCTGGAATGAAGAATGATTGGCTTTTGAATTTCAATGTATTGCATAGTTTTCAGTATTCCAGTGTTGTTTGTTTTTCCCCAACATATGTACTTGAACTTCTGCCTGGGTTCTGGCTGAACTTCTGGTTTTTTGTGGATAGTGTTTTTTGTCCACAAATCCAGTGTTGTTAATTTTGGCCCCAACATATGAACTTGAACTTCTGCTTGAGATTTGGCTGGGCTGCTAGTTTCAGATGGAGAGAATTTTTGTGTTGTAGGATGTATTATTATTTTTCAACTCAATCAAGGTGTATCCTTTTGCATAGAATCTATATGTGCTTTTTGTAATTTTTTACCTGCAAATAGTTTTCAACTAGAACTTCGTGTAAAAATATTCTCATACACTCCTTTACGTTTCTTTATCTTGTCGGCATTCTACGTGAACTTCTCCAGGTATCAAATCAGAACTTCATATCTGCACGCATCGTCTTAGGCTTACTAGCTTAGTTTATACGGCAATACTTATTTGTCAAGCATATTTTTCCAACATCGATTATTATACCAGAACTTCTTCTGTAAGCTTACTTGAACTTCATAGTGTATATTCATTTATTCTTGCTTGCTCTTTTATGGAATACATCATTAGCACCTCCTCTAATAATATACCAGAACTTCTTCTGTAAGCTTACTTGAACTTCATAGTGTATATTCATTTATTCCTGCTTGCTCTTTTATGGAATACATCACAAGCACCTCCTCTCATAATATACCAGAACTTCTACAGTAAGATTACTTGAACTTCTACTGTATATTCATTTATTCCTGCTTGCTCTTTTATGGAATACATCACCAGCACCTCCTCTCATAATATACCAGAACTTCTACAGTAAGATTACTTGAACTTCTACTGTATAATTTCTTTGAAACTTCTACAATAGAAGTTCAAGTAAGCTTCTCCTAAAATACTGTTCAATAGTGGAATAACATTCTATACACTGACATGACATAAGTTTGCTTTGTTTAATCAACCTAGTCTAATTGTTCATCAGCCTTGCGCTCCTCCTAGGCTTTGCTTGTAGTGGTTTTTGTTTGACATGTACCTCTTCCTCTTCGTCTTCCTCTTCTTCTATGATGTCTTCATCTTCGTCTTCCTCATCCTCCTCTTCACCTTCCACCACTTTCTTGATGCTGGCTCTAGGTTTTGCTTTCTGTTTCTTTTCTGGCTTTTGGCTTGTCTTTTCAGCTTTTGCATTGTGTGGAGCATATTTCTTGCATATGCTACAAAGCCTGCTGCTAGCTTTCTCTGGGTGTTGTCCCTTGTTTTGTTTTAGAACTTTGGGCTGCTGTTTTTGAACTTTGGGTTGCTTGACGTCCTCGGCATCATTTCTTTCTAAGAGTGTTGGACAGGTGAGTTTGTTGTGTCCTGCAACCTTTTTGCACACTACATTGCATGTGTCCAAGTGGCACTCCATTCTCATCCAGCACGACGACTCTATCTGCAGATGGTGCCTTTATTTGAGCTCTCTGGTCACTTTTATTTGCTGCAGAAAGTTTCTTCCTACCCTTTGTTTCAGAGTACAGTGGAAGTTTTATCATCTCTTGCTGCTGCTGCATTAATTGGTCAACATCCTGCTTGCATCGGTCGGCTTGAGCAGCGGTCTGGAGCATTTCAGCTTCATAATAATGAAGGTCATCTTCAATTTCAGCATCCTCTTCAGTCATCCTTTCATCAGCATCTGCTTTATTTGCTGAATGTATTGCATCAAGTTCTTCCACGAGCCTCTTGAGAACATAGAAGGCTCTGTCATATTGCTTTTCACATCTCATTGCTTTCTTGTTAACCATCAAATTTAGCTGCAGCAGGATGTCTTGCTTGGATAGTTTTGAGCTGCCATCCGATGCAATTGTGTTGTAGTCCCTTGTATCAAATGTTGGTTGTGATTTTGCATCTTTGTGTACCATTTCAGGATATACTTGTCTGGAAATTTGTCAGGCTTCAGGTAGTCCAGTATGTTCATTATGTGAAGCCAGAACAGACCTGCATTTGTGATGAATGCAGAATACATAGTTTGTGAGCCAGCAATGAGTTTCATATATTGATATGATACTACTAGTTTAGCTATTTAATGAGTTTGTTTTTCCGCTCACCTGTGTGTGCCCAAAGCTTGCATTCACACTCATATATTTCATTCTCTGGGTCAGCTACAACCTGGAATTCATGCTTTGACCAGGCAAATCTTTCTTCATCATCATGGCCACCCTTGTTGTGGTAGTACACAAGGTACTTAGTGGCCTCTGCTGTCTCTTTTGCGCGAAATAGTGTGCTTTTTCTCATCCTATTCCGCATCTCGCTGTACACGGCTCTCGTGTACTTGATAGCCATGTCTTCCTCATAGCCGTAATTTGTTTTTGTCACAGGATTGCTCTGCACATGTCAAAAAATAAGATATTAGTCGAGAAGAGTCATGGGTTTCATTTTAAATACCAAGTGCACATGTTCAAGGAAGTCACAATATGGGGTTGTTTTTTTTGTCTTAATACCATGCTGGCCATTGTTTGCTCGTTCTCCTTCTGCATCCGAGTTTGTATGCAAGCATTTACCCGCCTAGCAAACTTGTGTAGGTTCTGGGTCCCCTTCACAAACCCTCTCTTGAGCACGTGATTCATGTTCTCGCTTCGTTGTGTAGAAGTCATTCTAGCACATAAAATGTTCTTGTAATATGCTGATATCCATAGTTTCCCATCACTTCACAACTGCATCATCATCTGGTCGTTCTGCAGGTTGTACTTCTGCACGAGTGTAGCCCAGGCAGCTTCAAACTCTGTTGGCATTAGCGGCCAGTTTAAGATAGCTGCGAACTCCTCTTTGAATATTTTATACTTTTTGTACAGCAACGCGAGGTATTCTTTGAACTTCTTCAGGATGTGCCAACGGCATAGCTTGTGGACGGTATTTGGGAATGATTGTGGTATAGCTTTCGCCATTGACGGGCACTGGTCTGCATGAATTAAAAAAATGAAACTTGCTTCTTGCACTGATGGTGAACTTATGTGATACAAGTACTTGAACTTCACAAGCAGCACTAGGACTACCTAGTAATGTCACACAAATTTTTTCTTATAGCAGTGCTGTTGAACTTCTGTGGTACCAGTGATTGAACTTCACAGGTAGCAGTAGGACTATCTAATAATGTCACACAAATTTTCCTTATAGCAGGGTTGTTGAACTTATGTGATACAAGTACTTGAACTTCACAGGCAGCAGTAGGACTATCTAATAATGTCACACAAAATTTTCTTAGCAGTGTTGTTGAACTTCTATGGTACCAGTGCTTGAACTTCACAGACATAACTATATTTTTCTGGACATGTTACATATATTTTTCTTACAGTAGTGTTCTTGAACTTCTATGATTCCTGTATTTGAACTTCACATCCAGAACTATATTTTTCTAAATATGTGACATATAATTTTGCTTCTTGTACTGTTGTTGGACTTCTGTGCTACCAGTGTTTGAACTGCTTGGTTTACATTATTTTCAGTTAAAACCAGTATGCCCAATATACACCCAGAGCTGAAAAGATGATGAAACTTGTAGAGTTTTTTTGAACTTACCTGTTAGAATGAAAGTTGGGTCTTTGTTGTTCATGCACCGTACAAATGTATCGAACAGCCACTTGAATGACTTTGCATCTTTGTCTCTGATTAGGGCAACAGCAAATATCGTTGACTGCAAATGGTGGTTTGTTCCAACAAACACTCCCAGAGGCATATGAAATCTGTTAGTCTTGTAAGTTGTGTCGAATGTTACGCAATCGCCAAAGTCTTGATATGCTCCTCGGCAGCTTGCATTGGACCAGAAAATGATTTTAATTGCATTGTCGCTGTCTACTTGTATGTCATAGAAAAACTCATCATTGATTGCCTTCATGTCTTTAAAGAAAGATACAAGTTTCAATACATCATCCAAATCATCTTTCTTGCATTCATGGCTTTCCTGCAAATTATATGCAAACATGCATTTGTTATTTTTGCTAGCAAGGGTGGTGACTTAGGATGCTATGTACATTGCAGTATGTGCATTTTTCAATACTTACTGGTTTAGTAGGTCTCGTCCGGTCATGCTTAGGAAGTAGCTTCCATCTTCATTTTTGTGGCACCCCGGCTCAGAGTAAACCGGAACGCCCTGTATTCCAGCCCAGGGACAAGTCCTCTGGAATACGGCACTGTTGGCATAGAACAAATCAGCTCTTTATTACAACGGATATGGTTACAAAGGGTACAAGGATTACATCGGCACGGCGACACTACGCCTGCCCGGGGTAGCTCTATGCTAACAGCGGAGTAACACTCTTGGCAGCGGAACAGCAACGACGGTGATGGACTCCACTCCGCAGGGACTCTGGCTAGAATGCGTATCCTAGGTTGCAAACTCGGGATCCTCGACAAGCAAGCAATCATGGCATGACTTGCAAACTGGCATGACACGCCAGGTGAGTACTTTGAATGTAATCGCAAGCTCACAACAAACATTAGCATTAAGGCAAGACAACATCATAGCAATCAAGAATAACAAGCATGGCTATCTAGTAAGGTAGCTACTGAATTAACTCCAGTAAGGTAAAGCATATTAAGTAGTTTAATTCATACTCCGAATAATCTTAGGATCCAATCCAAATCTAATCCAAGTCCAATCCCAATCATGTGGTCATTCGACCACTCATCTCATTGCCATTCTATTGCTAACATATCATATACATGATACCAACTGTATCACAAGTCTGACAAACTTACTCTCTTTCGGGCTGTCTCACAACCCTCAGAATACTCACGATCCATCGAGTACTTCCGATCATAAGACGAGTTCTTCCATCATTATCATCACTACCATGGTTGACCACCTAAAGAGGTCTGGACGGACTGTCCAATACCGTGGACACGGCTATTCGAATAGATTTCACACTCTGCAGAGGTTGCGCACTTTACCCACACCATGGAGCACTGACCTCGTGATCCCATTCGGGTGGACCAGCGTTGCTCCAACGAAACCCGCCTGACCCGTGACTCTCCCATCGTACCACCAGCAATCATCCTCCCCCAGAGTCAAGCCCTGGGTGGCCCCTGTGTCACCTCGTGACACCTGCCACCGTCGTGGCCAAACTAAACTGTCCCAAACGGGGACCTAGATCCAAATAACTCAACTGGGCTCACAAGGTTATCGCCGCCTACCGGGCCAGGGTAGCGCGCACGCATAACCTTCCCTGTCGGGCGGTACCGGTGAAAGAGCACGCAATCAGATCAAGTCAAGGCCGTCCCATACCGACAAATGTGGTTGCACGGATAAGTCTGGACAGGTGACTCAAGGTCAACCGACTAAATATCACATCTCCGAATAATATTTCCGTCACGGCTGACACTCCGATAAAGGGTATACTTAAGCCACTGCTATTACTCATCTCCACGAACTATCGGATGAACTCCAGAATAATCATAGACAGTGATCTCAACATCATAGCATCAACGAGTGTAAACTACTAGTCACTAACAATCCGGTACTCAACATGGTAGTCACCTATCCGAGAATTAACTCAAGCATTGCATAATCCAATCCACTTCACAAATAACTCATACTTGCTGTTAAAGTAAATAGTTAAACTATGATATTGCAATGCGATGATGCAGATGAGAGTTGTGGCTTGCCTGGGGATGAAGAATACACCGGGGAGGAGTGCAGAAAGATCGCGGAAGGAATCACCGGAAAAGTTTCTCTCTCAAAGGGGGCTGATTAGGGGCAAGGGCAAAATGGTCATTTTCATGGTGTGTAAACATTATGAGAATGACTCCATCGGAACGGGCTTGACGAGACGAAGATGTGGGCTTTGGAATCACCTCAATCGGAGTTGTGAGCAAAAAGCTATGAGTGTTTGACTGCCAGGGACCTATCTGTAAAAATTAATCCACAAATAAGCCCTTGACTAGAGAAACAGAAAACGTATTTGGTCAAATACGCTTTCCAAAATAGGAAAGCGCATTCCTGGCTTAAGCCTCACCAAAATACGCCTTCAGTACGGGAAAACGTACTAGCGCGAATGCGCTTCCACTTACTCCACGCTAGGAGGCGCGGGGCCGGGCCTTGTGCCACTAACGGGTGGGGCTGCGGGGTCCACGCGCTGGTTAACTCTCTCCTCCCGCCTCCTTCTCCTTCTCCCCATCACTCGCACGCAGAACAGAAGGAGGCCGCCGACACGGGTGCTCATCCGACCAGCTCCGGCTGTCCCCCGCCTCGCTTGACCTATGGACGAGCTCAGCAGGAGAAGCCGCACCCGACGGTGGAGGTCACGGGCCCTGGGGTGGACCGAGGCGAGCGGGAGCGGGGCCATGGCGGACGGCAACGACGGGCGACGTCGGACTCGCGTCCAGGGGTCGACGGAGAGGAGAAAAAGTGTGCCGAAGATTTGGTTGGTACTGGAGGTCTCTCTGGTGGAGGAAAGAAGAGGAGAGGAGCGCGGGCCTGCCCGAATTTAGGTGGCGACCGCCGGCGACCGAGGCAGAAATGGCGGGCAGGAAGGGCCCCTAGAGCTCGGGCGAGTGGCTAGGGAGGGGTAGAGCAGCGAGGGGGAGCTGCTGGTGCGGACGAAAGGGCTCAGGGCAGCCTATAAATAGGCGCGGCGTCGCGGGTGGATAGGGACGGCCACAGCGGCGAGCTTAGCCGGATACTGGAGCTGCGGGGCGACATGGCTTGCTGTATCCGGCGTCGAGGAGCTTCGGGGAGGAGCGGAGATGGTTCAGGCATAGTCGGGAAGGCTCGAGGGAGGGGAAAACGACATGGTATCACGTGCCGAACAGCGGCGGCGATCGCCGTGGCGTGAGGAGGAAGAAACTGGACGGGGAGAGGCTTCCAGATCGAAGACGAGGCCAAGGGGAAGCTGCTGGACTTGTTTAAGTGGCGAGGGAGAGAAGGAACGGACGAGGCCGAAGGGTTCCATCGCCAGAGCGGGCTGGCTGACATGCCAGCAGCATGGTCACCGCGTGCACTGGCGCACGCGGTGCACCCTGGCATGCCAAGTCATGTCCAGCACAAAATACATCCAAGGAAGGGCCCCTCTGAGATGATAGTTCATCAAATGAGGCCAAAAGTGGATGTGAGGCTTCACTGAAAGTTTGCTGTAGCAAACTTGACCACACCTCTATGATGAACAGGAAGGTGGTAGGGTCAAAATGATATGTCTGGGAGTGTTAGGGTAGGAAAGACTATATCCCTGTGAAATTTGGAAAGAATTGGACCATTATTTAATTGGGTTACTTTGTAACTGACCAATCTGGTCCAGAAGACAAACATTGATGTGCTACTCACATGGAGTAGCCACTTGAGCTTAAATTGGTCATAGGATGATGATTTGGTCATATGAGAGTGCCATAAAAATTCCATGCCATTTGGACAAGCCAAAATGGTACTTCCTTCACAGCTATCCTCTCTGACCAGAAACTTAGAGAAATTCTAGGGAATTATTTGGAAGATGAAATGAGCACAAATTTTGTGGAGATAGGTTATATGGGTAGGATAATGCTCTGGTAAATTTTCAGCAATTATGGAGCAATATAAAATATAGTTGCTTCACAATGTGAAAATATGACCAGAAACCAAGATTTCAGGCTGTGCTCACATAGTTGATTGAATAAGGTTGAAACTTGGTGGAGAGTCATGATTTGAGCATATTAAGATACTTGCAAAATTTCAATTTGTTTGGATACTCCTAGCTAGCACTTGCTTCACAAAGATTCCAGTTGCCCAGAAACTTTGGAAATTAGCCAAGAGAGATTTATTATCCAAATAAAGTTGAATTTTGGCATGTGGCAATGATATGGATAGGAAAGAGTGCACAAAAAGTTTGAGAGCAAGCAAGCAAATTTAAAGGGTACTTGCTTCACAAACTGCCAGCTGGGGCAGAATCAGAAAAGGAATATTTGGGGAAAAGTTTTTGAACATGTCAAGGAAGGGTTTGACATATTTGTGGAATATCTGACCCAAACAGTTTATGAGAATTATTTGGGAATTTTGGGAATGAAGGAAATGTGGGTTGCTTCACAACCCAGAGCAGACAGGGTTATTCCTTTAATAGAAAAAGGAATTTCCCAAGAAAAGAATATTGGGGTTGGTCCAAGATGGAAATGACATGGTATTGGAATGGTTTTGAAGTTGGCAAGCCACTTAGGATGAGGAATGAAGAGCGATCCCTCCAGGTTGCAAAACTACTGAGCGAATCCGGACCAAAATCAAAAGAAAAAGAAAATGGGCAAAATCCAGGGTGTTACAATTTTTTGATAGCATGGACATGATTGTTGTATGTTTGACATCATGGTACTGCAAGAGCTTTACGTACTCCAAAATAGTGGGGTCATAATTCTTCTGTGAGTGCAAGAATACCAGCATGTCATCAGTTTGGATGAGGTTGAGATTATGATTGTACTCAATGTCCACTACCACCCATGTGTTATCCTCTTGCACCTTCACCCTCATTCTTGCATTGCAGCCTGTCCTGTGCGATGTTTTGTTTCGCTTCCTGTCAGCCTCTGAAACAGAAGTTTTGTGGTTCCCTTGGAACGCGCAAACAAAATACTTGTGATTGTCATTCCCTCCCGTCTTCCTGATTCCAAAACCAGCATGTCTGGCGCATCTGTTGTAAAATTTCCTTGCTTTCTCTACATTCTTGAATGGCATCTTTAGTCTTGGTCATTGTTCAAAAAATCTTCCGATTCAGCAATTAATCTTCTGATTTATCGCTAATCGGTGGGTGACCAATAAGATTATGCCTTATCTTCGCCATTTATCTTTTAGACCGGTTTATCGCTCTGACAAGCGATTTATCGGTAATCTACCGATAAATTTGACCTATTCATAGCATTATGTTTGCAAAAACTATGTTTATTTATGTTTTGCGGACCTTGTTATGCAATATGTACTGTTTTCCTATTTTTTTATCATTATACAAGGATTCAAAGGCTAGGAATCAAGATAACACTTCTGTCAAATATTGTTTTGGTGTTCAATATAGTATATTTTAGTATTGGGAACCTGGGATTTGCAAAAAATATCCGATTAATAGTTGATCGATAAAATCAATTAATCGACCGATTTCTGATTAATCTCTAATCTCTAGCTGACCGAGACGATAATGATAAGCGATATCCTCAACATTGGTCTTGGTATTAGATAATCCGGGAGATCCGGCATCTGTAGAAAAAGAAAAGAAAATTCCAAACGGTACATTAAAATGTAGTTTATAAATTTGTTATCCTGGAGGGAGCAGAAAAATTGCAGATCATACAAGATGCATATATAAATACTTAAATTTTGTTCACTTACGTGCATGTATGATCGCAACTCCACCGGAGTCTGCTGCTGGCCCTCTGGGATGGGGCACGGCGGAGTTATCATAGCAGGGTGCAGGAGTGGATCACGAGGAGGAAGGAGAGCTGAAGATGGCCTCTCTCTTGTTTGCGTCCTTTTTGCTTGTGGTGGTTGTGGAGGTATGGCAATCCATCTACCTCATGTCCCCTACGATCCTGAGTTGTAGCAGCAGCAGCAGCATCCAACGGCGGTAGTGTGCAGAGCACTCTCCTCTGTGTGTGTGTTCCTGTTGGATTTGTCCTGGCATCTGGTTTCCTTGCTGCCCTTTCACATTGACGAGCCACACCAGGATAACCTCCAGAGTTATACGCAGGACCTGAGCTAACACCCTCCTCCATCGGTGTGCTTGGAAGTCTGCTGGTGGATACAAAGAATCCGCGGGGGATTTCCGGCGTCACCCAATTAGGTGGAGGCGCAAAGTGGTGCGGATCGGGCTGTGACCCAGCATCTTGGAAGTTTGCATGTGTTTCGGGTGTCACCAAATTTTGGTGTGGAGCAGATTGGGAATGCTGTTGGTGAGTTTGAGGTGTGACCCATTGAGGGGGCGGCACAACACGTACAGGCTTAGGGTTGTGTACTTGCTGCTGGGAAGTTCTAACCTTCTTTCTGTGTCTCTCATCCTGCTGGCATAAAAAAAGAATGTGTTAGCACACAAGTCACATCTGCCTATACTGGTGTAACTGAGCCGAGCATTATTCACAGCCTGAACTTCTCATAAAAGTGTTGTTCATTTACATATTTTTCCTAGGACAGGTATCACACTTTGAACTGAGTTGAGCATCTGCCTATACTTGTGTACCTGAACTGAGCACTCTTCACAGAATGAACCTCACATTCTAAGTTCTACAGTATTGTTTTTTTCTGTACCTGAATTGAGCACTCTCCACAGGCTGAACTTCTGGTTTGCAAAGGGGAAATACTGTCTACAGTTAAAAACCTGACCTTCATGTGTTTTCATGGTTGAACTTACTAGTGCATACCAACCTGACCTTCATGTGATCACATGTTTGTTTTATTTTCCTTTTTTTTGCACACAACCAGATACATACCAACCTGAACTCTAGCCCACTTACTAGTTGAACTTCACATGGTTTTTTACATATGAATGCAGGCAGATTTTTTAATTTTTGCAGCCTGGACTGAGACTCACACACTACCAGAACTTCACATGGCTGAAAGAAAATAACAGACAATAGGAAGTTCAACCATACCTCAGATAGAAGTTTGGCCAGCCTTTTTCCAGCAGTAGATAGGCCACCTTGAGAGCAATTCGTCAGAGAGTTGGGAGAGGAATCCCATGGCATTCCATGTCTTGCAGAGTCCGCGAAGTTCATCTGCATGAAGCAAGAAGATCAGGTAAGGCAAGATTGAAGGAGAAGGCAAGAAGAGGGAGGAAGTTCATGTACCTGTGGCGCCGCGTTCGATGCTAGATTTGAAGGCGCCGCCGGTGCGGCCTCCGCCGCTGAGATACTCCCTTGGCCGCGCTGTTCGCCGTACCTTGCGCCTTGGCCGCGCTATTCATCAGCTCTGCTAAGCCGTCGAGAGGTGAGGATGGAAGGAGGAGGCCTCCGAAAGTCCATGGCGGCTTCGTCGCCTCCAGGCGATGTGGGCTCCCTCGCGCCGGCATCCACCGTTGCTCACTTGCCCGCGCCGGCGGTCAGACGAGAGGTGGAGACGGAGGGGAGGTGCTGGATCCGGTCGGCCAAGAGCTAGAGATGGAGGGGAGGCGCTGGATCCGGCGGAGTTCGGCGGCAAATCACTGCGGAGGCCGGTGATCGAGGGGAGGAGCGGCGAGAAGGGGGGCTGGGGTGGCTCGATCAGGATCGGGACCAGGTGGATCCTGTCGGGGCGGGCCGGCAGTTCAGGATGTTCGGGAGGGAGCAGTCGGGCCCTTATAGGGCTGGCTGTGATCCAAATAGTTATTCTAGTCCTGGGATTAGAATAGTGATGTCCTATATATATATATATATGTATGTATGTATGTATGTATGTATGTATGTATGTATGTATGTATGTATGTATGTATGTATGTATGTATAGTGGCTAAGCTAGCCCTCTTGAGGTGAATCTGCAGTGTAACGCGAAGTGTGACAGTGCATCGACACGTGGACTTGGTTTTTACTGGTAGTTTGGTTATGGTTTGCACTGGTTTTTTGACCCGGTTCCGGTTTGATTGGTTTTCAACAGTGGAAAGATATTTTGGTCTCTGCATTTGTCTCTCTCCATCGAGAAGCATCCCCTTATGCGGTGCCACCGCTTCGCCACTGTACAGCTGTATAAAAAGGCTCCACGCCTAGCTTGCCGTCTCTTCCTCCACCCCCTCCTAGTGGTTAATAATATAGCCATGTCAATCATGACCTAGAAATATCATTCACTGATACAATAGGGGTGGCTATAAGGCTGTTGATTTTTTTTACTTTGTCTCTTTCTCTTTTTCTCTCATTTACTCATTTTATGTAGGAGCACGTGTAGAGGATGGCTATTCCTTTTGATGGGACTTCTTCATGGGGTTTAAGACTAAGCAGCTCCGAATATTATTCCCGCTGCCCACCACTCTGAATCGTGCGATCTATCAGTTTCTTCTTACAAGACGTGCTAGACCTAGTGGACCTCATTGTTGCAATGGGTGTATCATACAAGTATATATATCCTTCCTTTCCTGTCAGTCGCTTATCTTGGCTTCTAGTCAAAGGAAATAATAATTGATATGCTTCCTCACATAGGTTTGTACCGGTGTTTATCCTGATTATTGTGCTTGTCATATGTATTGGCAATTTGGTATTGTGCTACTGTTGGCCGATTTCATAAAGGAGTAACTTGGAGCCTAAACTCATAGGCAAATCATTACATTGGGCCATTTCAGTAGAACTGCACAAAAAGATCAGATGGACAGATACTTATGCTGCTGCTATGTACTCCAAAGTTCACTCAGACAAGCATCGATGTTGACAAGAAGTGCCAGAGTGAACGCCAACAATATTGCTTGGCGCATAGCCTAGAAAAACGCAGTCCAATCTTTGGTCCCAATATGTGCCTTTTGGTTATCGCCATGTATGCTGGTAGCGAACTGTATGGCATGGAGTCTAAAGATTCCAGACAAGTGGGTTGACGTGTATATTCATCTGGCACTTAATCAGTCTGCACGCCAGGGATGCTCCATTTCAGTTGAACTGCACAAAAAATTTGGGCGGTTCATTTTATCGACCGCCTCCTTTCTTGTCTGCAATGTAGAATTTTGGCGAGCTATAGGACCAAGATGAGCCAGTAAACTAGTTGGATGAAAGTAGTGGCCAAGTTGTGCTCCCTCGGCATCGAGGCCACTATCTCGAGGATAAACCTACAAGCAAAGTTTAGATTGTCCATGCTGCCTCTTATGTACTCGAAAGTTTGCTTGTACAAGCATTAATTTTAGCAAGAAGTACCACCGAGTGAACACCATTTAACAGTCTGTAACCTATGTAATTAAAGTTTGTCCATGGATGATATTTGTTGTGATCTCTCAATCATTTGGATGCATAAACATGTTGAACATGTGTATATCTGAATCTTTTTAAGAATGTTAGCTATGAATATTGTATTGTGATCTATCAATCATTTGGATGCATAGACATGCTGAACTTGCGTATATATGAATCTTTTGAGTTGTTGATTGTGAATGTTGGCTAGGAATATGAACGTGTCCTGTGAACTTGAGTTTGATACGACTATTTACCTTTTCTATTGTACTTGTGTGTGAACTTGTTAGAATGTCTACTATGGGATTGTGATGTGTGAGTGTCAACGGCACACCTTCTTCCCGAGAAGAATTGCACATACTTGTTAGGGTAGCAATGGCGCATCAGCTCTTTTTTATCTTTTTGCTCTATCTTCCCCCCTCCCCTGCTCAACCCCTGTCGTAATGTTTTCGGCCTCAAAACAAACATAGTATTGTGTTGTTTTTGGGCCTTGATGAAAAATCAAGTGTTGCTTTCTGTAGGTTGGCCCGCCCAGCAAATGGGCTGCTAGTCAACCACAGACTAGGAGGCTAAAAATACAAGTTGTATGGTGCAGAGGAAGTAAAAAACGCCATCGAGAGCCATCCACTTAAAAAAATCGTGTCTGATGTGCTTCTTCAGTCGCGTCGCCGGCCTCCTCTTTAATCCAATTCACTCCATTCCCCAGCCGCCAGCATAGGATGGAAGTTTATTTCCCCCTTGCGCTGCCGGGGGATTGAAGAAGCGCGACATCGAATCCAACATCGGCGATGGCTACTTGTCCAAGTAATTTTCAGATAAGAAACTGCATGTTTCAGAGGCAGAGCATTTAAATCTACACACACTTTTCAAACATGGATAACAAAATGTTGGAAATTTTATTCATGGTAAAAAATGGAACTAACAACAAGTTAACATCATGCTGATCAACATTCATGTATAGCACATCTTCATATGATGCAAAGTCAAAAAGATATGCTATTTTCAAAATGCCAAGACAATGTTGAGTGTGCGAAAAACTAGGTAAACTAGGGACGAAATTCTGGCAAGTGTTAGATATTTTTCAACTACACCAATTGGAATCGAACCCGGGCAATACAGCTTTTGGGTGAGAGGGCTGCAGCCAGCGGGCTACTACGGTATGTTCGAAAAAATGAAGTCATCTTCCCCGGATCCGGTTCTTTCCCGTCCGTGTGCGCTCGCCGCGGCACCGCCGTATGCTGTTGTCAACATGCTCAACAAACGAGAGGAATCCGAAGAAGACTGTACGCCCAGAGGCTGACAGTGGGGACCCATCAGGTCCAATGCCGTACGCAAGCAAGTGCCTCATTGGAAAAAAAGCTTCCTCCTAATTGTATACTGACGTTGGGGCCCACGGATTTGTCAACCTAGTCAATTAACAAAATAAATTGCCAATGATGACTGTCATCGGGGAGCATTTTTTAGGGGTATCAGGGATCTAGCTGGTATCATTTTTTCAGAGGGCGAACAAGTATCAGCTAGGCCTATGTTTTGTTTTTTAACATGTGTAGCCCACGACATACCGACACAGTGGTTTCAACTTATTTTTTTGAGGTCCATCATGTACGTACTGGCCTATGGTCCTCCAGCGTAGGTTTTACTTTTTCTTAAACATCGGCAGCCCAATGTATTTTTTTTAATAAATCGCAGATCTTTGTTCTATTTATCTATATATAAGAATAATAATGCAGTGAACAATTTATGTTTTCCCTTCTAACCACATTATATATATTTATATTATTAATATTATCATATATTTAATAGAAACTTATATATACATTATAAAAACATCCCACGTCTTATTAACTTATAAAAATAAATGTTTAACAGAAGTTGGCAAGGAAAATCCTGGTGATTGCATACAAAAGCTTGCGAAGATTTTAAGGACCAATGTAATAATAACGCGCTCATTTTTATTTTGAGCAATAACTTGCTAATTTCTTAATTTTATATATAATAAAATGTGTAGCTGTAGTTTATTTTTTTGATATTAATTGCTCCTTCTAACCTAACATTAAATATAGAAGAAGCCCAGCTAATTCGTGTATTTCAGGAAAGTGCAAATGGGCTGTCGATACATCTCCAACGTATCTATAATTTTTGATTGTTCCATGCTATTATATTATATGTTTTGGATGTTTTATATGCATTAATATGCTATTTTATATTATTTTTGGGGCTAAACTATTAACCTAGAGCCTAGTGCCAGTTTCTGTTTTTTCTTGTTTTTTGACTTTAAAAGAAAAGGAATATCAAACAGAGTCCAAACGGAATAAAACTTTACGGTGATTTTTCTTGGACCAGAAGAAACCCATGAGACATGGAGAGGAGGCCAGAAGACCCACGAGGCGGCCACAAGCCGTGGGGGGGGTGCCCCCTAGCTTGTGGGCCCCTCGTGGACCATCTTGACCTAATCGCTGCACTATAAATCCTCAAATATTCCCCCTATACCAGAGGGCACACCAAAAATACTTTTTCGCCGCCGCAAGCTTCTATTCCCGTGAGATCCCATGTTGGGGCCTTTTCTGGCACTCCACCGGAGGGGGATTCGATCACCGAGGGCCTCTACATCAACCTTGTTGCCCTTCCAATGAGGTGTGAGTAGTTTACCACGGACCTAAGGGTCCATAGATAGTAGCTAGATGGCTTCTTCTCTCTCTTTGATCTTCAATACAATGTTCTCCTTTATGTTGTTCGAGTTCTATTCAATGTAATCTTCTTTTGTGATGCGTTTTTTGAGATCCGATGAATTGTGGATTTATGATCAGATTATCTATGAATATTATTTGAGTCTTCTTTAAACTCTTTTATGCATGATTAAGATATCTTTGTATTTCTCTTCGAACCATCAGTTTGGTTTGGCCAACTAGATTGGTTTTTCTTGCAATGGGAGAGGTGCTTAGTTTTGGGTTCAATCTTACGGTGTCCTCATCCATTGACAGAAGGGGTAGCGAGGCATATATTGTATTGTTTCCATCAAGGATGAAAATATGGGGTTTATATCATATTGCTTGAGTTTATCCCTCTACATCATGTCATCTTACTTAAAGCGTTGCTCTGTTCTTATGAACTTAACACTCTAGATGCAGGCAGGAGTCGGTCGATGTGTGGAGTAATAGTAGTAGATGCAGAATCGTTTCGGTCTACCTGTCATGGATGTGATGCCTATATTCATGATCATTGCCTTAGATATCGTCATAATTAAGCGCTTTTCTATCAATTGCTCAACATTAATTTGTTTACCCACCTATGTTTTCTTCAAGAGAGAAGCCTCTAGTGAAACCTATGGCCCCCGGGTCTATTTTCCATCATATATTTTCAGATCTATAAACCAAAAACCCCAAAAATACCTTGCTGCAATTTATTTATATTTACTTTATTTTGCTCTTTTATTTATCTTTTATACCTATCTCTATTAGATCTCACTCTTGTTCGTGACCGTGAAGGGATTGACAACCCCTTTTTCGCGTTGTGTGCAAGTATTTGTTAGTTTGTGCAGGTGCATATATTGGAGACTTGCTTGTGCCTCCTACTGGATTGATACCTTGGTTCTTAACTGAGGGAAATACTTATCTCTACTTTGCTGCATCACCCTTTCCTCTTCGAGGGAAAAATCAACGCAAGCTTAAGAAGTAGCAGGAAGAATTTCTGGTGCCGTTGCTGGGGAGGCTCTACATCAAGCCTACCAAGTACCCATCATAAACTCTCATCTCTTGCACTTATGTTATTTGTCATTTGCCTCTCGTTTTCCTCCCCCCCCCGACTTCTAAAACGTTTCCCGAAAAACACAAAAAATATTTGCCTTTTTATTTGCCTTCTTTTCGTTTGCCTGTATGTCTTACTTGGTTTGTTTGCTTTTTTGCTTGTCATAATTATGTTTTCATTGGAAATCAAAAACAAAAAGTTTATGGATCCTCATCCACTTGCTAATCTCTTTAAAAGATCCAACTATGATGAACCAATTGCTAGTGAGTTGAGCGCACTAGAGTATCTTTATGAAGTTTTGCTTGAAATTCGTGAATCTAAAAATTTTGATGAATTTTGTGAAGTGATTCACGATAGATCCTTGAATGAAAAGCACGATTGCCATGATGTTATTATAAATTCTATTAATGTCAATTGTGTTAATAATATGCAAAACCCCAAGCTTGGGGAAGCTAATTTTGATATGTCCACTACTTGTTGCAATGATCATGATTGGGGTGATTCTTCTTATGATCTTGAAAATTTATTTAAGCCTCATGATAAATATGTTTGCAATAATATTGAAAGTGGGTTTGTAAGAGTGTCAACTCTAGATAATAATGATCCCACTACTTTGGATAATGATCAATATTATGAAATTTTTGATAAAAGTGGGCTTGGAGAGGTCATGACTTTATTTGGTGATAATCCCACTATTTTGGAAGAGCGTCAACTTTGCATGCGTGTGGATCATGTAGAGAATATGTTATGTGATAGCTATATTTTTGAATTTTAATATGATCCCTCATATAATTATTATGAGAGAGGGAAATATGGTTGTAGAAATTTTCATGTTACTAAATTACCTCTCGTTATGTTGAGATTGCTATTGTTTCTTTCTTCTTCCTTGCATATGCTAGTTTTTGCTTGTCTTGATAAATATTTTTCCTACAAAATGCCTATGCATAGGAAGTATGTTAGACTTAAACATGTTTTTCACATGCTACATAATGCTCTCTTCGTGTTCCAATTGCTATCTTTCATGTGAGCATCATTAAAATTACCGATGCCTTGTATAGTAATTTTGGGAGACAACCAAATATTTTTATTGGGAGACAACCAAATATTTTTATTTTCTATTTTTATGAAAATACACATTATTACCTCTGTAGTAATTTTGTTTTGGTGCTTTAATTAGTGTTTGAGCCAAGTAAGATCTTTGGGATGGTCTATGGTGATAGTTGATCTGATCTTGCTGAAAAACAGAAACTTTTGTGCTCATTGCCAGAAATTTAGAAAATCACAGAAACGTGATTTTGATATGAATTTTTTACACAAGATTTATATAAAAATTTCCTAAATTTTCATAATTTTTCAGAATTTTTGGAGTTACAGAAGTATATGAAATTTCTAGATTACTACAGACTGTTCTGTTTTTGACAGATTCTGTTTTCTTTGTGTTGTTTTGCTTATTTTGATGAATCTATGGGTAGTATCGAGGAGTATGAACCATGGATAAGTTTGAATACAGTATATATTACACCAATATAAATTTAGAATGAGTTCACAATAGTACCTAAAGTGGTTATTTATTTTATTATACTAATGGATCTTACGAGTTTTCTGTTGAGATTTGTGTTGTGAAGTTTTCAAGTTTTGGGTAAAGATTTGACGGACAATGGAATAAGGAGTGGCAAGAGCCTAAGATTGGGTATGCCCAAGGCACCCCAAGATAATATTCAAGGACAACCAAGCATCTAAGCTTGGGGATTCCCCGAATGGCATCCCCTCTTTTGTCTTCAATCCATTGGTAAATTTAATTGAGGCTATATTTTTATTCACCACATGATATGTGTTTTGCTTGGAGTGTATTGTATGATATGAGTGTTTGCTTTTTAGTTTTCCACAATCATCATTGATGTACACACCTTTTGAGAGGGACACGCTTTAATCATGAATTTATTAGAATACTCTATGTGCTTCACTTATATCTTTTGAGCTAGGCAGTTTGCTCTAGTGCTTCACTTATATCTTTTTAGAGCACGGCGGTGATTTTATTTTATAGAAATTGTTGAACTCTCATGCTTCACATATATTATTTTGAGAGTCTTCAAAATCATGGTAATTTTCTTAGGTTATGAATTTAGTCCTAATATGATGGGCATCCAAGAGGGATATAATAAAAACTTTCATATAAAGAGCATTGAATATATGAGAAGTTTGATTCCTTGCATTTGTTTTGAGATATTAAGATGGTGATATTAGAGTCATGCTAGTGAGTAATTGTGTATTGGTAGAAATACTTGTGTTAAATTTTGTGATTCCCGTAGCATGCACGTATGGTGAACCATTATGTGATGAAGTCATAGCATGATTTAATCTTTGATTGTCTTCCTTATGAGTGGCGGTCGGGGATGACCGATGGTCTTTTCCTACCAATCTATCCCCCTAGGAGCATGCATACTAGTACTTTGTTTCGATGGCTAATAGACTTTTGCAATAAGTATGTGAGTTCCTTATGACTAATGTTGAGTCCATGTATTATACGCACTCTCACCCTTCCACCATTGCTAGCCTCTCTAGTACCGCGCAACTTTCGCCGGTGCATTAAAACCACCATATATCCTTCCTCAAAAGAGCCACCATACCTACCTATTATTGCATTTCCATAGCCATTCCGACATATATTGCCATGCAACTTTCACCATTCTGTTTTATTATGACACATACCATCATTGTCATATTGTTCTCATATGCATGAGACATTCATATAGTCATATCTTTCTTCTAGTATCAAGTTGTAATTCTTGAGTTGTAAGTAAATAAAAGTGTGATGATCATCATTATTAGAGCATTTTCCCATGTGAGGAAAGGATGATGGAAGCTATGATTCCCTCACAAGTTGGGATGAGTCTCTGGACTTTAAAAATAATAATAAAAGAGGCCAAATAAGCCCAAATAAAAAAGGAGGCCAAAGAAGCCCAAACAAAAAAATGAGAGAAAATAGAGAAGGGACAATGTTACTATCCTTTTCCACACTTGTGCTTTGAAATAGCACCATGTTCTTCATGATAGAGAGTCTCCTATTTTTTCACTTTCATATACTAGTGGGAATTTTTTATTATAGAACTTGGCTTGTATATTCCAATGATTTGCTTCCTCAAATTGCCCCAGGTCTTCATGAGCAAGTAAGTTGGATGCACACCCACTTAGTTTCTTTTTGAGCTTTCATACTTATACCTCTAGTGCATACGTTGCGTGGCAATCCCTACTCACTTGCATCGATATCAATTGATGGGCATCCTCATAGCCCATTAATTTGCTTAGTTGATGTGAGACTTTCTCCTTACTTTTTGTCTTCTCCACAACCACCATATTCTATTCCACCTATAGTTCTATATCCATGGCTCATGCACATGTATTGCATGAAAGTTGAAAAAGTTTGAGAACACCAAAAGTATGAAACAGTTGCTTGGCTTGTCATCGGGGTTGTGCATGATGAAATACTTTATGTGATGAAGATGGAGCATAGGCAAACTATATGATTTTGTAGGGATAACTTTCTTTGGTCATGATACTTTGAGAAGACATGATTGCTTTATTAGTATGCTTGAAGTATTATTGTTTTTATGTCAATATTAAACTTTTGTTTTGAATCTTATAGATCTGAATATTCTTGCCACAATAAAGAAAATTGCATTGATAAATATGTTAGGTAGCATTTCACATCAAAAAATCTGTTTTCAACATTTACCTACTTGAGGACGAGCAGGAATTAAGCTTGGGGATGCTTGATACGTCTCCAACTTATTTATAATTTTTTATTGTTCCATGCTATTATATTATCTATTTTGGATGATTTATATGCATTAATATGCTATTTTATATTATTTTTGGGACTGACCTATTAACCTAGAGCAAGTGACAGTTTTTGTTTTTTTCCTTGTTTTTGACTTTTACAGAAAAGGAATATCAAATGGAGTCCAAATGGAATAAAACTTTATGGTGATTTCTCTTGGACCAGAAGAAACCCATGAGACATGGAGAGGAGGCCAGAAGACCCATGAGGAGGCCACAATCCATGGGGGCGCGCCCCTAGCTTGTGGGCCCCTCGTGGACTGTCTTAACCTAATCTCTGCACTATAAATCCTCAAATATTCCCCCTATACCAGAGGGCACACTAAAAATATTTATCCGCCGCCGCAAGCTTCTGTTCCCGTGAGATCCCATCTTGGGGCCTTTTCCGGCACTCCGCCAGAGGGGGATTCGATCACGAAGGGCCTCTACATCAACCTTGCTGCCCTTCCGATGAAGAATGAGAAGTTTACCATGGTCCTACGGGTCCATAGCTAGTAGCTAGATGGCTTCTTCTCTCTCTTTGATCTTTAAACAATGTTCTCCTCGATGTTCTTGGAGTTCTATTCGATGTAATCTTCTTTTGCGGTGCATTTGTTCAGATCTGATGAATTGTGGATTTATGACCAGATTATCTATGAATATTATTTGAGTCTTTTCTGAACTCTTTTATGCATGATTAAGATATCTTTGTATTTCTCTTCGAACTATCTGTTTGGTTTGGCCAACTAGATTGGTTTTTCTTGCAATGGGAGAGGTGCTTAGTTTTGGGTTCAATCTTGTGGTGTCCTCACCCAGTGACAGAAGGGGTAGCGAGGCACATATTGTATTGTTGCCATCAAGGATAAAAAGATGGGGTTTATATCATATTTCTTGAGTTTATCCCTCTACATCATGTCATCTTACTTAAAGCGTTGCTCTGTTCTTATGAACTTAATACTCTAGATGCAGGCAGGAGTCGGTCGATGTGTCAAGTAATAGTAGTAGATGTTGAATCGTTTCGGTCTACTTGTCACGGGCGTGAGGCCTATATTCATGATCATTGCCTTAGATATTGTCATAATTATGCGATTTTCTATCAGTAATTTGTTTACCCACCGTATATTTTCTTCAAGAGAGAAGCCTCTAGTGAAACCTATGGCCCCCGGGTATATTTTCCATCATATATTTTTAGATCTATAAACCAAAAACCCAAAAATACCTTGCTTCAATTTATTTATATTTAATTTAGTTTGCTCTTTTATTTATCTTCTATACCTATCTCTATTAGATCTCACTCTTGTTCGTGACCTTGAAGGGATTGACAACTCCTTTTTCACGTTGTGTGCAAGTGTTTGTTAGTTTGTGCAGGTACATATATTGGAGACTTGCTTATGCCTCCTACTGGATTGATACCTTGGTTCTTAACTAAGGGAAATACTTATCTCTACTTTGTTGCATCACCCTTTCCACTTCAAGGGAAAAATCAACGCAAGCTTAAGAAGTAGCAGCTTTGATTTCTTAGAAAAAATTAAATGGGCCGCATTGACGCTAAATTATTTGTTCACCCAGCCCAGCAAATGGACTGTAAATTCTAGAAAACATTGGTTAAATATATGCCACATTTTTGCAGACTGACATGTGGACCAATAGGTCGAAGCCTATGCAAGGCGTTGTCAACTTAGTCAACAAATGATTCTGACATCCAGAGCCATTGGATATAAATCCAACGACTGACATGTGCCTTCAATCTCTTATCTTCTTCCTCTAGCATCACCGGGACTGCCTGCTCCGGCCAACAGCGGCTAGCGGCTCTGCTTAGCACGCATAGCTGCGAAGCGCTACCCCACCGCCGGCCAGGCTATCCCTCCACCCCTCCACACCTCCTGTTATTCTCCACCGACTACAGCCCCACGCCGCACCAAAACAAGTTATAACCCTCATACTCCTCTTCGTCTGCGACTCCACTGCCACGTTTTCCCATCTCCGGGTCATTCCCTTCCTGGGCCTCGCCATCGTCCACCATGTTGGTGCTCTCGGCGCTATATGGTTAACATGATCAATAAACGACAGCCATCGGAAGAGGGACGTCAGTGGAGAGGCTGACAGTAGGGACCCACACAAGCAAGTGCCTCCTTATTCCGTGAAAAAAATGATAGCTCCTGCTGACAGCTGGGATCCACCGGCAAAATCTTCGCACGGAAGGAAGTGCCTCCTTATTATGCGAAAAATATATTCCTCCCAATGACAGCTGGGACCCGGCATACTAAGCTGACGCGTTCGCAGGGCTTTGTCAAGAAGCTGGACCGTTGGACGTTAATCCAACAGTCGTGCTACTTCTTCAACCTCTGATCTTCTTGCTCCAGCCGCCCAAACGAGCGATGGCGGGACCGCCTGCTCCTGCCTCCCGTGGGCGGCAGTGCTGCCGCGAAGGCCTCACCGCCCCACCCTAACCACACCGCTGGCCAAGCCTTCCATCTACTCACTCACACCCCTTGTTATTCTCCAGCGAGGGCAGCCACACACCGCAGCGGAACCAGTGAACCCTCGTACTCCGCTCCGCATGGGCATCCACTGCCTTGTATTCCTCGGCTCCGCGTCGTTCCCTTACCAGGCCTCGCTGTCGTCCACCGCCTTGGTACTCTCGGCGCGGCATTGTCAACATTGTCAATGAACGACAGCCATCGAAAGGAGGGGTGTGGCGTACTGCAGAACCAAAAAGATGGTGCACATTGGGAGGGGTGTGGCGTATCACAGAACAGAGGAAACAACCTTCTATTGGAGCACCTATGGTCGAAACGGGGTCCTGTTGATCGGGAGGGTGTGGCGTACCCAAAAACGGGGGAAACAGACTTGTGTTGGAGCGCCTACGGTCGAAACAAGGTCCTGTTCATCGGGAGGGGTGTGGCGTACCGCAAAACGGGACTCCACGGGCAACTATTCATCCACCATCTACTGCCTCGCTCCAACCTCCATGGGCTACTGTTCATCCACCATCGACTTCCTCCAGCCTCCACCTGCTACTATTCATCCACCGTCGACTTCCTCCAGCCTCAACCAGCTACTGTTCATCCACGGGCTACTGTTCAACCAGCCTCCACCAGCTACTGTTCAACCAGCCCTCCACGGGGTGCTGTTCATCCAATCTCCACCGGCTATTGTTCAACGAGCCCTCCACGGGGTCCTGTTCATCCACCCCCAACCGGCTCGGGTGTGTGGCGGCCTCCTCGATCGGGGTCCTGTTCATCCAGCGGCAGCGGCCTCCACTACCACGGGGTCCTGTTCATCCAACCCCCATCGGGAACTGTTCATCCAATCCCCCAACAATGGTCACTATTCATCAAGAGGCAGCTGGTTCGATCGGCTTCAATTAGCAGCAGTAGCGAATCGCTCGGGTTCAGTTAACTGCAGCCAAGGGATCGATCGCTCAGGTTCAGTAACATAGCTAGTGCAATCGCTCGGGTTCAGTAAGCGAACTCCTTGCTCGGGTTCAGTTAGAGCCCAACACCTCGCACACACGTGCGTACGTGTATGAGAGAAACGCGCAAACCTCCTTGCATCGCTCGGCCCCGACCACCCACCATAACCGGGAACTCCCCGAAATTCCTCGCCCTTGCTTCTACCACGATTTTGCCATCATGGACGGCCCAAAGAATGTCATGCAGGTGCGGCACTCGCCCCGCCCAGGATGAAAAGCCCATTTTCTATCATGATTTTTTGTCATAGAAGTAGGAGCCCACCACATCTATGATGATACATGGTTTTGTCACAATTATCGTCAAAGAAGTGTCATAAGCATGATAAAAAAAATTGGTTCGGGCCAAAATGTCACGAATGTGTCTTTTTTTTGTGGTGATAATAATGGAACGGTGGAAGTTGCATGGCAATATATCTCG
Organism: Thinopyrum elongatum; assembly: GCA_011799875.1. Taxonomy (NCBI): domain Eukaryota; kingdom Viridiplantae; phylum Streptophyta; class Magnoliopsida; order Poales; family Poaceae; genus Thinopyrum; species Thinopyrum elongatum. The sequence continues at coordinate 179,945,715 of CM022297.1, read as the reverse complement.
GAATGGCTATGGAAATGCCATAATAGGTAGGTACGGTGGCTATTTTGAGGAAGATATAAGGTGGCTTATGTGTGAAAGAGCGTATCATATCACGGGGTTTGGATGCACCGGCAAAATTTGCAGCAACTCAAGGTGAGAAAGGGCAATGCACGGTACCGAAGAGGCTACCAATGATCGAAGGGTGAGAGTGCGTATAATCCATGGACTCAACATTAGTCATAAAGAACACACATACTTATTGAAAAAGTTTATTAGCCCTCAAGGCAAAGTACGACTACGCATGCTCCTAGGGGGGTAGATTGGTAGGAAAAGACCATCGCTCGTCCCCGACCGCCACTCATAAGGAAGACAGTCAAAAATAAATCATGCTCCAACTTGTCGGGGTACACAAACAGGGGTGTTTATTTCCCCTGACTTGTGCACGGACAGAAAACCTCCGCCCCGATAGCCAGGGCTTGCCGGGGGAATAGCTACCTCAATATAGTTGGACCCATCAGTACAAGCCTAGTCAAGTCCATGCAAGGCCGAGCCAGAGAAGCCGCTCTTCGTGAGATCAAGGAGAGCATTAAGAAGAAAGTAGCAGGATATCACCTTGGGAAGGCCTCCCTTGCCGGGCAGGAGCACCCGGCTAGGTCGAGACCACCCCGAAGGCAAGTCCAGAATCGCCCCGGCAAGCCTGCCGAGGCTGCCAAGACCAAACCGCCGCCAAGACATCACCACTCCACCACACCGTGATGCCAGTCACTTATCGATGCGGTGTCAAGACCCCTAGGTGATTAAGTGGCACTCGTTAAGCACGTGGCAGCTTGCTGGAAGACAGATGACACACATTTGACACCCGTCCAGAGGCGTGTCAAGATAACAAGAACAAGATGGCTAAGCAGCAATATAAGCTTGTCGGGGATGCACCCCCGCACGCCACCTAAGGTAGCATTTATGGCATTTTGTCCTAAGTGCCAGAGTTAGGTATGATAGCACTGTTGGCTATCTAATCACAAGATAATGTCTATTTTGCCACTTTGGTTACCCCTTGAGCTATAAAAGGAGATCCAAGGCAACCTAGAGAGGGATTCGGACACTCGCACACTTGTACTTGCATAGCAGCTCTCCCCGAGGCCGCCTTGCCTGGCTTGAGCGATGTGTGTTCTTCGTGTTCCCCCATCGAATCAACCAAAGCAGGAGTAGGGTTTTACGCTTCTCAGCAGCCCGAACCTGGGTAAAAATGACTAGAGTCTCATCGTCGTGCTGCCTCATGGCCTCCGCTCTTTATGCAATGTGATCTCCCCCCTACCGAACCACAAAGGGGCCCATGGCCCCATAGGTGATCGTGTTCACCCATAACATCTTTGGCGCGCCAGGTAGGGGGAATTGCTTGCGCGAACCTGAAGTTGTGAACAGCGCGTCGATCTTCATCATCACCTTCTTCGTCGTGGACGAAGAAGAGGAGCAATGCAGCTCCCTAGCCTCCTCCTTCCGAGACTCCATCGCGCGTTTCCGCCACAGCAACGGCGGCGGCGAGGGCGAGGGACGTCGGTGCTATGGTTGACGCGGCTAGCGCTGATAACATGGTTGTCATGCCATCCATGGTCGGAAGGAGAGACGGGCCGAGCGGTGGTGCCGTCCCCCTCATGATCCTCGATCAAGATAACCTGTTCCCGAGAGGTCCCACTCGATCTGACAGGCCACAGAACGGTGCATACTGGGCCTCCCTTTCCCTCCTTCCTCGCCAATGATTAGGATGCATAGCGGCGATGCCACCGGCGTCGATGAGCCCGCTTGAAGCTCAGTCCTGCATTCAGCCCGCCAAGGGTGAATCCTGAGCTGAATGCTAGAGCGAATCCGTCGGTTGGCACCGCCGGCAAGCAAAACTACGTCAAGCCCCTGTGCACCAACGTGTCTGCCACGCCGGTTGCCGGGAGGTCATTGGGAGGAAGGAAGAAGAAAAGAGGGGGTAGTTCTTCCTTTTTCCGCGATGCTTCATTAGTTACGAATGTTTACATTGACCCCTCGACCCGTGCTGGGGTTGAGCACGAAACTAACGGACCGCCAAGTTCCTCCATTTTGTTCCTTCCCATTTTCCCCTCTTTTCAAGGCGAAAGTGAATGCACGTGCGAAATTTCACCGGGAGACACAAAGAGGAGGGACGACCGCACAAAAAGGAGGGAGTGGTATGCGTATGCAAATATGCACCCCGGCAGGAGGGAAGCATGAACAAAAGCTAAGTTGGCATGCTTGTAAACTTTCTTCAAAGTTTGCACACTCGCGTCCCTCGAAGCAACCAAGGTTTCATATGGCGAGTCCTCTGCGCGATGGAACCTTACCGTATTTGTTTACGCCCTTGCTTTGTTTCGAGTCCGCTCAATGAAGCAGGTGGCTGCATCAAAGACTGTTAAGGAAAAACCCACCGGCAGCGTGTCCTTGCCAGCTTAATGCTAAGGACCCGCTCGTCAAAGCAATCATGGCAGCATGCTGTTGGCGGGCAGCCAAAGTACGCAAGGAAACCAATCATATGAATACCAGTAGAGAAATGAAGGGGATAGCATGCACTCGCATATAAACATAAGTTCAGCAAGCATTAAAACGAAAATATTGCGGAACCTAATACGGGATACACATTGTGTCTTAGTACAGGGCAGCACGGCGACAAGAATGGCTCAAGGATGGGTCCAGCATCCTCCCTGAACCCTTGGGACTGAGAGGACCCTATCGGAAAGGGGGTCGGCCTTTTCCGCGGCGGCAGAGACGTCGGCACCTGGCGGCAGCTTCTTGAAGCCATCGGAGAGGTCAAGGTTCGGGTCGAAGAAGGCGAGGTTGCTCAAAACCAGGAAGAGAGCATCATGAGCAAGTTTCCGAGATTCGTCAGTGAAGCAGGCGGCTCTGTCGTCTTCATACATCTTCGACCCTTCGATCAGGCCTTCAAAGAAGAGCGTCAGCATGACACTTGGAACTTCATGCTTGCCGACGGAGAAGGCCTAGCTCTTCATGTCCATATTTGCAATCTGGGCAATGAGGTGTTCGGCGATATCAACCATGCTCTTGATCCAGAGGTCGCGCTGCTGAATTTGGTTTTCCAGCTTGTCTTCCACGTCTTTTTGGACAGTTCTCACCTTGGTAAAGTTTGTCATCGGTAGCTTCTCACGGCAACCAGTAGATTCAAGATCCTTCCCCAGAGAGGCAAGCCTGGCTTTCATACTAGAGATGGTGCCATTGGCAGTGTCAAGGTCTTGGCTTTTGGAGGAAAGCTGTGATTGCACGCCCTCCAGGGTGGCCTTTGCTTTCAGCGCTTCTTCTTTGAAGGCCACGATCTCCTTGCTACTCCCGGCAAGGTCCTCTGTCAGCTTGCTCAATTGATTTTCAAGATCAGCCTTGGTAGCAGATGCTGCAGCAAGCTCGTCGGTAACCTTCTTTAATTGGGCGGGAGATTCAAGGGTGAGCGTGTTGAGGGTGGCTTTGTGGCAATCCACCAAGTCCTTGGTGTATTGCTGAACAAGGGCCTCCAGCTCCTCGTCCTTGCCATGGAGAGTAGCTTTGAGAGCCCCTTCCTGAGTGAAAATGTCCTTCTCCTTGGTGTTTAGAAGCGCTTCTCGCTCCGCCAACTGGACCTCCCGAGCAGTAACATCCTCCTTGGCCATGGTCCGCACCTCCTCTTGTCGCATGATAGAGTGAGACTGCTTCTTGTACCACTCGCGCAGTTCATCGCCTTTGTCCCCCAGCTTTCGGTCTATGAGGTCAACGGAGTTGCGCTGCTCCTTGACTACCTACCACTTGAGGTTGTACCTGTGTTGCACATCCTTGAACCCTGCCGCCATGGATTCCAGGAAAAATAAATCCTTGGCGCTATCAGCGGAGTCACCGGCTTCTTCAACCCTCTAGGACACCGGTGCCAGTATGCGTCTGATCTCTTCATCAAAGTTTGCGCCCACTGCGGCAGATGGGCCGGAAGTTGCAGGTCCAGGTTGAGCGAGGATTAGTGCTAGCTTGCTTGAGGAAGACTGCGGGGCTGTGGCCAGCGGATAGTTCAAGGGAAGAGGTCCCATGGATTGGAGGGGAGCCTTCTCCTCAATGACTGTATCTGGGCCTAGTATGCTACCGGGGATTTTCTCTATGTCTTCTGAGGATTCTTGAATATCCCCGGTAGTCTGTTCATGGCCTTCCGCGGCAGCAATTCGGAGTGCTTCTTCAACAGCACTTTTTCCAATATTGGCCACCTCCTCCAAGAGCTCGGGTTATTTAGTTGACAAGACTGCAAACAAAATCAACAAATGGAATGATAAGAAGCCAGACACTCATAAGTTAGGTCCAGGAGAATAAGTAATTCAAGTGGGTAGAAGCAAAGATAAGTGGATTACCCGGTGGTGGCTGCTGAAAGGGGACATTTCCCTTCCCGGCAACATCGATTGCCGGCGTGCGGTCCACAACCACCCCTTCAGTGGCTATGCCCTCAACATGAGCAGACCCCTCGATGGAGGCCTGTTTGTGTCCAATCAGGACCTTGTAAGCTTTAGTTGATGAATAGAATTCATTTCCCCAAATATAGCTCCAGGTGTCAGTCATGTCCAGAAATCCTGAGTGTTTGACCTCCAAACAAATAGCTTCCATATGAAGGAATTCCTCATGAGCTTGTGTAGTTAGTGGAAGGTGGAACATATCTTCAATATATTTAGCATTGATCACTTGATCAACACTAGCCCGAGGATTAATCACAAATGTAAGTAAGTGTGGGAATTTAATTTTTAGGATATTGGAATGCCAAAGGTCTTCCCAAAACAGAGCACTTCATAAATTCTTTCATATAAAGCTTTTCCATTCTTTATGTTGCTTTTAATAGGTTCTCTAGACATCTCTTCAATCCATTCTTTATTAAACCCATCATCAATTCCCTTAGTAACACAATCAAATCTATTATAAGCATCAATGTATAAAGCTTGGATAATTTCCAGATAGGGGACTTCTTTTCTTAGATTGTTATTAAAAGCAACATAGTCCTTAGATTCCAAACCGCGCAAAGTTTCTTTATCATAAAGGATTTCTTCTATTGTGGGATGCTCAAAATTCATATTATAGTAAGCAAAGATTTCCCTAGCCTCTCGGACTATGTAATCAAATTCATGCATAAGGATAATGGTAGCAATTTTCTTAGCCTTGGGATCAAGTATATTGGGGAGTTCATAAAACATCTTTTGTAAAGCCGGATCGATGTGTAGGAATTCTCTCTCTAATTTAACCACAAGCATAGAAATAGCATCTGCATAGCAATTTGTATTATCAAGGATGGTTCCCCTATCTATAGGCATAAATCCCGTGCAATCAAAAATTCTTAAATAACATTCTTCCCAATAATATCTCCATCCCCACATGGTAGATCTTTGTTTTAAGATTGGTAGAAGTGTCAGTTTTAAAAGGATCATGATTAAGAACACAAGATTCAAATTTTTCCTCAAGATTTTCACTAGATTTTTCAATGATAACCTCCCCAGATTCAGACATGATGGCAAAGCAAACAATCTAGCACACAAGCTAACAAAAAGACGAATGGAAAGAAGGCGAATAAAAAGGCAAATATTTTTGTGTTTTTCTGAAAATGTTTTAGAAGTGGGGGAGAGGAAAACGAGAGGCAAATGGCGAATAATGTAAATGCAAGAGATGAGAGTTTATGATGGGTACTTGGTAGGCTTGATGTAGATCCTCCACGGCAACGGCGCCAAAAATTCTTCCTGCTACTTCTTGAGCTTGCATTGGTTTTTCCCTTGAAGAGGAAAGGGTGATGCAGCAAAGTAGAGATAAGTATTTCCCTCAGTTTGAGAACCAAGGTATCAATCCAGTAGGAGGAACACACAAGTCACCAATGGGTGCACCTACACAAACAAACAAATACTTGCACCCAACGCAATAAAGGGGTTGTCAATCCCTTCACGGTTACTTGCAAGGATGAGATCTGGTAGAGATAGGTATAAAAGATAAATAAAAGTGCAAAATAAAGTAAAGGTAAATAAATTGCAGAAAAGTATTTTTGGGTTTTTGGTTTTATAGATCTGAAAATAATATGATAAGAATGGACCCGGGGGCCATAGTTTTCACTAGAGGCTTCTCTTTTGAAAGAACACATACGATGGGTAAACAAATTATTGTTGAGCAATTGATAGAAAAGCGAATAATTATAACGATATCTAAGGAAATGATCATGAATATAGGCATCACGTCCCCCCTAGGGCGCGCCTAGTGAGCTTGTGGCTCATCCGTGGCCCTTCTGGCCTCCTCCCAAAGCTTCCTAGGTGTCTTCTGGTCCAAGAAAAAACATAAAAAAGTTTCATTTCGTTTGTTATTGATTTTCTGTAAAAGATAAAAACAAGGGAAAAAGTAGCAACTGGCACCAGGCACTAGGTTACTAGGTTAATTAGTCCCAAAAAATGATATAAAATAGCATAATAATGCGTATAAAACATCCAAGATGGATAAATATAATAGCATGGAACAATAAAAAATTATAAATATGTTGGAGACGTATCAGACCCCCCTCCACCTATGCTCAGATTGGTCTTGAGGCGGGCCACGGGGAATTTTACGTCCCACCCACCACCCACTTAGTAGCCAATGTCGAAGATTTAACCGACATGCTGGACTATGCTTCTGAGGAGGCCGACGACATGGATGAAGATGTTGATGCCATAGCTCGTACTTCTACTACCCCTCCCACCACTGGACTGTGGACGGCCACCTCCACCACCGATGTCTATATGGTGGACACCCCCAAGGATAAGGGCGATGGCACCAATAACGGCGATGGCACCCCCAGAAGAGATGGCAATAAGCCCGGCGAGGAGCCGCCCAAACGCCAACGACAGCGCATACGATCCAAAGGGCGTAGGGGCAGGGAAAGCAACACAGGCACGATACCCCAGACAATATGGAGGACCTCGGCAACCCTGTTGCCCCCAAGCAACAGCTCGGTGACTCGGAGGGGCACAAGGATCAATATAACCCCGAGGACCTCAATGACTCCGAGGACAGTAACTACCTCCCTCTCTCCGAAGAGGAGGTCAACCTCGGAGCCGAAGATTTCATCGTCCCTGAGGACCCACTGGATCAAGAACAATTCAAGCGGCAACTTATATCCACTGCACGAAGCCTGAAGAAGAAGCAGAAATAGCTAAAAGCCGAACAAGACACCCTCAATGACAGATGGACAAAAGTCCTAGCAGCCAAGGAAGGGTACGGCTATGAGCGGCAAGACCAGAACAAAAGCTACCCACGCCAATGTTTGTTGCCTCAATTCGACGACGAGTCCCTCGAGCCTGCACCACCAAGATATACTCACGCAAACCAGCCCGACCGCCCCCCTTGAGGATGGGACAGGATGGTCGTAGAGGCCGAAGACCCACCCGCACTACCTCGTCGGAGAGGAAAGGAGCCAATGTTGCCAGAGGACCCATACGACCTATGACATGACCTCGCCACTAGAGCAGGTCAGACAAGATCCATTTATGGCTCTAGAGGGTACACTCCCGCTGGATGGGACGGATAACAAGCTTGGTGTGACCGAAACGATAGAGCTCGGGAGCACGAACAGGCCCAGATGGCAGCCGACCTCTGGCGTGACGTGGCCCAAGTTAGGGGCGCCGCTCACCCAATGTGTTGTACAGATGAGGTGATGCAACATCAGTTCCCCAAAGGGTTTAAACCTGGAAACATCGAACAATATGATGGGGCAACAGACCCTGCCGTGTGGATCGAAGATTTCCTTCTCCACATTCATATGGCCCGAGGAGATGATCTCCATGCCATAAAGTACCTGCCATTAAAGCTTAAAGGACCATCCAGGCATTGGTTGAACAGCCTCGCTGAAAACTCCATAGGGAGCTGGGAAGAGCTCGAGGATGCCTTCTGAGCTAACTTTAAAGGCATCTATGTTAGGCCTCCGGATGCCGATGACCTGAGGCATGTGGTCCAATAGCCCGGTGAGTCAGCTCGAAAATTTTGGAGTCATTTCTCGACTAAGAAGAACCAAATCATCGACTGTCCGAATGCTGAGGTGATAGCTGCGTTCAAACATAGCATCCGAGACGAATGGCGGGCTCATCAGCTTGGCCAAGACAAGTCGAGGACAATGTCGGCTCTTACCTCACTCATGACCCGCTTTTGTGCGGGCGAAGACAGCTGGTTGGCTCGTAGAGGCAACAACCCCGAAGACCCCGGCACCTCAGAAGTCCAGGACGGAAACGGGAAACCACGACGCAACAAGAACAAGTGTCGTCACAATGGTGGTGAAGCTGAGGACACGGTAGTAAATGCCAGACTCAGCAACTCAAAATTGGGACCGTGGAAGAAGCTCTCTAAAGGGAACAGGGATAGCCCGACCGCACTCGACAAAATCATGGATAGGCCCTGCCAGATCCATGGCACCTCGGACAAGCCTGCCAACCACACCATCTGTAACTGCTAGGTGATCAAATAGGCCGGTAAACTCACAGCCAAGGAGCAAGGCAAGGGCCCCCGCAGCAAGGACGATGAAGAGCCTCGGGGGCCGAAAAATGGAGGCCAGAAGCAATTCCCCCCTGATGTAAAAACTGTGAACATGATCTATGCCACACATATACCCAAGAAGGAGAGGAAGCGCGCACTTCGGGACATCTACGCCGTTGAGCCAGTAGCCCCGAAATTCAACCCATGGTCGGCATGCCCGATCACCTTAGACCGCAGGGACCATCTGACCAGTATTCGTCATGGAGGATCGGCGGCCCTGGTTCTTGACCCCATTATCAATGGGTACTACCTCACTAGAGTTCTCATGGACGCAGGTAGCAGCCTCAATGTGATTTATTCAGATACAGTGAGGAAAATGGGTATCGATCCGTCGAGGATCAAACCCAGCAACACCACCTTCAAAGGAGTAATCCTAGGCGTCGAGGCCCGCTGCTCGGGCACTGTCACTTTGGAAGTAGTGTTCGGCTCGCCCGACAACTTTCGCAGTGAAGACTTGATCTTCGACATTGTCCCTTTTCACAGCGGTAATCACGCACTCCTTGGTCGTACGATGTACACTCGTTTCAATGCCTTCCTCCATTACGCATACCTAAAGCTAAATATGCCCCGACCCAAGGGTGTCATCACTGTTAATGGCAACACGGAGCGCTCACTCCGGACTGAGGAGCATACAGCAACTCTGGCAGCCGAAGTCCAAATAGGCAGCAAGGGGCTGAAGTACCAGCCTGCCCTCAAGGCGCGAGAGGAAAGTAAATGGGCCTGAGCCCTATCTCAGCTCCCGGAGCCTCCCTACGCTCAACATAAATAGGGATACACACCCCACAGCATGCCCACCCCAGCTGCATAGTATGTGCCTCTTATGCACAACTTCGCGCTTAAAATACCATGGGCAGCTGTGGGGATTAACCATCCAAGAGCCAAGTGCTCGGCTTAACCGAGCTATGGCCAAACACGTCTTCGGACAGTAACAGGTACCATCTAGGACCTATCCGGCTTCAAGCTAAATACATTGCGGCGACTTCTCAAGATCCTGTCTCAAGGGCCCGTCGGCCGATTATTATCCCCTCCAAGGAGTTCTTCCTCCCCTCAAGAGCAAAGGCGCAGACATGCAGCAGGGCACAGTAGGGACGTCAAACCACGCATTAAGGCCCTATGTAAACCTTTCCTCTGTAAAATTTATTTTTTAATGAAGTATCTGTAATAGTTGCTTCGGTTATTCGGATTGTATGGTTAGATGTCACAAGTTCACCGGAAATAAAGATCACTCTTTACGGTCTTTTTGCAGTCATTTATGTTGCATAACCATTTCCTCTCTTCGACGCCGAAACAAACAAGTTTGGTGCATCTTTTCTTCAGATGCGATCGACTAATAGACCGGGGGCTTGATTATAAAACTCGCCCCAAGCATCACCCCAGCACTAGTCTCTATTTCATGTTCTCGGCGTCTCGGATATTGCATTATATGAATCAGCTCTGAATTATGTCTTGGGTCAATAGTTGGGTTGCCCGGCTCCCATGTTTACCCTCTTACGTTCCGCATGTTCGGCTAGGAGGGTAAAGGGAGAACCGCTGCGATTGTACTTTCAGCTCGCCTGGTTAAGTAACTCAGTGGAGAAAGCCGAAAACTGATTGTCATAATAAGCGAGAACTGGTCGGCGATCCGATGACAAGTGTTAAACTACAAATTGATGGAGGTTATGCCATGTTATACGAACGGTTTGTCTTCACACAAACCATGTGATGAAGGTATATACCTCGGCTCATCCGAACATCACAAAACACTGGGGGCTAGTCACTAGCCCCCGCAGTCAAGCTCCTATGGCTAAGTGAAAGCACTAAAACCGCATAGTCTAATTGCCTTGTTTCCCTCACACACTACCGCCTTCGGGCACCGAGACGTCGGCTAAGGGTCACAGTGTGGAGGTCGAAACACCCATTGTAGCATCTACAAGGGCGCTAAAGCTGATGACTAGTAACTTCCAGATTAAAACGGCTGCACAGGAGTCAAAATAAACAAAAGCAGACACAGTATGATACACCATACAAAGCAACCGCATTATAAAGAAAAAGGTTCAATTGTCATCTGACACATGATAGTGCGCTCACTCATAAATTACATCTTTCGAACACTGGGCCTCTATCGCCCGAGCACCATCCATTACGATGGGAAAATACTGCTTGGGGCGCCTATGCTCCTTCCCAGGGGGCGGGGGTCCGGTGGCCATCTCGACCGGCTTGATCTTCAGCCAGTGCACCATGGTCCTCGTGAAGGCCATCCGAGCTCCCTCGATGCATACGGAGCGCTTCAAAGAGCCAACCTGGGGCACGGCTTCACATAGCTTATGCACTAAGCCGAAGTAGCTGCTCAGCAGCGACTCTGAAGGCCATAGATGGACACAAAGGTCCTTCATGGCCGGCTCGGCCATCCGGTGCAACTCCATCAGCTGCTTCATTTGACTGCTCAGGAGGGGAGGGTGCTCGGGCACCTGGAACTGCGCCCAGAACAGCCTATGCTCGGCATCGCCCTCCCGAGACGCAAAATGTCATGCCGCATCCGCCGCACTCCTCGGGAGATCCGCAAACGTGCCTAAGGAACGCCACACTCGAGTGAGCAAAGCGAACCTGAGACCGCCAAAGACACTCTGCAGTAAGTATGGCTTACCATCTGCAATAAGCTTCACTTGGCAGACTTTTCTCGGGCGCCTCATGTTTCTGGCCTCGCCTCCTGGATCTCCAGCTTTATTGAGGATAGCTCGGTGACTTGACCCTTATTTTTCTGCTCAAGGTCCTCACATTTAGTAATGGCATCCTTGAGCTCCTGCTGCACCTCGGCCACTCTAGCCTCGTGCTTTTCATAGACGGTCTTCACCGTCGACAGTTTGGCAACCGCTCGCTTGACCGCCAACTTCTATTCGGCGGCCTCCTGTTTTGCCTTCTTCAGCTTGGCCTTGAGGTTCTCAACCTCCGCGGTGACAGCTGCAGTCATAATCAAGCACTCCTTGCTTAGGGTTCACTCCAAATACCTCGCCTGATAAGGCAAACCAAACTACTAACAAGTATAGTCCGGACTAACCTTGCGCTTCCTCGAACCACTTGTTGAGAAGGTCGAGCTCCTCATCGGAGCTCTTGAGCTTCTGATTCACCTCAGCCAGCTCCACAGCATTGGCAGCCTCCGCCGAACACGAGGCCTAGAAAATAGCTTACATAATTTAGACTCCTGATTTAATGATTTTCGATCCTCCGCCAGGTTTTTCAATCCTGACAGAGTCTCAGGGCTACGATTAATTTTTTTGCTATCATAGGCATTCTTTGACTATTCGATCCACGTATGAGTTTTTCAAACTCACCCAGGGCTCGGGGGCTGCTATATATGAGGATTGCATGACCTTAGTTAAGATATTCTCGTCAAAAAGGATATTACATGGCTTACCTCGAAGCCCATCAGGAGGCCGCCAAAAGCTTCCTTCAGTCTGATGTTAACGGAACGACTACTTTGTAAAACCACACCCATCAGGGTGCGGTGTTCCGCGACGATGGAGGAGCTATTCAAAGCCTCCTTCATCACGTCCTCGGCTCCCCCTTCTGTGGAGGGCGGGATGAACGACTCTGGGGGCCTCGGGGCCTCCAGAACCATCTTCGGGGAGGGCTCGGATTGACCGGGCTCCCCCTCTTTGTTCACCAGGAGGGATCTCCCCTCCTGGTCTTTAGCGACCGAGGTGTTAACCTCGGCCATGATATCATCCCCGCCGCCCCCCGTGTCCGGGCCGGGAGGGGTCTTTCGGGACAACACCTCTCCAGTCTCCTCGATGATCGAAGGAGGCGTTGAGTGTGATGCGGTCCTGCTATCCTCCAGCTCGGCTGGCGGGGAGTTCCCCTTCGAGACACTATCAGTAGGGAGGTCGTGCGGCGGGCTGCAATATGAAAGACATGCATATGATTAGTAATAAACCTTAAGGTTTACGCCCGGACAGTCTTCGGATTCGTACCTTTGGGCAGGGGGCTTGACCCTGGGGTTCCTTTGAGGAATCTCTTCAGAAGCCTCGGACTCCTCAGTGGAGTCCGAGCTGTCATCGGACAGGACCACCTTGCCCCTGCGCTACTTCCTTGGGGCATGAGGAGTTTCTTCCTCCTCAGCATTGTTCGACGCCACCATCTTCCTTGTTCGGGAGGAGTCACTATCATCCCCATCCTCTTCCAGCTCCCACTCATGAGCAAAGGGGGCTTGGGTTTCCCCGAACTTAGTGTTCGGATGCCCCCTTGGGCGGAGGCCTTCTTGGGCCTCCCTCATCTCAATCTTCTTCTTCTCCTTCTTCTCCGATGCCTTATACGGCACCACGGCCAGCATTGCTTCCAGCAGGGCCGAGCTAGGGCCTTCGGGCAGCGGGAACGGGCTGTCAATCCGCATGGCTTGCTCAAGCCAGCTCTGCGAATGTGGGGAAGAAACAGTCAGGTCCTTGTTAAAAGGAAAATACCTGAACATAAAGAATAAAACCTCATTACCTCCCGAGGAGGGTGTGCGGCGTCAAGGCTAATGTCTTTTTCCTTGGCCGGCCACTCCTTCTGGGCTTGAATAGCACCTTCCACAGCTTGTCGTGGGTGGTGCCATAGAAGCGAAGCACGGTGGCTGGGTCTTCGGGCTTGTAGGACCACATTGGGGCGGTCCATCGTTGGCAAGGTAGGAGGCAACGGCAGAGCATCACCTGGACCACGTTGGTCAGCTTGGCCTTCTCCTTTATCATTTTGGAAATGCGTTTCTGCAGTGACTCCACCTCCACGGGTGACCCCGAGTCGAGGCCCTTCTTGGTCCATGAAGCTAGCTTCGTGGGAGGTACGGATCTGAATTCGAGGGCCGCTGCCTAGCCCGCGCTGCGTGATTCGATGATATAGAACCACTTTTTTTGCCAGACCATGACGATATCTATGAAGGTACCGTTCAGCCACCCGACCCGGGTGAGCTTGCTGATCAATGCCCCCCCCACCACACACACAGTCTGCCTGCTAGCCGTCGACTATCTTTGGCTTGACATTGAAGACCTTTAGCCACAAGCCGAAGTGTGGCTGGACTCGCAGAAAGGCCTCACAGATAAAAATGAAGGCCGAAATATGCAGGAAAGAATTTGGGGCGAGATCGTGGAAATCTAGCCCGTAGAAGAACATCAACCCCCTGACAAAGGGGTGGAGTGGGAAGCCCAGCCCGTGGATGAAGTGGGGGACAAATACCACCCTCTGGCCTGGCTGGGGCGTGGGGACGACCTGGCCCTCCTCCAGAGCCCGGTGAGTGACGTTGGCCGGAAGGTAGCCGGCGCGTTTCAGCTCCTCAATGTCGTCGTTGGTGACGCTGGAGGCCTCCCACTTGCTTTTTGAACCAGATCCGGCCATGGCTGGATCGAGGAAGTGGGTAGGAGGGGATTCCTGAGGGAGGATGGGTCAGAGTGCTAGAGCTCAGCAGATTGGGAAGGCAATGGCGAGAGAGGAAGGGGAATGCGTGTAGAGAAAACGGTGGTGGTTTCCTTTTATAAAGCTGCCATAATACCAAGAGTCCCTTTACTGCGCCGCAGACCTCACCCCTTCCCGATATAATCATTTCGTTATTCGCGAGTGGGATAACCAAAATCATTGATCATATCCCTTATGAAATGGGGCACGATCTCCATATTGATGGGACATGCCAATGAAGGAGCTGCCTCAAACCGCGAATCAAATATTCACAATGGTTCGGTGTTTGTGGCCGGCTGTAACCTTTCGCCAAAAGTTGTCAGGCGAGGGCACTATTCACACTTGAGCGGTTGGTCTTCGAGGCTAAGCAATGTTCACAATTCAGAATCATGACATAATCCGGATAACCCATGGCTGAACTTGGATAAGTCGTCCTTGAAGGTTTGGCTAAGGAGGACTGCTTACCTGGCGTGAACACGGTGAGGGAAGGAACTGGTCTGGGAAGCCAATGATTCCTGCATGTGCCTCGGCTCCGAAGACTAGTTCGAGGGCTATTGAGGGAGTCATGTACTACGGGTTCCTCAAGCTGCCGGCCTATCTCTTATGGGCCGGACAGGTGGGCTACTCTGCGACTACTATAAGGCCGAGCTATAAGGCGACTCCGTATCTGGACAGGAAACCTTTGAAGCCTTGGTGTGCCCTCCAAGTCAAGATAAGAGAATCGTCATGTTTATTCCCTTGTTGTAACTGACCATGTGTAACCCTAGTACCCCTGGTGTCTACATTAAACCAGAGGGTTTAGTCCATAGAGGCTAGGAGAAGAACCATCATCCTACTCATCTAGGGTTTAGTTCATCTGATCTCGTGGAAGATCTACTCCGTAACCATCATATACACTTAAATATAATCAAGCATGACGTAGGGTTTTACCTCTTCGAGAGGGCCCGAACCTGGGTAAACATCGTCTCCTCCGTCCGTTGTTTCCCATTGATCCAAGATCCACAGCTTGGTACCCCCTACCCGAGATCCACCGGTTTTGACACCGACAGTGGTTTCTTAAAGTTTGGGGATGCGATGCTTATGTCAAGAGGCTTCAGCCTGATAAGCTCGAACCCAAAGTGGAGAAGTGCATCTTCATAGGATACCCTAAATAGACTATTGGGTACAACTTCTACCAAAGATCCGAGGGCACGATCTTTGTTGCCAAGAATGGGCCCTTTCTAGAGAAGGAGTTTCTCTCGAAAGAAGTGAGTGGGAGGAAAGTACAACTTGATGAGGTAATTGTACCTCCTCTTGAATTGGAAAGTAGAACATCATAGAAAGTAGTTCCTGTGATGCCTACACTAGCTAGAGAGGAAGCTAATTATGATGATCATGAAACCTTGGATCAAGCTACTACTAAACTTCATAGGTCGACCAGGGTATGTTCCGCGCCAGAGTGGTACAGTAATCCTGTCTTGGAAGTCATGTTGTTAGACAACGGTGAACCTACGAACTATGAAGAAGCAGTGATGAGCCCGGATTCCGACAAATGTCTTAAGGCCATGAAATCTGAGATAGGATCCATGTATGAAAACAAAGTATGGACTTTAGTGGACTTACCTAATGACTGCAGGCCATTGAGAACAAATGGATTTTTAAGAAGACAAACGTTGATGCTAATGTCACTGTCTATAAAGCTCGACTTGTCGCAAAGGGTTTTTGACAAGTTCAAGGGGTTGACTACGATGAGACTTTCTCACCCATAGCGATGCTAAAGTCTGTTAGAATTATGTTAGAAATTTCCACATATTTCGATTATGAAATCTGGTAGATGGACATCAAAACAATGTTCCTTAACGGTTTCCTTAAGGAAGAGTTATATATGATGCAACCGAAAGGTTTGGTCGATCCTAAGGATGATAATAAGGTATGCAAGCTCTAGTGATCCATCTATGGACTAGTGCAAGCATCTCGAAGTTGGAATATACGCTCTGATGAGGTGATCAAAGCTTTTGGTTTTATACAAACTTACGGAGAAGCTTGTATTTACAAGAAAGTGAGTGGGAGCTCTGTAGCATTTCTAATACTATATGTGGATGACATATTATTGATTGGAAATGATATAGAATTTCTAGAAATCATAAAAGGTTATTTGAACAAGATATTTTCAATGAAAGACCTGGGTGAAGCTGCTTACATATTGGGCATTAAGATCTATAGAGATAGATCAAGACATCTAGTAGGACCTTCACAGAGCACATACCTTGACAAGATTTTGAAGAAGTTCAAAATAGACCATTCAAAGAAGGGCTTCTTGCCTGGGTTGCAAGGTGTGAAGTTGAGTAAGACTCAAAGCCCGGCCACGGCAGAAAAAAGAGAAAGGATGAAAGTCATCCCCTATGCCTCAGCCATAGGCTCTATAATGTATGCCATGTTGTGTACCAGACCTGATGTCTGCCTTCCCATAAGTCTGGTAGGTAGGTACCAGAGTGATCCAGGAGTATATCACTAGACAGCAGACAAAAATACCCTTAAGTACCTAAATAGGACTAAGGACATGTTTCTCGTTTATGGAGGTGAAGAAGAACTCGTCGTAAAGGCATTGATGCTAGCTTTGACACTGATCCAAATGACTCAATCTCAAACCAGATACATATTTATTTTGAATGGAGGAGCAGTCAGTTAGTGTAGTTCCAAGTAGAGCATCGTAGTAGGATCTACGTGTGAAGCGGAATATATAGCTGCTTCGGAAGCACTATTGGGAAACATAGTAGAAAACAAAAAAAAACTCGCCCTACGATCACCCAGGAACAATATGAAGATGCATAATGGGTTGTGACCAATGATCGTTACCGACTCCAGGAGTGCAGCTGAAGTAGACAAGTCGGTGTAGATCATACTTGGAGTCCCTCAAATGTCGATGAAGATCCCGCGAACCACCCTCAAACGATCCCTCGATTAGAAGACCGAAAGTACGACCTCTCTACTTGGTTGCAAGCGTACGGTCTTCACGATCCGGCAGTGCTTCGCCGTCTGATAACCCACAAGTATAGGGTATCAGTTGCAGCCTCTTTCGATAAGTAACAGTGTTGAACCCAATGAGGAGCTAAAGGTAGAACAAATATTCGCTCAAGTTCTATCGACCACCAATACAACTCAACGCACGCTTAACATTCGCTTTACCTAGAACAAGTATGAAACTAGAAGTACTTTGTAGTTGTTGTAGGATATGTTTGCAAGATAATAAAGAGCACGTAAATAAAAACTAGGGGCTGTTTATATAAATAAACAATTAAGTTTGTGTAGCGAGTGTGGAAAAGTGGTGGTAGGAGTTGCGGAATTGTCCCGAAGCAATTGACTATGTTACTAGGCCGATAGCAAGTTTTATGTGGGAGAGGCCACTGCTAGCATGTCATCCCATACTTGGAATTCTATGCACTTATGATTGGAACTATTAGCAAGCATCCGCAACTACTAACGTTCATTAAGGTAAAACCCAACCATAGCATTAAGATATATTGGTCCCCCTTCAATCCCGTATGCATCAATTTCTATGCTAGGCTGAAGCTGCCGTCACCCTTGCCCTCCAATACATAGTCCTATCAACATACAACTAACCCTATGGTGTGATCCACATGCACGCTCATATGATGGGCACCAAAGGACAGCAACATAACCACAAGCAAATTAAACCAATCATAGCAATTCACCAATCACCGATAGGACAACAAAAATCTACTCAGACATCATAGGATGGCAACACATCATTGGATAATAATATGAAGCATAAAGCACCATGTTCAAGTGGAGGGTATAGTGGGTTGCGGGAGAGTGGACCTCTGAATATAGATGGGGAAGGTGATGGAGGTGTTGGTGAAGATGACGGAGTTGTTGGAGTAGATCGCCGTCACATGATGATTGCCCCGACAGTGTTCCGGCGCCACCGGGAGAGAGGGGGAGAGAGCCCCCCTCCTTCTTCTTCTTCCTTGACCTCCCCCCTAGATGGGAGGAGGGTTTCCCCTCTGGTCCTTGGCCTCCATGGCGGCGGAGGGGCGAGAGCCCCTCCGAGATTGTATCTCTCTCTGTTTCCTTCTGTTTCTGCGTCCCAGATTCTGGCTTTTCACTGTTTCTTAAATTCCCGGAGATCCGTAACTCCGATTGGGCTGAAATTTTAACACGATTTTTATCCGGCTATTATCTTTTTTGCGGTGAATGAACGGCACCAACCGCCTTTTAGTGTTGCCACAAGCCTCCTGGCCGCACCCAGGGTAGGGGGGCGCGCCTCCAGGGCTTGTGGGCCCCCCGGGTATCGTCTCGCATTTATTCCAATTTCCAAAAATAACATGTATTCCAAAAAAATCTCCGTAAGTTTTTATCGCATTTGGACTTTGTTTGGTATGGATATTCTGTGAAACAAAAAACATGCAACAAACATGAACTCGCACTGGGCACTGGATCAATATGTTAGTCCCAAAAATAGTATAAAAAGTTGCCAAAAGTATACGAAAGTTGTAGAATATTGGCATGAAACAATCAAAAATTATAGATAGGACGGAGACGTATCAGCATCCCCAAGCTTAATTCCTGCTCATCCTCAAGTTGGTAAATGATAAAAAAAGATATTTTTTTATGTGGAATGCTACCTAGCATAATCTTGATCATATAATCTAATCATGGCATGAATATTAAGACACGAGTGATTCAAAGCAATAGTCTATCATTTGACATTAAGACAATAATACTTCAAACATACTAATAAAGCAATCATGTCTTCTCAAAATAACATGGCCAAAGAAAGTTATCCCTACAAAATCATATAGTCTGGCTATGCTCCATCTTCATCACACAAAGTATTTCATCATGCACAACCCCGATGACAAGCCAAGCAATTGTTTCATACTTTAAATGTTCTCAAGCCTTTTCAACTTTCACGCAATACATGAGCGTGAGCCATGGATATAGCACTATAGGTGGAATAGAATATGATGGTGGAGGTTGTGTGGAGAAGACAAAAAATGAGAAAGTCTCACATCGACGCGGCTAATTAATGGGTTATGGAGATGCCCATCAATTTATGTCAATGCAAGGAGTAGGGATTGCCATGCAATGGATGCACTAAGAGCTATAAGTGTATGAAATCTCTAACTGAAAACTAAGTGGGTGTGCATCCAACTTGCTTGCTTATGAAGACCTCGGGCATTTGAGGAAGCCCATCATCGGAATATACAAGCCAAGTTCTATAATGAAAATTCCCACTAGTATATGAAAGTGATAACTCAAGAGACTCTCTATATGAAGAACATGGTGCTACTCTGAAGCACAAGTGTGGTAAAAGGATAGTAGCATTGCCCCTTCTCTCTTTTTCTCTCATTTTTTTTGTTTTCTTTATTTTTGGGCTCTCTCTCTCTTTTTTGGCCTCTTTTTTTATTTTTCTATTTTTTCTTGTCCGGAGTCTCATCCCGACTTGTGGGGGAATCATAGTCTCCATCATCCTTTCCTCACTGGGACAATGCTCTAATAATGATGATCATCACACTTTTATTTACTTACAACTTGATATCTAGAACAAAGTATGAATCTATATGAATGCCTCTGGCAGTGTACCAGGATGAGCATAGCAAAGATATCAAAAAACTGGAAGGCCATGAAAATATCATGCTAGCTATCTTACGATCATGCAAAGCAATATTACAATGAATGCTCAAGTCATGTATATGATGATGATGGAAGTTGCATGGCAATATATCTCGGAATGGCTATGGAAATGCCATAATAGGTAGGTATGGTGGCTGTTTTTAGGAAGATATAATGAGGCTTATGTGTGATAGAGCATATTGTATCACGGGGTTTGGATGCACTTGCGAAGTTTGCACCAAATCTCGAGGTGAGAAAGGGCAATGCACGGTACCGAAGAGGCTAGCAATGATGGAAGGGTGAGAGTGCGTATAATCCATGGACTCAACATTAGTCATAAAGAACTCGCATACTTATTGCAAAAAATTATTAGCCATCGAAGCAAAGTACTAATACGCATGCCCCTAGGGGGATAGATTGGTAGGAAAAGACCATCGCTCGTCCCTGACCGCCACTCATAAGGAAGACAATAAAAAATAAATCATGCTCCGACTTCATCACATAATGCTTCACCATACGTGCATGCTTCGGGAATCACAAACCTGAACACAATTATTTCTACCAATCCACAATTACTCACTAGCATGACTCTAATATCACCATCTTTATATCGCAAAACTATTGCAAGGAATCAAACATATCATATTCAGTGATCTACAAGTTTTATGTAGGATTTTATGACTAACCATGTGAATGACCAATTCCTGATGACTCTCTAAATAGATATAAGTGAAGCATGATAGTTTAATTATTTCTACAAAAGATATGCCCACGCTTTAACAAATATAAGTGACGCAAAAGAGCATTCTACAAATGCTGGTTTTCTATGTGTAGGGAAATAGGCAATCCAAACTTCAAATGATATAAGTGAAGCACATGAAGCATTCTATAAAGTCATACTCAAAAGATATAAGTGAAGTGCATGAAGCATTCTATAAATAAAACAAGGACTATCTCATACCAGCATGGTTCATAAAATAAAAAGGAAAAATAAACACAAAAGACGCTCCAAGAATTTGCGCATATCCTGTGACGAATAAAAATATAGCTCCAAGTAAAATTACCGATGGTCGTTAGAAGAAAGAGGGGATGCCTTCCGGGGCATCCCCAAGCTTAGTTGCTTGGGAGTCCTTGAATATTACCTTGGGGTGCCTCGGGCATCCCCAAGCTTAGGCTCTTGCCACTCCTTATTCCTTCATCCATCGTGATCTTACCCAAAACTTGAAAACTTCAATCACACAAAACTTAACAAAACCCTCATGAGATCCGTTAGTATAATAAAACAAATCACCACTTTAAGTACTGTTGCAAAACCATTCATATTTTGTTTTTGCATTGTAGCTACTGTATAATAACTTATCCATGGCTTATACCACCGATAAAATCGATAGTTTCATCAAAACTAGCAAAACAATGCATCAAAAACAGAATCTGTCTTAAACAGGACAGTCTGTAGTAATCTGAACATTCACCATACTTATGTAACTCCAAATATTCTGAAAAAATAGGAAAAAATAAAAAATTTGTATAGAAGTAATGTGTAAAAAGTTCAGAAACTTTTGACATTCCAGTAAAATATGTAAATTCACACGCTACAGCCAAAGTTTCTGTTTTTGCACTGCACATACCAAACAAGCAATCTAATCATCCTAAAGGCAAATCTTGTCACAATATTTTTATAATACAATGGATTTGTACAAGGGGATAATTATTTTTGTTGAAAATTTTCTGTAGTTTAAGATTTGCAAAGTTTCCATGGGCATGAACAAAGTTCAAGGAGCTCCCCCACTTCAACGGTGCTCGTCTTTCTTACTTTCACTTTTCTTTTTGAAAAGTTTTAGGTTCCCCACTATATTTTTTTTGTTTTTACACTTTTTAAAAGCACTCAACAGAATAAAATGACTCTCTAAAACTTCCGGGTTGTCTCCCTGGCAGCGCTTTCTTTAAAGCCATTAAGCTAGGCATATACAGCTCAAGTAATGGATCCACCCGGATCCCAAGGTATATCAAAGCCAATTTTAATTAACAATGATTTGTAATTTAGTAGTGAGCACAAAGTAACATATATCACATAATGAAAAAGTCTAACTCTCTTCCTATGCATCGGCATGTCATAAAAGAATAGTTCATGCACATTAAGTAAAGGCCAATACATAGCATAAGAAATTTCTTGCAATTTTATTGTGTTGGAAACATAGAGAGGCGGAGATATAGTTCCTCTCTCATAATAATTGCAAGTAGGAGCAGCAAGCACATGCATATTATATTCATCAAAATCATCATGTGTAATGGTAAAATGCAACCCATCAATATAATCCTTAATAAGCCCAAACTTTTTCGTTATAGTATAGTTGGGAGAATTCAAAAAGATAATAGGACTATCATGCGTGGGTGCAATAGCAACACTTCCATTCTTAACATAAGGAACTATAGCAAGTTCATCTCCATAAGCATCATTCATATTGGCAACATGGCCACAAGCACAGCAAGCATCAATTTCATCAAAAAGGGATATTTCAAATGAATCCAAGGGATCATAGCAATCATCATTGCATTCATCCTTCGATGAGCACGAAGGGAAATTAAACAATGTATGAGTTGAAGAGTTACTCTCATTAGAAGGTGGGCACGGGTAGCTAATCCGCTCTTCCTCCTTTTGTTCTTCGCTCTCCTCATCATCTTTTTCATCTAATGAGCTCATAGTGTCATCAATTTCTTCTTCCATAGTTTCCTGCAAAATATTAGTCTCTTCTTGGACAATGGAGACTTTCTCAATAAAATCATCAATATCAGCATTATATTCATAATTCTCATAACAATATTTAAGTATAGCATAATTTTCAGGTCTGTAAACAGCATCATCAACATTTTCACACTTTTCAAACAAAGATTCAATTTCATAAGCACCCTTAAAACCAACAAATTCTTCTATTTGTTCCACATCTTAGTAATCATATATACCATTAGCATAAGAAGCCAAGGTTTCATTATCATTAAATTTACATGAAAAGGAAGGTGTGGAGCCTTCATCCTAGAGCAACAAGTATAATCATATCTCAAGCATAAATTCCAAGCATACCAATGCAACATATGAATTTAATCCCATAACAGTTTCCCTTTTTGAGTCAAGTGATAATCCCTAAAGTATTCATGTTGATTCAAGAAGTATCATTATTTTCCCAATTATAATCATCACAATGAGTAATAGGCATAACAAAATCATCCTCAATAGTTTCTCCGGACATTGTACCATAAGACAAAGAATCAATATCATCATCAAGTATATCATCTTGCACATTTATTTCTGATTCATTCTCATGAGGCATAACAATAATAGGAGCAACATAATTTGGGAGGGATACCTTTTTAACTTTGCTTCTCCGTCTTTTCTTTTTCTTCTCCACATCATGTGTGGGTTTAATCAACTTTTTGGAGCTCCTTATTGATGAGATTGGTTGCACATGGAGCTCCTTCTCATCACCTATTTCATCATGAGAGACAATAGGAGGTAAATTGGAAATCTTTACCCTTTCATTAGTTTTCCTTTTATATTCTATTGGTTTTCCCATCTTTCTATAGTTGGCAATATAAGCATTTTCATTGCAATTTACCATACAAAACATATGGATTTCCTTCAAATTAGTTTCAACATGGTCTGCAAATATGAATGCTTCAAATGAACTATTTTTATGTGACAATTCTTCACACCCCAAAAATAAACAAAGTTCATTATAAAGTTCAAGGGTGATCAAGTTATTGCAATATTTGGCCACGATTCGATCATGAAAAGTACGCATTGGAAATTAAGATGACCAACTCTATTGCAAATTTCACAAGTAATGGGATCAAGAGAGCATAATTTTGTAGCAAATTCATCTATCACCTTAAGCCACCAATTGGTTTTATCATGTTTATGCTTCTTACAAAATCTATCATCCCTATAAGGCATGTCTTCACAAACTCTATGCACTCCACAAAAGTTGACAAGCTTATAAGAAACATCTTTCTCATGACTAGTGCAATCATCATTGGTATCATGAATATTCATAGCAAGCACACTAACAACATTGCAATCATGTTTATCATTCAAAGATTTAGTGCCAAACATTTTATTAACTTCTTCTAACACTTGAGCACAATTTGCCTTTCCATCATTTTCACGAAAGACATTAAACAGATGAAGCATATGAGGCAACCTCAATTCCATTTTTTGGTAGTTTTCTTTTATAGACTAAACTAGTGATAAAACAAGAAACTAAAAGATTCAATTGCAAGATCTAAAGATAGACCTTCAAGCACTCGCCTCCCTGGCTACGGCGCCAAAAAAGAGCTTGATGTCTACTACGCAACTTATTCTTATAGACTCGTGTTGGGCCTCCAAGCGCAGAGTTTTGTTGGAGAGTAGCAATTTTCCCTCAAGTGGATAACCTAAGGTTTATCAATCCGTGGAAGGCGTAGGATGAAGATGGTCTGTCTCAAACAACCCTCCAACCAAATAACAAAGAGTCTCTTGTGTCCCCAACACACCCAATACAATGGCAAATTGTATAGGTGCACTAGTTCGGTGAAGAGATGGTGATACAAGTGTAATATGGATAGTAGATATAGGTTTTTGTAATCTGAAAATATAAAAACAGCAAGGTAACTAGTAACAAAAGTGATCAAAAATGGTATTGCAATGCTTGAAAACAAGGACTAGGGATCATACTTTCACTAGTGCAAATTCTCTCAACAATGAAAACATAATTGGATCATATAACAATCCCTCAACATGCACAAAGAATCACTCCAAAGTTTCTATCGGAGAACGTAGGACGAAAACATGCATCAACCCCTATGCATAGATTGCCCCAATGTCACCTCGGGAATCCGCGAGTTGAGTGCCAAAACATACATCAAGTGAATCAATAGAACATCCCATTGTCACCACAGATATCCGATCGCAAGACATACATCAAGTGTTCTCAAATCCAATACTCAATCCGACATAACGAAACCTCAAAGAGCAAGACTCAATCCATCACAAGAAGGTAGAGAGGGAAGAACACCATATTATCCAAATATATTAACAAAGCTCGCGGTACATCAATATCGCTCCAAATCAAGAACACGAGAGAGAGAGAGATAAAACACATAGCTACTGGTACATACCCTCAGCCCCAAGGGTGAACTACTCCCTCCTCATCATGGAGATCGTCGGGATGATGAAGATGGCCTCCGGTGATGATTTTCCCCTCCGGCGGGGTGCCGGAACGGGGACCCGATTGGTTTTTCATGGCTACAGAGGCTTGCGGCAGCGGAACTTCCGATCTAGGGTTCTTTTCGAGGGTTTTGGTATTTATAGGAATTTTTGGCGTAGGTTTCACGTCAAGGGGGCCCACGAGGAAGCGACAAGCTTGGTCGCCCCTTCCTAGGGGGTAGGGCGCGCCTATCGAGCTTGTGGTTTCCTCGTGGGTCTTCTGGTCCTCCCACGAAGCTTCAGGGGTATCTTTTGGTCCCCAAAAAATCACCATAAATTTTTAGCCCATTTCGAGAACTTTTATGTCTGCACAAAAAATGACACCATGGTAGTTCTGCTGAAAACAGCGTTAGTCCGGGTTAGTTCTAATAAAATCATTCCAAAACCATATAAATTTTTTGTAGACATGGCATGAATACTTCATAAATTATAGATACGTTGGAAGAGACGTTATCACGGGGCAAAGGAACGGGGCGGGAGAGGGGGAGGGATAGGGGAGGAACAGGAGACGGCAGGAGAGGAAGGGGGGCGGAGAGGCGGAGGACGGGAGGGGAGGAGGCCACCGGGAGTCGGGAGGGATGACGGGAGGGGGAAGGGGAGGGCGAGGGACAAGGAAAGGAGGGGGAGGGGGACGGAGCAGGGGGGAGGGGAGCGGGGGGAAGGGGGGGGAAAAGGCGACGGAGAGGGGACGGAAAAAGAGAACGGGGCGGAGGGGGTGAGGGGGGGATGAGGAGGGAGGCTGGAGGGGAGGCCGTGGGGCGGGGTGGCGGCGGGGGTGGCGGGCGGGGCGGGGGGGGGGATGGTGGGGGTCGGGGGTGGTGGTCGGGTCCGGTGGTGGGGGGTCGGGGGAGGGAGAGAGAGAGAGAGAGAGAAGAGAGAGAGGGGCGGGCCGGCCGTTAGCTAACGTTTATTGTACCCTCTTTGTCGTCCGCTAGCTGACGGCAAAATGCCTTTGCCGTCTGCTTTTGTCATTGTGTCCCGTCAGCTACTCTTTGCCATCAGCTAGCGGGCGGCAAAGAGTGTACTACCCACCGCGGGGCTCTAGTGGGCCCCACCCATCTCTTTGGCTTCTGCTTTTGGTGTCTTTGTCGTCAGCTAGCCGATGACAAAGAGTGGACTGATGGCAAAGATAATATTTTCCATAGGTCCTCTCTTTGTCGTCTGCTTCAGGACAACAGACGGCAAAGACAGTCTTTGCCGTTAGCTAGCAGACGACAAAGAGGCGACTGATGGCAAATTATCTGTTTCCTGTAGTGTTTGTTGTTTGCACCCTTTGATTGCGTATTAGTCAATTATTAGGGTGATCTCTCACAGTAAATATCAAGTTAAAAGGTGCTCTTCCCAGTGTTGCAACCATCTATAACACGTAGCATTCCGGAGTGTGTCATGTCCACATGAGTACAAACGGGACGTGAGGTGTAAGACGGAGATGGTCAGACCATGTATGTAGATAGCACTCGGTTGTCTTGAAGTTCTAGCAGAATCGTTCTGAGCTCGGAGCACAAAGCATC
The DNA here is from genome assembly GCA_011799875.1 of Thinopyrum elongatum. Taxonomy (NCBI): domain Eukaryota; kingdom Viridiplantae; phylum Streptophyta; class Magnoliopsida; order Poales; family Poaceae; genus Thinopyrum; species Thinopyrum elongatum. The sequence goes on along the minus strand of CM022297.1, from coordinate 179,919,432 downwards.
GAAAGATGAACAAGAGTCATATGGAGATATGATCGGCAAAAGTTTGCCCACCGGCCAAAATTCTCGTCATCAGTACTGAGAACTAGACTTGGATCTTGAATCACCCACTATTAATTATGAGAGATATTAATTTGAGTGGGAGTGCACCTTAAATTAAAATTTGTTTTAATAAACTAGTGCAATATTAATTATGAATTATGTTTAAAAGTGAATCTTGTGATTATTGTTGTAGATCAATGGCTTGCAATAGTTTTAATTTAGCACCACTGTTTGAGAAAGAAAAGTTAGCTGAGAATGGTGGAAACTATGAGGATTTGATCCACACTCTGAGATGTCTTCTCAGGAGTGCAAAGAAAGAATATGTGCTGGATCAACTACTTGGTGACTACCCGGCGCCTGGAGCACCGCAAGATGTCATCAACATATTTTTATCTCGCAAGAACGATTTCCGTGTTGTCAAGAGTATTATGTTAGCTTGCATAGACACTGTGTTACAGAAACATTTTGAACATTCCAGTACTATCGAGATTGTCGAGGCACTGGAAGTTCTGGATCACAAAGAACCAGCTGAAGTTCATGAGATGACTGAAGCAATGGTAGAGTGGAAGATAGCTGAAGGTGTTAAGCAAGGTGCCAGGCTTGCGGACTATTATGATAGTATAATTGCAATGGGAATTGATTTTCCCAAGACACCAGAAAATGACTTACTGCTCACTTTGCTTTATGAAGCAATGCTCAAAACCAATGAGATTGGGTTGCAGAACGAACAAAAGTTATTGGTGAACAAAATAGAAAGTTTCAAGAAGAAACACAACACCAAAAGTAACAAGGGTGGAGCATCTCATGAGACTTCATGTTTCTACTGCAAAGAGATAGGACACTGGAAAAGAAATTGCTTGAAGTATCTGGCAGATAAGAAGAACTCGTCTTCTGGTGAAGGTATATAAGTTATACAAGTTAATGTTATTGATATTCTACTTGCTGAAATCTCCAAGTCATGGGTATTTGATAGCGGATCTTTTGCTCACATTTGCAGCATGATGCAGGGACTACGAAAGATTCGCAAGCTGAGTAGAAATGAGCCATGATGTGAGTCGAGAATGGTGATGGGGTTGCCGCTCTAGCCATCAGTGTCATGTCTTTAAGTTTACCTTCAGGATTTGTTTTAGAATTGAATAATTGTTATTTTGTTCTGAAGTTATGTAAGAACATTATCTCTGGATCATGTTTGTAAGTGATGGGTATTCTTATAAATCAGAGGACAATGGTTTTCGATATATTATAAGGATATGTTTTATGGATTTGCACCTATTATAGGTGGTCTATTCATAATGGATCTTGAACGTGAAAAATATGTCTTTTACATTAATGCAAAACGTCTTAAGAAGACTGATAATACCACTTACATGTGGCACAGCCGTCTTGGTCATATCGGAAAGAAATGCATGCAAAAACTTCATAAAGATGGAGTATTAACATCATTTGATTTTGAATCATTTGGTACATGTGAAGCTTGTTTGATGGGTAAAATGACCAAAACGCCGTTCATAGGTCATCCTGAACAATTGCAAGAACTATTGGATATAATACATAGTGATGTAAGTGGTCCGATGAGTATTCTGGCGCGTGGTGGATTCACTGATGATTTGAGTAGATACGGTTATATCTACTTGATGAAACACAAGTCAGAAACATTTGAACAGTTCAAAGAATTTCAGAATGAAGTTGAGTATCATCGTGGCAAAAAGATAAAATTTCTATGATCAGATCGTGGAGGGGAATATCTAAGTCATGAGTTTAGCAAACATCTAAGTGATTGTGGAACTGTTTCACAACTTACTCCTCCCATAACTCCACAGAGAAATGGAGTGTCGGGAAGACGTAACCAAACTTTGCTAGACATGGTGTGGTCAATGATGTCTCTTACCAATCTGCCTTTATCATTCTGGGGATATGCCCTTGAAACATCAAAATATACACTAAACAGAGCATCATCTAAGTCTGTTGAGACAACACCATATGAGTTATGGAACGGGAAGAAACCCAATTTGTCACATCTCAAGAATTGGGGCTGCGAGACTTATGTAAAACGTTTACAACGAAATAAGCTCGATCCCAAAGCAGGCAAATGTTACTTTTTAGGTTATCCCAAAGAAACAATTGGGTATTCCTTCTGTCAAAAGTCCGAAGACAAAGTGTTTGTTGCAAAGAATGGACACTTTCTTGAGAAGGAGTTTCTCGCTAAAGAAGTAAGTGGAAGGATAGTACAGCTTGACGAGATTACTGAATCTATAGAAGTTGAGAGGACTAATGATACAAAATCTGTTCCAGAAGTTGTCCACACAACTGAACCATAAGTAACTACACTAGTTGTAGAAACACCTGTTAAAACTTTAACTAAACCGTGTAGGCCAGGCAGAGTTGTTGAACCTCCTAAATGGTTTCACAATGAAATATTCATCTTGGAAGAAGATGAACCTGCGCACTACAAATAAGCGATGGCGGCGCCTAGCTCAAAAGAATGGCATAAAGCCATGTAATCCGAAATGGAGTCCATGTACAAGAATCAAGTTTGGAACTTGGTTGATCCTCCAGAGGGGGTGAAACCCATACAGTGCAAATGGATCTTCAATAGAAAAAAAATATGCAGATGGTAATCCTACCATCTATAAAGCAAGTCTAGTAGCGAAAGAGTTTTCGCAAGTTTGAGGGAGTTGATTATGACAAAACTTTCTCTCCAGCAGCAATGCTAAAGTCTGTACAGATTATGATGGTAATAGCTGCATATTTCGATTATGAGATATGGCAGATGGATGTCAAAACTGCTTTCCTAAATGTGGTTTTGAAAGAGGATGTATACATAATACAACTAGAAGGTTTTGTTGATCCAAAGATGCCGGAAAGGTATGCAAGCTTAAAAAATCAATCTATGGTTTGAAGCAAGCATCAAGGAGCTGGAATCAACATTTTGATGAAGTGGTAAAAGAGTTTGGCTTCATAGAAAAATGATGAAGAAGCTTGTGTATACAAGAAGTTTAGTGGGATCTCTGTAGCATTTTTAATCTTGTATGTAGATGAGATATTATTGATTGGAAATGATACAATGTTTCTTAGCACAATAAAATATTATTTGAAGAGTGTGTTCTCAATGAAGGATTTAGGCGAAGTTGCATATATACTAGGCATAAAGATCTATAGAGATAGATCAAGACGTCTAATTGCACTGAGCCAAAGCACGTACATTGACAAGGTTTTAAAGAGGTTTAAAATGGAGAATGCAAGGAAAAGTTTTCTCCCAATGTCACATGGCACAACACTCAGCAAGAATTAATGTCCAAAGACAGTTGATGAGTGAGTGCAGATGAGTGGAGTCCCATATGCCTCGGCAATTGGATCCATCATGTATGCTATGATATGTACTAGACCAGATGTTTCTTATGCACTAAGTGTTAGTAGCAGGTACCAAAGTGATCCTGGATTGGCTCATTAGGCAGCTATTAAAAATATTCTTAAGTACCTCAAAAGGATAAAGGACATGCTACTAGTCCATGGAGGAGATGAAGAACTCATTGTAAATGGTTACACCGATGCAAGCTTCATGACTGATATAGATGACTATAAATCTCAATCAGGTTATGTTTTCGCCATTAACGGTGGTGCATTTGTTTGGAAAAGTTTCAAGCAAAACACTATTGCGGATTCTACAACAAAAGCAGAATACATTGTGGCTTCAGAAGCTTCAAAGGAGGCAGTCTGGATCAAAAAGTTTCTTGAATAAGTTGGTGTGGTCCCAAGTGCGATGAACCAATGCCACTCTATTGTGATAATAGTGGTGTCGTTGCTCAAGCAAAGGAACCAATATCCCACATGAAGACCAGACATATCGAGCGCAAGTATCACATTATCCGACATCATGTCGAGAAGGGGTTTGTGAAGGTTCTCAAGGTTCACACGGATTTGAATGTATCAGACCCGATGACAAAGGCTCTACCACGAGCAAAGCATCACTACAAAAAAAGACACATCCGTGACATTTTGGGCTGAACGGTTTTTTTTTTTCATGCATATGACACTTCTATGACGATGATTGTGACAAAAGCACGTATCATCATAGATGTGGTGGGATCCTACTTCCATGACAAAAAATCATGACATAAAATGGGCTTTTCATCCTAGGCAGGCCGGGGACGCACTTGCATGACATTCTTTGGGCCGTCCATGACGGAAAAATCATGGTAGAAGCGAGGGAGGGGAAAATTTCGGGGAGTTCCCGATTACAGTGGGTGGTTGGGACCGAGCGATGCACGGAGGGATTTTGCGTTTCTCTCGTACACGTACGCTCGTGTGTGCGAGGCGTTGGGCTCTATCTGAACCCGAGTGAGGCATTCGCTTACTGAACCCGAGCGATCGCACTAGCTATGTTACTCAACCCGAGCGATCGATACCTGGTTGTTAACTGAACCCGAGCGATTCCTTCCCTACTGCTGCTAACTAAAGCCGATCGAAGGTGCCTCTTGATGAATAGTCCCCGGTGGGGGTTGGATGAACAGTTCTCGATGGGGGATGGATGAACAGGATCCCGTGGTAGTAGAGGCCATTGCCGCCGGATGAATAGGACCATGATCAAGGAGGTGGGGGTGGATGAACAGTAGCCGGTGGAGGGACCCCGTGGAGGGGTGTGTCGGCGTGCGATACCTATGGGATCCCAAGGGACCCCTTTACGATTCGGCGGGGGAAGAGGTATGCGCAAAGAGCAGAACCAACGATCGACGCGGGGCGATTTTACCCAGGTTCGGGCCGCTGATCAGCGTAAAACCCTACTCCTGCCTTGTGTTCTTATTAGTGTTCTTGAGCCCAGGCTCCAGGAGCGCTCACAGTGAACAGTACGTTCAAGAGCAGCTATGCATGCAGAATGGGCCAGAAGATCTCCTCCCGCTGTAGCAGTTGCCTTGGGCCTCCTTTTATATGCTCAAAGGGGTCTCCACAGTGGCAAAATGTACATACATTGAAGTGTAAAGTAGCTACAGGGTATCATACCTAACCCCTAACGGACTAGGACAAGCGTATTTAATGAACCGTGAGGTGTCCGTTTAGGTGTCCTCACTTTCTTGGGGATGGAAAAAGGGGCCATCCCATCAGCACCGCTTAAGCTCTCCTCCACTGGCGCGTCGCCACGCATCCAGGGAAGGAGCCAGAATGTCAGACTTGTTACTGTGCCGAAGCGGTGGCACAGTGGCGGAATCTCGCCAGGCGTCGATCCTTGCCGGGCACCAAACCTTGCCGGGCGCCAGGGCTTGCCGGGCGCCAAGCCTTGCTGGGAACCAAGCCTTGCCGGGCGCCGAGCCTTGCCGGGCTCCACGGGCCATCCTGGCAAGGATCTTGCCGGGGAAGCTTGCCTTCGATTTCCAGCTTTGCTTATCTGCTGATCCTCAGATCTCTGACTTGATGATTTCCTTGATGGCTTGAATCAACCTCGAACTATTCCCGGCAAGCCTTGCCGCGAGGATGGCTACAACTGCCCGTGCACAAGTACGGGGTACTAGTGGCCCAATACTTAGTACACCGACAGGAGCCCCCAGGCCTAGGCCATACACGAGTGCGAGGCGTTGTTGGGCTAGGCCCAAACAGTGCACGGGCACGCGTGGCAGGGGATTAACTGCTCGTAAATATGTCGCTTTACTGTGCCCCCCACTACGCGCACGGAGCGCGCGATGTGGGAAGCGTGCCAAAAAGGCTGCAAACTTTCTCGCGCCTATAGAGGCGCATTCATATTGGGGAATAAACAAGGCGGCCCCGCTCCCTCCCCATAAAAAGGAGAAGTCGCAGAGGCGCAAACCTATTTACCCCCCTCTTCTTCTCAATCTGGCCATCGCCATCGCCTTCCTCTTCTCGAGCTCAGAGCGAAACCTTTTCCTCTTCCGCCCGCTGCTCTTGCGCTCGCTCCGCCCCCAGCTTCCGTCCTCACAGTTGCCATGCCGCCCAAGGCCAGCAAAGGCAAGGGCAAGGAGGCGAAAGTCGAAGTTCCGGAGAGCGAACTGGTGAAGATGCGGAGGAGGCTCGTAGTCTTCCCTCCGACGCTCGATGCTGAAGCTTTGAAGGGGCGATACCAATGCATGTGGGCAAAGGGAACTCAAGCTCACCCCGCCACACGCGTAATCCTAGGTGCTTGCTCCAAAGGTGGATCGGACAGATACCCCTTCTTCACTACATATTTCTATTGCGGGCTCTGTCCCCCCTTTTCCGATTTCTTCAATGACATCATGTACACGTACGGCTTCCGCTTTCTTGATTTCACGCCGAATGCAGTACTTTGCATGTCTATCTTTGCCCATCTCTGTGAGAATTTCGCTGGCGTGATCCCCAATTCTGCTCTTTTCCGCCATTATTTCTACCCTCATATCCAAAAAGGAGAGGCTCTCTCTGGATCTATTGCCTGGATTCCAAGGGCTTGGAACAAAGAGATATACCCAGAGGGAGTTTACCACGAAAAGTGGGACGAGTGGCGGGCCGAATGGTGCTGGATCCAGGAAGCAGATCCTCATCCTTTTTGCCATCCCCGGCAACAGAAGGTGGTCCGCGGCAAGGATTGGGGCGATCTCGCTGCGGAAGACGAGAGGCTCACAATCGCCACTACCAGGATCCTTCGCTTGAAGGCTGCCGGGCTGACGATGGAAATGATCGGCTTCGACTTTCTTCGCCGCCGCATCGCCCCTCTGCAGAATAGGGGAAGGCCAGTCTGGGAGTACAAGAACGCGACAGATGTCATGAGACTGCGCCCCGGGCTGAACAACAATCTGACCACCATGCAGCTTGGCGCTCTCCGCCAAAAGTTATTCCAGCGCGAAGACAAGCACCGGCTGCCGGCAAGGATTGTCCCCTTGTGCAACAACTCTGCCTTGGGGTCAATCATTGCCTTCTTGCCGATGTTCAACGCCCACGGCCTCGACCCGACCTGGGCCGAGCCAAGCGAGGAGGAAGCGCAGAAATTCTTTGACAGCTTGACGGAGAGGCCTGTTCGGAAAGAGTCAGATTTCATCCGAGCCACCACCGACCAAGAAGTAGCTTACATTGCTACTAGGGTGGAAGAGGTAAATCTTGCCGCAGAGGCCGGCAGCGTCGGCTTCACAGAGTGGGAAGCTAGCGACGCAGAGGTGGTAGTGGAGGTGAAGCCTACCGGGGAGGACGAGGTTGCCGGGGAGGAGAGCAGCGCAGCCGCTGAAAGCTCGTCCGGCGAGGACTCGGTCGAAAAAGAAGAGACGCGAGAAGAGCCCCCACCCCCGAAGAAGAAGGCGAAGCGTGTTCTTTGGAAGGCTGCGTCTGGCATCCCGGCAAGCCAGCCCTCTTCGAGCGGCGAAGCCCCCGGCAAGAAAGTGGCCGACAAGACTGGACCGCGGCAGGGGGCTCGTCAACAGCCTACACGCGCGCGCGAGGCCCACACCAGCGGCCACTGCTGGGGCGGCAGGAGGGTCTCATACCACCGCACCGGAAGCTCCCCCGGCGCCTGCCACAGCCAAGCGGCCTAGGACTCCTCCTCCGCCTCCCCACTCAAACACCGCAACGGAGGTCGACTTTGACATCTCCGACTTTAGTCCGGAGCGAGAGGAAGAAGAGTAAGTACTTTGCCACAGCTTTTACCTTCCAATCTTGCATCAATCTTTACTGACTTGCTTGTATTGTTTCTGCAGTGACACAGAAACCTTGCTGGAGAGGATGGCGAAGAGGTCAAGGACTTCTACGGGCGACGAGCCCCCGGCAGGCTCCACTAGCGTGCCAGAAACCGTCATTGTGAGCCCGGAGTCTAGTCCTCAATGCAGCCCCCAGCGCAGCCCCCAGCACAGCCCCCAGCGTAAGTTCATTGTTCTTTTTCCGTTGGTGGGTACCGAGGTTTTCATTCTTGCCTACTGATATCTTTGGGTTCGCAGGAGAAGAACGGCAACAAGGAGAAGACATTCCCATTGTGCCTCCTTCATCGACCGCTCCGCCCACAAGCACGTCCCCTGCAATAGATCCTGCCGACGAGCCCGTCCTAACTGAAGGGGAGCCGGCAAGCGCGGACTCCGGTGACACGCCCCCGGCAACCGGAGTTGCCGGGAGGGGTGAAGCCACCTCCCGATGGCCTGACGCAGGTACTCAATTGCCTCGGAGTGCTTGTTATTCTTTTTCTCTTATCTCTCTGTCTTCGGTCACTTCAAACTTCAACCTTGATCTTATTCTGTTTTCCTCCTTCGCCCTTCAGAGTTCCCTGTGATGGAACACATGGACGTCGACGTTGTGATCGAGGAGACCGCCAGGGATGCTGCCGCCGAAGCAGACAAGATTGCTGCCAGCGAGGCCACCAAGGATGACATTGTCGAGGCTGGTGGTGCTCTTGACGGAGAGGCCGCCAAGACAGCACAAGAGGAAACCGCCGAAGAACCTACTGAAGGGGGCGACAAGGAGGCTGAGGACCGCACTGATAGCATTCCTGCCACAGGAGCGCCAGGCGCTACACCGGCCACAGAGCCCCCTGTCACTGGTGAGGCGGCCACTGAGGACTAGCCATCAACATCTGAGGGCCCCTCATCCAGCAAGTACCTCAAGGTAGGTGAGAACGTGTTAATCAACTTGCCGGGGATGGCAAGCGCTAGGGCACCAGCCGAAGGAGAAGTTTTTGAAGAAATCATCGCTGCTGCTGGGCTTGAAGTTGTCGACGATCCCAGCACTAGCAGCGGCAAATCTGAAGAGGATCATCTCCTTCAAGCCATGGGCGAGAACTTCCGCAAACTCCAGGCTCTCCATCGCGCCCGGAAAGACAAAGCGGACTCTAGAATGGCAGTTGTTGAGGCGGCCAAAGTAAATTTCCAAAGGCGCGTCGCACAAATGCAGATCTGGCACACCGAGGCCCACCAAGAGTTGGTTGCCAGCCGGGAACAAGTGAGCCAGTAGTGGAATGAGATCCTCCTGAAGCAATCAGACATGGAGAAGGCGCATGATGAAGCTGTTCAAAGGATTTCTGCCGAAGATGCACTCCTGACGGGGCGCCGCGTTGCTCTTGATGCTCATGAGGAAGATCTCACTGCTCGTGAGCAGGCGCTCGCCGCCAAGCTTCGCAGCAAGGATGAAGATATTGAAAATCTTGTCGCGCGGCGGACCCAGGAGCTAGAGCGAAAACATAAGGAGGCGCTCGAAGCTCTGATTGCAAGTCACGCCGGCAAGCTCAAGGAGGCCGTCGATGCTGCCGAAGCTGCAGAGGCCGCCAAGAACGAGCTGAACGACAGAGTGAAGAGGCTGGAAACAGATCTCGAACAGCACGGCAAGGAACTCTCGACGCTCAAGGGGGACAGGGAAAAAACCCTCCACTCCTTGGCGGATATGCAAGTTGCCTTGTCTGACAAGACCAAGCAGCTCTCCTCTGCGGCTGATAATATTGCGATTGTGGAGCTGAAGCTGACCACGCTGCAGAAGTCTCTCGAGGCCGACAAGGCCCGTGAGAAGGCTCTACTCAAGGATCTCCAAGGAGAGAGGAACCTGCTCAAGAGCGCCGCCGCTGCCCAAAACGAGTACGAGAAGGGAGTGGAGATCTGGACTGGCCGTCTCATCGCCACCGCAGAGAAGCTTACCGCAGAACTGTCAACCATGGGCTTGTCGAACTTCAAGTACTCTTCCGAGGAAAGAATATCTCCAAGTGCCAGGTTGACGATGTTCTTTGAAAGCATCATCAACGCGTTGAGGGTGCTCCAGTCCAGCCGGGTGACCCAACTGGCGAACGAGACTCGCCGGCTTTGCCGGGCCGTCCTCCGCAAGGTGCTCATCAAGGTGGTGCACAGCAACCCCGGCATCGACCTCTCCAACGCGCTCGGCCATCTTCCAAAGGATGCAAATGTTGAGGCGCTTGAAGAGTGCATCACGCCCATCCTTGAGAAGGTGGACTCCATCAAAAGGATCGAAGGCCATCGCAGGGATTGAGTGCTTCCCCCTTTTCTTGCCGTCATTATTCCATGTAAAAGACAATCAAGTCTCAAATTAGAATTGCGGCAACTCATGGATGTAATACAATTTGACTATGTTTAGGCTCATGCTTGCTACTTTCCTTGTCTGATTCCTTTATGTATGGAGTTCATCCTACGCTTACTGAAAAACTTGCCGGCGTGCAACCTGCCGCGAGCGCTGGGTGCAGGACTTCAGCAGCCTGCCGGAGGCGCAGCGGCCGGCAAGACTCCTTGGCGTTCTCAATGCAGCCACTTAAATTGTTGAGCGGACTCGAAACAAAATAAGGGTGCGACCGATTACAACAAGGGTTCCTTCGCGTGCAGATTTTCCATACAAGAGTCGGAATCGTCCAAGGAAATAATTTGGTAATAAAAGAAAAACTTGCTCTGAGTTTGTAGAACTTAGCTTCCCGTCTTTGTTCTTCCTCCGGCAAGTGTCGATTCCGAACGTCACCAACTGGTATTCATATCTCCCTTCCCCCCCGGCAAATGTGCACGCGAGGAATCCTTCTGTCTTTTGAGAAAAAGAAAGAAGAGAAAATAAAGGCATGAAACCTTGGTGGTTCGTTAGAACTTACCGGGATGAGGTGTCATACAACATCTTAGATAAACATGCATATATATAAATATGAACATGGGAATCAATAAGGGAATGTACAACACTTAAATTTATTCATCTGTGCTCAGGGTCTGCGCCTGGCTTTGTACAAAGGATCACATGCCTTGCCGGCAAGACTTGTACAAAAAGGTGGTTGCCGGGATCCCCCGGCAACCACGCCTTATGGGTAGAACTTGCGAAGATGTTCGATATTCCAGGAATTACTCACTGGAACGGCATCTTCGGTCTCCAGGCGGACGGCGCCAGGCCTGGTGACTCGTACTACTCGATAAGGGCCTTCCCACTTTGGCGTCAACTTGTTTGAATTCTTGGCGGACTGAATCCATTGAAGAACAAGGTCGCCTTCCTCAAGGCTTCGGGCATGAACTTTGCGGCTATGATAGCGGCGCAAAGCTTGCTGGTAGCGTGCAGCTCGCACAGCAGCCTGAAGACGATTCTCCTCAAGGAGCACAGCGTCATCTTGCCGCAGTTGCTCTTGCTCAGGCTCATCATAAGCGAGCACTCGAGGTGATCCGTATATGAGTTCCATGGGGAGAACTGCTTCCACTCCGTAGACCAGAGCGAAGGGCGTCTGGCCGGTGGCTCGATTTGGTGTCGTTCTGATTGACCAAAGAACCGCCGGCAACTCATCAATCCAGCGTCTTCCGCACTTTTTTAGCCTGTCGAAGGTTCTGGTCCTGAGACCGCGCAGCACTTCAGCGTTGGCCCTCTCCGCTTGGCCGTTGCTTCTTGGGTGAGCAACAGAGGCAAAACAAATCTTGCCGCCAAGGTCTTGGACATACTGCATGAAGGTGCGACTTGTGAACTGCGTGCCATTGTCGGTGATGATCCTGTTGGGCACACCAAAATGGCAAACAATTCCTTTGAAGAACTTGACAGCTGACTGCGCTGTCACCTTCCTCACTGCTTCCACCTCCGGCCACTTTGTGAACTTGTCGATAGCAACGTACAAGTACTCAAAGCCCCTGGTAGCACGGGGGAAAGGGCCCAATATGTCGAGCCCCCAGACCGAAAATGGCCAGGAGAGAGGGATTGTTTGAAGAGCTTGAGCTGGCTAGTGTAATTTCTTTGAATGAAACTGGCACGCGTCACACTTGGTTACTAGTGCAGTTGCATCTTGGAGAGTGGTAGGCCAAAAGAAACCTTGCCGGAATGCTTTTCCGGCAAGCGCTCTTGACCCTATGTGAGAACCACATATGCCCCCATGTATCTCTGCCAACAGCTCTAGTCCATTCTCCCGAGGAATGCACTTCAATTTCACACCGTTTGGTCGCTTTCTGTATAGGACGTCATCGACGAACTTGTACATAACAGACCGACGGGCTACTCTCTCCGCTTCTTCCTGTTCCTCAGGGAGTTCACCTGTCTGAAGGAAATGGACGATGGGCTGCGCCCATGCTGGAGCCTGAGGCTCGACAGCTAGGACTAAAGGCATCTCCTCCGCTGGGGGAACATTTGTCTCGACAGAAAGGGCCTGAGGCCCTGCCGGAGCCTGTTGTTCCCCGGCAGGCGTGTCGATCCCGGCAACTTCCTTGCCGGCGGCTCCGGGGAGCTCTGCCGGGAAGTACTGGCCAGAGTTCAACTTTCTTCTCTTTTCTTGCCACATCGATGGCGCCACGGATGGTTGAGTGAATTGGAGCACAAAAGTTCCTGGTTCCACAGGCAACTTGAGGGCAGCACGCTTTGACAGGTCGTCAGCAACACTGTTCTCGGCACGAGGAACGTGCTCCATCTGCAGACCATCAAAGCGCTCTTCCAATTTCCTCACTTCATCTACGTAGGCCTGCATCAATGGGCTTTGATAACTCTTGTTAACCTGCGTGACGACAAGTTGTGAATCGCCTTTGATGATGAGCTTTCTGATACCAAGGTCTGCCGCGATCCTGAGACCGGCAAGCAATCCCTCGTATTCTGCAGTGTTGTTGGTTGAACTCTCCCGGGGAAAGTGCATTTGGCCTACGTACTTGAGGTGCTCCCCGGTGGGTGCGACAAGCAGCACGCCAGCACCGGCGCCTTGCAGCGAGAATGCCCCGTCAAAGTACATAACCCATTGCTGATCGATTTCCTTGCCAAGGAGAATTGTTTCTTGAACTTCTTCGTCTGGCATTGGGGTCCATTCTGCAATGAACTCCGCCAAGGCCCTGCTCTGAATTGTCGAAGTGCTTTCAAACTTGAGGCCAAAGCTGGACAATTCCAACGCCCACTCCACAATCCTGCCGGTTGCCTCCGGATTTTGTAAAATCCGTTGCAACGGAAAGCGAGTGACGACGGTGATCTCATGTGCTTGAAAATAATGGCGCAGCTTTCTCAAGGCCATAAGGAGGCCGAAAAGCAACTTCTGCACACCAGAATATCTTGACCTAGCTCCTTGTAAAAGAGAGCTAACAAAATAAACTGGGCGCTGCACCACCTTCTTCTTCTGCACGGGTTCTTCTGTTTGCGCAGATCCTGTCTTGCCGGGGAAGATCTTGCCGCGTCATTTGGCGGTCCTGCCGTTGACGTTGCTTCCTCATCAGCTTCTCTCTGCGCCACTAGCGCAACGCTAACCACTTGATTTGTTGCTGCCAGATACAGCAGCAATGGCTCTTGTGGTTTAGGCGCGACTAGCGTCGACGGAGAGGAAAGGTATTTCTTCAAATCTTGCAGCGCAGCCTCCGCCTCCGGAGTCCATTTCATTGGACCTGCCTTCTTCAAAATTTTGAAGAAGGGCAGGGCGCGCTCAGCAGATTTTGAAATAAACCTACTTAGAGCAGCAACACAACCGGCAAGACGACACACATCCTTGACGCGTCTTGGCGCTTCAATTTGCTCAATAGCTTTGATCTTGTCGGGGTTCGCTTCAATTCCCCGGCAAGATACAAAGAATCCGAGGAGCTTGCCGGAAGGAACACCGAACACGCACTTCTCAGGATTGAGCTTCAAGTTGATCTTGCGCAAGTTTGCAAATGTTTCTTCTAAGTCTTGAATGAGCGTTGCTTTATCTTTGGTTTTGACCACTATATCATCCATATACGCCTCCATATTTCTATGGAGTTGTGGCTCAAAACCAATCTGGATTGCTCTGGCAAATGTTGAACCAGCACTTTTCAACCCGAAAGACATTCGTATGAAACAATACGTACCACATGGGGTGATAAAGGCGGTCTTCTCTTCATCTTCTTTTGCCATAAAAATCTGATGATACCCTGAATTGGCATCAAGGAAGGACAGGAGATCACAACCAGCGGTGGCATCCACAATCTGGTTGATGCGCGGCAAGGGAAAAGGATCTTTTGGACAAGCTTTATTGATATCTGTATAATCGATACAAAGCCTCCATTTCCCATTCGCTTTCCGCACTACAACCAGATTGGCCAACTAGGTTGGATGAAGCACTCCTTTGACCAGTCCTGCCGCCTCCAGCTTCTTAATTTCTTCGGCAATGAATTCTTGCCGCTCCAAGGCCTGCTTCCTGACCCTTTGCTTGATGGGCCGCGCATGAGGACAGACAGCAAGGTGGTGCTCAATTACCTTCCTGGGAACACCGGGGATGTCAGACGGTTGCCATGCAAACACGTCGACATTCGCCCGCAGGAAAGCAACGAGCGCGCTTTCCTATTTGTCATCTAGGGTGGAACTTATGGTGAAAGTTCCCCCCGTTCCGTCCTCCCTGGCACGCACCTTCTTGGTTTCCGGCGGAGCAGCCTTGGACTTCTTGTTCTTGCCTGTGGAACTCTCTGGTACGTCCTCGACGGAAGCGCAGCACTCCGAGGAGGTGCGCTTGCCGGAATTCACGCCAAGGTTTCTGCCGGTCTTCTTCTTCCCCCCAAGAGTTTCAGCGGCAGGAGCAGATGCCTTGACGGCAGGTGCTGCAACTGCTTCCCAGTAAAGTTGATCGGCACAGATGAGCGCATCCTTCTTATCAGAATGGATAGTGATGACGCTCAACGGCCCAGGTATCTTCAAGACATTGTACGCGTAGTGTGATGCCGCCATAAACTTAGCCAGCGCTGGCCGACCAAGGATCCCATTGTATGACATGGGGATCTTGGCGACATCAAACACCACCTTTTCGGTCCTGAAGTTAAGCTCGCTGCCAAATGTTACCGGTAGCGTGATCTTGCCCTTAGGCTGGGTTCTTCCCGGGTTGACCCCTTGAAACGTACCCGTTTCCTCGAGGTCCTCGTCGGGCATCTGAAGCCTTCTGAGCACATCCGGTGAGATTAAATTTAGGCCGGCCCCGCCGTCAACTAACATCTTCGTCACCTTGAGGTTGCGAATTGTTGGCGAGACCAACAACGGCAAATACCCGACCGCAGTTGTGCGATCAGGGTGATCCTCGGCGTCGAAGATGATAGGCGTGCTGGACCACTTCAGGGGCCTACACGCATCGGGGGATGGCTCTGCCGCATTGACCTCCCGCACCCACTGTTTGAGTTGGCCGTGGGAGGAATGCAGCGAGGCACCCCCATCAATGCACATGGCCTCCGTAGCCTTCTGAAATTCTTGCTCACTGGATTCATCCTCTTCCTCATCATCATCTCCTTCTTTATCTCGGCCCCGAGCGGGCTGATCCTTTTGCTGCTTGGCCTTGCCGCGGCGACCTCCCCGGCCACCGCGCTTCTTGCCGGACCCCTCAGCACCATCTTGGGCCTTCTCCTTATCTCGCCTCTCGTATTCGGCCTTCTGCTTCTCGGCAAGCTGCTCAACTTGCCGGCAGTTCTGGAGATCGTGGCCCATGGTGCGATGGATCTTGCAATACTGCTTGCCGGAGTTCTCCGACTTGTCGGCAGCCGCCAAGGCCTGACAGGAAGGGCACCCGGCAAGATCCTTGCCGGGGTCACCAACCTTGGCCTTCTTGGCGGCGCCGGGGTTGCCGGATTCCTCGACAGCAAGCACGGCCTTGGCTCCGCGTTTCCTGTTCCGCCGCCGGCCTTTCCTTGACGGGGCCGCGGCATCTTCATCTTCGGACTCGCCCACCGCGCCAACAGCCTCACCGGGGAGTTTCCTCCCCTCTTCAGCTCGAACGCACTTGTCGGCCAGAGCATAAAGCTTGGCGATACTCCTGATTTTGTTCATTGCCAGCTCTTCCCGCATTCTGCGGTTACGCATGTTTTGGTGAAATGCGCTAATGACAGCGGCAGGATGAACGTCGGGAATATTGTACTGCACTCGGCTGAACCTCTGCATAAACTTGCGCAGGGACTCGCCCTCCTTCTGAGGGATGATATGCAAATCACTTTCTTGGCCAGGAGCTTGGTGGCCTCCCACGAAGGCGCCAACAAACTGATGGCACAAATCTGACCAAGAAGCAATAGAATTCTCCGGCAGATGCATCAACCACGACCTGACGTTGGGCTTGAGCACCAACGGGAAGTAGTTGGAAAGTATCTTGTCATCTCGGCCCCCGGCAGCCTACACCGCAATGGTGTAGATGCTCAGGAACTCCGAGGGATGGGTCTTTCCGTCATACTTCTCCGGGACCTCCGGCTTGAAGGTTCGGGAATTGGGCCACCGGACTTGCCGCAGCTCACGGGTAAACGCTGGAGTCCCTACCTCATAAGGCAAGTCTCCTACATCCCCTGGCGCAGGCTCGTCAATGGCCGGCCCCGCGCGCTTATCAGACTGATAGCACGCTTCCCGTCGTTGCTCGATGGTAGTTCGAGCGTCCTCTTTGCCTCGCTCCTGGAGAACTTGACATTGATCGTGGCACATCCGTGGATCGGACGACGCCGTGGAAACTTCTTCATGGCGGTCGACTTGCTGAGTTGTCGGCCGCCGCTGGTGCCGCGGAGGGTAGTGCACTGTAGTTGCACCACCCCTGGTTTTCTCTACATCGGCTCGCGCCGGATCGATGGGCCTCCGCCAAAGATGTCGGCGTGCGACACCTATGGGATCCCAAGGGACACCTTTACGATTCGGCGGGGGAAGAGGTATGCGCAAAGAGCAGAACCAACGATCGACGCGGGGCGATTTTACCCAGGTTCGGGCCGCTGATCAGCGTAAAACCCTACTCCTGCCTTGTGTTCTTATTAGTGTTCTTGAGCCCAGGCTCCAGGAGCGCTCATAGTGAACAGTACGTTCAAAAGCAGCTACGCATGCAGAATGGGCCAGAAGATCTCCTCCCCCTGTAGCAGTTGCCTTGGGCCTCCTTTTATATGCTCAAAGGGGTCTCCACAGTGGCAAAATGTACATACATTGAAGTGTAAAGTAGCTACAGGGTATCATACCTAACCCCTGACGGACTAGGACAAGCGTATTTAATGCACCGTGAGGTGTCCGTTTAGGTGTCCTCACTTTCTTAGGGATGGAAAAAGGGGCCATCCCATCAGCACCACTTAAGCTCTCCTCCACTGGCGCATCGCCACGCATCCAGGGAAGGAGCCAGAATGTCAGACTTGTTACTGTGCCGAAGCGGTGGCACAGTGGCGGAATCTCGCCAGGCGTCGATCCTTGCCGGGCACCAAACCTTGCCGGGCGCCAGGGCTTGCCGGGCACCAAGCCTTGCTGGGAACCAAGCCTTGCCGGGCGCCGAGCCTTGCCGGGCTCCACGGGCCATCCCGGCAAGGATCTTGCCGGGGAAGCTGGCCTTCGATTTCTAGCTTTGCTTATCTGCTGATCCTCAGATCTCTGACTTGATGATTTCCTTGATGGCTTGAATCAACCTCGAACTGTTCCCAGCAAGCCTTGCCGCGAGGATGGCTACAACTGCCCGTGCACAAGTACGGGGTACTAGTGGCCCAATACTTAGTACACCGACAGGGTGGTTGAACAGGACCCCGTGGAGGGATGGTTGAACAGGAGCCGGTGGAGGCTGGATGAACAGGACCCCGTGGAGGGCTGGTTGAACAGTAGCTGGTGGAGGCTGGATGAACAGGACCCCCGTGGATGAACAGTAGCTGGTGGAGGTAGGAGGATGTTGACGGTGGATGAACAGTAGCAGGTGGAGGCTGGAGGAAGTCGACGGTGGATGAACAGTAGCCCTTGGAGTCCCGTTTTGTGGTACGCCACACCCCTCCCAATGAACAAGACCCTGTTTCGACCCTAGGCGCTCCAACACAAGTCCGTTTCCTCCGTTTTGTGGTACGCCACACCGCTCCTGATCAACAGCACCCCGTTTCGACCGTAGGAGCTCCAACACAAGTCCGTTTCCTCCGTTTTGCGGTATGCCAGACCCCGTTTCGGCTGTTCCGTCCAAGCCGGTTGGCTCTCGATGAACATGACTCATTCCAACCCAGTCTGTTGCCTCCCGATGAACACAACACTGTTTCCCGACCCAGTCGGTTAGCTGCCGATGAATAGGACGCCATCGCTGTACGCGTTCGAGACCCCGCCCGTATGTACGTACGTAGCCGTATTTACTTTCTTGCAGCGTGGCTGTATGTACATGTACACGATATAGACGGGACTGCCTGAACAGCAACCGCTCCTTACTGGGCCATGGTTCATCATGGCAGAAAGACCGATGGACCAGTATGTACGTACACGTTTGCAACCAGAATGACAACGCTACGTACGCTTCGACCAGGTGGGTCCCGACTATTAGGGAGGATAAGGAGGCACTTCCTTGCGTGCAAAGATATTGATGGCGGGTCCGAGCTGACAGGGGGAGGACTCTTTTTTTTGCGCGTAATAAGGAGGCACTTCCTTGCGTGCGAAGATTTAGCTGGTGGGTCCATCTATCAGCCTCACCGCGTACAGTCCTCTTCCGATGGCTGTCGTTCGTTGACCACGTTGACCACGCCGCGCGGACAGCACTAGGCGGTGGATGACGGTGAGGCAGGGAATGATGCGGATCCTGAGAACACGCGGAGGGTAGTACGAGGGTTGACTGGTTCGGCTGCGGTGTGAGGCTGCCGTTGCCGCAGAATAACAGGGGGTGTGGGTGAGTAGAGGGATGGCCTGGCCAGCGGTGGGAGTAGTAGGGGGCGGTGAGGTCTGCGTGGCAGCATAGCCAGCCACAGGAGGTAGGAGCACGCAGTGGTTTGGACGGCTGGAGCAAGAAAATCAGAGGTTGAAGAAGTAGTACGACCGTTGTATGTTAACAATCCAACGGTCATTGGTGATAGAATCGTTTGTTGACTAAGTTGACAAAGCCCTGCATACGCGTCAACTTAGTAGGGCCACAAGTCAGCCTCCATATCTGGTAGGCCCCAGCTGTCATGGGGAGCACTCAATATTTTTCACTTAATAAGGAGGCACTTCCTTCCATGCCAAGATATAGCTGGTGGGTCCCAGCTGTCATTGGGAGGATTCATTCATTTTGGCATAATAAGGAGGTACTTGCTTGCATGCGGCAATGGACCATGTGGGTCCCAACTGTCAGCCTCTCCATGTACATCCCTCTTCCGATGTTGTCGTTTGTTGACAACGTTGACCTTACCGTCCCGAGAACACCAACGTGATGGATGACGGCGAGACCCAGGAAGGGAATGACCCGGAGGCGGCGAAGCCACAAAAGTGGAGGGATGTGGGTGAGTAGAGGGATGGCCTGGCCAACAGTGGGAGTAGTAGGGGGCGGTGAGGCCTGTGCGGCAGCACAGCCGGCCACGGGAGGCGGGAGCAGGCGCTCCCGCCGACGCTAGATTTGGTGGCTGGAGAAAGAAGATCAGAGATTGAAGAAGCATGATGGCCGTTGGATTGACATCCAATGGTCACGTCTACTAGAATCGTTTGTTGACGTATATAATAAGTAAAAAAATCTTGCATACGCGTCAACTTATTAGGCCCACAAGTCAGACCATTCCCTATTTTTTAATAATTTACAGCTCATTGCAACTTCTTATGCAATTTATTGTAGTCCATTTTTTTGATGGCCAGGGCTAGGGTTAAAAATTTAAACAAAATTTTGCATATTTCGGTGGGGTCCAAACTATTTTTAATACCGAAATGTCGAGCCAGATTTAAAGTACTTTGCAGATATATTTAAATTAGGTTAAAGCCCAGTGAAATTGGAATATGAAAATGTGAAAAAATTCAAAATTTTGAAAGTAATTGCCAATTTTTCATCTTTTTTTATATTTACAGCCCATTTCATACTACTTTCAAGATTTGCAGCCGTCTTGAAAGAGTTGCATCCCAGCAGGGCATAGAAAAATAAGTAGGCCTGGATTGGGTATTCTTCAGAAAAAATAAACTGGGCTCATTTTCACAAAGAAAAAATAGCTGGGCTGGTCATGTGGTGAACGTAAAATAGAAGCCTAGGCTAGACGGGCCATAGCCCAGTTGAAACCCTGCTCCGTCTCAACAATAAAAAAAATACTGCTCAAGCAGCTACGTCCGAGGTGTCAGCTATTCTTGTGCTGTTCTCTTGTCTATTGACTATACGCTGACAATGTCGTGGGTCCCAGATGTCAGAAAACAACTAGGAGGAAGCATTTTCTTTTTCTATACGCTGACAATGGAGTATATAACAAAAAATGAGGAACTTGCTTGCGTACGGCCATGGACATGGTGGGCCCCTACTATCATCCTCTCCACGTACAGTCCTCTCCCGATTCCTCTTGTTTGTTGACCATGTTGACAACGCGAGAGGGCGGCGCCGCGGCAAGCGCACCAAAGCGCGCGGAGGATGACGGTGAGGCCTCGGATGTCAGCATTACCGATTTAGGAGACGGTGGGGCAGCGATGCGTGGGCTGAGGTGCAGCTATGGGAGGCGGAAGCAGGTGGCCCCGCCAGCACTGGTTTGGTTTTGGCGGCTGGAGGAAGACTAGACTGAAGAAACATGACAGACTATAAAAGCAGCAGGAGTACTTAACAACCTTAACTGAAACCAGCAGGGGCACTTAATAACCATAGCTGAAAGCGGTATGAGTACTTATACAGGTTCAACCATACAAAACATGCATCGAACAGTGCTACTTTGCGTATAGTTAACCAAGGGTGAGGCCACCAAGCCCTAGGACAAGGCCCAGGCGCCACCCCGTGCATCCACAACCTTCTGAAAGCGGCTTCATCTCGCAATGTGGTCAATAAACAGGATATTCACTTTAGAGCCATGGAAAAGCTTGAGCATAACCTTCTGTCCTATTCTCCAAGATGGACGGGCCTTCATTATTTGAGACCACCCATGAATAAGTATCTTTTCACCTCCAAGGGAAATGGAGTAGGTCGACATAAACATCATGTTGTGACCAAGTGCAAGTCTGACCCGACCATGGTCAGGCATCTCTATAGGAACAATAGAACTAGGCAGTTTCTGTTTCAAGAAGATCATAGCTGTAAAACTGTGTATAAGCAAGAATTTATGAACAACATATATGTCGGATTCAGGGCTCCGTAGACCCAAGAAAGGTTCGAACTCTGGGGCGTGTGCGAAGAACTCAACCTATCTAGCCAACCAGCTCGTTGTCCTACGACCTAGCTCGAGGAACAAGGAAGAAGATGAACACGGCAGTTTACCCAGGTTTGGGCCACCTTGCGGTGTAAAACCCTACTCCTTCTTTGTGGTGGATTTGCCTCACGAGGGGCTGAGGATGAACAAGTACAAGGGATGAACAACCTCGCGAGGTCTGCTCTGGTGAGGGAATGAGTTGAGAGGTCCGGATCGGATCCCACTCTATGGTGGTGGCTAACCTATATTTATAGTGGCCTTGGTCCTCTTCCCCCAAACCTAGGCGTGAAGGGATTCCCCAGTGGCCAATTTGAAAGGGGACAAGTAGTACATCTTATCCTGACGAAAGGTGGTCTTTGCCTGCAAAGCTTCTGGTCGTGACGCTGCGGTGGGCTCGGCGATGACATCCATCCTGCCATCCCTGTGGTCTTGGTCTTGTTGCACAGGAATGGAAACCTTTGCCTGAGTCCTCGGGAACCCACGCCTGTGCTTGCCTCCTTAGCACGAAATAGGAAACTGTCTTCTCTATGCCCGCTGGTGCCCGCCTGGCCTTGGTCGTCATGGCTTGCATCACCGCAACCTCATGAGGTTGGGCACTTGCATAGGAATCTCCTCTCTTCAGGAGGCAGCCTTGGGAGGCCGCTCCCTCGGGGGGTCTTGGCGTCGTCCGCCTCGCGAGGCTTGGCCTCTCGCGAGGGTCTTGTCTTGATAGTCTTGCAGATGGGCCGTACCAGGCCATCGATGAAGCCACGCCATGGGCTGCAGGCAGGCATGTCTAGGTACCCTGGTTCCAGAACGCCGACAGTAGCCCTCGGGCCCAAGGCGCGCTCGGACTTGGCTTCGAGGCGAAGTCAAAGGGCAAGGGCGAAGTGCCGTGGGCCCCAATCGCCTGTGGGCCAGGCGGACGCGTGGCACTTTATGGGACGTGGGTGTCTCCACTTCCCCACGCCGCCTCGGCAACTGCCCGACGCACACACCTTAGTCATCATTGCCCCGTTGTGCGCCTACCTTCTACTCCTCCTCCTCCTTGCGAACTTGTGCCTTCTTTGCCAGATTCGGTGAAAGCTCGAACCCATCTCGCCGCCATGGCTCCCCAGAAGAAGAAGGGCAAAACCCCTGCGGCCTCGGAGCCCTCGCTGTGGTCAGGACTAGCGCTGGACCGGTCCACGATGATCAACCAGGAGGGGCTGGACAAGGGCCGACACGCCATCACCGCCGATTCCAATGAGTGGAAGGCAACGAAGGTCTGGCCTGCCTCCCCGGCCCTGGCCGACATGGAGGCCACCAAGATCCCCCTTCACCTCCACACTCTCTTTGCCGGCCTGCTGCCTCCATTCTCTGATTTCTTCAACGCCGTGCTCTCGCACTACCAAATCCACGCGCTGCACCTGGATCCCGGATCGATCATCCTCCTCTCCGCTTTTGCCTTCTTGTGCGAGGCCTTCATGGGCATTGCCCCATCCGTGGCCTTGCTCCGCCATTTCTTCTCACTCCACCTGGTCGACAGCGGGCAGCGCTCGGGGTGTGTGTTGCTTCAGTCGGTGGCGGCGACTGCAGGCTCTGGCATCGACTTCATGCTTCGCCCGGATGTGAGGGGATTCTGGAAGCAGTGGGTGTATGTGGATGCCACCGCGCGCAGCCCCCTGCTCCTTGTCCCATCAGCGCAGGTGGAGCCGAGCTCCGGCTGGGGGCACGCAGAGCTCGTTGACCCGTGGCTCACGCGCATCTTGTCCAGGCTAGGCAAGCTAAAGGAGGCAGGGGTGACGACGGTGATGGTGGTGACGGAGTTCGTTCAGCGGCGCATCGCTCCGCTCCAGCGCCATACTCGCCCAATGTGGGCCTTCACCGGCCCTGACGACCCCATGAGGCTCCATGTGGCTTCGATCCCCTCCAACACGTTGCGCGTGGTGCTCCAGCTCCTGACTGGTGAGGCGCCCACCGTGCTTCCTACTGAGGGACGTCCTTTGTACAACTGCTCGAACGGGAGGGCTTTCACCGAGAAGATGCCCTGCTTTGACAAGTGGGGGCTGCTCCCCGAGGGCCACGAGGGGCCTCGCGACAACCCCCTCTTGGTGACCCCCATGCATGGAGGCCCCGAGGTCCGCGCTCCTGAGGTGTTTGTGGGGGAGCAGGCACCGCCTGACGCTCCTGAGGTGGCCGCTGAGGAGCGGGCACCACCATGTGCTCCTGAGGTGGCCGCTGAAGAGCGGGCGCCCGCGAATACCGCCGCTGTCTCCACCGCGAAAGGGTACGCGCCGGCCCCCAGCCAGTCCCCGCTGGGTCTCGGGGCATCCCGCAAGAGGAAGGGGCTCGGGAGCCGCTGCGGCCCTGCCCCGAGGGCCCTGAAAAAGAGGAAGTGGATAGCCGTGGATGAGCAAGTACCTTGCCCTCCTTGACCTTCGCATATCGCGTCTTCTTCTGACTTTTGCCCCTCAGGATTTCTCCCATTGCGAGGGCGAGCGTGTTCCGAGCGCGACCTCCGGAGACCTCCGGTCCGGTCGCGGCCCTAGGCCCCACGAGCCGGGCAGCTGCGCGCGAGGTGGCGTCTGTACACGAGCTGAGGCCGCCCCTAGGGGGCCACAGGCCTGAACTCCCGGCGTCCTTCTTCCGGAGCGACCTCTGGGGCACGGAGGCTGTGCCGAGGGCTCCCCCGCTGGTTTTTGCTGGCGTTTGGGCGACCCGTGTGACGGCTCCATCTTCAAGCAGTGGGGCAGGCCCGCACTGTGCCCTACTGCAAGCCGGGGAAGCGGTCGAAGGAGCTCCAGCCCCCAGTCCCCCGCCGGAGACGGGGAAGTCATCGCGCGCCTCTCCAGCAGACCGGGGCGTGGAGGAAGGGCCCGACCGAGCGTTGGAGCTCGCACGCGGACGCAGTGCCATCCATCATGACCTTCTCCAAGAAGCGACGAGCGCGCTAGGCCGTCTTGGGACGGAGCTTGCCGACGTCGACACGCGTCTCGATGCGGAGGGCCTTCGCCTGGCGCACGAATGGTGCTAACTGAAAGTCCCATCAACCTTGGCCGCTTGCAGCATGAGCGCACCCGCGTGGAGGCAGAGGAGTCCCTTGCGGCATCACGGGAGGCTTGTGACCGCGCCCTGGAGGAGGCCCGAGCTGCGGATCGTCATCGTGAGGTGGCCGAGGAGCGCGAGAGGGAGCTTCAGGCCACAAATGCCACCCTTGAGTGACAGGTTCAGGCGCGCAGAGCCGCCCTCGCGACGCCGTCCGGCGTGGCCCCCATGGACGAGATGGGACTCCGAGCATGCGAGGATGCGCTGGCGCTCGAGGCGTTGGAGCACAGCCTGGAGCATGAATGACTGGAGGTGATGGAGCGCCAGGTGGCCGTCGTGGAGGATGCCCTCAGTGCTCGGGAGTCGACAGCCCAGAAGGAGGCCGACAAGAGGGTGGCCAAAGTCCGCAAGGCCCTCATTGACGAGTACTGCCAGAAGCTGGAACGCCAAGAGGCTCGCTTCCGCGTGTGGCGCGATGAGCTGTGGGGCGAGGCTGATAGCTTCAAGGGGAAGCTAGCCGTGGCGGAATGTCGCGAGCGAGCGGCGGTGGAAGCCCACACCACGACTGCGGCTGAGCTATCCTTCCTTTACATGCAGGTGGAGGGCATTACTTCTCTTGTGGTGAAGGCCTCGGACGAAGCAGAGCCAGCCCGAGGACTGCAGCACACACGCTCCAAGATGTTTCAGGACCTCGAGCATAGGGCCAACCAGGCCTTGAGCAACCTTTGCGATGTGAGCGTTGCCAGCCCCCTCGTCACCGATGATGCCGGCTATCTTGGCTTCTTCACCAGGATTGTGGAGCGCCTCGAAGGTGGAGCTGTGAGGGTGCGTCAACTCGTCGAGGAGAAGAGTCGCGACCTTCTCGCGCGCACCGTCTCACGCATCTTTAGCCATCTCCTCCGATCCAATCCTGACTTCGACTTCGGGGCTGTGACAGCCCCGGTACCTGAGGTGATCGAAGGCACCCTGGCGGACTGGGTGGATGACCATGTGGAGGACTTGATGGTGGAGCTCGCCCCTGCCAACGACGACGGCCTGCCTGTGATCGAGGAGGGTGGGGCCGACGACGCCGACGGTGGTGGTGACAATGCTAACGACGCATCTCCCTAGGCCATTCTTCCCCTGTTTCTCTGCTAAGATTTTTGGTTATAACCCCGCGGGGGCATGAAAGCATTTTTTGGAGAGGGTTCTCCTATGATGTATGAAACAATGATACGCCTTTTAAATTATTTTTGGAGATATGCTGCCATGAGCTGGGAGGCTCTTGACTGGTGTAGTTGGTATGACTTAGCTTTTGGTAATCGTGACCTTGGACAATTTCTTTTATCACAGAGACACGCTTCTCCTGAGATGGGCCCTCCGGAGCCCCCATTCCGCGAAGCCTCGGGAGGGGCTTGCGAGAGCTTCGGGTCTCTCAATGTGCCCCTGCCGGGCGTCGAGCTTCACGGGAGCGTGAGAGGCACCCGGTGCTGAGTGCTCGCAAGGCCAAGTGCTGAATACTCATGAGGCCAAGAGCGGAGTGCTGGGTATGGTGCGTGCCTGTTGGCTCGCTTGAGAGCGCCGCGCGAGGAGCCAGGTGCCAAAGCTTTGGCGAGGTGTGCGGATGGGCGGACCCGTGGCAATTGCGTCCTCGGCCCCGAGGGGGCCCTGATGCCGCTGGGGCTAGCTCTGATGCGCACGCCGTACCCAACCCCCACTCGCGGGGCGCTCGGGAGGGGACAGCAGGCAGCAGCCGTGCCTCCCAAAACACAAATAGGAGAAAAGGGAAACACCGTGAATTGAAAAAATCTGCCCCTTTTTCTTTTTAGTAAATGCACAGAACTTCGAATTTCATTCAAAAGCAGCGAACCAGATTACATAAGAGAGCAAAAAAGACCACCGCGTCTTGTGTCTACACCAGTCTTCTCACCAGCGCGGAGCTCAGTGCTTCCACTGGGCGTGGGCATAGTCATTGGAGGACAGTGTCGTGTGCCAGCGCGGAGCATGGAGCTTCCACTTGGGCGTGGGTGGGAGCCCCCGTGAGGCTCAGGGGTAGCACTCAGGAGACTCCGGGGTGTGTACAGCCCCTACTCATTATTACGTGAGAGTGTTACGAGCGGAGACTTGAGGGGCACTCCTTGCTCCCTACGCGGGGATCCCGCCCCGTGCGTACCCCGGCCTCCGTTGGGGCGTCCGGAAACTAGGACAGGACCAAGGGGTAAGGGGATACGCGGACTGTAGAGTGGTCACAGGTCCTTGGCCGCGGGAGGGCTCATCGGCGCCTTCCCCGGGGAAGGCCCCGCTTCCAGGTGGCACGCGCCACCGTGGAGATGGCGCCATGCGCCTCGTGGCACAGGGGGAGCACTGGCACCAGGCACCCTTGCCGCGCGCGTGGCGCGTTCTTGCTTGGCCCCCTGGCGCACTCTGTCTGCCCGAGGCGGGGCCGGCACCTGGGGGCGCACCGTCATGGAACAATTTACCTGCGATCCAAGGTTAGCGCGACACATTCCAAAGATATGGGTTGTAACCGGTGGCCGTTGCTGTTGAAGGTGCCAGCGAGGCGTCGGGTTGGTTCACAAGGGGCCCCGGTCCCGTGTGGCCTTGGCAATCCCGACGTCCAGGCCGACGACAGGAACGTGCGCGGGCTTCTCCTTCGCTCGTACAACGAGCCCATCGATGGTGGCATAGAGGCACCAGGGGCCATCGTTCTGAGGCCAGCCCCTAGTCCCTCCGCTCTGCTGCCCACCATCCTTTGTGCCTGGTCATGCCGACCAGGGGATGGTCCTTTGATGCGGCTCCGGGAGGGGCCACCTACCCCGGCCGCACTCTGGGGAAACACACCTTGGGTCGGGTAGGTGGCGTCGTGTGCTAGACCACCGCGGCGAGACCCTCCGAACTCCCTCTGGAAGGGCGAGCAGACGCAGCGGGGGCAGGCGCGAACCCCCTGGCGGCATCCGTGACGTAGGCAGGATGCAGAAAGGTGTCGCGTCCTCACAGGCGGCATCAAGCAGCTCGGCGACCAGGCCGAGCAAGGCGTCGTGGCTGCCTTCTGCTAACCTGCATCGCAGCAACTCACGCGCCACGAGGAGCACGGCTCGCGTGTTCGCCTGCTCCTGGCGAGCGCGCAGGGACGATGCCACGGTGTAACCGGAAGACCGCGCGGTGGCATGATTGTGGCTCCACACAGGAGAGGGCGGGAGCGGCCCGTGCCGTCGACGGTTGGCGACACCGGCGCCCGCGCTGGCCGCGGGGAGCATGGGGTGATGAGCCCCGCAGCCGGAGGGTGCCGCCTGGGCGGCGCGAGTGGCCCAATGCTCAGCGCAAGCTCGGGGAGCCTCCGCCATGGGAGCGAGGGAGCGAAAGCGGAGCAAAGATGGAAGGAGGACTTCGAGACGCCCCTACCTAGCGTGCCAAATGTCGGATTCAGGGCTCCGCAGACCCAAGAAAGGTTTGAACTCTGGGGCATGTGCGAAGAACTCAACCTATCTAGCCAACCAGCTCGTCGTCCTACGGCCTAGCTTGAGGAACAAGGAAGAAGATGAACATGGCAGTTTACCCAGGTTCGGGCCACCTTGCGGTGTAAGACCCTACTCCTACTTTGTGGTGGATTTGCCTCACGAGGGGCTGAGGATGAACAAGTACAAGGGATGAACAACCTTGTGAGGTCTGCTCTGGTGAGGGAATGAGTTGAGAGGTCTGGATTGGATCCCACTCTATGGTTGTGGCTAACCTATATTTATAGTGGCCTTGGTCCTCTTCCCCCAAACATAGGAGGGAAGGGATTCCACAGTGGCCAATTTGAAAGGGGACAAGTAGTACATCTTATCCTGACGAAAGGTGGTCTTCGCCTCCAAAGCTTCTGGTCGTGATGCTGCGGTGGGCTCGGTGATGACATCCGTCCTGCCGTCCCTGTGGTCTTGGTCTCATTACACAGGAATGGAAACCTTTGCCTAAGTCCTCGGGAACCCACGCCTGCGCTTGCCTCCTTAGCACCAAAGAGGAAACTGTCTTCTCTGTGCCCGCTGGCGCCCGCCTGGCCTTGGTCGTCATGGCTTGCGTCACCGCAACCTCATGAGGTTGGGCACCTGCATAGGAATCTCCGCTCCTCAGGAGGCAGCCTGGGGAGGCCTCTCCCTCGGGGGGTCTTGGCGTCGTCCGCCTCGTGAGGCTTGGCCCCTCGCAAGGGTCTTGTCTTGATAGTCTTGCAGATGGGCCATACTAGGCCGTCGATGAAGCCACGCTATGGGCCGCAGGTAGGCAAGTCTGGGTACCCTGGTTCCCAGAACGCCGACAATATATAACAGAAAACAGCTCGTACCATAAGTTTCTCGACACAGTTGGACCTGTTCAACGTGTGCAGCAGTGGCACACATTTCCCACGTGGCCTTCCACCATTGAAACGCCCCACAAGGACCTCAAGACGATCAATAAAGTGTAGGAACTAGTGGATGTCGTCCCAGTCAACTTCAGTGCCATCAGTAACAGTCGACTTCTTATAGAATAACAAACGAGTAGCGTGCTTTACTTTGAAATAACCTACACGTGCCACCAATTATAAGAAACATTAGTGAGAAGTAGCATCTTCGTGAGAGAAGGGAATCATAAATCATTGCTACTTCTAAAGTTAAATTGTGATTAGTTAGACAGAATAGGTGGATTAAGAAGTAATAGAGGCAACATGCAAGAACCAGATACAAAACTAACATGGATGAACTACTGGAACGATGTCAGGGTGGAAGATCACAGTGAAGATGAGACTAGATTCTGCTATTTCCATCAACATTCGTGCGCCAACTTTCAGTCTGTAACACTTGAGAAAGTTTATACAAGTTCGGCCATAAAAAAAGCAGCGATCTTCTTGGTTCATGAACCCAACTCAGAACTTATATCCATGGCTTGTCTTTAATGTGACCATTAAACTGGTGTATTCAATTATGGCAAGGCCGACCATCTTGAGTACATGTGTTCTAGCAGAGCAAGGAATGCACTACAGGAAAAATAATATGAGAACACAATGTATTCGCTATCCAAATCTAGAAATAATTTCCTCCTTCACGTCAGTGACCATGGTACTAGTACCCTTTATCCAAATATAGCAATCCAAATTTCCAAATTAGTCGATAGCATGTTCAAAAACCCCCACCCTCCTGTATAGAAAAGAGGATTCTAGGAACATACTGTGCGCATTATAAAATCCTGTGTTAGGATGAGAAGGAACAAGTGTGGCGTCTTGCCGAGGGCGTAGAAACCTGTAGGGTCCTCGCACTTTGGGCACTGCAAATGAAACACACTAGATTCAGTAAGAAGAAAAATGCATCAACGGCGGCGGCTGCCATCCTAGGATTACCCACGACCAAGGGACTAGGATTTATCGGGGATCGATGAAGAATTCGTACCTGGTTCTCCATGAGAAAACCCTACGCAATCGCCGAGAGGGGGTTTTCTCTGAACAAGCAGACGAGGGAGATGGGGATTCAGGCCCAGTGAAATATTGCTACTTCGTCCGTCCAGCTTACTGCTAAAGCTGGAAAGGTGGGGGTTTTCGTGATTTGACGGCTCATTGGGCATTACTGCGGCGCTATGACCGGGGTGAGCCTACCGTGAAGTTGTGCACTCTAATTTGGTACATGGCACGTGGACCCTGTTGCCGGATGCCCCACATCTCAGCGAAAGGAAGTAGAAAGGCAGGAGTAACTAGTTACACATAAATATATTTTGACAGAGAGATACTCCCTCTGTAAAGAAATATAAAAATCTTTTATATCACAACTTTATAAATAAGAAAAATCAAGGGGAATATATATAACATAATATGGGGGTTTAGCTGAGAATATAATACTCAGACAGGCTCACGGTTCTGGACTTTGGGTCACAGGACGGTGGGCCTGCATGTTTGGGGTCCCATGTGTTCTAACTCAGCGCATTTCATATTGCAAGCGATCAGTACGGCGTTGGTTTTAGATGTTGTCGCAAGGCGAATACAGAAAATTAAATAAAGCATGGCAGCTGTTAGAATGAAATCGAACGGCAGTTCCTAACCAGCAATCAGAGTTGCAATTTTTTCACGATATCCTACGAGACAAATAATACTGTCGTACAACTTATACACACAGGACACTTGTTTCACCATGTCATATTATTACATCAAAAGCTCTCGGAGGATAGATCAGTTCGGCAGTTGCATGCTGCTACTGAAGAATTTCAAAGTTGATTTGGACCAGCTCTCCTTGCGAGAAAGTTCGATTTTGACATCATCCCCTACCACAAGATTTGATAGAGTTTTGAACCTTGACCATCCTTTAGCATCAATCATCATCCGACCATCCTTTGTACTTACGGTATATTTAGCAGGTTCATTCACACCAAGGTTGCGCATGGTAAGAGAAACTTGGCCACGGTCGCCCAGATTATTGAACGACTCCCTCGTTGCTCTAGGAATTCTCTGTTTGCAAACAAGAAGACATACACAAATAGTTAGATCAACACAGTGAATCATGTGAAACAACATGGAAAGAAAAACAAACGAAGCACTTGGGCGGCCAATGCTTACCAAGAAGGTGGAGATGTCGGTTTTTGTAAGGACTTTGGTATATGCAGTGCGAACTGCAGCCCAGTCTGTTGCCGGTGCAACTGCTGGTTTCATTGCCGCTGCACGGGCCGAAGCAGAAGCAAGTGCAACTTCAAGTGTTGGTGCAGGTGCTGGACCCGTTGCGGGGTGAATGTTTTGGTTTTCACCATGGGAAAACACCAGTCGACGACTTTTCACATCCGGGAGCAGTGGGTTTTACAGGCGGAGTCATCATGACTAATTGCTGCCGCTTCTGCTCCTGTCAATCAAAAAAATAAAAATCCTGCCACGGCTGCCGCACCCAAAGACCAGAGCAACACCGCGGTGGATATTTAAATTTACCTGCTGGCAAGGAGAGAAAAAAAGGGGTGAAAACAAAAATGTGGCGGCGGCCTAGCTAATTGGTCGCACTAGCCCAACTAGCTAGCCACCGTGCTTCACTGATGTACTCGGCGGGAAAGGTGGGCTTTTGTGATTTGATGACTCATTTAATTGCTTCGGCGCTACGATCGAGGAGGACCCAGAAAACACGCGGTAGGGCGTCCCATGTCTCGGCAAAGAAGAAAATATGCGTGCACCACCCGGGAGGACCCAGAAACCGCATGGTAGGGTGTGCCACGTCTCGGCACGAAGGAAAAATGTGCGTGTAAAAATATACTGTATTAGACGTACTACCTATGGTTCGACCTCGGGACCCAGCCAGTCGGTCGAAAACACCCCACTAGCCACACAGCTTCATCATGCTAAAGTGGCACGGAGGATAGGTGTGGTTAGCTCCATCTCGACCAGCCACAAAGTCTCTTGTTGTAGGCGATTCTTCTATTTCCAAGCATTTTTTTAGTTACTAGCAATGTGCCCCTGCGTTGCAACGGATTCAAAGTAGAATAATACTTGTTCACAAACTTGAAATAAAACACTCTTGTTTTGATATACATATAAACCACTAAAAATATATTACTTTTCACTCAAAATATATTTCTCAGGCTATTTTGATGAGGTGAGGGAGGGATGTGGTTGCTTATAAGATAATAAGGGGTTTTCCGCAAATTGGAGCAGAGAAGTGGGCTATTGTTGCAAAAATGCCACAACTTACCTCACAGCCATTAGATGCAGATCTAATGGTCAGAAATGACGGATGGCAGAGACACCATCATCACCAACTGAGTCTTTTATAGGAGTAGAGATAATAACACCACGGCAAGCTCGCGCCACTCTTCGTGTGTGCCCGTGCGTCTAAAGGTTAGACGATGGAGAGGAGAGAGAGATCGCAGACATGGGACCCACCAGTAAGTAAGTCAACGGTCATGCACGTGTTGACGAGCCACTCCCTCTACTCTACTCAACATAATACTGTATAAAATCAAGTTATGCTACTAAGCCAACAACCATTGTTGTTTCAGGCTATCGACTTACGCTTTGTAGTCCAGGTTGCCAGTTCGAATCTCGTCTTTCAGATTTGTTAGTTTTAGGTCCAAATTTGATCAATGACAAGTGGGACCCCCGTGTGTTGTTCAAATATTTCAGTGTAGGATGGTTTTTTTGCACAAACACTTTGCGCGGTTAGACAAGTAATGGCACCAGTTACATGTATTTTGCAAGTTTAGGAACAAAAATGACAGCGGCATAGAATATCACATCCACCCCGCAGCTTAGATGCTATGGTGATACGAGTTTTTACGTTGTTGGATCTGAGATCCAATGGCTTGGGAGTAGTCTTTGTAATTATGCGCTATTTCCAAACTCTCCAAGGTTTTTTTGCAATTAAAACATTCAGGCCTCGTGTGTGCCGGTGCATCTTGGATCCAACGGCTCCCAGTAGCTCATATTAGGTGCTCCCAGTAGCTTAATTAGCCGCTATGGTGATACGTGCATCTAGGTCGTATGATTTGTGATCATATGCCACATGCGTAGTACTTGTACTTTCTGCGCAATTGGCAAACTCTTTGAGGCCTATATTGAAAAAACATTCAAACCTCCTACTGTGAGCCATTAGATCTCTCAGGAACTTGTATCACCATAGAATCTACGGTGCGGGAGCACCTCATATTCTCCCATGCGAGAAAACATCAGGTGCTCTCGCAGCTTGGATGCTACGGTGATACGAGCTTCGAGGTCATTCGATGTGAGATCCAATGGCATCTGAGTAGTCTTTGTGCTTGTAAGCAGTGGCCAAACTCTTTGGGGGCTTTTCTACAAAAAAACATTCGAA
Source organism: Thinopyrum elongatum (assembly GCA_011799875.1). NCBI lineage: Eukaryota > Viridiplantae > Streptophyta > Magnoliopsida > Poales > Poaceae > Thinopyrum > Thinopyrum elongatum. The sequence continues at coordinate 179,886,770 of CM022297.1, read as the reverse complement.
CCACCAAGGAGTTGTTGGATCATAGATCCAACAGCTCTGAAGAGCTTGTATCACCAAAGCATCTAAGGTGTGGTAGCACATGATATTCTTACATACAGGAGAACATGAGGTCCTCCTTCATCTTAGATGCTATGGTGATACGAGCTTCGAGGTCATTGGATATGGGATCCAAGGGCATCTGAGTAGCTTTTTGTACAAATTGTGTGCAATTCTCAAACTCATTAAGGTTTCCTGTAAAAATATTAAGACATCCTATGAGCTGCTATATCTCAGATCTACAAGCTCCAAGGAACTCGTATCAGCATATAGCATCTAAGGTGTGGGGGCACCTGATATTCTCCCGGAGAGGGGGGGGTGCACAACCAATCGATGTTTGGGTGGGTGGGGACAAATATAATGTTCAAAAAATATAATCTAAACAATCCTAAACAGAGCTTCACAATTATATCTAAGGTCGAGGGGTAACCCCCGACAATCTACATAGCTCCGCCTATGCAAGAGGTGTAGTGCGAGTGTCTATGTGTGAGAGAGACGACGCAAAAAAGTGAGGTTAATCGAGTCATTTATAGAGGGAGAGATCGAGGGAGTGTGGCCTAGCGTACACTCGAATGTTAAAGATGATACACCAAGATATTGTGTGGCGAAGCTGTGGTGATGGCTGGAGGGAGATAGTTACCGAGAGAGTGGCCTGGATAGACTTTGTGTGTGCGTGCACGGTGAAGGTGTTTTACAAAGGCAACACATGTGTCTTGAGAGAGAGAGAGGGAGCGTTTGTCATGGAGGGCACGACGAGGTTGTGTGTGAGAAATACATTTGTTGAGAGTATGAGGGTGGGAATGACATAAATGGAGATCAAAATGTGAAGAGCAATAATGAGCGCACGTGTGTCGGATACCAATGGCTCTATTAACAAAGAAATGAACATCAATCGATACATGAAGTATGTTTGTGTGTGCGTGGGGTTGGGGGGGTCGATGGAGAGACCTAAACACAACATTCGCATGTATGTAGTACTAGACTTAATATTCATGTTTCAGTTTCCTGTTCATTTTAAATATTGAATTGAGGACCATGCGTGGCTTACATTTTACTCCCTTCGTTCCTAAATATTTGTCTTTTTAGAGATTTCAAATGGACTGCCATATATGGATGTATATAGACATATTTTAGAGTGTAGATTCACTCATTTTGCTCCGTATGTAGTCACTTGTTGAAATCTCTAAAAGACAAATATTTAGGAACAAAGGGAGTATTTTTGAATTCGTCTCATACATGTATGGTTTGGAAAAATAGATGCACTATACTTACTGGATTGTTGTTGTATTCGTGTGTGTGTGGTCATATGCTTGATACATACAAAGTTTTCTCACCACCATACCGTTCGTCTTTTAAACTTGAATTTGCAATGAAAAACTTACTGGGGATACCATGAAATGTGAAATCCACGTTGAGATCACTATACCACAAACTCACTCTAATTCAAGAACTCGTCATAAATCAATTACCGTGCCTTTTGGAATGACCAGTAATTTGCAAGGAAAATACGGGCATTGTAATACATATAGATTCGTTCGGCAATTTAAAAGATTCCTTTTGTATTCTCGAATGGTAGCACCCAACGGCGTACCAGCCAGACCCGGGCTCATGTTGATCCTCAAAAAATAAACCGGGCTCGTGTCCTTCTGGTGGCGTGCGTGGTATGCACATTAGCCAACCCCAACCACTCGAGCCTCTGCGTTTCGAGTCGAAATATCTGCAGCCAGAATTCCAGCCCTAGGAAATTCCCCTCATGTCCCCGGTCCATAATGACTACCGATGAACAATGGAGGGATGCTTTAGTAACTAGACAACGTACCTACCGTGCCGAGCACGGTTCAATTCCCTCGGTCGCCGCTACCCAAGGTTAACCGTCAACTCCATTGCCTAGTACTAATAGGAGTACTACACCAGGATGAGCACAGAATTGAGCCCCGTTTGTTCAGCCTAGTACTTGAGTTAATATATTAGGCAATGCACTGCTACAGAGGGATTATCCTTTTACTCTGCATATATAACTTGTCTGAAGTATAACTAAGCAAAATGTTTTACCAAATCCTTTCTTAAGAAATATTAACATCTACAATAGTAAAGATGTATCGCTTGAAAATTTATTGCATGATGCAAGTTATGATATTGTTTCGAATCCTGGATTTTAAATTTCAGAAAATCCAAAAGTGACATGAAATTCATGAAACTGAGCATGGTCACATGATATGGCACAAATATGCTATCGTAATTATTTTGTTCAATTTGAGACAAGCTGCTTATGAAAAGTTGCACAAATGAAGAGCCAAGGTATTTTAGAACAAAAGACCTGTCACGTTAATGCGAACGATTTCACTATTCAAACCGTGGGCGTTTACGTGCCACCACGAGTCCCGCTTCTCATCGGCAGGTGCCATCCGAGCAATCGTGTGAGTCGACGGGAGGTGTGTGAGCAGACCACTGTGCCGGCTGACCGGGAGGCGTGCGAGCAGGCCGCTGCGCAGGCTCACCGGGAGGCGAGCCCTTTGACCAGGCTCCGCCGCCACCTTCGTCCCAACTGCCCCCACTTTTAATGGCGCCGGCGCCGCAGTTTAAAATCACCCCCGCACTACCCGGTAACGCTACAATCGTCTCTCTTCCTCTCCGATTCTCCTGTCGTGTACCTCCAACCAGCCTGACCTAACCGTACGCCATGCCGCATCACCATGGTCTGCCCTTAGTCTTCCAGTTTCCTAAGGAAGACACCTAGCCGAAGTCTCAAGAACATAAGGCGCTTTAGGACGAGCTTGAACTGGCCTTGTGGGAAGACGCCGCGCCTGTCCTCGCTCCTGTTCCAGCTCCCGTCGCCCCGACTGCGCTAGCGCCCATCCCCATGGCATTGATGGGCTGGGAGCCGCACACTGTCGCCGAGATTGATGCCACGGGGTTCCATGAGGTCCCCGCCAACTTTCACGTGCCCGTGCACCTGCCAGCGCATGCGCCTGCACGTGCACTGATGCGCGCGCCCATGCCGGTGCCCGTGCACCTGCCAGCGCATGCGCCTGCGCGTGCTGGTGCCATTGCACACGAATGTCTCCGCCGCGCCGTTGCCAGCGCCTGTCCCCACGCGGGTGCCAGTGCCCCCCTCAGCAGCATGGATCACCGCCGTCGACCATTTTCTTGCACCAACGCCAGTCGTCTCCTCCCGCCAGTTGACTCGCTCCTGGAGACCGAAGTCCAGAACATTCTGGCCTTCCTTGAAGCTAGGGCCAACGTCCAGGAGTACGCCAACAACGGCGCAAGGCGCCGCCGTCGTCGTCGCTGTCGATCAGTGGCCCAACGGCACACAGAGCATGGCAGAGCAGCCGCTTCCCACCGCAAGACGCCCCCGCCGCCGCCGCGTAATCTAAATTTGCTATGAAAAACGTTCAGATTGCCATGCTTAAAATCTGAACGTTTGGGATTTATCATTTCCATTTATTTTAGTTCAATCTTCGTATGAATGTAAAGTCGGAGTCAAACTGAATGAAATCTATGGTTTGATCGATTGAATGTTCTGCTAGAGCCGTATCAAATTAAATATAAAACGTCATCAAGCCACATGTATTCCTTCTCATCGCAAATATTTCATATTAAATACCACATCAATTCCAAATATTTTTTTAGGGAAGTCAATTCCAAATACTTGTAGGGCGCGACCAGTCCCCTTGTTCGAGCACTAGGCGATACATCTATTTATCCACACATTTAATTATGACGGACTAATAGATAAACAGTACTACACTATACTAACTTGTCCGTCACGGTCACTTTTGTTCCTAAACTTGTTACATGTATAATACTACTAGTACCTGAAACTGGTGCCGTAACTTGTGAATGCGTCCAGATATGCTCAATGGCAACATCGCCCGCGCGTTCTTCGTGTTTGCCCGTGCGTCTAAACGTAGAAGGGGAGGAGAGAGAGAGAGAGCAGACATGGAACCCACCAGTAAGTGAAGGCAAATAGTACGTGCTAACAAGCTGGTCCCACTAATGTACTAAAATTAATATTAAAACATGTTATCCATTAAATAGGATGTGGTAATATAAAAACATTATATCAACAAAGGGGGGTACAACAAACGTTGCTACTATGTTGCCTATTGACGTGCGGCTTGAAGGCCCTGGTCTCATGTTCGATCCTTGTCCTTTTTCATTTTTAATTTATACATGGGTCCAAATTTGTTCCATGACAGGTGGGCCCCTCGGTGTGTAGTTTGTAGCACTTTAATTTGTTGGTCGAAATTTGTTCCATTACAGGTGGACTATCGGTGTGTAGTTTGTAGCTTATTTGTAATAATTAAAGAGAACAACAGAGTTTTTTGCAAAAATACCATGGTGCGACTTGGAAGGTGAGAAAGGACGTGCGAGAGAGCGGTGACCGAGCCATAGGGAAATCAATTGGGGGAAGTGCGGGGGTTGCAACGGTGTTTGGAGTAGTTGTGGGCCGAATGCTACGAAAATATAATCTAAACCCACCGGAATAAATGCCTTCGCAAATTAATCCAAGGTTGGAGTCGCCCTCGCAATGTAAATAGCTCTGGCTCTGCGAGGGATGGAGAGGTAGCTTCAATGTGTGGAAGATACAGCGTGAGAAAGTGAGGTCAATCGAGACATAGATAGATAGAGAGACAAAGTGAGTATGGTCCGGCATTCGTTGAAAAGATATATATGCTCTGGAGAGATATTGTCCGATTGAGCTTTTGGGAAGGGTGAGGGCTGTAAGATAGAGCTTGAGAGATGATCCATTCACAGACATGTAGATATATTTTGTGCGTGGGAGGAAGCAAGGTCAATAGATACATAGATAAAGGGAGAGAGATTGAGCAAGTGTGGGTCGTCATGCGATCGAAAGAGTGAGACGGGTTGGAGAGAGTGACCTAGATAGACAATGTGCGTGAGAGAGTATACAATATGAATATGTCGAATTGGGCTCAAACATGGAGATATATCGTTTGTGTCCGAGAAAGAGCGAGGTCGATCGAGACATACATAGAGAGAGAGAGAGAGAGAGATTGAAGGAGTGTGGCCTGCCATGAGGTCGAAAGAGTGGGGGTGGCTTGGATGGACTGACCTAGATAGACAATCTACGTGAGAGAGTATAGAGTGTGTCAATCGAGGCCCGAACAGGGAGAAATATCATTTGTCTATGAGAGAAAGCGAGGTTAATCGAGACTTAGATAAAGAGAGCGAGATTGAGCGAGTGTGGGCCGCCGTGCGGAAGAAAGAGTGAGACAGTCTCGAGAGAGTGACCTAGATAGACAATGTGCGTGCGTGCGCACAAGAGGGGGGTCTAGATAGGCAATGCCTGTATCCAGCGAGAGAGGGTGGGAGGGAGAGAGAGAGAGAGAGCTGGGCATGGAGTGCAATGGCGGGTGTGTGAGAGTGATACATTTGGTAACAGAGTGGAAAAAGGGGGTTGTGTAGTTGAGAGAGTTAGAGATCGAAACAAGGAGAGAAAGAATGAATGTGTGTCGGAAACCGATAGCTTTCTAAGGTGGTTAGGAGAGGAAGATTGATCGATACAGGAAGTATGTAGCATGTGTGCCAAGGGGGGTGGGGCTAAAAACAACATTTGAATGTAGATAGTACAAGACTTAATATCGACATTTCAATTTAGGGTACATTGTAAGATTTGAATTGAGGACCATGCATATGGCTTCCGTAATTATTTAGAATTCATGCCATACTAGGTTTGGAAAAGTTGACATTGACTCAATTGTTGTGCTATTTTGTAGATCATATGTTTGAATCCATCCAAAGTTTTCTCACTACCATGGTGTTCATCCTATACATATGAATTTGTATTAAAAAAAGTAGCGTGGATACCGTGAAATGCGAAATCCACGTTAGAATTGCAGATCGCTATGTGACACACACTCTAATTCAAATAACTCCTCATTAATTAATTTATAGTATCTCGTTTCGAATGACTAATTATTTGCAAGGAAAACATGGGCATGGTAATACATACTGATTCATTTGCAAATGGAAGAAGATTCGTTTGCATTCTCAAATGTAGGCGCACTAGGCAGACTAGGGTCATGTCGTGGTGGTCGCGTGTGTCGTACGGACGCTAGCACCAAGCCACCCACCCCCTCCCTCCCTCCCACCCCCCACCCCCAAAAAAGAACGACGACAAAAAAAGTTCGCCAATCCACGTTTCGGATTGAAATATCTGGCGGCCCCAATTCCAGCCCTGCAAAATCTCCCTTCTCCACCGTCCCCTTCCGCGCCCAGAGCGCTCAAATCCCTAATTCACCGCCAACCCAAGCAAAGTTCGAATCGCCCCTCGCCTCGTCTCTTTCCCCACCTCTGTGCCGGACGATGACGACAAAGACGACGGTCGCACATCAACACCGCACCGGAGCTACCTCATCTACGCCCTTGTCCACTGACAACGTCGGCCGCCGCAACCGACGTGCCTCACAGACACCGACTTCCACCGCATCAGGTGCGCTTCACCGATGCCCTCTCCCACCTCACCAGGGCTACTTCACCAAGCACATCGTCGCACCTCCACCCCCCAAGGCTGTTGGGACTTCACCAACGGTCTCATCCACCGCATCGTAGTGCTCCGCTGCCACTCAAGATCTGCATCCGTGCGCGGCCAGCCAACGTCAGCGCATCACCCTCAACGGCTCTGAAGTGACCCACACTCTAGCTAGGCGAGCATGCCCAAACGCTGGCCTGAACTAGGTATCCACAAATCACTCCCTTGTGCACTATTCCGATGATGTTTGGATATCCTTTACTGCTCTCTTAGCTTACACGCCTATGCAACTCTAACTTTAACTCTTATTTCTTCTGGAGATCTCATCTGAAACAAGAAAAACCAGTTTTTAGGGAAGCATGACGGCGCTACAGGATCTGGTACACATCCGGCACACCGGTATAACCTTGTAAGTACCTGTCCTCCGGTATAACAGCAAGGTCGATTCCTCTTATTTGATCAACCATTCGCCGTGTCAAAAATGTAGAGGGGGATGCAAGGAGCACAAGGCCTGCACATCCAAGCAAGTGGTAACATGAACTTGTACATGGAACATCCCAAACACAAGTAGAGCTGCAGTGAGCCTGTACAACGAGCTAGCGTAAGTCCCTGCATTTCATTTAATTCATACTGGCCTACGTGTATGATTTGTGTGCAGTGGCGGATCCACGAATTCAAGTTACCGGTGGCGAAAATTTAACTTAAAAAATACGAAGGCACTTGCACTCCAGAAATCAACATAACTTGAGAAATGTGAAGCTACATGCACTTTGAAAACCAGCTAATGATCCAAAGTAGTTCCAGATTATAAAACACTAAATGATGTAAGCACCAAAAAACACAAAATGCAACATGGTGTACATGGACTCTACCTGCTTGAATTATTCGTTCTCTGGCTAAAAATATCGAAGTGTAATTGCACCTATAACCAGTGCGCAAACTGCATATCAATATATCTATCCTGCATAAGTATGCCAATAGTTTCAAACAACAGATTAGAAAAGTATTTATGCTACATTGTCATGATACGGGGACTTTCTAGTAGATGGCCTCGACGTTTCCTCAAGCCATGAAAATGTACTATAATTTGCTTGTCATCAATTCCTGCAAATCTCTATCTCTCTCTCAACATAGCAGATCATCATTAGACACTAAATCCTTCAATGGGAGCTTGCAAAATGCTTGCATTAGATCCCTCATTAGACACTATATGTTCATCACCAGGAGCATGTAAAATGTTTGCATCAAATCCTTCATTAGCAGTCTATTCATTAGACACTTCAGGCTCAAGAACAACATGAGCTTGTATGTTTGCACCGGAAACTTGATTAGACACATCAGGTTCAGTCAGTTCAGTATTTATTGGGGGAGTTATAAAATAAGCAGAAATTGGTTTCATTTTCTTATAGATTCCCTACATACAAGCAGTTTTACAACACCAGCAGGTTTAACTATTGGCCAGAAATTGAATCGTTGAATTAGATATAATCAGGGATGTGATGTACCTGCTCGTTGCGCATGCTGCTCTTGCAAGCTGCGACTGTTCATTTGCGCAAGCTTGATGCCATGCCCGTGCTGCCGCCGCTGCCTCCCACGAAGGCTACACCCAGGGTTGGATCTTCATCTTCTTGTCCTTCCATTTGCATGAAGCCTGGCGACCGGCGTCCAACGAGGGTGCGAGGAAGTGCTGTGTCGGTCTGTCCAGTGGTGGCTAGGTTAGGAGCGAACCAGACTGGAGGCTGGAGTGAATGAATTGGCATTTTTCCTGCTGTCGATCGATATGGGAGGTGCTCGTTTGGGCCGCGAGCCTGCTATAGGGCCTGCCTTGCACTTACATTATTGGCCCATCCAAATTGAAACATTTTTCTTCATTTTTTACATTGCCTGCTCGTGCACTGGGACGAACAAAACTAGCCTGGGCTAACCTGGATGACTCAAACTAGGTGCACACTTTCCAGCCACCCGAGGTGGCCGCTCATACCAGCCCCTACGATGGCGTTGCCCCTTTTTGCGTGTATGATTGGGGTAGTGAAAAATATTCCAGTGACGCTTTTGATTTACCCACAGAATGGTTGAATTGCTTGTTTCTATGAACTGAGTTCGCCAATAATGTGAATGATGCCAGTCTTTTCATCCTATTGTAGATTGCTTAGATCTCAATACGCCAAATGTAATCGCATGAAATATACAGTAAAAGCTAGTGTGATGTGTGTTGCTACAACTAGTCTGACAACCCGTCCTCATATAACATACCAAGGACGCACCATCTTATCAGATTAACCATTCGACTTACCAATGCAGTGTGGGAAGAAAGAAGTATTGGGACTGCGTATGTCGCGGGAAACCGCGACCACCTATGGGACCAGGAGGCCCCTTGCTGGTTCGGCAGGGGGGCGTCGCGTTGCACAAAGAGCAGACGAGCATGTGGCAGCATGGCAGACATCACACAGGCATTTTTACCCAGGTTTGAGCCGCCGTGAGGCGTAAAACCCTACTCCTGCTTTGGTGGATTGATGGTGGAAAGGTGGTGGTGGAGCGTAGTATACTTGCCCGGCAAGGGTTGCCTCAGGGCGGCAGTGGCTACGCGCGTATGGGGGTCTGAGTTACCCAACCTTCTCCCCCTCTACGGTTGCCATGGGCCTCCTTTTATAGATTAAGGGGTCACCACAATGGCAAAACAGTCATTATGCATTGATAAGATAGCAAATAGTGCTATCATACCTAACTCTGCAGGCTGACAGGACTCATTAAATGCACCGCTCAACGTTGCATCGTTGGTTGTCCGGCAAGGCTTGCCGGGCTATCTCGCCGGCTCCACGCCTGCTCGCTTGACACGTCGCAGGATGGGTGTCATCTGCATGTGTTTCCTATAGGGAGAGGCTGCCATGTGGTGAATGGCTGCCACTTAGTCACTCCGTGGTTTGACACCGCATTGATTGACGACGTGGGTCGTGGTGGAGTAGTTGGTGAGGTGGTTTTGCCTCCGTGTGCCCCGGCAGGCACTGCCGGGATGTCTTGGACGTCGTCTTCCGGGGGTGGCCTCGCCCCTTGCCGAGCTCTCCTGCCCGGCAAAGGAGGCCCTTCTCCTGATGGTGCCTTGCTTCTTTGGCTTGATCTTGGTCCCTCTGATCTGTATGTTAGTCCTTTGAACCTCTTAGTCCCTTGTATTCTGACTTGGGTTGGTGCTTCAATGTCATCCCCGTGCCTGTACACAGTCTGGGCAACAGACCCAGGGTTTGTTGCACCGACAGAAGCCCCCGGGCCTGCCCCGAACGCGCTGCCGAGCATCATCGGGGTAGGGCCTAATAAGTGCACAGGCGGGGTCGCTGAAGAGGCTGGTCTCTAGACGTCTTCTTTGCTTCTTCATTAGCCTTGATTCCGGGCCAGTTTCCGGTTTCTCCGCGCGTCGTGCGCAATGCTGTGGAAGAACTTTGATCGTGGCCTGCGGGTTCTCCTCGCCTTCGACGTCCGTGCCTAGGAGGAGAGGGACAAGAAAGGGCATTACGGGGCACTTATCTTTTTTCAGTCTTAAACTTGTAGGCAATTGCCAAA